>CAMGYJ010000005.1:6909471-7520689 GCA_946122785.1 Linum tenue | reverse complement strand
AGGAGGTTTCACATATTGATTGAAATTTATTTGTCTCGTTTCTGGCTCATGGTGATAGATTTTTAGCTTGCATCTCTGTTGTTCAGTTCAATTCATGTTTTGTAGGGAAGATTCTCCTTTAAGCACTTTCCGCCCAAGAGCTCGGCCACTTTTCCAGTACCGGCATTACAGGTAACAGAGAAAAGCACTTATCTATTTGTGGGAACCCTGTTTTATTTGACAATTTAAAATAATTCCTAAGCTACTGTCTTTTATGCCAATTGACATCTTGAGAATGAAATCCTTTTGATTCTGGCACTACTACTATCAACACTTGAAATAACCAAAATGGTTGTAACTTTCCGGCTCTTATTTGCTTCTCACTTGTGTATATCAGTGAACAGCAACCCTTACGATTAAATCCAGCGGAGGTATGTGAGGTTATTGCTGCCGTTGGGTCTGAGGCTTATACTCCAATGGCTACTCCTGCACTATCGTCTAGATTAAGTAATAACACTGGAAAGCCATCGATGGATGTGGCTGTGAGCGTACTTATTAAGCTTATCATTGATATGTAAGTTTTGTAGCTTATTTGTGATCATTACAAGTTGACATGCTATCAATTTATGTTTTTTGTTTCTTGTCAATGATCCTTTTCACAACATACTATACTTTTAAATGCTATCCATCAACAATGACTTTGCATAGTTACTAGTTTCTTTCAGTTATATGTTCCCCTGTGACTTGGGAATTATTGATAGTTATTTCTCCCCACTACGTCGATGGATTGCTTAACTAGCCTGGCAGGAAGAAGGAAGGGAGTAAGATGAGAGGGAAAAGAGTAAGAAGACATACTAGTAAGGAAAGGAAAATAAAACAGGAGTGTGGAGAGAGAATAGCTTATTTCGAAGTAAAGTTACTAGGTAGGACAGTAAAATTGTATAAAGAAGGGACTTTATTGTGTCCTGTTGAGCTACTTCCAGATGCTGTATCTAGAATTTCTCAACGTGATCACTGATAGCAGATCGATTGCAATTGGCAAACAAAATATTTATGCTGTGAATTTTGCAAAAAAACGTATTTAATTTTAAGAAAATAAAGTCTGGGGGACTCTTACATGTTTCAACTTGTTAAGTGTGCTTATTCTCTTCTGATTCGCATTATGTCTTGCTCTATTGAATGTGCTTCTCTTGGTTCTTGCTGCTTCTTGGAGAAATTATTGAACTGTTTGTCCTGCAGGTATGTATTGGATCCTGGGACTGCTGCTCCACTGATGTTGTCTATGCTTGAGGTGCTACATTAACTCGTTTTTATCCTTCTTATAGTTATACCTGGTGAAGGCTTCTAACATTTCATCTTTGGATATTATTCCAGGAGATGCTTTTATCTCCAAAAGCAGCATGCCGAGTTCGTGCATTTGATTTAATTTTGAACCTCGGTGTTCATGCTCATTTATTGGAACCAATGATGGTTGGTGATACTACAACAATTGAAGAAGAGTATGCACAAGAATCCTTTCCCGAGACTGAAGACAAACTTCCAACACCAGATAATAGGAAAACAAATTCTGTTGACAAGATGGACGCTTCATCAGCTATTGATAAGTTTGAATCTTGGATCTTAAACATCTTGTATGAAACACTTTTGCTTCTTGTCCAGGTACAATTGCAGTTATTGCCATGGTATAGCTTTCTTGAAACTTATCTTTCCAACTACTATTGAGATGTTCCTGGTTGTCTTTCTATCAGAAACTGAGATTTCACTTATGAAACATGGTAAAAGATTTTTTCATGTGATTTAGTGAGTGTTTGACCAGATACACTTGTAAAATAAATTGATTTTGCTGGAAGATGTCCAGAGACCAGAAATATGAAACGCTGAATGATAGTGTTGTATGCTAATATTTCGTTTAATTCATCATTGTTAATGTCAATTTGCAGCTCTTTCCATTTTTTTCTTATGAAGCCTGGATTTCCTTATTTCCTCAACCATTCACTGGGTAAATTTTTTCTGCAGACAGAGGAGCACGAAGAGTCTGTCTGGGCTTCGGCACTAAGCTGTTTGCTGTATTTCGTCTGTGATAGAGGGAAAATTTTGAGAGATCGGCTAGAAGGCCTGGATATAAGGGTTTGTGATTCCTTTTTGCTTCCTACTTTGTTCACTATCATAGAGTATAATATCCATTTTTGAAAATCCTCCTGCAAGATTTTATTCCTCTTTATCGACCGGCAAGAACCTATTTTGTGTGTTTATAGTCACAGATGGTTGTTCTAAGCATATCTGGAAAAATGGAACAGATAATGGCTGTTAACAGCTCACTAGTGCCTTGACCATATAAAAAGAACAGCATAGTAGAACCTATGGTGGCTATTCTGGCAATATGACTGCCTTAACCTCCTCTGGGATGAGGCTCTGAGCCAATTCGTTGACCATATACAACCAACAATAATTGTAAATTGCTTTGCTCACCTTAAGCCAACAAAATGGAAAAAATCCCCGACGATGGTAGGACTTGGAACATAATTTCAAACAAAATTATCGTGCACTTCTCCTTGTGAATGAGTAGATGTCTCAGAATTAAAGGGCAGCACCATAAAATAAAAGAAAGGTATGCTCCCTCACAGATGATGTGACTGGCTTTTTGTTTAGGATGTGAACTGGTTTAAATGGTTTTGACAGTATGATTTGCTTCTGTAGGAGATGATAGGTACATGTAATAACTGAGATGGAAAAGGTTGGCTAAAATGAAAGTCAAATGTTGTCAAATGACTGATTACAGATGCATTTGTAGTTTTCTTTATTTTGTGGTTTCCCCTTTATTTCTTATCCTTATCTGGCTAGTCTGATTCATCTTACTCGTTTTAGCATCTATGCTGTTTATTGTACAATGCTGAGATCCACAATTTTCCTTTGTTCAGGTCATTAAAGCATTCATAATGACAAGCAGGACAAATTCATGGGCTGAAATAGTGCATAGCAAGCTTATTAGCATGTTAACAAACATATTCTATCAAATTCCAGATGAGTCTGTTGAGGCTGTTCTGAGCTCTCCTGTGTTTCTCATAGACCAGATTGATTTAATTGGAGGGATTGAGTTCATTTTCATTGAGGTATGCAACCTATATGCTGTGAAATGAAAATACAGTGCAAGATAATTTGGTGACATAAGCGGTATCATTAACTTCTTTAATTTCATGTTTTGCAGTATTCTCTCGCTAATTTGAGGGAGGATAGGAGAAACCTCTATTTGGTTCTTTTTGATTATGTTTTGCACCAAATCAATCAAGCATGTGCAACTGCTGGAGTTTCCGAATATAGCAATGATGAGATCCAACCTCTTGCAACCTTGTTTTCTCTTGTCGATGCACCTGAAGCTTTTTATATTTCCGTTAAACTTGGAGTAGAAGGGATTGCGGAGCTTTTGAGAAGATCAATTTCTGCTGCACTCGCTAGATATTCAAACAATGAAAGGTTAAATATGGTAAGCTTGGTGAACTTAATATGAATGTGTGGATCTGTTCCCGTGCTTCTAGCATGTTTTGTGGATTATTGTCTACGAAACATTGTGCATATATACGCATATATTTATTACGTTTTGGGTACTCTATTTAATTTTAATAGTTTGATTTGCTAAAAAAGAAATTTTGACTATTAAGTGTTTATTGATAAAAAAATACTTTGATCCAAGTTAAATTTTGTATTTTTATCATTATATTGGACCACTGATATATATATTAAAATTTTGAATTTGATTTTACAGTCTCATTATAGACTAGAGGGTGTGATATACACATTTCATCCTGTGTGCATGTAATTGTCTCTTTTTTACTTGTGCATTATCATCCTCTCCTTATTTGCAATGAAAAGTCCTCTTCCCCCTTCATTTCCATGCACTCCTTATTTATACTTTGATATATAGCATGTGGTTTGACTCCACAGTAGACCTTAGATGTGAAAATTCAATAAATAGAGAGTTTCTCAGATTACCTCAAACAATACTATTCATTTAAAGTGAGTTTTCATCTTTGCAGCTCTTGAAGAATATAACAGAGACATTTGATATGGTAATCAATTCTTTTACTCGTGTTGACAAGGATTTCTTCCATCTCATACAAGTAACCAAGCGCGACAAGTTTCTAGAGGGAATTCAAAGTGAGAGCCCACGAAATGGCATTGTCATGAAAGCTAAGCTCTCATGGGCCACTCTGCACTCGCTTCTTCATTCTGATAGAATCGCATGTCGTCAGAATGGCTACATCTGGTTAGGTGACTTGCTTATTTCAGAGATTAGCGAGGGAAAAGAGGCTAGACTATTGTCAAATATTATTGCATTGCAGCATAAAATCATGCATGCTGGTGTCTGTGATGATATGGCAACTGCTGCAGATGTCCCTCTGTCCATTTGGCTGATGTGTGGACTTCTTAAGTCCAAGCATAACGTTATTAGATGGGGCTTTCTATTTGTTATTGATCGATTTCTCATGCGCTGCAAATTTTTGTTGGATGAGAATGAAATGCAACATTCTGGTGTTAGTAACGTTACCGGCGGAGATGCAGATAGCCGGCTTGAGAAAGCAAATGCAGTTGTTGATATCATGAGCAGTGCCTTATCCTTGGTGGCCCAGATTAATGAAACAGATCGCTTCAATATTTTGAAGGTACATTTCATGGATACAGTCAACAGGAGTGAGATTTCCCTGTGTCTATTCATGTTGGCTTGTGTTTCAACCTTTTGGATGTGTATCAAGCTGTTATATGCATATCTCCTCTGTTACCTTGTTCAGAATTATTATGCCTCAGATGTCTACGAGATGACATCCTTTACTGAACATGGTTCTGATAAATAATGATGATGTGTATACTAACTTGTTCTCTGCTATACACTCTGTAGTAACAGTAGCATCATTTAGAGAATTCCCTGCAACTGAATTTGCTTGATTGCAAGCATCTTTCTCTGACAGTGAAGTCTAGAGTTCATTTTGCTTCGAGAGTTGCTATATGATAATGGTTATTGATGGTTACTTATCTTGTCTATGCAGATGTGTGATATATTGTTTTCGCAATTATGCCTCAAAGTTCACCCTCTTTCTGCCATGCCTTATGGAGAACATGTACGCCGTGACATAGTTCATGTTGGCATGGAGAAAGGTGAAAAAGTCGATTCAAATGACCACATCTCTCAACCAGAGAATCACTCGACAGATATTTCAGAGGAAAGGAATAGCAAATTTAGTTACAGTACTAGCAGTTCTCTGGTGCGTGAGACGGCTTCGATGGCTGCAATGCTTCTCCAAGGGCGGGCTATTGTTCCCATGCAATTAGTTGCCCGGGTCCCTGCTGCTTTATTTTATTGGCCATTGATTCAACTAGCTGGTGCGGCAACAGATGATATAGCACTGGGTGTTGCAGTTGGAAGCAAAGGAAGAGGAAACCTTCCAGGCGCTGCATCTGACATAAGGGCTACTCTTTTATTACTTTTAATTGGTAAATGCACAGTTGATCCTTCTGCTTTTGAAGAAGTTGGCGGGGAAGAATTTTTTAGGTGAAGACATACTTTAAAACTCTAGATCTTGATTTTACCTGTTATATTGGTTGAGTTATTCACCTAAATTTTTTTGCTTCTGTCTTTTGCCAGGGAACTTTTGGATGATACGGATTCAAGGGTTGCATATTACTCTTCTGCATTTCTCCTGAAGGTACTACTGTTCCTTGGCCAACGTTAACCTTGTTTTTTTGTTAGGTTTCCCTAAAAATTAAGCCACTTTTCAAAAGTTTAGAAAAAGTGTGTTTAGGCTTAGTATAATAAGAATTTGATGAGATGTGATATAATTGTTTTAGTAAGAAATAAGTAATTGACGAGATGGTATATAGTTTGTTTAATAATTGAGAAACGAGAGGATTTTGGGAAATGACCATTATGTATATAACTTTAAGATAGACGTTTAGTTCAGAGGGGAGAATTTTGAAGTGAAATTTTAATACCGAGGCGGCTTTTAGATTTACATTATTTATGGGTTTCGGGTCAGTAAATTTTCTTAAGTGTTCCGCGAAAGAAAAAAAAGAGTATGTTCCTCTTAAGTACGAGGAATAAAAACCTTTGATGAAACAAGCTGGGATCATGTTGCGTTGATTCAAACTAACTTGTTTTCTCGATTTGTCAGAGAATGATGACAGAAAAACCAGATGAGTACCAGCACATGCTTCAGAATCTCATATTTAAAGCTCAGCAGGTAAAAACTCGGGCATATAATTTTCCACGTAACTAATGGAGAAATGAACTTATCAATTTGCTTTCCTTTTATCCCATTTTCAGAGCAACAACGAGAAGCTGTTGGAAAATCCCTACTTGCAGATGCGTGGCATACTTCAGCTGTCAAATTATGGGCTAATCTAAAAGTGTTCTTTCTGGACCTTCTGTACATTTTATTCTCGGAGAGAGCAGTTCTGCAGTAGTAGTTGGATGCTCTCAGATGTTGATGATACATCCGACAAGCTTGACCCATTGAGATCTGTTCGAAGTTTCCGAGGAGAAAAGTGGATTAAGCTCAGACTTCTTCGACAAGACTGTCAGATCTCGTGTTCTCGTAGTCATTCAAAGATACCAAGAATAGGGTCCCTGATACTTTGTTCTCGTTCCCCTGCTCAAACTTGAAAATATGGGCATTGATGCAACACAAGTAGGTCATTGCAGTGGATTATTGTGCAGCAGCAGCGGCAGCATAGCTTGTCCACCAAAGATGAACTCCTCCCCTTTCGATTGCTCCATGACTTGGAGATAGTGGGTGTAGATGATAAGCCTACGGTCCAAGACTCCATGGCTGTACACTAGATACCCCTACTATCATACGAAAGCCTTCAATACGGAGAACAGGTTGCAAGATATCCTGGTGCCCTCCGGTCACTCCACATTTTTCCATTTGATGTTGCGACTCAGGACATTCCAAAATCATTTCCAGGTACTGCCCATTCATCTGGCGTATTTATCCTACCTTCATGTTTCTCTCTGCCGTAACAAGCACTCGATCGTTGTATGACTAATATTTGCCATGTTCTTCATGGTTTCTTTTTGCAGTTTCCGGTGTGCAATATATATAGACAGAGGCCAACTTTCTGGGCCAAACTGATCTGTACAGAAATCCTATTCCTGCTGGCTTTTCATATTTCCAGAAAAGTCAGATGGGGGAGGGGCAACCGTACTAGTTCTGGCTTTATTTTTAAAACAGCCATCCATTACCCATATGATAATAAGAACCTACACCTCTAATCCCTTTTTTGATCCCGGAGAGGTTTTTTTCCAGCCGAGGGTACCAAATTCAACAATGGCTGTAACCTGTAACATCATCTTCCTTAGTGTGCCTACCTGGTATGTTCTTTTTGTCCCCCTTTATTGATGTTTGGTCCTAGTGTATTATTTGTTTTTGGACACTGTAAATATTCTAGTGTCTTATTACCTAATTTTGGCACAGCTTTGCCTCTTTCTAGTCCGGCTTTTGTTGTATGATAGCTTGTTGAGAAATTTTTTTGTTCTTGTTGTATTGTAATGAAATTTTCTGGATGCAACGAGAGCTGGTTTTGAATGTCGAGATTATTTTGGGTTCACGGCTGAGCATCTGTTGTTTTTCGGAGTGATTTGACACTCTCGAGTAAATAGTTTTGTGTTTCTTGTGTTGGATGAGTGGCAAAAGTTCATAATTTGCCCAGAAGCTGGGATACAGGCGCTACTACACACCCAGGCAGCAGCACGGCCATTGCTACTGAAATCGTTCCAGAACCTCTTCCACCTCATTCCGCCACGAGCTTCGCCATCATGCTTCGTGGTGACTGGCACGGTTGAGAACACGATGGTGCTTCGGCCTCTCTGTTCTATTCGAAACTTGTCTCCGATTTGAGATGGAAATAGCTCACTGTGTCACTGGTTGATTATTCGTCCGACTTGATTGCTGGCTGCAGAAGTAAACAAGGCTTGACTATTAATACACCTTTCACAGGCATTCTTTGTCAAAGCAGATTAATAGCAAGAACCATGGAACTCAAAGGAAAATCCTTCAATATTAGCCATTGAAATTCTACCGATCAATCCAACGCAAAAGAGAAGCGAGGGCAATATTGTAATGAATATAAATATGAGGACCATAGAAATGTGGTAACTGGTAAAGCAGAAGAACGATTGCCCTTTTCCCCCTCTTTAACAACTTTCCATCTCTCTATTCGTCTCCTTCTTCCGACCACCACCACTCGCCGCCTTCTACAGTTCGGAACTGTCGGAAAGTTCCCTGAATCACTTCCCGTCTTGTTACTCGGCAAGATAATCTGGGAGGGTTGCCTCAGCTTTAGGTGAAATAAAATAAGAGTACTTTGTTCTTAAGAAAAACTAGGAGGAGGAGACTCTGGTAAAGCTCCGAACCTTACCATTCTGCTGCTACCGAAACCGCCGCCGGCGTTCAGGGTACAAATTTTGTCGCGGCTCTGTCGAGATCACGGTGCTGCTGATGAAGCTTTTCAGGCAGACTCTTCCTGCCCAATTGGCCGTTGATAAATTCATTAAGCGGTTTACAGGTAAACCCCCAAGCGGATTCCGTTCTTGAGGGATTCAGCTCCTTTACTACAATTTATCTGTTGATGGCGCTTCTGGTCAAGAAACTCTATGGCCTTTTTATGAAATCAAGTTCGTATACTCCCTTTTGTTTACCCTCTAATTGGCGGACCCCTTTTCGCTACTACATTGGCAGGGTCTTCTTTTCGTTTCCTCCATTCTTCCCCTGATGGGTTTGTCGAAGTTCATTCTCCAGAAAATGAAGTTGTGATTGCTTTGGGAAGTAATGTGGGTGACAGGGTTCATAATTTCAATGAAGCATTGCAAATGATGAAGAAATCTGGAATAAGCATCACCAGACATGGCTGTCTCTACGAGACTGCTCCTGCTTATGTCACGGATCAGCCTCATTTCCTCAACTCTGCTGTTAGAGCCATCACCAAGCTCGGGCCACACGAGTTGCTGGGAGTGCTGAAGAAGATTGAGAAGGAGATGGGTCGAACGAAAGGGATAAGGTATGGGCCTAGGCCAATTGATTTGGACATTTTGTTCTATGGCAAGTTTAGGGTCAATTCTGACGTGCTTACTGTCCCTCATGAGAGAATTTGGGAGAGACCATTCGTAATTGCACCGCTGATCGATTTGTTGGGTTCTGATGTGGAGAGTGATACAGTTGCTCGGTGGCATTCTCTGTCAATACATTCTGGTGGGTTGTTTGAGTCATGGGAGAAACTTGGTGGCGAAGGCCTCGTTGGGAGAGATGGGATGAAGAGGGTTTTGCCTGTTGGGAAAACCTTGTGGGATTGGTCTGAGAGAACTTCTGTTATGGGTGTCGTTAATTTGACACCTGATAGTTTCAGTGACGGAGGGAAGTTTCAGTCTGTGGATGCTGCTGTTTCTCAGGTACAGTCATTGATCTCTGAAGGGGCGGATATCGTTGATTTTGGTCCACAATCGACTAGGCCAATGGCTGATAGGATATCTACTCAGGAGGAACTCGACAGACTGATTCCAGTCCTGGAAGCTGTTGTGAAGATGCCCGAGATGACTGGGAAGCTTATATCGGTAGATACTTTCTATTCGGAGGTGGCTTCAGAAGCCATCAGTAAGGGAGCTCATATGGTAAATGATGTATCTGGTGGCCAGTTAGATGCCAACATGAATAAGGTTGTTGCTGACCTTGGTGTTCCTTATGTTGTGATGCACATGAGAGGTGATCCGACAACGATGCAGAATTGTGAGAACCTGGAGTATGATGATGTTTGCAAGCAGGTTGCTTGTGGACTGTACTCACGAATTGCGGATGCAGAAATGTCCGGTGTACCAGCTTGGAGGATCATTACTGACCCTGGACTCGGATTCTCGAAGAATACCAAGCATAATCTGGAGCTACTTGTGGGCTTGCCAAAGATTAGAGCAGAACTAGCCAGGAAAAGTTTGGCTATCTCTCATGCCCCAATGTTGATTGGACCTTCGAGAAAGAGGTTCTTGGGTGAAATTTGCAACCGGCCTTCTGCAACCGACAGAGATCCTGCTACTGTTGCTTGTGTCACTGCTGGAGTCTTGGGTGGCGCAAACATCGTGAGGGTGCATAATGTACAAGATAATGTGGATGCTGCCAAGCTTTGCGATGCCATGCTGAAATGCCAGAGATGAGAGATCTAGCACTGGCATGTTGTCACGGTGAGAGCATCTGATACGCTTCTGCGAGTTTCATCTCAGGGAGAACATCTGTGGCTTCTGCTTGTTAAGTCGTGCGCAGTCAAATCAGGAACATGAAATGCAATGCTTAACCCTGACCCTGAGATAGAGATGTCTCAATCAGTCTTTTGCAACATACATGAAGTCCCAATGCAGAGAAGTGATCGGAAAGAGGAAGAAGGACAACGCGAAGGATTTCACTTCGCAACATGTTTTTCACTTTGTTTTTCATCCGATTTGACTCCATATCTCTGTGAATGCAATCACGGATGGAAAGATGAACACGTTTTCGTCTCGAATTCGCCATAGATTCACTTTGCAACATGTTTTCATTAAGGTTTTTTGTCAGATTCGACTACGAAACCTTGTGTTATTCATGCACCTTGAATGACCTTATAATTTGGAAAATTTAGAACATAGCCTTAATAATACGCGGGAAACGTAAAAGACTACTAACCTCCTCAGTAATTGCCAATTGATTGATTACTTACTAATCAACTCTCAACTATTTCCTGTACATTAACAGATTTTTCCAAATATTTACTCACAATCCCCGGATACATGTGTTCTATTTTATTCATGTTCGATATATATGGTTCAGTTTTATTATAGTTACAGCTAGCGGCAAATGATCTGTGTGTCGATCTGAATTCAAAATCATCCCGCCTTAATTAAGGAAACCAATTTTCACCAAAACCCACAACATAGAGCAAAAGGCAAAAACCTAGCCACAGGTCCGCAGCCGGCAGACTTCACCTCCGCACCACTATACCAACGCCGCTGTTGACCCCACCTCCGCCGCTGTCTCGGCTGCCGTCAAGTTCCAACGATGGCGCCGCCGCGGAAGAAAAAAATCAGCGGAGAAGTGATCGGAATCGACCTGGGGACAACCTACTCGTGCGTCGCCGTTTCCCGAAACGGCAAGGCGGAGATCATAGCCAACGATCAAGGCAACCGCACCACCCCTTCCTCCGTCGCCTTCACATACGCCGATACAAATTCGGAGCGTCTTATCGGCGATGCCGCCAAAAATCAGGCGGCTCTCAACCCCCGCCGCACCATCTTCGACGCCAAGCGCCTCTTCGAAGACGCAGAAGTCCAATCCGACCTCAAATATCTCCCTTACCCCGTCGTCAACAGAAACGGAAAACCCTACATCGAGGTAGAGCTCAAAACCGCCTCCGCCGGCGGGAAAGACGAGGCGAAAGCATTCAGCCCTGAAGAAATCAGCGCCATGATTTTGGGGAAAATGAAGGAAACCGCCGAATCCTACCTCGGGAAACCAATAATCGGAGCCGTCATCACTGTCCCGGCCTACTTCAACGACGCGCAGAGGCAGGCCACGAAGGACGCGGGGAGAATCGCCGGTCTGAACGTCCTCAGGATCATCAACGAGCCGACCGCCGCCGCGATTGCGTACGGGCTAATTAACAAGCAAACCAAGCGGAAAAGGAAGAAGGACGACGCCAACGACGCCAAGGATGCGAAGAGTAAGATTCTGGTGTACGATTTAGGAGGCGGGACGTTCGACGTCAGCGTGCTGGAACTAGACGGGAGGGAGTTTCGCGTGCTGGCGACCGGCGGAGACACGCATTTAGGCGGAGGAGACTTCGATCAGAGAGTGTTGGATTATTTCATGAAATTGATTAAAAAAAAGCACAGCAGAGATATCGGGGAAGACAACAAGGCGCTAGGGAAGCTGAGGAGGGAATGCGAGAGGGCGAAGAGGGTGCTGAGCAGCCAGAGCGAGACGAGGATCGAGATCGACTCTCTGTTTCAAGGAATGGACTTCTCTGAATCACTGACGAGGGCGAAATTCGAGGAGCTGAATCTGGATCTGTTCAACAAGACGCTGGAGGTCGTGAAGGAGACGATGAAGGATGCGAAGCTCGAGAAGGGCGAGATCGACGAGATTGTGCTGGTGGGTGGAAGCACGAGGATTGTCAGGCTGAGGGAGATGCTGTAGGAGATGTTCGACGGGAAGGAGCCGAGTAAAGGTGTCAATCCTGACGAAGCTGTGGCTTATGGTGCTGCTGTCTTGGGAGCCAAGCTAAAGGGTCAAGCCGCTAGATATGGTACACTACTACACTTGTTTATATGTTGTTTTTTGGTGGTTACAAATGCGTTGGATTTCAATGGTTTATAATGTTTGGAACCTTGCAGATATTACTTTGTTTGATGTAACTCCATTGAGTTTGGGGGTTAGCGTTGTTGGTGATTTGATGGCGACAGTGATCCCAAGAAACACCACCATCCCTGCGAAGATGTCACAGACTTTATACAGCATTGAAGACCGGCAGACCACTATGGGCTTCGAGGTTTGAATCGCTTAAACAACTCGTTTGATTCGCTTAATAAATGATCATATGCAGTATGTATTGCTAAGAAAGAGAAGAACATTCTTAGGTACTTCAAGGTGAAAGAACTCTAGCCAAGGATTGCCTTATGCTTGGACGTTGTTTAGTAGGAGGTGTGCCGCCGGCTCCAAGGTGAGTGTAGTAATTCATTCTATGCGGCATCTATTTAGCTAACAGTATGCGACGGGCGCGTGTTAATGTCATTGGATCGTTCTCTCCTAATTGTCGAAACGAATGTAGTGACATTTTTTTCCTGACTAATGTTTACTATATATGTTGATTGTGCCATTGAGATCAACTTGCTATTGAAAACATGACTAAGGTTTTCCTTGCAGGGGTGTTGGCAGTATTGAGGCTACCTTTGAGATCGACGCGGATGGAATACTGAGCGTAACTGGCAAAAACCACGTGACCAAGAAATCCGAATCTCTGGTCATTGACACCTACAGAGGAAATTTGACGGAGGAAGAGATCGAGAGGATGATTAGGGAGGCAGAGATGATGGCCGAGGAGGACAAGAGAGCGAAGGCTCGTGTTGAAGCGAAGTTGAACTTGGAGAGATACATAAGCGATGTCAAGGCGGCAGCTGCTAATCGTAATGTCGATGCCAATTGGACTCAACGTGACAAGACCAACGTGGAGATTGCAATGAGAGAAGCTTCGGAGTGGTTGGATGATGTTGGGGGTGTTACTAAGGGACAGAGCGCACAGACTAAGCAGTAGGGCGCATAATCGGCGATGCCCAACGCTCGATACCCGCTACAGGTATATAAGGGCTTGAAGCCCTCCAAAGGGGGGACTTCTCCTCTCTCCTCATTTTCTACTTTTCACTATCTCTCTATACTTGGTCTCTCTATCTGTTCTCTCAACTCTCTCCACAAACCGACACTAACTTGACCGCCGGAGCTTAATCCGGGGGGCAACCCCGACTCTTTCACAGGTTTCTTCCCTCCCGACGAGATCAGACGAACGAATTACGAGTCCTCCCACACCACAAATATCATTGTTCGTGCTCGGAGTTACTGGGTTCAAACAATTGGCGCCCACCGTGGGGCGTGACATGGGTATTCTGATGTTTGATCTATAAAGAGAGGGAAGAAAATCTGTTCTTCCTCGACCGACCGCCGAGCACGCCAAGGCTCGCCGGAGCAAAGACAACAAGCGAAGAAAATAAAGATCTAAGGAGACCCGTTCATCTTCGCCGACAAGCACCCAGTCACTCATCCCCACCAGCAGAGCTCGTCGTTGTCCCGGGTGTTCATCTTCACCAACGCCACGCCGGAGCTCAGACGAGGCCAAAAGTAAAGTACTGCAGCCTACATCACCATCGCCACCTATGACCTACTATGAAAAAAGGAGACTATTCACCTACAGTAGAGTCACATCAAGAAAAAGCAGATTGCTTTATCTCAGTCACTCTCTCCCCTGGTGTTCGTCTGACGAACGAGTTTCCCAAGGAGCTGGTGCAGTTCCCAATGATGCGCCTGATGAAAAGCTGGAAAGGAAGTTCTAAAAGGGGGGGAGAGGAAGAAAAGAAGAGGGAACTCTCAAATAGAAAAGAGGAATGCGGCTCGAAGAACAAATGGAAGATGAGAATTAGGGAAGGAGGCGCGTAAGCTTAACTTCTATACTAGCTAGGCTTGATTTGTGTGCGTCCAAGTCCACAAGCGGCCCATCCAACTTCCATTCTACGCGCAGGCTTCCCCACGTCACCAGCTGGGTCGCTTGCAACCAAGGCTTCAGGCCCATCTAGCCATTCAGGATCACACAGCCTGCTTCGCCTCCATGTCAGGCCGTCTAGCCCAGGACCGCCTTCAGTCTGGCCGCCTCCCACTAGGTTACGCGCCCCACAATCTCTCCAAGTGTGCACGCGGGCCTACCCGCACTCGCGGATCCAATCGGCCCATTCAAGTCCGCCCCGTCTATCCTTGCTCCACTCCGCGTCAAAAATAATATTGCCGCCGCGAGGATTCGAACTCGCGCCACTCCTGCACTACACAAGCATTCTGACCATCAGGCTACACGAGACTCTTGTGTTTCAATGGCGCGGGGTCAACTTAAAAACCTTCCGCATCCGGCCCAACTCGCGGCACGTCCCGCCTCAAAAAACTATCGTCGCCGCGAGGATTCAAACCAGCGCCACTCCTATGCCAGACATGCGACATTACCAGCAGTCTACATACGCGCCTTGTGACCATATGACGCGGTACTCTTATTTCAACAACATTCCACGCGTAGATGAAGCCCAAACTCGCGGACCCGTGTCCGCCCCGCCTTCATACTTCCGGCCCGCTTCGCCAGGGACCCGCGGCCCACATCAGCCGGACGCGCGGATCCCCATCGCGTCCGGCCCGCTTCGCCAAGGACCCGCGGCCCACATCAGCCAGCCCCACTTCGAAGCATGCTCCGCCCCACACAGGCCCAACTCGCGGCCCGAAGTCGCGCCCCAAACCCGCGGACCCGTGTCCGCCCCGCCTTCATACTTCCGCCCCGCTTCGCCAAGGACCCGCGGCCCACATCAGCCAACCCCACTTCGAAGCATGCTCCGCCCCACACAGGCCCAACTCGCGGCCCGAATTCCATAGACACGGAAGTCTTCAAAAAATATTGTCGCCGCCAGCCTTTGAACCTGCGCGACTCCTCAACAAGACAAGCATCCTTACCAGCAGGCTACACGCACACCTTGTGTTTCAATGGCGCGCGGCCAACTTAAAACCTCCTGCACCCTTGCTCGCGCCCAAGCGCACTCGCGGCCCAACTCAACTTAGCCCGCCCGCCTTCTCTATTCGCGGCCCACTTCCGCTCGGCGGCTCAGTATTCGCGGCCCATCCCAACTCAACCCGCGTCCACAAGCGCAATGCACCCTTGCTCGCGCCCAAGCGTACTTGCGGCCCGCATTCAACAGGCGCACTACTTAAAAATAATGTAGTCGTCGCCAGACTTCGAACCCGCGCCACTCCTTCGACAGGCAAGCATCCTTACCAGCAGGCCACAAGTACCTTGTGTTTCAATGGTGTGGCGTCTGAATTTTAACATTCGCGCCCAATCAGTTCGAAAGAACAAAAAATTAGTATGAGTCCAGCACTCTGCGCCCAGTTCCACGGAACAAAACTTAGCAATAGTCCAGCACTATTCGCGCCCAATCAGTTCGAAAGAACAAAAAATTAGTATGAGTCCAGCACTCTGCGCCCAGTTCCACGGAACAAAACTTAGCAATAGTCCAGCACTATTCGCGCCCAATCAGTTCGAAAGAACAAAAAATTAGTATGAGTCCAGCACTCTGCGCCCAGTTCCACGGAACAAAAAATTAGCAATAGTCCAGCACTATTCGCGCCCAGTTCGAAAGAACAACCTGCAGGCTACCACTCAGGTTCTGTTTCAACGGCGCAGCGCCCGCCTTTCAACTACTCCTGCCGCCACTGCCAATATAAAGCTAAGTACTCTATCCCTCCATCATTATTAAATTTTTAAAATATTTTACTATCCTAAGCGTTAATGGCGCTAATGGGGGGCAAGACGCAAGAAGCTGGCGCCGCGTCACTCAAACGCGCCACCAGCTGGGGGGCAATTGGGGTACATAGGCCCCACCCAAAATTACCGACAAAGATTTAAAAAATAAAATATAAGCTAGTGATGAATTAAAACTCACCACCAGCTTGGGGGGCAATTGTTGGGGGTGTTACTAAGGGACAGAGCGCACAGACTAAGCAGTAGGGCGCATAATCGGCGATGCCCAACGCTCGATACCCGCTACAGGTATATAAGGGCTTGAAGCCCTCCAAAGGGGGGACTTCTCCTCTCTCCTCATTTTCTACTTTTCACTATCTCTCTATACTTGGTCTCTCTATCTGTTCTCTCAACTCTCTCCACAAACCGACACTAACTTGACCGCCGGAGCTTAATCCGGGGGGCAACCCCGACTCTTTCACAGGTTTCTTCCCTCCCGACGAGATCAGACGAACGAATTACGAGTCCTCCCACACCACAAATATCATTGTTCGTGCTCGGAGTTACTGGGTTCAAACAGATGATAACGGGAGGAATCCATCATCGTCGAAGGAAGATTACGAGAAGGCGATGCAGAAGCTGGAGGATGTATGGAACCCTGCTATATGCAAGGTTTGTGAGTGGATCGGTTGACTGACGCCGCATGGATTCAAGCGTGGTAGCTAGCTAGTGACTGGTGGCTCGTTATATAGTGTGATTACGTGGTGTTGAAGTAGTCGCCGGCCGGCCGGTGCGCTTCATTGAGCAGCAGCCGGTGGTTTGTGAGCCTTTTCGAAGGATGCTGTTACGTGATGTTTCATCAATATCAAGTCCATATGGCTTTGGAATTTCTCATGGACACATTTTCATAGATTGTTGGCCTATCAATATCGATACAACCTTGAAGTGAATGACTCTCTTCTTTCAAAATTTCACAACGGACTCCCAAGTGCTTACTAAATGTCTGATTACTGATACTATCATCAATATTTGTCATAACTCATCAGCGGGTAAATACAATTTAATATCCAAACATTTCATTTTAAATAATATAATAGCCAAACCTTTTCGAAAACAATCTAATATCCAAATCGTCAACTTTTCGTTCGTTTGACCGTTAGTTGACACTTCAAAAAAGTTCAAAATACAACGTTTCATCAATATCTATCGATATCTTCTCTGAAAAACCACCAACATATCGTGGTTCCAAACCCGAGAAGTCCATGACTCCACCATGATGGTATAGAATATCTGAATATTCAGTCATCTGCAATGCCAAAACAAGAAAACAAAGTTGTATTGTGACAATTTCCCCTAAACAAAGCTTTTTTGAAGTGTCAACCAACGGTCAAACGGACGAAAAGTTGACGATTTGGATATTAGATTGTTTTCGAAAAGGTTTTGCTATTATATTGTTTAAAATGAAAGGTTTGGATATTAAATTGTATTTACCCTAAATCAGCCGATGAGTTTAAAGTTTGAACATGTTGGTCATTACCATACTCTTTAATACCATGATTAACATTGGAGGTTGTGAGTACCTGAACACGTGATCTTAAAGACTAACCAGCTGAACTAATACAATGTCATAAACCAACTTGTAACAAGAACTCGAGTTGTTGAGAAAAATCCATATATGAATTTTGGGGTGGGCATGTGGGTGGTTCATCCAGCGGATTGATATCGATCCATCCGCAAATAATCCGACCCGCACGCAATGGGTGATTGATGTGGGTGGATTGCGAATTGATAAATCTTCCACCCGCACTTATGTGGGTGGTTTAGTGGGTGTATTGTGGGTCACCCGTATGACCCGCATCCTATTTTTACATGAAAAAATGTTGTTTCTTATAGCATCGAATATTCCTCATATTTTTCGAACCGCACTACAATTTGACCATATACTTCAAAAGGTGGAGAATAAAGAATAGTTTTGACTACTATTATTGATTTTGTGTTGTGCAATATCTATTAGATATTGGATATTGGTATGCAAATTATTGTTAATATCAATTAAATATTGTGATGCAAACTATAAATTATTAATTGTATCAAAATCACAGATTATTGATACAGTCTTACTAATTTGCTATGAACTTATTATAAATGTTAGCCAAATTTCTTAATGGCTAGTTGGAGAATTGCTTTTGCGGGTTGATCCACGACCCAACCGCACCCATCCGTCACCCACCCAACCCAACCCGCAGAGGTATGTGGGTGGATTGCGGGTCACAATTATTTCAACTCGCTAGTAAGCGGACGGGTCAATTTAAAACCAAAACCCACGTACCCAACCCGCCCATTGCCCACCCCTAATGAATTTTGACCATTTCCTTACAATTAATATTTGTTAAACGTAAGTAATTAATTGTTGAACAACACATCGTCATCAATAACTAGAGGTGACAAATGGATTGAATTCATGAACTGAATCAAATGAATAGAGGAATTCATTAATTAGATCAAACGGATTGATAGAGTGGATTCACGAATCAAAGTGATATCCAAACACTGGATCATTTTTAAATTTTGAACCGGTTATATACTAAAATATCATTGTAAAATTTTCAGTTAATAAAACATAATATTTTAATGATATTTTTTGTCAAATTTTAATTTTTGGTTTATTAGATTCAAAATTGACACCTTTTTTTTTTTTTTTTGAACACCTCTGGGATATATTTGTTGCCTAATCGGACATCAAGGCTTACTTATTAGTTATTACACTAGTTGACCCCTAATTACTTATTAATCGTCCCAAAGTGATTCTTAATTTCTACAAAAAAAAAAGTGATTCTTAATGACACTTGAAGGTTTAAATTTCTCAATTATTTGCAAGGTTCATCATGTAGGGGTTGTTCGGAGAATAGAAATTTAAATCTCAAGATTCTAAATAATTACAGAATTTTAATCCTCTGAATTGTTGACAAATGATTTTAAAATCTTCAGGATTTGGTAACTACTAACTACTATTGTTAACATTCAATGTCACATAAAAGCTATGAGTATTGAGAGTTTATTAGTAAAAGCATTTAGTGAGATAAAAAAAAATAATACAGTAGGTGGAAAACTCTAATTATAAGGGATTTGATATTTTCAGATTTTAGAGATTTAAAATTACTAAAACTAAAATTCAATCATAAAAATAAAATATTAATTTTATTGGTGAATCTATAAAATTCGACGAATCCATATCATCCAAATCCTTTTCTCGTGTCTCTAAACGACCTCATAAATAACAATTTCACTCAACTTCCCATATCCATTTCTCCGTGTATTTATATTGGTTTAATATTTTAAATTCATTTCGATATATATAGTTCAGTTTCCTAGTTACAGCTAGCTAGATGATTTGAATCAATCTGAACTGCAAATGAATGCCGCCTTAATTAAGGAAACTAATTATTTCTCTACACAGTACAGTTCACAAACCCTCCACAACAATAAAAAGGAAACTAAAAGCCCTAGCGGCAGCCGGCGGACCGTCACCTCCCGATCACTACTCCATAAACGACGCCGTAAGAAGGGAAGTTTTGGAGGAAAATAATTAAATACCGCGCCATTCGCACTCTGCTTTTCCAACCGCCGCAAACTCCCAACAATGGCGCCGCCGCGGCAGCAGCCAAAGACCAACGACGACGTGATCGGAATCGACCTGGGCACAACCTACTCCTGCGTCGCCTTCTCCCGCAACGGCAAGACCGAAATCATCGCCAACGACCAAGGCAACCGCACCACCCCTTCCTCCGTCGCCTTCTCCGCCGAAAATTCCGAGCGCCTCGTCGGCGACGCCGCCAAGAACCAGGCCGCACTCAACCCCCGCCGCACCATCTTCGACGCCAAGCGCCTCATCGGGAAAAAATTCGACGACGCGGAAGTCCAATCCGACCTCAAATACCTCCCCTACCCCGTCGTCAACAGAGACGGAAAACCCTACATCGAGGTAGATCTCAAATCGGAGGTCAAATCGTTCAGCCCCGAAGAAATCAGCGCCATGATTTTGGGGAAAATGAAGGAAACCGCCGAATCCTACCTCGGGAACCCAATCACCGGCGCCGTCGTCACCGTCCCCGCCTACTTCAACGACGCGCAGAGGCAGGCGACAAAAGACGCCGGCAGAATCGCCGGTCTGAACATCCTCAGGATCATCAACGAGCCGACCGCCGCCGCGATTGCTTACGGCCTCAACAACACCAAGCAACAAATTGGGCGGAAAAGGAAGAAGAAGAACAGCGCGAAGAGCAAGATTCTCGTGTACGATTTGGGGGGCGGGACTTTTGACGTCAGCGTGATGGAAGTGGACGGGAGGGAGTTTCGCGTGTTGGCGACAGGTGGGGACACGCATTTAGGAGGAGGAGATTTCGATCAGAGAGTTTTGGATTATTTTATGAAATTGATTAAAAGAAAGCACAAGAAGGATATTGGTGGGGACAGCAAGGCGATGGGGAAGTTAAGGAGGGAGTGCGAGAGGGCGAAGAGGGTGCTGAGCAGCCAGAGCGAGACTAGGATTGAGATAGACTCGTTGTTTCGAGGGATGGATTTTTCGGAGTCGCTTTCGAGGGCGAAATTCGAGGAGTTGAATTTGGATCTGTTCAACAAGACGTTGGAGGTGGTGAAGGAGACGATGGAGGATGCGAAGATCGAGAAGGGCGAGATCGATGAGATCGTGCTGGTGGGAGGGAGCACGAGGATCGTGAGGTTGAGGGAGATGCTGAAGGAGATGTTTGATGGGAAGGAGCCGAATAAAGGTGTGAATCCTGACGAAGCTGTGGCTTATGGTGCTGCGGTGTTGGCGGCCAGTCTGAGAGGACAAGCTGCTAGGTTCGGTAAGAACCAACGCTCGATTTAACTGCTAGATCAAGTCTTTGTTCGATTATATTGTTTTGTATGATTTGGACTATGTTATACATGTAGATGTCAGTTTGTTTGACGTGACTCCGTTGAGTTTGGGGGTTAGCATTGTTGGTGATTTGATGTCAACGATGATCCCAAGGAACAGTACTATCCCTGCCAAGGTTACATCGACTTTGTGGACTGTTGAGGACCAGCAGACCAGTATTAACTTCGAGGTTTCTGTCTTGATCATTTCTCTTTTAATTAATTACAGTTTTGGATCGCTTCATATTATAATCATGATCGTGTTATAATTTGCTAAGGATATAAAGATGAAATCATCTAGGTACTTCAAGGTGAAAGAACTCTAGCCAAGGATTGCCTTGAGCTTGGAAGTTGCATTGTAGAAGGCATTCCACCAGGTCCAAGGTGAGTGTGATATAATTGTATCATGCATGTTATTTTGCTACGAAGAAGCATGTTAATATCGTTGGATTGTTCTTTCGGTAGCTACGGCAATTGAGATTGTTTTGGAAGTTTGAATTGCTTAATTATGTGTAAGATAAACTTTCTGCTAATACCCACTATGGGGGTGGTGGAATTTTTTCCCCTTGCAGGGGTGTTGGTAACGTTGAGATTACCTTCGAGATTGATGCGGATGGAATTCTAAAGGTGACTAGTAAAAACAGTGCAACAAAGAAATCTGAATCTTTGGTCATCGATAACTACAAAGGAAATCTGAAGGAGGGAGAGGTCGAGAGGATGATAAGGGAAGCGGAACAGATGGCCGAGGAAGACAAGAAAACGAAGGATCGTGTCGAAGCGAGGAACCGATTGGAGAGGTACATAAACGATGTCAAGACTGCGGTGGGCGATCGTAATGTCAATGTCAAGTGGGATCGACGCGACAAGACCAAAGTAGAGATTGCACTGAGAGAAGCTTCGAAATGGTTTGATGACAATGGTGGGAATCCATCACTGTCTAAGGAAGATTTCGAGAAGACGATGAAGAAGCTTAAGGATGTATCTTACCATGTCATAAGCAAGGATTATGTGTGGATCGATGATGATGATGATGACTGATCGAGATGGACTAATATAGCCTGTTAGGACAAGCAAGAAGGTTTTTTTTTGGATCAAAGTGCTCGACTGTTGCTTTATTAGGTTTGGAGCTATTGACGTTTTACTAGTTTGGATTTACTGACTCATGTTCTGTATTATGTTCTAGCTAGCATTAATTAGGTTTCTTTGTTCTGCAAATTGAACCATCCATGAAATGACATGCTTATCTGTCGAGTGTTTCTAATCGAAGCAGCTACGTCGAATGTTACCTTGCGAGCTCGGCCTACGGAGTGTTAAAACTCGGCACACATTTCTGTAAGAAGAAGGGTACTCGACGTTCTACTGCGGTCTCCAAAACTTAGCATCGGATCCAGAACATAGTAGAGTACTAAACCGTATTTGAATAGAAAATTCAGATATCGACTAGTACTAAATCGAAAGAGGCAAAGAGGACTGAAAGCAAGCAAATCTTGTTTGCTATACTAACTCTGTTAGGGTGGTAAACAGTAATCCGATAAACGGTTTACCGTTTTACCGAACCTGTAACCGGCGGTTAACGGTAAACCGTTTACCGGGGGTATCGGCAGCCGAGCGGGAAGTTGGGGGAGTCGGTTTACCGGACACGGTATCGATAAATACCGACGGTAAATCGGTAATACCGATACCGAAATCCCCCCTCCCTACTCCACTAACATATAACATATAAATCATTATTCACAAATATAAAATATTACATACATGAATGTAAGTAAGTATAGGCCTAAAAAATATTGTAAATAAGAGTTAAAAATAAATTATTAATTACAAAAATGATGAAAAAAAACTCATAAAATCAAAATATTACAACATCACCCCACTTCCAGAAATTCGGTTCGATAAATATTCTGTAAACCGACCGAAAAACTGCCCGAAATCGCTTCTCACGGTATTTCGGTAATACCGGTTTGTAACTGTTTACCGGTAATTCGATAATCGGTAAACCGGTTACAAACCGGTATCGGTAATCGGTAACCAATTTGACCAACTTCGGTATACCGAAACCGATAAATTCGGTAAACAATTTACCGTTTACCGACCGAATCCCACCCCTAAACTCTATACTCAAAGGAGGATTGGGTCGTCGTGGCCTGGATGGAGGTCACACCCAAAGTTGTTTATGCCAAGGCGTTTCGAACCGTACGTAGTTGATTGGCTTCAAACTTTTTTTTTTATAAGGATGATATATATTAAGAGAAACCAAGAAATTACAGCCAATAAAGACAAAAAAGCAGAAAATCAAAACAAAAGCAGGGGAAAAACAGGTTCCCGCCAACAGAGCACCAAAAGTTCAAGCGAGCACTTCTCAAAACAAACAAAACAAACCAAACAGGCACTATCTAATCTACCAAATCGCATCGCGCAACAGCTCGGCGAATCATCGTACCCGCTGTCCAGTTATATTTCCAGTTTGCTCAATTGAAGATGCATCCTTAACCATCTACAACCAAGTAGACGCATTCTGTTCATCCAAGTGATCCGGGCATCATGTTCTGATCAACGTGATGCTGATGATGGTCGTGGCTTCCTTG
The DNA here is from genome assembly GCA_946122785.1 of Linum tenue. Lineage (NCBI taxonomy): Eukaryota > Viridiplantae > Streptophyta > Magnoliopsida > Malpighiales > Linaceae > Linum > Linum tenue. Next base: position 7,497,170 of record CAMGYJ010000005.1, on the reverse strand, counting down.
CTGACCTGATCTGGGAGGAATCAACCGGTTTTTCATCTCACAAAGCCAGCTCTCCGCTATTCTTCTATCTACTGCATAGGCAGCGATCAGCCATTGGGATATCGCGCAACCCGTCCTGTAAGCAACAACTCGTGTCGTCGATTCGCTGTCTTTAAAGGTCCTTGAATTTCTTTCAAACCAGATGTTCCAGCAAAACGCATGTAGGAGTACATATGTGCACCATTGGGTCGGGTTGTTTGGTTTACTGTGCACCCATCTTCTTATTCTGTCTTTCATGTCTCCGTCTCTGTCTGTCTCCCTTGCAATTGGAATGAAGGTTCGGAGGATGCGCCATACTTCATTCGAGAAGCTGCAAGATATGAACAAGTGATTGATCGCTTCTTCACTTTCTTTGCACAACACACATCTGTTTACAAGCTGCAGTCCTTTCTTCTTTAGGTTGTCAATTGTGAGGATTCTGCCATGATAAATTAGCCAGACAAACGTACAGATCTTGCTCGGAATCATGCGTCTCCACACCGATTTGTGAGGGAAATCACCTTCCCCTCGATGAGTAGTCTCTACCAGCTTCTCATAAGCTGAATGTACCGAGAACCCGAGTGAGGGATTGGGGTTCCAGATAACTCTTCCTGGTCCTGCAGAGAATTCAGAAACAGATAGGTTTTCCAATAAACAGAATAAACGCTCTCTCTCCCTCTCCGCCCCACCCCGAAGTGAAAGTTTCAGAGGAATTTCCCACACTATACTTTCGTCTACAAAGGATATATGGTCAGCAACACGAGCATTCGGGGATTCAGCTACAGCAAGCACCCTTGGAAATTCTTTGGCAAGGCATTTTCCTTGTATCCAGTAGTCAAACTTAACTTCTAGCAAGATTAATTGGGTGCATGCATAAAGAAAGTTCTTTTTTCTTTCTTTCTTTTCTACCCACATTGTACACAAATGAATAGTTGATGTTTAAAGATCCATTCACAGAATTGGAAAGAAATCACATTAAAAGTACACACCATTCATATAATTACATCAAGAAAGGAAACAAACTTCAGCAAAATACACACCACAACAATTATTCGAGAACTTAATAAAAATCATAGATATGATTAGAAAATAATTCAAATTATTACAAACAAGTTTGAATTCAAATTTTACCAAAATACTTCTGCATTTTCAAATGATATAACATTTTTTCTCATTTGTCATTGTTGATGGAGAGTATCTCTGTAATCATTTGAGAATTTGTGGTAGACAATAAAATCATCAACTTCAAGCAAATTTAGTTGAAGAGATTTGGAATCCATCTGGACGGTAAGGAGATGACGAGTAATCTAATATATTTTTATTTCATTTTGAATTTGTTTTATGTTATTTTGAGTTTTTTGTATTTCTTTATGTAATTTTTATTTATTTCTTTTTGGTGTATGTATGCTATGGGTCTAAATCTTGCATCAATAAAAACTAGAAAGGGAAAAAAATCCTAATAGAATGTATAAAAGGAAAAAACCTAATTAGAATATATACTTTAACAAATAGAAGATCTACATCACGAGTAAAGAAATCTGTGTGATCGAGAGACTGAAGAGGAAAACCGAAAACTGCTCCTCTATTTGCGAAAATAAATAGGAATTCTGAGCAAACCTAACTAGAAAATATACTCGTAATTAATAGAAAGATTTACATCACTAATAAGGACATTCTTGATGGAAACTGCCCCTTCCCCAAAATCGAAGTCGTGACTCGGATTGATTAATTACAATCGAGATATAAATTAATTAAACAGCTCGCCCCCGAAACCACAAGCTTAATTATTGTATACTCTTAATTAAAATCCCAGTTCGTTCTCTGTGGACGTATATCATCAATTTTACACGGATCGTCGGGATCGATCGTAAGGCTGGGAGAGATGTTCGACGGGAAGAAACCCAGTAACGGTGAAGCTGCTAGATTCGGTAAATCCGTTATATATCACTGACCACATCGTTACATTAAAACTGATCGTTGGATTTGTGTTTCTGGCTCCTGCTCGCTCTAATTTCTTACTTCGGTTGCTGTGCAGGCGTCACTCCCTTGAGTTTGGGGGTTAGCACTTTTGATGATATGAAACACTGCTCTTCCTGTGAAGATGACGGGGATGATGGCGACGGAAAAAGACAGGCAAACCAGTATTAGCTTCGAGGTTTGTCGCTTAATTATTGTCTTAATCAACTAATTTTAAATGACTTCATGTATGATCATATATAATTAACTTGCTAAGAAAGAAAAATTAAATTCTCCAGGTGCTTCAAGGTGAAAGAGCCCTAGCCAAGGATTGCCTTAAGCTTGGAAGTTGCACCGTAGAAGGCATTCCACCCGCTCCACAGTGAGTACTGTAGTATTATTGTATATACTGACCTTAGCGTATGTCGATGTCGTTGGGTTACCCCGTTTCTGCGACTATTTGATTGTGTCGTCATTTGGAATTTTGAGATATATGATGAAACTTATGTATGAGATCAATCTTTAATCATCGTTAGGGATGACAAAAATATCCGTAACCGTGGATATCCGCCCGAATCCGGCCTAGTCGGGTAGGGTAAAACCCGAACCCGAAGGACATTTAGTGGGTACGGGTAAAACCCGAACCCGAATATTGCGGGTAATGGGTGGGCATGGATTTCTCACTATCCGACCCGAACCCGCCCGATTATACACATGCATATGTATTTTGTCTAGAAATAATCAATGTTTTTCTCTAACATATTTTATATTTAGCATTTAAATATAACATTTTCATGAAATTGTGTTGTTTTAGTTAATTTTCTTCATTCTAGTGAATTCTTGTTGTACTTTTTCTCTTACTTAATATAAGAATACGTGTAAATGTTAACATATTGGTTGGAGTTATGAAGAGAAATTAATATCCATGGATAACCGTGGATACCCGAAACCCGAACGGGTATGGGCATGGTTTTGATTTTCTACCCGTTTCACATATGGGTATGGGTATGGGTAAAACCCGAAGTACTTTGGGTAGGGTAACGGATATGCACTATCCGCCCCAGACCCGACCCATTGCCATCCCTAATCATCGTAGCCCATATGGTTGGAAAAATATTGCCTTGCAGCGGTGTTGCCACGATCGCTGTTACGTTTGAGATTGATGCAAGCGGAAAGCTAAAAGTAACAAGTAAGAACATCGCGACAAAGAACGTTGATGAATTCTTGATCATTGATAACTACATAGGAAATTTGACGAGAGAAGAGATCGAGGCGAAGATAAAGGAAGCCGAGCAGATGGCCGAGAAAGATAGAAAGGTGACGGAACGTGTTGAAGCAAAGAAGGAACTGGAGAGGTACATATATGGCATCAAGGCCGCGGCGAGTAATCACAATGTTAATGTCAATTGGAACGAACTTGACAAGGCCAACTTGGAGATGGCACTGAGAGAAGCTTCGAAATGGTTGGATGGTTATGGTTCGGATCCATCGTCGTCCAAGGAAGATTATGAGAAGGCGATGCAGAAGTTGACAGATGTATGGAACCCCATTATACGAAATGTTTATGTGTAGATTAGTGAGGACTTATCGACATAGGTTAATTAACGCTCATCTGTCATTTCATTAGTTTTGGAGTTAATTGACATTTTGGTGGTCATTTTTTGTTTTATGTGACATTTTGTTAGTTTTTCTTCATGTTCTTAATGAAAAACCTAGGGTTGGCTAGGTTGGTTGATTTGTAATGCGTTTGGCCTAGCGAGATCAAACCTGGGGATTAGGGATGGCAATGGGGCGGGTTTGGGGCGGGTTTATCTAAACCATCCCCATCCCCATCTTCAACTATCCAAACCCATACCCGCCACATACCCATGCGGGAGAATGTTCAGCAAACCCATCCCCATAACCGTGGGTTTCGGGTACCCATGGGTAATACCCATACCCGTACATCCAACACTATTATCCAAAAATTCACAAGAAAAGATTTAACTAAAACTCTAAACGTACCTATTATATCACGAATTAAACAAAACACGATCATTTTCTTAATATGGTTCAAAGAATATGATCCTAAAACATTCATTAATACATAATATAGAGTATAATATTTTTCAAATTATTATGTTTAAACTCTTATACATCTACTAAGTAATAATTAACTAACATAATCTTGTTGACAAGTGGGAAAGTGAAAAAGTGAAAAGAGAATTGAGGGAAATGAATTAGATTTTGATTAAAGTGGCCACTCAATTGCATTTCTACTATTTATTTCCTTGAGTTATCCTCATCACCATTGATAGATTACAATTTGATCCACATGTTTTTGTATATGTGAAGAAATTCTCTTGGTGGGGCGGATATGGGTATGGGTATGGGGCGGGGAGGCTAAAACCATACCCGCCCCATACCCATCAAACTTTTTGCGGGTTTTACCCGTACCCGCCCCATACCCGGTCAAAGCGGGGATTACCCGCATTGACTAGGTCGGGGGCGGTCGGGTACCCGCGTTCATGGGTTTGATTGCCATCCCTACTGGGGATCACCAGCTATGCTAGCCTTATTTCGCATAGCTTTATTTCGCGTAAAGACAGCCAATATAGAGATGAAAACAGGGGAGAGTAGTAAGTGATTGATTTTTACATCGAACGCTTTACACAATTTTAGTAAAACTATCTGAGTTTTAACCTGTTGCAGAGTGCTGACCCATCCACAGAATTACCCTACAACTACTAGACAATGATGAAGAAAACAACAAACATTATACCATCTGCAGCAATAACAAAGTCTTGCTGTTCAAGAATGCAGGGAGCAAGCAGTGATGCAAAATTGCCACCCCTCCACATCCTTTTACCTTCCTTGTTACTATCTATCAACAAGTCATCAGAATGTGCAGTAACTATGATATTGTTCCGGCGAAAACTATATCCCCAATGATAGAACGTCAGTAGGGTGGTGGTAGAATTTGCTTTGCTCAATTGATCTTCATGGCTCCAAAGCGATAACCGTCCAACTCGGCATCCAGTTCTTCAGCAGTCATCTTCTTCCCCCATCCAAATTCTTGCCCTAGGACTTGGACTTGAGGTCCGCCTGGACCTTGGTCTTTGCCAAATGCATCACCGCCACGAATGGGTCTCCTCCCTCCGAAGCTTCCTCCACCACTGAGGTAATGACAGCAGAAAGAAAAACAAACAGCTTGTATTAGCATCATTCAAGGATCTACAGAACACATTGCTCTCATCTTGTGGGTATTCACAATTGCCATCATCTTCAGTACTTGGCACCTAATTGTGGGAAATGGAGAGGGCTATGGGGGGAACAAGGGAACTTTGGCCTTTTACCTCATGAAGTTGAAGGAAAGATTAGGCCTTCTCATGTTGCTCCCAGCTGCAGGAGCTCGAAGGGGAGTTGGCGGCGGAACTTTAGCCCCTATCAGCTCAATCCGTATTGGCCTCCCATCGAGATCGACATTGTTGTACCTCATGATAGCTGCTATAGCATCCCCGTGGCGTTCATACACAACTTCAGCAGTTCCCTACCACCACCACAGAGATAATAGTATGCAGGTAGAGTTACTTAGTCACTCACTGACTAGGCCTGGGGTACGAAAGGAGGAAGGTTACCTTAGATCTTCCACTCTTGTCATAGTGAATTGAGTAACGTTTCAACTCCCCAACATCAGAGAAAAGCACCTGCAATGCATAAAAAATGGTTCCAAACCCATAAATTACTAAGTCACATGACAGAACAGCAAGAACAGTCAAGCAAGAATGGTCTTCGTACAGCACAAACCCCACGATGGTACCAGTAATTATGCGATAAGTCACAGAAATGATGCATCACAGGAATGGTAAAACAAGGAGCTCAGAAGCTTCAATTATCTCCAATAATCCCCAAGATTAACAAAATCTTCGTGTATCAGAACCTCACAACCAATCTTTGGCAGTAATGAAAAGAAGCTCATAACTCATAAGTGGAATCCACCAAAAGGGCAAAGAGGGAACCAAGAAACGCAGTGTGATACCTTGATGTCCTGATTAGTAACCCCATAATCCAGATTGGACAAGTAGAGCCTCGTGCCTTCTCGTCTTCCATCAGGCCCAGCTGGGACACGCGTTGGCTCCACCAGTTCCATGGAAGCCTGCAGAAATCTCGATATCAAAACTTAGCTAGTTAATCAAAACCCAAAACCCCAAAACCTAATCTATCACTAATCTGTAATTTATCCTTCACGATACCTTCCCGAAGAAACTCCCCCTCGCCGCCGGTACGTGCGGCAGTACGTAAGGGCTAGGCCTGTAAATGCCACGGCCACCGAACCGTCGCTCCGGACCGGGTCCTTCACCGAAACGAAACGGCCGTCCTCCTTCACTTCCCCCGCCGCCTCTGCTTCTACCTGCTCCGTTTCCTCTGCTTCCGAAACCAGCGAAGCGGCCTTTTCCTCTGCCTCTGTTCTGGCGGACAATGTCGTCGAGAGTCATGTCCAGATTGCTCGCCATTTCTCAAAATCTTGAACCAATCTTTCTTCCCGAACTTCTCCTGTTTCCTCTTTTTCTTCGTTTTTTCGCAATTATGAGACTGGGAGGTAGCCTGGTAGTGTTGCAGGGTTTTTAGCTCTGCCACAAATGCAGGGGTTTTGCTTTTGCAGCACAGACCTTGGGGGAGAAGTTTTCTCTCTCATGCGAGTACGACAAGGTGACACGTGGAGTTAGTTACTGCTCTCTCTTCCGAGCCAGGCCCATGTTTTTCTAGCCCAGAGAAACGCGCGGCTGACCCATTTCCCGGCCCGTGAACATTGGGCCACCCAAAATTGTTGTTGAAGTCAAAGTCAACCTCATACCAGCCTAGAAGATTTGACATATTATGCGACATCGACATCCCACCAATCTCCCGTAAAATGCAAGTTCCTTGAGTAGTATTTATTTAACTTAATTAAAAATTACTCATTTAAAACCACTGATTAAACTAAATTATTTCGACAAAGAAAATAGAATAAATTATGAGGAATCCTCAGTCTTGAAGAAATTGTAGTTTTAGCCCTTAACTTCCAAATATTATCTCTTACACACCCTACCTTGAGTGTCAACAATCCTAATGTCTAGAGTATATGGACCGAATTGCACAACTTAAAACTTATTGGACCTATTAGTAATTATGCATTTATTAAGTTTGGCGAAAAGTTAGTTAAATAGGGAGTGGACTCTCATTTTCATAGACATAAACCTCTCGCCTCTTGTTTTCCAGATCGGAAAAGAAGAAGAAAAAACAGAGACAAAATGGCAGGAGCATTTTCATACGAATCATACAATCATTCCTCCGCCGCCGTCGCGCCAGCCACCGCCATGGCGGCCCACTCGTCCTCATCGCGGGGCTCCCGGAAGGCGGCTCTAATCCTCCGGCTGCTGACGTTAGCCTGCCTACTGATATCCCTGGTGATCCTAACCACCAACACCGCCACGCTGCAAGTCATCACCAACTTCTCCGCCGCCGGACCTACCCTCACCGGCATCACCGTCCACTTCAAGGACATCTACACTTACCGGTATACATCTACATAGAAACAATTTCTCTCAAGAATTCATTAATTCTTAAATCAATTTTTTTGTATTATTTGTTCTGATTGATTCATTGATTTGTGTTGTTAGATATATGCTGGGGGCGACGGTGGTTGGGATGGCGTACACGATGCTGCAAATCGGCTTCGCGCTGTGTTCTATCGCCACCGGGAGGGACGGAAGTCTCACCTTTGACTTCTACGGCGATAAGGTGATTTCGTACATACTGGCGACGGGTTCGGCGGCGGCGTTCGGCGCGACGAGGGATATGAAGCCGTTGTTCGCCGGAGTTGGGAACGTCGACAAGTTTTTCAACAAGGGTTACGCTTCGGCGAGTCTGCTCCTCCTCGGGTTCGTCTGCACCGCGATATTATCCGTGATGTCCTCTTACGCCTTGCCCAAGAGATATTGAGATAATTAATTTCTGAAATTAGTCAATTGCATACCTGTAACGCGAGTGGAGTAAACTATCTATTTGTTTTTTTATTTGATTAAACAGTTGTTATGGGGTTGATTAATGTATACTGTAACATAATTAATTGTTGTGTGGTTTCCAAGGGATGGTATATGGATTTATGTAAATGAGATTTCGGGGGTTACGCGTTGTGTGTATTAGTGTATTACTAAATTGGTGCAAGTAGTTAGTGGTTTTTCTATGGAGAAATTGGCAATGAGGATGGGGTATTTGGATCTCTTTGTTTTCTTTTTGGGTCCGAGGAGAATGGGACGACTTTGGGAGTGGGAATTGACAATTGACGAGCATTATTCCTCCACTAACTCGGCGCAATTATTGACTTTGAATGTTGTTAGGAAATGATTCTAGTCCGATACAAGTTAAATTAATACTCGGACTTATGGTAGCTAGTTGGTGATATGACATGTTATTAGAATCGGCTTGATTAAATAGTTTGTGCGTTTAAACCTCATTCATCTGATATTATTAGTTGATTTAAGCAAATGATCATATGGTGGATCTGTGTAAATCACAAATTTCAAATTCGTGAGCTGATTTTCGTTTCATTGAACATGTAAGAGAATGATATAAGATTCATAACTAAAAATGACAAAATCAATTTGATTCATCCGATTCGCTTATTCCTACCTGTTGTTGGCGTGAATATTCTGTTATAACGTAGAATATTTTTCAACTTGTGCTCGTCATCTCATCACATTCTTAATCCATCATCCATTCTTTTCGTGTGTATTACAAGCATCCATCCAACACCAATAATTAACTCCCCACCTAAAATGATGGTGCAAAAAAATAAACGACGGAAGGTAGGATCAGCTCTATCCTCATGAACAAAAATTAAACCTCTAAAACTCTGACAAATTAATCAACCACTAGGGATGTCAATGGGTTAACCCATTGGGTATTTTGACCCATTTGTCATGACCCATATGGGTAATGGGTCTGTACCCAAATGGACCTAAATAAATTATTATATTTTTGGGTCGAGTTGAATTTATATTAGGTTAATTTGGGTTTACCCAAATGGGTTTTAGTTGGGCCCAAATGTGTGAAAGAAGGAAAAACTCATACACTGTTACTGGTTCATAGGTCATCAAGGCCCAGCATCATAGGTCTTGTTCGCCGCCACCCCCGATGATCGGCGGGATACCCGCTGCCGCCTCCGGCTCCAGCCCCAGGAACGACTCCAGGCTCGAGATTTTATTCTCCAGCTCTTACGGCCTACCCACAACCGGTACCATCTGCTGCGACTCATTGTCATCGAGTCCGAATCCCAGATTCGGTTGCGCCGCCGGCAGATGATGAAGAGCAGGTTCGGATCCGACGACGATGCACCGCTTCTTGGCTGGCGGTTGATAATCGGAAGATGCTGCTGCTGCTGCTTCTCCGCCCTCGGCTCCTGGCTGCGACGGAGGGAAATTTGAGGTGGCGGAGATGTACGAAAATTTGAGCTTGGCCTTGTCGCCGCGGATCCGCTAGGTGGCGTCGTTGTGAGCCAGGGTGGCTTCCCCCACCGTGCTGTAAGTTCCCAGCCAGAAAAAGAAATCGGAGATGATTTAATTAGTTACTTGGCTCTGCAGTGTGCTCCACGGCGGATCTGTTAATGGTGATTCTGCCTCTGGTCGGAGGGAAAAGAGGTAACTGGGTTCCGGAGAGACGGCGAACACCGAGAGAGAGAAACGAGCGAGAATGAGAGAGAGAGGAGATGGGTTCTGGCGATTTGGGAGCCGGCGCCGGAGAAGCGGGGTGAAGAGCGGATGGTGGCGGAGAGGGAGAACCGGATAAACTCGAACTACGGAGGCCGATGGAAAACGAAGAGACCAATTTGGGTCTGTTTGTGATTTACTTTTAATTTTTTATTCAATTGTGTGGGTTTAATATGGACCCAAATTATTTGGTTGGGTATGAGTTTGTTCCAAACTTAAAAAAACCCAGACCTGATTTGACCCAATACGTTTTGGGTTTGGGGAATGCCCATGGGTTGGGTCTCTTTTGCCATCCCTATCAACCACCGCTCTGCCCTTACCCGAAAAAGGAGAAAAAAAAAAAAACAGTTTATTCGTTGAGAAACTGCCAGCCCAGGAATAATCGACATAGTGCTGGGCCCAGGACATGTCTAGCCAACAAATAAGCCCGACATAAATAGAAGCCCAAACAATGGAGAAAACATAGAAGCCCAAATAAGCCACCGTCATCGACGCGGCATCATTCGACGTTTCTAATTGATAACCCTTTGTCGAGCTTCTCCATCCTCGAAAAGCCGCAACCACGGCCAAAATCGGAAGATACCAGAAGAAATCCGATCGACAAAACAAATCCCTCTCTTCCTCCGGTCAGCGGCGGTGTAAAATCCCTAACCCTCTCTCGATCTATCCCCGGAGGCGATGCCGAAGAACGACTTTCTCACGCCGAAGGCGATCGCCAATCGGATCAAGGCGAAAGGCCTGCAGAAGCTCCGATGGTACTGCCAGATGTGCCAGAAGCAGTGCAGGGACGAGAACGGGTTCAAGTGCCACTGTATGAGCGAGAGCCACCAGCGCCAGATGCAGATCTTCGGCCAAAACCCTCACCGCGTCGTCGAGGGCTACTCGGAGGAGTTCGAGAACGGGTTCCTCGACCTCATGAGGCGGAGCCACCGCTTCTCCCGCATCGCCGCCACCGTCGTCTACAACGAGTACATCCACGACCGCCACCACGTCCACATGAATTCTACCGAGTGGGCGACGCTGACGGAGTTCATAAAGTATTTGGGACGGACGGGGAAGTGCAAGGTGGATGAGACCCCCAAGGGTTGGTTCATCACCTATATCGATCGGGATTCCGAGACGATGTTTAAGGAGAAGATGAAGAACAAGAGACTTAGGGCTGATATGGTGGATGAAGAGAGGCAGGAGAGGGAAATTCAGAAGCAAATTGAGAAGGCGGAGTTGTTGCTGACAGGTAAAGCCGGCGATGGGGAGGGTAATGGTATTGAAGAGGGTGCAGTAGAGCCGCCGGCTAAGGAATTGAAGCTTGATGCTGATGGAGTCAAGATTGGATTTCAATTGGGCTCGAAGGGTAACAATGGTGTGAAGGATAAGGGTGAGAGTTCAAGCTCAAGATTGGTTTTTGAGGAGGTAGAGGAGGAAAGAGAGGGGAAGAACTCGAGAAGTAAAGGAAGCAACGGTAATGTTGGTAGAGTTGGGAAATCTGCGTTAGAGGAACTGATGAGAGAGGAAGAGAATGTGAAAGAGAAGAAGAACAGGAAGGACTACTGGCTATATGAAGGGATCATTGTGAAGGTTATGAGTAAGTCGTTGGCGGAGAAAGGGTATTATAAACAGAAAGGAGTTGTTCGGAAGGTGATTGATAAGTATGTTGGGGAAATTGAAATGCTTGAGAGCAAGCATCGGCTGAGGATTGATCAGGTTGAACTCGAGACTGTGATTCCACAGGTTGGAGGTTTGGTGAAGATAGTGAATGGAGCGTATAGAGGGTCCAATGCGAGGCTTTTCGGAGTGGATACAGACAACTTTTGCGCCAAGGTGCAGATAGAGAAGGGGATTTATGATGGCAGAGTGCTTAAAGCTGTAGAATACGAGGATATATGCAAACTTGCGTGATGAGTATGTGAGAACCCTTACTTTACCTATATATTCGTCTTTATCTGTTGCTGTTTAGGATTGAATGATGGTGTGTGTTGATCTTCCTGTATTCTGTTAAGCTGTTTGATGGATGAATCAGAAGTTGATTGAAGGGTAACTTTAGAAGCAGCTTGTCCTAGTCTTGGTCACAGTTTGTTTTCTTTGCACTGCGAATAGGTTAAAAGGTTAGGAATTAGGATAGCTCTCGTTACATGCATTTCGTTGTCTCTTAAGTGGTTCAGAATGGTTGCCCTGTGTTATTCTTTTGAGTTGTTGCATCCAATTCTCTATGTAGAATACTTTCTTGCAGCATCCTTCTGTAGCTTTCGTTTATATAACTTTTTTCGTGTAATTAATTCTGTAGCTTTCTATGGTTAAGATTATACATGCAGTTGGGTGATCAGCCATTTCTCTCCTTTATTTCAGGGGTCCTTCTGTCTATCGAATCCAAACAGGACATAGCTGAACCTTACAAATTGATTTGTGATGAATCTTGAGTTGGCTTTGGTTTTCTGTAATATGCTGCTCTGCTACTTGAGGGAGATTTTGCTGATGCGAATCTTGGACAAACGGGGGAGATTAGGCAAGGATGGATATGTGACATCGTCGATGAATATGCCCCATCATGGTGACTGGAATAGTTCCATATATCATATTTCAGCTGCTTCTGGTAATCAGAGATCTCCGCAGACTTGTGAGGTCCAGGCGCATATGCAAACTTTCTGTTGGTTGGGAGTGGACATCTAACTCCCAAGCTTGAGAAAGCAATTGCCAATTGTTGTCGTTCATTATGTATCACTGATTAGTGTAACACATCAACTGTCTATATTTGAATGTCCATTTCTTGATTGACTTGTCTATCAAACAGAACGAGTTGGAGGTAGGAATGGCAATGGGGCAGGTCCGGGGCGGGTATCTCGATACCCATACCCGCCCCATGGCAGGTCGGGTCCAGGTCGGGTAATTTATCACGGGGCGCGGGTCGGGGCAGGTCGATCCATTGGGTATGTAATTCATGTGAAAAACATTAGAAATATTCATTCTTTTCATTGAAAAATCAAGAAAGAAACTGTAATATGATAAAATGTAGTTAAATTATTGAAGAAATTGAGGTTTTCACTTATTTACAACTTTATTATAGCTAAAATATAATGTAATAAGAGGAAAATCTTAAGTAATTTGACTAATATTATACGTAATTTAGGCAAGAACGGGTCAAGAATGGGGCGGGTCAGGCAGGTCGGGTCGATGAGAGGTACCTATGCCCGCCCCGCCCCAAAACAGGTCAAATAGGTCGGGTAAATCGGGTCAGGTCGAAATTGCCATCCCTAATTGGAGGCAAGAGCTCCTGTTGGCATCTGCTCTACCTGCTTAGAGATGTTAGTATCGGCGTCTTGGCTGCCGGAGAATCCATACCTGCCGATTCTGATTTCAGCTGTCGAATTGAGGGTTTATTGTGATGCCTTCTTGTGGAGGTTCGCCGTCTTTTTCAGTTTTCTGTGGAATGGACTTGGTTTGGTCGCTTGTGTTTATGTAATCGGCTACTTTTCCACCATTTTTTCTGTATCATCCTCCAAGAGGAAGTAGGGTGGCCAACTCAACTCTATTTCAGCTACCTTTTCCTTTACAAGAGATGCCGGTCAGTGAATATGCACGCAAAAGACTGAAGTTTGGGAAGATATGAGATTTGCTTAATCCTAGTTGGGTCTAGACATGTGAGATTATTTTCTGAAAGTCTTGATTCCTATGAATTATAAAATCACCTCATGATATTGAATTCTACTCAAGGTTGTCAACCCGCGAGTTGACCCGGACCCGGTCGAGCTAGTGGGTCAAGGGTTAATGGGTCAACCGTTTTAGCCCGGTTTGACCCGAAAATATGGAAAAAGTCATTATATTGTACTTATCCTCATAAATTATATCAAATCTTATCTAACATATGAGTTATAACATATAATATTACACCAAAATAACATATCGTACTTAGATCCAACATATAATGAAAATTCACACACACTTATATAACATAAATATTCAAATGTTCAACTTAGGATTCCAAAGTTTGAGTTGGGCGAAAAGAAAAATCGGAAAATAGGCGCATTTCGCAAATCAAAGGAAAAAATGACACAATTTGACCTCCAACCCGGTACCTTATAGCGGTCGGCCCGGCGGGTACGTGCGCCCGTTTTTCTCATCGGATCGGGGTTAAACTGGGTCGACCCGCGGGTCAACCCATGGGTTGACAACCTTGATTCTACTTGTTTTGCATGCCCATTACTTTATAGGATTCTTTGATCTATTTTGGTGTACAAATAAACAAGTAGATTACGAAGGTTCACACACTTTCAAAACAAGAGATGTGGAGTTGGGTGGCAATCTGGTGTGGCGTAGGGCGTTGATGAACAAGAACAAACAATACCAAATCTATCTCCCTGTAATTAGCTCTCCTAAGTCCTACCTCTCCAACCAACCATATCCCCCACATTACACCGCACACCCTCCCCGCCTTTATTGTATCGCCCGTCTTCCTTCAAACCCCCAACCGACTACTCTTTTATTACTCCTCCACACTTCTCCCGCTGCCTCTCTCTCTGAGATCTCGTTACCCATCTCCCCCATCTTCCACCACGTTGCCTCTTTCTCCTCCTTCTTGCACTCTCCCTTCATAACCCAATCTCAAGGGGGAAGAGAATTCTTCGCGGTCCAGGAATTGGGGAGACTCTTTGGTAGGACGGAATGAAGGTCACAGTGGTTTCTCGCAGTGGCAGAGAGGTCATCAAAGGAGGCCTCGACCTCAGCGATTCGGTACTTCCTTCCTTCTAACTTGTGCTTCTACTTCAGTTCCCGCTTTGCTTCTCAGTTCTTTTCTCCGAAATGGGTAGACAAGACTGTGGACGGAAAAGGAGTTCAATTGTATATCTATGTGGGTCTGGTTCACTGTACCGATAGAAAAAGACGACTTCCAACTTTGCGGGGCTTTCCTTTTTCCTTTTGATTTTCCCCTTCTGGGTTATGAACTTAATGATTATTGTTTTGGTGGGTTTCTTCTTTGGTCCCTCTCTCTTTTGCAGGCTACGGTGGCCGATCTGCAAGAGGCAATCCATAAACGAAGTAAGTGGACGGAAACTCCCGGTTTAGTTTAGATTTGGGTGGAACTTGTGATTGTCATAGGTTCCTTTCTACTGTTTCCTTATGTCATTGTTTTAGTTGAGTTCTTGTTAGTTACCTCTCCATGCTTACTGTGTCCAGAACCTAGCTGCTCTTTTCCTAACTGCTGAACTTGATATTGTTGGGCAAATCTCATAGAGGGTTAGTCTTCTATAGGCTGTGGAGCTGTGGAGCAAAATCTACTGAATTGTTTAGTCAATCGTTGTTGCCTTGCTGGAACTTGAGCTGTTGTAGTAGCCTTTCTAAGTTTCAAGTTTACTTACTGCACTCATGCTGAAGATCTCACTAGACCAGTTCTCGGTGGGGATGTATGTTGACGGAAATGGTTTTGTTGTTCCTCTCATCCTTGGTACTTTATGGTCATATTGCTCAATTGTGGCCTTCTCTTAATCTTCTATGAAGATATTTACGGAGAGTGCTTATAGTTAGGTAGATAACCTGATCTGTGTTGTTATTCATGATACAGCTAAGAAATTCTATCCATCAAGACAGCGGCTTACTCTTCCCGTGCCATCTGGTTCGAAAGAGAAGCCAACCGTCCTCAGCGCAAAGAAGAGCCTTAAGGAATACACTGATGGGAACTCAGACAGCTTGACCATTGTTTTCAAGGACTTGGGTCCTCAAGTCTCCTACCGTACACTCTTCTTCTTCGAGTACGTTGGACCTTTGCTACTCTACCCCGTCTTCTATTACTTCAATGTCTATGAATTCCTCGGCTACAAGGGGTCCGAGCGTGTTATCCACCCGGTTCAGACATATGCTCTGTACTACTGGTGCTTCCACTACTTCAAGCGTATTATGGAGACATTTTTTGTGCACCGGTTTAGCCACGCCACATCGCCTCTATCCAACGTGTTCCGTAATTGTGCGTACTATTGGACTTTCGGCTGCTACATTGCCTATTACATGAATCACCCGCTCTACACTCCTGTTAGTGACCTTCAAATGAAGATTGGCTTCGCCTTTGGTGCACTTTGCCAAGTCTCGAACTTGTACTGCCACATCTTGCTGAGCAACCTGCGCAGTCCTGATGGAAGCGGTGGCTACCAAATCCCACGTGGGTTTCTATTCAATATCGTCACCTGTGCAAATTATGCAACGGAGATTTATCAGTGGTTGGGTTTCAACATTGCAACTCAGACCGTTGCAGGCTATCTGTTCCTTGTGGTTGCTGCTTCCATCATGACCAACTGGGCTCTTGCTAAGCACCGCAGGTTGAAGAAGGTAAGAGATTACCAAAAATTGCTCTCATTAAGCTACTAGCTAGCTTTCTTGCCTGTGATGTTGAGTAGTTACATAGCAAGAATAACTCCATGAACACCCTTATGAATGTGAATATTTGATTCTTGCAGCTGTTTGATGGGAAGGATGGACGACCTAAGTACCCACGCCGATGGATCATACTACCTCCATTCCTGTAGAGCCGAATTGCTTCTCTACTCCCCTCTCCTGTTGGTTTCTTCAGAAATGCTTCCTTGATACTCAGAACACTCTTATTCCGTGTCTTGGTGGATCATTCTCTACGGGGTTGCAGATGGAAGGTCCTGGTTTTCCCAATCATCTCACTTATGAAATTGGGGCTTTCCGCTATAGAAATTGATTGTTGGAAGCAGGGTGGGATTATCCAATCCTCCTTGGCGAGCTTTCTACGATCAAACTCTTGGTTAACGTTTTATTTATCCCCGTTTTCCTGGTTGTGTTGAGATAGTTTAGACTGAAACATTTGTTGTCTTAATGATCTTTGCTGTGGAGTGTGGTGTTGAGTCTCTTCTGGGCTATGAATTCTTGTTGTACTCTCTAAAGTTATAAAGCAGGGTATGTTAGGCTCACATCCGAGTTCATCTCATTTCTTTTTGGGTGGTTTGGATAAGAAATTTGGCAAAATACACTTCTATATCCATAACTTTCACGTTTGTGACAAATATATCCATAACTATTGAAATACACGAAATACCCAATTTCGATCTTCCATTTAACGGTGTGAAGTAACTGGGTGACTGTACTGACGGGAAGGCTGAGTTGGCATTTTAGCATCCCCACTAATCCACGTGGAAAAAAAAACGAGGAAAAACGATATTGCGTTTTGCACCCCCACTAATCCCCACTGATTCACTTTCTTCTCCAAAATTTCCCTTCGCCCCTTCATCTCCCTTTCTTCCCTTTCTTCCCTCCGACCACGACGGTCGACGAGGATCATCCCCCGCCAGTTTCGAAGGTCAACGAGGTATCCCCAAATTTCCCTTCGCCCCTTCATCTCCCTTTCTTCCCTTTCTTCCCTCCGACCACGACGGTCGATCCCCCCCCCCCCCCCCTATTTCGTTCCATCCCCCGCCGTCGCCGCCTTTGCTATATGTTGTCGTGCATGCATCTTCCGAGGTAATAGACTGACGACGGCTGTTTCCCGACGAAACCCAAGCGTTCTGTTCATGGCAAAGGCACCGTCGAAGCCTAGGACCGCCGAGAAAGGGTTTTTTCCGAAAACCCTAATCGCAACCATCAATCGATTTCTTTTCTCTTCGGTTTTGGAAGCTGGTGAGCACTGGGTACCCTTCAATTACTTGGGTCGTGGCTTTCAATTGTGGGCAAAAGGTTCTTATTTGGTTTATTGTGTTGTGGCTTTCAATTGTCGAAGCTTGCTTTAAAGGTTGGAAAGCGACAGAGCAGATTCGAACAGGGATTAGAAATGTGAATGTGAAACCCTAGATCGTAGCGTGGAGGCGCCGCCAGGGACGCGGCAAGGGGCGCGGTGAGGCTGCTGTCGGAGGGAACCGTTGGATCGGCGGCGGGCGAGCTCTTCTCCAGCGCAGCCGATGGAACCCTAAATCGTAAATCGAGTTTGAGAAAAGGGGGTGGGTGGGAAATTTTTTTCTCGACGGTGTAGGGTATAAGGGGGGAAATTTTCTGACATGGCGTCCACGTGGTTCCCTTTGCTGACCTGTATCTTAGGTGGCAGAAGATTATGGTCCTACTCACTATTCCGTCCTATTTACTGACGCCGTAACAAACGGCGTTATAGTTTGTAACGGAAATGGATAGATTTGTCACACGATAGTACAATTTTTTGGGTATTTCGTGTATTTCAATAGTTATGGATATATTTGTCACAAACATGAAAGTTATGGATATAGAAGTGTATTTTGCCAAGAAATTTTAACGAAACAATCTCGTTTTGAGACAAACGGGCAAATTTGTTATGTTTATACGCAAATATATTCCCTTCATACAATGATCACCAACTCATACACTGATACACGTTCGGAATTTCGTAGGCTTGACTTACAAGAAATCTAGAGTCAGTATTGATAGCCATTTCATCCTCCTGCAAGGCCAAATTAAGAACACACTTTACAACAGTCATGATCTGAATGATTACTTTACCAGTAAAGGAAACCATGTCGAGTAAAAATGGCGATTAATCTACATAGACATACCATTTTTCTGACGACTGCAACATGATAAAGAGTTGGCTTAACTTATTAATGCAAGTGGTAGGGACGTAGAAACGAGGGGGCAATGATAACGATGGATATGGTGGAATCAAATGATGGTCGAGGCAGGGGAAGCTCAAAAGCACATCCACACTGCTTGAGATCATGATTGCCACTGTTTTACAACCTTTTTCCCTCCCAAATCACATGCTTATGATTTTTTTTTTTCTCCAAATGACTGCCTAAAAAAGCTACCATGACAGCAAAACTTGCCACGAGATCCTGAAAAAAGATTAGCGATAAAGCTGTGAAATGGGCCAGCCATTGGGTTGGCCATGGACAAGATTCAAAATTTGGGCCAGTGACTTGGCTTTCTAGCTGTGTGTGTGGGCTGCTACGAGCTGAATATTCTCTTTTCAAAATATATTAAACAGATAATAAATCGAGAAAAGAAAATTCCTAAATAAATTCAATATTTTACCCATTTACTCCTATTTATTTCAGCCCAATCAATTTTGCTTATTCTCCAATCTCCATCGTTCTAGAATCATCTATTTTGTTCTCTAGTTTTATTTTTCAAACGACTTAAAATCACAGTATGGAAAATATATAGTGATCAGATTCGACCGCAGTTAGGGATGGCAATGGGTCGGGTTGGGTCGGGTTTTGCCAAACCCAAACCCAAACCCATGAGTTTATCTTTGAAAAAAAACCGGGGTAAAACCCACCGGGTTTGAAAAACTCAAACCCAACCCAACCCGTTGGGTATCCGCGGGTTCATGGGTACCCACGGGTTTTGTTGTAAAAAATTTACAATTACAAGTTCTTATCAAAATTAAAGTCAAATATCAATCTCTCAATATAAATTATCCATATATAAAACACCATTCTAGAAAATTCAAGCAAATCACAAATTAACTATACAAATTGTTCAACACCAATCTAGAAAACTCATGAAAATTGAAGCAAATCACAAATTATCCATAAATAACATGTTTAATTGAAAGCTTCTTTCTTTCAATTAAGTTTCTTTAGTCTCCACTCCATAACATCAACTTCATTCTACACAATTAAAAAGAAAAAATTAGACATGTCTCCACAAACATAAATAAGAATAGTTGTTTAGAATATTAAATATATCGAAAAAATTAATTATATGAGTGGGCGGGTACCCACGGGCCGGGTTTACCTAAACCCAAACCCAACCCAACCCGGTGAATAGTGAACGGGTTTAAACCCAAACCCGGCCCAAAACCCGTCAACACGGATTTTACCCGCGTTGACCGGGTTGGGTCGGGTGGGTACCCATGGGTTCGGGTTTTGTTGCCATAGTTGACCGCAGTCTCTTCCATATCAAAACGACAAAACAAAAATCCCATAAACGCAGCGGCGAAGTAAACTAGAGAAATAGAAGAAGGAAAGAAGAGACTGGAAAACCGGGCGGACCCGTGGATCCATGGAGCCCTGACAGCCTCAGAAAACATAGCAAAATGGGAACGGAAGGACAAGCCCGCGACCCGTTCCTCTCAGTAACCCGTACCCACAGAAATGATAAATAGGAAAAAAATAGAAAATAAAATAAAAAATCACTTCTAAATTCTAAAAATAAAAAAAATGCCACATTTAATCCAACGGCCCACATCCCATCTCGGCCTTCATTATAATCCCCAATTTGTTTTAGCATTCGAAAAAGAAGAAAAAAAGAAAAGGTGTTTTCGTTTTCCTCCCTCCATCATCCCTCACTGCCTGCTCTGCTTCTTCTCTTCTGCTTCCATCTCCAACCCCCGTTTCCTCATTCGCGCGCTCTCTCTCTCTCTCTCTCTACCGTACCCTTCTTTCTCCTTCCATCGTAAGGTCTCCATTCTTCTCGATTGTCTCTCTCTGCATCGTTTTATGTTGATCCCTGCGAGTTATCGGAATGGCGGATCTGTTGATTGATAGTGATTTGAGAAGCTCCGTTTCTGTTTACCTGAATTTCGGGATGGGGATTGGGGAAGATCTGTGGTTTGGTGGCCATTGTCGTATTTTCAGAACGTTTTGATAGATCTTCTAGCTCTGTCTCTGCTAATATTAATACTTCCTTTTCGGGGGGCCTTTTGCTTATTTGGAGCGAATCAAATGGTGTGGGGTTTGCGATTGTGCAATGGTTGGATCTGAATTATCAAAGAAAAAAATGTTGATCGAAGTCAATGATGTTCATTTTCATTTGCGTTTGATGAGTTCATTCATTCATTGGTTCCTTAGGAACTATCGCTTTGTGGTCTGTCTTCTTTTGATTTTATGATTTGGGTCCTTCTAGGTTGCTTATCCTTGTTAATGTAGTTTCTCGACGTTTGCTGTGGCAAATTTTAATGGATGGTGGTTGATAATTGAAGATAAGATGCTGCCAATTGGCATGAGGCCACCATGCATTTATGTGAAAGTGATTGCAGGCGCTGTATTCCTTTCTATTCTGTTCTTTGTCGACCTGCATTGATGATGCTATGTGCCAATTTGATCTTCTCCAAACGACTGGGATAATGTTTGCGTCTTTTTGAAGTTATTTGCGCTATATTACTACCAGTGGAACAATGTTTGAGCTGTATGTGCTGATAAAAGCTTAAATTGCACACAGTAGAAGATGGCAGAATCCGAGGATATCCAGCCCCTCGTCTGCGATAATGGAACCGGAATGGTCAAGGTTGGTAGTTGGGCTTTGTTTTCTTTATCAGCTTTCAATTCGTTTGGAAGATCAGTTTCAACTTTCAACTACTGATAATTTGTTAGTGAAGAAGCATTTTTTGGGTGTACTGTTCAAAGTTAATTATTGAATTGCCCATTGTCATGATTTCCTTGTCAAGAACGAGAGTTCTTCGTTGGAATGTACATTTCAACAAAAGACAGTTGCTTTACACGGGAAAGATGAATTAATTCAATGCTTTCTTAGCTTTACTATTCTTCATTTATTTTGTGCGGCATGTGAGAGCTGATTCTGGTTTTCTTAGGCTGGATTCGCGGGAGATGATGCACCTCGTGCTGTGTTCCCCAGTATTGTTGGTCGTCCCCGTCACACTGGTGTGATGGTCGGCATGGGTCAGAAAGATGCCTATGTGGGTGATGAAGCCCAGTCAAAGAGAGGTATTCTGACTTTGAAATACCCAATTGAGCACGGTATTGTGAGCAATTGGGATGATATGGAAAAGATTTGGCATCACACCTTCTACAATGAGCTCCGTGTTGCCCCAGAAGAGCACCCAGTTCTTCTCACTGAGGCTCCTCTGAATCCCAAGGCCAATCGTGAGAAGATGACCCAGATCATGTTCGAGACCTTCAACACCCCTGCCATGTATGTTGCCATTCAGGCGGTCCTGTCCCTGTATGCCAGTGGTCGTACAACAGGTAAGCTGGTATATCTTAGCTTAATGAAGTCTATCAGTGTGGTTTTAAGGTTCTATTAATGAATGAGATTGTGGGTGAACAGTTGTTCTAAGAAGTGTGTTTGTCTGTGGTTCTATGTAGGTATTGTGCTAGATTCTGGTGATGGTGTCAGCCACACAGTCCCAATCTACGAGGGTTATGCCCTTCCTCACGCCATCCTTCGTCTCGACCTTGCTGGCCGTGATCTCACTGATGCCCTGATGAAGATCCTAACCGAGCGTGGCTATTCCTTCACCACTACAGCAGAACGGGAAATAGTAAGGGACATGAAGGAGAAACTAGCATACATAGCTCTCGACTTTGAGCAGGAAATGGAGACCTCCAAAACCAGCTCATCTGTTGAAAAGAGCTATGAGTTGCCAGATGGACAGGTTATCACCATTGGTGCTGAGCGCTTCAGGTGCCCTGAAGTCCTCTTCCAACCATCCATGATAGGAATGGAAGCTGCAGGGATCCACGAGACCACCTACAACTCCATCATGAAGTGCGATGTGGATATTAGGAAGGACTTGTACGGAAACATTGTGCTCAGTGGTGGGTCCACTATGTTCCCTGGTATTGCTGACAGAATGAGCAAGGAGATCTCTGCACTTGCACCAAGCAGCATGAAGATCAAGGTGGTTGCACCGCCGGAAAGGAAGTACAGTGTCTGGATTGGTGGTTCCATCCTGGCTTCCCTCAGCACTTTCCAGCAGGTCTGTCATCATTACGTAAATCCGAATTTAGTTATGCAAATAGATTGTTTTCTCCGACTTCCTGTTTGTCCAAAGCACTCATGTTCCTCTTCTGTGCTCAGATGTGGATTGCGAAGGCAGAGTACGACGAGTCTGGACCATCAATTGTTCACAGGAAGTGCTTCTAAGCCGTGTTCGGTTTCAGGAAGGGGAAAACCAGCCTATGGAAGAACAAAGGAAGTACATCACCTGTTTTGCAATGTTTGCAAGAGGACGATATTGCAACCCTTTTCCCCTCCTGTTCTAGCTCTGTTATCCTTCTTCTATGTTTACGCTCAGGTGTTTGGAGTGATGATTTTGAGAAAGAGGTCACAAATCGAGATAGCCAAAAAAAAAAAAAGGTGCAAATTGCTTTATTTTACTATGTTGAGAAGTTTCTTCTGAATATTAGAATGCAATTTTCTCCCATTTTGCGCTTGTAAAACCCTTTGCTCTGTTTATTCTCTTCGTTTGCATTTACATGTTCTCAAAATATAAGCATCAAAATGAATTAATGCATAGGCCTTTACATACCACACAAAACGGATTTGTGTGTTTGAAGAAAAACATTCACTACTTATAGAGAAGAAACAGAAACTCTGGCTGGATGATCACATTTTAGTAATAGGTGATCGGCTTCAATAGTGGAAGAACCCTCGTGTTCTTCATATTACGCCTCTGGCTCATCGTCTGGAAGTTCGGTGTAGGAATGGACCCTTAGTTTTAGAAGATCGCAGCTTGAATTCCAGCTGGTTATTGCCTTTAGTACTATCCCGCCGCCAGTGGAATCAGAACTCTGGCTCTGGCTGCAGTCGTCTGAATCTAAATCGTCGAATGAATGTTCTGCAGGAGAATGAGCTCTTTCTTTGGATAGATCATAGCTGGAATTCCGCCGGGACATCCTGCTCCGACTGTCATCCTCTGCATCTGATGACGATGATGTAGACTGTTGTTGTTCATCGTTGAAGCTTCTTCCGAATCCTTGAATCCCTCGCGTTAATTTTCGCTGTCGTGTCCTTTCTCCCATGAGAAACTCGCAGTCTTCGATTAGCTTTATCACCTTCAAGGACAGGTTCGCCACACTCAAACCCCTGTTGAAACTGCATGCCACCAGAAAGGGTAAAAAATCAGAGAGTTTAAAGATAATGAAACCCTAACATCTCCACTTATTTGATTATCCTGATTAATGGTTTTTAACTTTCTAGTTCTGATTGTTTGACTAACCCTTTTTCCTCAACGAACGAGAAAGAAGACCCAATCCTCCTGATAGCAGGCCTCTGCCTTTCAAACTCTTCAGCAACTCTCAAGGGTCCATGTGTGAGAAGGTGTTCTAACAGAAGCAAGGTCTTGTAAGAAACTCGCCAGCTTTCCTCGTTGAAGTTGATCAACCTGACCAATAGAAATTCACCGTCAAACAACATGCTAAAAAGATTATGAACAACTCTGGAATTTGATCAAACTACATATATATACCTATTGTGTACGATCTCCACTATTCTCCAGTAATCGTCGACCTCGAAAGCAGCTCTCGAAATCACTCCCATGCTGCGTGTGTCCGGCGGCCATACGTTTTCACTTGTAGCTTCTTCTGTCAATCTTCATCCTCCCAGCAAAGAGAAAAGCAGAGGACCCAGTAAAGGAAAAACAGAGGAAAAGAATACCCAGTTTAGGAATCGAGCAAAATCAATCAAAGCTGCAAGCTTTTTGCAATACCCATATTGCGGAAAGAAGATGCTGAGGTGAAAAGTGTTACATTTGTGCGGTGGTGACATCGGTAAGCGCCAGGCGAGCAGTTTTGATCTTCTCCTTAAGGTAGAAGGAGGCTTGTCTCTTGAATTCCACCAGAAATGGGCTTCCCATTGTTGATTGCTATTATGCTGCTCTGCCTATTGCTTGAGATCGATCACAATGATGGGGTTCTTGTAGGAAGACGACGAGTGAATCAATGAATGATGATGCAATGGCGGAAAATTCCTGTTGTTCATATATGATTGGTCTTCATTAGCTGCTGCTGTGAAATTTCGGATAACTGTGTACGTAACCAAGAGCTCTTCCTCCAACTGCTCCACTGTAAAGAGAGCAACCAAAGGGAAACAAACAAGGGATTGTTAACTACTCTGCCCTAATGGGTGAATTAGCTAGGTTTGCGTAATGGGAACGATCGACCGATAGAGGCATTAAGATGAGGTCAGAACTGATAAACGATTTGTTTCTAGTTGTTCTTGTGGAATGAAGGTGGTTGAAGCCCTCTTTGTCAAAAAAAAGTTGGTTAGTGGCCCGACAAGATGGAAGTTCATAGAAATCAAATTAATTTCAGCTTTCAATTTCTTGTATACGGGTGAACTCATCATCTTTTTATCGTTTAATTTATTCAGTTATTTGTTTCGAAGGTGGGATGACATAAACTTTATGTAACTAATTTAGATCGAGACGTTATAGAGTAATTTGGATAAACTTGAACTCGTATATTATAATGGATATATCATATTATATCATACGAATTCAATTTGTATCTATATATATGTATAAATTCTTATACAATACAAACCCAACTTGTACCATAGTACAAATTCATTTATGATACAAATTGAATTTTTTTTTACATAATACAAATTGAATTTTAGAGTACAGAGGCTTGCCGGAAAAGTCACCGGAAAATCATCGGGAAATCCTTTTTATATTGAGCTGCAAATCAACTCAATTTATTCTATAATAATTTAACTAGCATATTAATACTTGACGTATATTGACGTTAGCACATATATTAATACCACGTTCTTAACAAACGAGTGAGGTTGTAATTCGAATACAAAATCTTTCTCATTCATCAAAGACTGATCATGAATGTAATGGAGTTTTGGGTTGTAAAGGACAAGAAGATCGTTTCACCATTTTTTGCCGTCATCTAGCCGTTCAGTGATATCAGCATTACCAGCATGCATGCTCAACGACGGTAGCAGTGCTACAAAAATTGATGTCGATGCATGCAACTGTATATGTATTGTAGCACGTACAGTTAAAAAAAACACACACACACATATCGAGCTGATGATACAGTCTGCGAGTTTTGCAAAACTGGGATTGACGTTGATGGGTATTGTATTAGCAGTAACCGGAGATGATGGGCAGCCGCCGGTGGGGACAGTATGGTGCACTGATCAAGAGTACACGGCGGGGGACAGTTTCGCCACCGACATTGATTTAGTTCTCGAGGAGCTGCCCGAAATGGATTCCGAGTTCCTGCACACTATCGACGTGAACCTATACTCTCCCAATCATTCCAGTGGCGGACCCACGAATTTTATACAGGGTGTTTTTTTTTATAAATAAATTAAATAAAAATAATTATTAAATAATTAAAAAAAATAAGTAATTCTTATATAAGAAAATACTTGAATAGTACGAGTTAAAAAAACTGTAAAATCAACGATCAGTATTCATATTCGAAAATAACTGTAAAATACACTTGGTGTCTACACTGCTCAAAAAAATTGTCTTTGTATATCCTACTAGTTACATTCATGAACTGATCATATATTCGATTTTTACACTTGTTCTTGATGTAACCCAAAGCTGAAAGACTCTTTCAACACTTGTCGTACAACATTGTTTAAAATAATTTATTTAATTGTTAGGTTTTGAAAATAATTAGAGATAGGGAATGACATTTTATTAGTACACAGTGTTTAAAATCGAACAACAAATGAGTTGTAGTCAAAAGAAAATTGTTTTTATTGATAATAATAATAATAATGTCCTAGGTTTGAATTACTCAAACTACAACTTATATTCTCATAAACAAACTAAAAAATGAGAGTAGGATAATCATTTTTTCAAATTTTAGTGGTGTCCCCGACTATCAATTATAATTTTTTTGTCCATACGTAATTTACCACCAGAAGTTGGATAATCGTTTTTCCAAAATTTAGGGGGGTGTCCCGATAACCTGTGCGTCCGCCCCTGCCAATCACTATCATCCGGTGGTTTATGGGCAGCGGATATGCACCGACAACGAGAAGATCGATGAAATATGCGAGCCGTGTTTCATAGACGCGCATAACGGCCTGGTGAGTGGGTGTCGGCGTAACCACAGGGCTGGCGGTCAAATAACGCTGGAGAAGTGTTTCATGAGGTATGAGATCTGCAATTTCATATAACAGCGAAAGAGCAGTAGTTTTGGTTGTTTGGAAAAGCTTATCCTAGCTATAACGAATTTATGGAATAAACTCACATCTTTGGTTGATGGGAGGATTAGGGTTAGGCTACTAACACCCTGATTTGTTGATATGGTGCTAACAGTAATCTTAATGAATAGGAAGTTTTCATTTTCCTCACTTTTTTTTGGTAGAATTCATTTTCCTCACTTTCATGATGAATTGGTTTATCAAATTTAATGATGATTTTAAAGGGAGAGGCACGTTTGTAATTTTTAAAAGTTATCAACAAGGTTGTCAACTAGGTTTAACTCGTGTATCAAATAGAATAAATGGATGAAAGGTTAATGGTAGGATCGTTTTAGCCCGTTTCAACCCGATTTAGTCGAATATATGAAAAAGAACATTATATTAATTTCAAATTAGGATATCAACTTATATAATTCTCAAAATATATTACCAGTCTCCCAAACGTTTGATAATAATTAAGTATGATAAAAAGGTTTATCTTATTCCCCTCTAATGAACAAAGCATGATCAAATAGATTATCTAATTCCCCTATAATTTCTTTTGTTCTTTGTCTATGATTAATAATATGCAACCCAATTTATGTTTGTTGATTTTGTTATTTGATTTATAGTTTGTAGTTATTTAAGGGCGGTTCTCGGCTTCTCGCCCTTCAGAAGAGACTTTGCTCGACATTTTCGAGCAAGCCATCCTAAAATTCCAGAGATCAAAGATTTATGGGTTAATACCCTAGTTTGGCCCGAAGTTTAGTGTAAGTGACAGTCCTGGCCCCATTTTTCAAATAAAACATTTATGGCCTACTTCTGAAATTACTGGACAAATTTGGCCCGACGTTTAAGTTGACCGTTAAAACTGACGGTCACAAATTTATTATGTCAGTGACTCAACATTTAGTGCTGAGTTGGCAACGATTTGTCGTCCACATCATTTTCACATAACTTAGTTACAATTTCTAAATAAAACATGAAAATAAAAAATAAAACCATAAAGGCAGAGGGACGAAATCCCTAATTTACATCCATCTCTTCTATCTTGCCATCTCACTCTCCTCCATCTGTAACCAGAGACGATGAAGGCAGAGGGTGAAATCCCTAATTCACCTCCACCACTCGCTGCCGGCCAACTCTATCCTCCCGCCGCTCCCCAATTAATCCACCTTCTTCCAATTAACTTCCCTTCTCCTACCCATTTGAAACTTCACAGGCGCTAAATCTAGCTTTTTTGTTGAACGGATGAAGCTTCTTCGAAAACGTCTCCAGCTGGCCAAGAGAGGGCGGAGGGTCTCATTTTTCTTGAATCGGACTCGCCCGCTGGCTGGCAAAGATCTGAAGCAGAGAGCGGCGAGTCTCGTTCTTCTTGTCTTGGACTCCCCGACTGGCTGGGGAAAGATTAGAAGCAGAGATTGGCGGCGGCTTTTTGTCGAAAGCAGAGACGAGCAGGGCGACGGCTGATTGTTGGGGAGAAATAAAGGAAAGAGACAGGGTAGGGTTCTCTCGTCAGAAGCAGAGGCGAGCAGACTGGTGGGTTTAGCAAAGTCGTAAGGGATTCGAACGGGTAGGAGTTCACCGGCTGGGGTGGGTCGCCCGCCGGTCAAACTCCCGAGGATTTTCTCGTGGAAGTAGAGTAGCATCCGGTGTCAGGGGAAGAAGATCTAGGTCTTGTGCCGAACAGGGAGGGTGGAGAAGACGACCTTTTCTTTCTCTTCAAAATAATATATTTTTTTTATTTCATTTTTATGTTATTTTTTTAATTTTTAATTTTTGTGAAAGTGACGTGGCAGCTATGTCGTTGCCATTTCAGCAGTTTTTGTTGAGTCATTAACGGTGAGAATATTTGACCGTCAGTTTTAACAGTCAACCCAAACATCGTGCCAAATTTGTCTAATAATTTCAAAAGTAGGTCATTAATGTCTTATTTGAAAAATGGGAACATAACTATCACTTACACTAAACTTTGGGCCATATTAGGGTATTAACCCACGATTTATTACCTACAATCCAGCTCAAAAGGCATATCTATGTAACAACTGGTATGAAAGCCCGATCGTCCAACACTGCATTCAAGATGTCTATTTCCGAAAAGAAGAATTCCCGAGTTATGAAATTATCTGCCGCCATAATTGATATCGCCAAATGCTTCCAAGAGGACTAGAGGAGTTCAAGTTCAACAAACGAACATCAATCCTGTAAGGGGTGATCGACATACATGATACATTCCAATTCAACAAACGTAACTTTCCTGTACCGTATTTTATTAACTATGGTCATTCGACATACATGATACATCCAGTACCAATGCTTCAATGGCCCGCCCTCATTCTCCTTTTAAGTTTTAACTCCGTCTCCTATCTGACATCGATAGGAGCCCAAAACAGGCCCAACCCAATTCTCGTTTCTTTTTCCTTTTGTTCCTGTCTCTGCATCGCCTTCTTGCAAAACTGATAATCGATCGACGGAGAAATTAAGATGAGACCAAAACTGAGATAAACGATTTGTTTTATTCTTGTGGAATGAAAGTGAAGGTGGTTAGTGGCCTGACAAAATGGTAGTTAAATATTAATTTCAGCTTTCAGTTTCTTATGTTTTACAGGTGAATTCATATTTTTATCGTTTAATTCATTCAGCTATTTGTTTTGAAAGCGGGATAAGACATCTGAATATTCTAGATATGTATGTTGTAGAACAATTTGGGTAAACTCCAACTCGTATATTATCATAGATGTATATGACCAACTAGTATGATCGTTTTATATTATCTTGATATCTCTTGAAAAAAATGATTATTTTTATATTTTGTTGGCAGATTCTTTCACTTATATCATATATGCCTATATTTAATTTTATTGACATGTGTTTTAATCAAACTTATACATCCTTTTCATCTTGAAATTTCAGCCTTTCCTGGGTTGGCCAAATGATAAAATCCAAAATAAAAACAAAAAACTATTTTTCAAAAGGCAATCACATAGGCATCTCCGGATTAATTTCCCACCGACGGAAAAAGGAGTTGGATTGTAAAATTAACCATCAACTAAAAGACATGTTTGTTTGTTAATTGAAAATTCTAGATACAAGCATTTAATCATTTTTTAAATTAAAAGTCGTTTAGCTCATCAAATTCAGAGGAAAGGATCAACCGTTCGAATGCGAAAGAAAAAGAACAAGACGATTGACCATCTCGGCATCTAACCGTTCAAGGATTGTATTCATTTGTGTATAACATCGAACGAGAGCCGCGAGCGTACGCAAATAGTAACAAACAATAAGTAAAAGAAACTTAACAAACAACGAAACTTGAAGATATATATATATATATAGTTACGTACACAAATAGGTAAGTGCTAAATATACAAATCGTTGGGACTAACATGTTTTTCACATAGTTAAGGGATGGGAATGAGCGGGTTGGATAGGTTTTGGTCTCAATTTGACCTATCCACTTACTAGTCAGTTGGAATAATTGTGACCCGCAATACATCTATATACTTTTGCGGGTTGAGTTGGGTGGGTGGTGGATGGGTGTGGTTGGGTCGCGGGTCAACCCGCAAAAGCAATGCTCCAACTAGCTATTAAGAAAGTTGATAAATTCATAGTAAATTAGTAAGATTGTATCAATAATTTGTGATTTTAATACAATTGATAATTTATACTTTGCATCCCAATATTTAATGAATATTAATAGTAATTTACACACCAATATCCAATATCTAATGAATATTGCACAACACAATAACCAATCATAGTAGTAAGAACTATTCTTTATTCTCTACCTTTTGTAATATATGGTCAGACTGTTGTGCAGTTCGAAAATATGATGAATATTTGATACTATAAGAAACGACATTTTTTCATGTAAAAATAGGATGCGGGTCATGTGGGTGACCCGCAATCCACCCACCACCCACCCACATAAGTGCGAGTGTGAGATTTATCAATCCGCAATCCACCCACATCAATCACCCAGTACGTGCGGGTCGGGTTATTTGCAGGTGGATCGATATCAATCCGCGGATTAACCACCTAGAGTGACTATATATATAGAGTAGCCCGTACGATACAGATGTAAACTTCAGCAGCTTAGCTAGCTAGCTAGCAAATCCAGGTTGATTAAAAGCTCTGGTCATGGCGTTCAAGTATGCGGGTAATGCAACGGTGGGATTAATAACGTTGATGGGTATCGTATTAACGGTATGTATAGTCACGGTAACCGGAGATGATGTGTCCCCGCCGCCGGGGGTAGCTTGGTGCAGCACTACAGTGTACGCGGCGTCGGATAGTTTCGCCGTCGACATCGATAGAGTTCTCGACGTCCTGCCCAAAATGGATTCCGACGTCCTGCCTACCATCGACGTGAACGTGTACTCTCCCGATCACCATCATCCGGTGGCTTACGGGCAGCGGATATGCACTGACGGTGAGAAGGTCGTCCCCGTGTGCGAGTCGTGTTTCGAAGATGCTCACAGCCGCCTGTTGAGTGGCTGTCGGAGTTTCTACAGGGTCGGCGGTCAGATAACGCTGGAGAAATGTTTCATGAGGTACGAGATCTACAATTTCGTATAACACCGAAAGAGCAGTGACAATTTCTGTTGTTCGGAAAAGCTTGCCCCAGCTAGCGATGAAATTTAGAAATAGAACGGCTGGCCAACTTATGGGAATAAACTCACATTTTTTCTTGATGGGTAGACTATTAAGTTGCTTAATTTGAAACCCAATTAAAGAAGCTGAAGGTAACGTGCTAGGATAGGGTTTTGTTGGGTGATTAAATTATTACACTTGAATGACTTATAATTGCTCGTAGAAAGCACTAGGTAGGGGTGGCAGTCGGTCGGTTTCGGTTTAACCGAAAACCGAAAACCCGGTTATCGGTTAAACCGAACCACCCTCTACAGACGCCGACCACCGACCGAAGAGAGGTCACGGTTAGCCGGCCAACCGACCGGCCATTTTCGGTTTTAGGCTCGGTTAGCCGGCCAACCGAAAAAATACATTTTCCCAAAAAAAAAAAAAAAAAAAATTAAATAAAATGGAAAAATCCCCACCACTCCTTTCTTATCCTTATCTCCTCCTCTCTCCTTCAGGCTTCAACAGACGTATTCTCTCTCCTTCCTTCTTCTTCTTTCACCTTCTTCTTTCATCTTCCTTCTCCTTCCTTCTTTCTCCATGGATGGAGATTTGCAGGGGCGACGACGGGCGGCCAGGGCCCGGCGAGGCACGGCGACGGGCGGCCAGGGCCCGGCGAGGCACGGCGACTGGCGGCCAGGCGCGGTGAGCGCGGCGCGGCGCCGGGGAGGAGGATTCGTTGATTCGACGAGCTCTCTTTGTCCCTGACGGCTCACCGCCATCACGAGTCTCTCGAAGCTCTCGAATTGGGCCGCTGCAGTCTCCAGAACGGCAACGCTTTTGGTTCGGTGGGATTCAGCAGCCTGAAGCTTGATTCGTGCTCGTTGTCAGGGTGCAGCTTGAAGATCTCGGGGCTCGAGCTCCTGAGCCTGGAGATCTCGGGCGTATACTCGGCTAGAGGGATCGACGTGGTTGCTCCGAAGCTGAAATCTTTCATTTTCCACGGCTATTCGGCGGCGTGTCTCCAGAACTTGGAGCTTCCTTCGCTGGACCGCGCGATTGTTCGAGTATGTTAGGGTTAGTAGTGGGGGCGTGGGGCGGCGTCTTTAAGGGGAAAGGGCAGCGGTCGGTTAGCCGGTTAACCGTCGGTTTTCGACCTCGGTTAGTCGGCTAACCGCCCCCTGATATTGCCTACCGCCAACCGACCGCCCTCTTTGGATTCGGTTTTTCGGCTAGCCGAAAACCGGTCGGTTCGGTTGAAACCGACCGGTTAGCCGCTAACCGGAAAACCGTCTGCCAGCCCTAGCACTAGGGGTATAACATAACCAAACATTTGTTTTCTTTAGTTAAAGTGATATTCTTTATACATTAATAGTGTGTTTGACTTTATTAAGCAACATCTATTAGTTAAATCCAGAAGGGATCAAAAGACAGGGATAAAGTCTCGCGCTCGACGCAATCAACAATTTTTTCTTGATGGGTTGGGTTATTTTATACATGTAGTCCATGCGTTATATCTCTAATTTTACATGTAGTCCCTGTGTTAGTCACATCTGCGTCCCCTAATCAAGTACTCACAAACTAAAAAGAAAGAGTTGCTTATCAAAATTAACCATCAACTAAAGAGTTGGAGTTTGTCAATTGAAACTTTTAGATATAATAATTTTATTTGAAATTATTAGTTTTGCTCATCAAACTGCAGAGCTAGCATATTATGACAATATTCCCAGTACTTCTATTACACAACTAATTTTTCAAGTAACAAAACAAAGTCCACACATAAAAAAAAAAACTTTCCCGGCGCCATGAATGAACTCCACAGGTCTGCCGCTCCTAGTCTCATTGGAAAGGATCAACCGTCCGAATATGAGAAGAAGAAAAATAGATAGGAGGAAAAGAACGAAACAATCCTTTGGAGTTTGGATTCGCCATCTAGCCGTTCAAAGAGTATCTTTTGAAATGGAGTATTGTTGGGTTGTAATACGATAGTGATCTGATAGTATGACTAGTATTATGTTATAATATGAGTATTGTTATATAATTTAGTAGAATTATATTTCCTATAAAAATTGAAGTAGGTTATTGTAATGTATATGTATCCTGATTTTAATAATAATACACAACATTTTCCATCATATTCTGATTTTCAACTATATTAGCATTGGCGGCAAGCCGCAAAAACAACAGTGGCAAAGGAACAGAATTTAGAGGTATTGATTGTTAGAGCTATTAAATAATGTTAGCGATAACGAATGAAATTAAATATTATTAGTGAACAAATTTGTAATTTATCCCAAATATGATAGTAGAGTCGGAATGTTTTTTTTTATGATGCATCATTTTGGATATTTCATTGATGGGTAAACACTAGTATTGATTTAGAAGTGTACTTATATGAAATAATATTTAGGCTCTCTGTAATCAGTAACAATGAGCTGTTACTATCAGTAGAAATGAAATTATAGATGCTTTTGAATCTTGCTTGGTTTTGTTATTCATCAATGTGATGTTTTTAGTATGCAAGCAGGAAAAAGTTGCAGAAAATGTTTTGGATGGATGATATCTTAGCTACCGGAGATTGCTATTGAACTTTCATACTTGTCACTAAAGACTAAAGAGTACCCAAACAAGAGTACACGACAGGAAAACCGGCCACCCTAAACCGATCTGGTCGCTAGAATGAGTGACCGGAAATTTGGTCGTTAAATAGCGATCAGTTCAGATATAGTCGCAAAATTTTAGAAACCAAAAACACGACCGTCTTCAATTATCAGCGACGGAGCTTGTACTAAATACTAATGGAACTCCGATTGCAACATGCAATAGTGATTGGAAAGTCAGAAACTCATTTGCAACAACCATATTATTACAGGATATTGATATCTATTTAGAAAACAAATATTTTTATATTCTCCAAACAAGGGTGCGGATTGCCCCAAGGCTTGCCCGGTTTGTTGTGCTCCGTTAGAATCCCTCGAGCATTTGTTTCTTTCTTGTAGGGTGGCAGTCGAGTTGTGGGATGGGAGTGGCCTAGGTGAGGTTAGACGGGGATTGGAGCATTTGAACATTGCCTTGTTCTTCCGTCGTGTCCTCGAGCGGGATTCGTCTGCGGAAAGGGTAATGAGGCTGGTTGCACTGCTTTGGCGGATTTGGAAAGGGCGAAATTGGGCTTACCATGATCATATACAGTATCGGGTTCCAGTCTTACTCCGGCAATACCATGAGCAGGTTCGTGAGTGGCTTGCTCTTCCTCAACAGGCAGCGCCTGCTCCGCCGGTTTTCGGTCCGGTTGCTGCGGCTCAAGGAGGGCTGGGGGAATCAGCCACTTCTTTTATTTGCTCGGTAGATGGGGCAGTAGAAAAGGGGTCTCATTCGGCGGGGGGTTTGGTAGTGCGGAATGGTCGAGGGAGTGTAGTGTTTGTGCATGGGTTTCTTTTTGCAGGTGTGGATGATCCTTTCATTGTGGAGCTGTTGGCGCTGCGGGATGCTATTCGTTGGTGCTCTTTGAAGGGTCTCAACGACGTAGTATTCCAAGGAGATGCAAATGCAGTTCTTGACAAGGTAAGAGGGAAAGATACCTGGGATGTCGGTGGTGGTACTATTCTTGAGGAGATTGATTGGCTTCGTCAGCATTTTGTCCATTTCTCGGTGGAATTCATTGGTAGGCAAAACAATTGGGCGGCCCATTTGGTGGCTAAGAAAGCCCTTTCTTTGTTTCCTGCGGGAGTTCCGGGGTTTGATTTTCTTGGTTGGTTTCATTCGAGGTTGTAATTTTGGTTGTGTGAACGTTGTTATCTGCTCTTTCTTGTTAATGCAAGTGATCTTTTGGCAAAAAAAAAAAAAAATACAACTTCTTTCAGTTTTATGAATATATTTAATTATAAGGTTAATATACTTTAATTTGGCATGAACTTTAATTTACACTATAGACTACTTTTACTTGTGGTTTCTAAAATACACATTCTTTATTCTTTACCTAAACTATTCCCCATGCATATAGATCAATTTGGCCAAAATCCTAAATCAACTGTTAAGATTAACGATTAATGTTATGAATGACGGTCAAAGTGTCATGCCATCATAAAATATAATAAAAAATACAAAATATAATCACTGTTTAAATAGTTTCTCCAATATTTCTTATTTACATTTAAAATTAGAAAATATAGACAAATTATTTTTAAAAAAGACTTATCCCATTATCTGATCCCTCTCTCTCCTCACCTCACTGATCTCTTCTTCCCAAAACTCTCCCTCCCATCATTCTCCATTCTAACGAAAATTTCACTCTTTTTGCCTTCCTTCTCTTCTCCCGTCTCCACTTCACTTCCTTGAACTCTGCACTGAAAGCTCAAATCCGAATCTGCAGTGTAGGTGGCTCCGCCCTTTCCCTTTTTGTCTAAGGAAAGCAATAATCTCTCCCATTAGAAAAGACATGTATTCTCCTCCTCAATAAATTACTTGTTCTCAATAATTCGAATTATTAAAAATAAGTTTGTTAAAATTTTTATCTCTCATACGCCCATTCAAATGAATGCTGACTTTTGTTTTTTTTTTATAGTTTGCATAGGCTGAAAGTATCATCCATTGCGCTACTAAACCATTAGACTTTCAATTCGCACAGATTGGTCATATCAGTCCTTGAGCAAACTGAAAATACGTATATAGCTAAACCAATTTGGAGCTAAAATATGAAACGAATTTGCATAAGTTAGCCTAGATTTTTTGGCCATAGCTTAGGCCACAACCGATGTTGTTTCGGCCATAACTTAGGATAGGGGTGGGCAATGGGCGGGTTGGATGGGTTTTGGTCTCAAATTGTCCCACCCACTTATTAGCGTGTGACCCGCAATCAACCCACATACTTATGCGGGTTGGGTTGGGTGGGTGGCGGATGGGTGCGGTTGGGTCACGGGTCAACCCGCAAAAGCAATTCTTCAACTAGCCATTAGGAAAGTTGACTAACATTTATAATAAGTTCAAAGAAAAATTAGTAAGACTGTATCATTAATTTGTGATTTTGATACATTAATAATTTATAGTTTGCATCCCAATATTTAATGGTTATTAATAATAATCTGCATACCAATATCCAATATCTAATGATATTGCACAACACAATGACCAATAATAGTATTCAAAACTATTATTTATTCTTCACCTTTTGAAGTATATGGTCAGACTGTAGTGCAGTTCGAAAATATGATGAATATTCGATACTATAAGGAACAACATTATTTTCTCATGTAAAATAGGATGCAGGTCATATGGGTGACCCGCAATCCACCCACTATCCACCTACATAAGTGCGGGTGGAAAATTTAACAATCCGCAATTCACCCACATCAATTACCCACTGCGTGCGGGTCGGATTATTTGCGGGTGGATCGATATCAATCCGCGGATTAACCACCAACGTGTCCACCCCAGGCTTAGGCCACGACATATGTTTTTCGGCCAAGGTTTGCAGAGAATTCTTGGTAGCGTCAGACCTCGGCAAGCCTTGGGCGAAAAAACTCGACGACTGGCTCACAATGAATAGTCATGTGTTTGGTACAAAAGACTGAGTCATTTATGGCTTGAGCATGAAAGCATGAGATATGGGAAATTGGGAATAGAAAGGACAGTGATTTGATCGACCATCATATTGCTCTAACAGCAGACTCGAGACTTGGACATAGAAGGGGCACAAGGTTGATAATCTACGCAATGACTTGGCTTGGCGTGAGAAGGCCAACCTTGGCCGTGGGACGGGGTTAAATCTATGAAAAGCACTTGACAACAACATTAGCTCACGATGAACAGTCATGTGTTTTGGTACGAAAGACTGGGTCATTTGTTCCTTGGGCATGAAAATACGTTTAATTAGCTATATATATACGTAATTTCAGTTTAATATCAGGCTTTCAGTTTGCACCATATATATGTATATGATTATGGATAAGTATAGTATGACCTTTGGCCGTATGATTCTTTTCATATTTAGCTCAAAATTAGCTTAGCTATAAACGTATTTTCAAATTTCGTTAAGATGTATGTTCAATAAACTTATACCTGAAGTCCATCTTAGATTTCCAGCCTTCAGATTCTCTGTATGTAAGAAAATGTCATAATGTAACAAGATAGGATAACAGGGAGGAAAAAAGGATCATTACCGTCCCCATATGAAATAAGGAGGACAATAACAAGACGGTCCTTTGATCGATTCGTCGCCACCCCCATCTAGCCGTTCAAAGATCCTCTGTTTATTATATGACAACAACCAACGAGAGTAGTGAGGCTTGTAATTCCATTCCTGTACAAATAATATTAATATATATATTAGCTTCGCCGGCATGCAAACTCAACGACAGTAGCAATGCTACAAATACTCAACTTGAAGACACGTGGTTACGTACGTTTACGTACCTACAGCTTGTGACTATATATATATGCACCTATCACGTACAGTTAAAAAACATGAACAAATAGCTAGCAGATCGAAGTTGATTAGATCGAGCTTTTCCATGGCGATGCAGTATTCTGCGAGTGTGTTCGTATTAGCAGTATGTATAGCTGCGGTAACCGGAGATGGTGGGCTCCCGCCGGCGGGGACGCCCTTGTGCAGTGATCAAGTGTACACGGCGGCGGATAGTTTCGCCGCCGACATTGATTTAGTTCTCAGGGACCTGCCCGGGCTGGATTCGGAGTTCCTGCCCACCATCGACGTGAACGTGTACTCTCCCGATCACCATCATCCGGTGGCTTACGGGCAGCGGATATGCACCGACGCCGCCGTCGTATGCGAGCCGTGTTTCGAAGACGCGCATAGCGCCCTGATGAGCGACTGTCGGAATAACCACAAGGCTGGCGGCCAGGTAACGCTGAAGAGTTGTTTCATGAGGTATGAGATCTACAATTTCATATAACAAAGAAAAAGATGTAATTTCTGTTGTTCGAAAAAAGCTAGCTAGCTGCGGGTGGAGCCAAATGTTGAAATAGAACAGCTAGCGATTGTGGTTATTACGTTTAGATTCGATTTGGTGACATGGAAAGTTCATTTGTCGTATACTTATTTTGGTGAGCAATCTACTATTAGAAAAAAGAAATATTATTTCGAATACTTAATATGAGTTTTTACTTTTGAAGAAGTCATAAATATATCACAATCTTACCAGGATCGATAGGAGTACACGTATATTCAAGCAGTATATGAGCCTTATTCGTATGTAATAATGATTGGAATACTTTTGGAGTATCGTACTCTTAATGATCTCACCCGAATAT
This sequence comes from Linum tenue, assembly GCA_946122785.1. Classification (NCBI taxonomy): domain Eukaryota; kingdom Viridiplantae; phylum Streptophyta; class Magnoliopsida; order Malpighiales; family Linaceae; genus Linum; species Linum tenue. The sequence continues at coordinate 7,458,819 of CAMGYJ010000005.1, read as the reverse complement.
CGCAACCAAAATTTCCGGACCAACAACGACACTATTATTGCATTCAATCCAATTTGATTCGTTCCATAAATATGCGAAACTACGAGAGTTGAACGATGTGATATCTTCACCCTTCTTAATCACGCAAGAGGAGACTCCAAAACTCCACCGCCGCCGCCGCCAGCGAAGCCTGTCCGCGGGCGGCACCCGCAGCTGAAGAAGCTGTTCAAACAAGAGGAGGGGGGGCGACGGTAGCGATACGGATTCCTCGGAGGAATTGGAGGGCCTGCCGGGGGGGACGTACTGTGTGTGGAACCCTAAAAAGGGGCCCGACGACGATAGTGGAGGTCGCAAGGAGGAGTTGGAGACGGCGCCGGAGATTCGCAAGAAGAGCAAGTCCACCGGCTACGATTCCAAGAGGTGGAAGTTCAGGGACCTGCTTTACCGGAGCCACAGCGACGGTAAGGACTCGTTCGTGTTCCTGGCTCCCAAGAAGACGGCGGCGGCCGGCGGTGGAGATAAGATTAAGGGCCGGAGGCTTCAGTTTTGGGTCCGACGGTTACAATTCCAGAGCAACGGTTACAATTCCAGAGGCGATTCCAACTGCGATCCGTTTCAGATACGTTTGTTCTTTCTCTTTCCTCCCTAATTTTAATATTTATTTATTTTCAGTATATAATTTTAAAATTTTTTAATTTTATTTTCTTTAACTGCTCGTATATATAAACTTTTCATTATCTTTACTGGAAAAAAAAAAGTAATAAAAAATGTTTTTCTTTTGACCTTGTTAGCTTTTGATTCGGAGTTTCCGACTAAGCCTCAATGGCTTGTTTAAGTCCATTCGGTGGAGCTTAGTTGTCCTCCAGTATTGGCGCTTGTGTGTTTGTTTGTTTTTGCAGGGGCACGTAGTTTTCCCTTGACCATACAAGCATCCATCCATTATGATTCCATCTCGTGATATGACGCATGCGACTGGTGGAGCGATCTTGGAAGAGATTTGTTTGGCGTCTGTGTCTTTTAATTTTTTTATTTGTACTTTTACGCAGAGGTTGTAGAACAGGGCTGCCCACTTAGTGGCTTCTAATGCCCTTTCATCGACAGCTCGATATTTTGTCGACTGTCGCGTCTGGTTTTCTAGCGTCCTGTAATATCTATTTCATTCCCGATCTATGAAAAAAAAAATCACGCAAGAGGAGAGGACAGATACGTACTCAGCTCACCTAATGGGCCAACGAACTACACTGCTCGGGATTCCTGGGCTAGATTCCTGGGCTGGGCCAATTTATACTGCATGGACGGGGACAAGGCCCACGTGAACATGTTCGGGTAGTGCGTTGGGGAAAAGCGGCACAATAGTAGGAACTATTTAATTGGTTGAGTTATCAACTTGTAGTTTTCTTTTGGTTACTCCGACTCAATAATCCGGTGATAAAGGCTAAGCGCTTCATAAGATGGGTAATTGTTAGAATATGACTTGAATTTGATTTGGGTTTGTTTTGTGTTTTAGGTCTATTTTGTTTGGGTTTGGGTTTGGCCCTTTTCCTTGTATGTTTGGGAAAAGGTATTTGGTTTTCTGTTTGGGATTAGGAGAAGAGTTCTATAAATACTCTTCATCGCCCTAGTCTGTTGTAAGGTCAGTCAGGTTAGTTTGTTTGGTTTGTCCGTTTGGAATTTGGTTTGTAACCTGTACTCTCCTCAAAATCAGTGAAATTTGTTCTCCTCTGCCCGTGGATTAGCTAGCACAAATTGTGTTAGTGAACCACGTTAAATTTGTGTTCGTTCGTGTTGATTTGGATTATCGATTGCACGCTTCTGTTCTGACAAGTGGTATCAGAGCCTGGTTTCGATCCAGGGATTATTTGAAATTGTCTTCACGGATTTCGGGATTGCGTTTCTGGTTGAGGTTTATGCGAACAGAGCACGAATTTGACTTGTTGATTTCCTGTAGCTTTGGAGTTATTGGAAAAGGACGCTTTGAAGCGTTTTCTCTTTGAAGAGAGGTGATCAAAACACTTCGTATTTCCACACGGTTACTCGGGCTAGACGGAAAAGAAACTTTGTGGAGGGGCTTCGTAATGAGAATGGGGAGTGGATCACAGAGGAGAAAGGGAAGGCGGAATTGGCCACTGATTTTTATCAAACTCTTTTCTCCTCTGAAAATCAGGTTCCTGATATGCGGGCGAGGGTTGATGCCCTTCCGCTGAATCGGAAAGTCACTGATGATATGAATGCTCACCTCATTGCGCCGGTCCTCCCTGATGAGGTTCGGCGAATAGTTTTTTCCATGGGGTCTAAGCAGGCCCCGGGATCGGATGGGTTCACCGGGAAATTCTTTAAATCCTTCTGGGATATTGTGGGTCATTCGGTGGTGGAGGCTGTTTGTTCCTTTTTCCAATCGGGCAAACTCCTTCGCAGTTTTAATCATACGTGGCTCACTCTGATCCCGAAGGTTGATAATGTGGAGACCATTCGGCAATTGCGGCCTATTAGCTTGTGCCAGTTCGTGTATAAAGTTATTACCAAGATTATGACTGAGAGACTGGCCCCGTTCCTGCCCATGATTGTGTCGGAAGGGCAGAATGCGTTTATCCGGGAACGTCAGATAGTGGAGAATGTGTTGCTGGGGCATGAGCTAATGCATTACCTAAAAATAAAAAATCGGGGGAAGAAAGGATACATGGCTCTAAAGGTTGACATGGAAAAGGCCTATGACAGAGTCGAATGGTCCTTTCTTCTTACGGTTCTGGCCAAACTGGGTTTCAGCCTGACCTGGATTGGTTGGATTAGGGAATGCCTTAGCTCGGTTTCATTTTCCATTCTTATGAATGGATCCCCGGCGGGTTTCTTCCGTGCTTCTCGTGGTTTGCGGCAAGGTGACCCCCTTTCTCCTCTTCTCTTTGTACTCTGCACAGAGGGGTTTGCGGCTCTCCTTCGCAAGGCGATAGCGGAAAAGAAGTTAGAAGGTGTGAAAGTGGCTCCTCGTGCTCCTCGTATTGCTCATCTGTTTTTTGCGATGATTCATTTTTATTCCTTCGAGGTTCGCTTGAGCAATGCGAGAATCTGATTGTGGTCCTTAATGAATATGAAGAGCTTAGTGGGCAGAGGGTTAATTTGGGGAAGTCGGCTGTATGCTTCAGTAAGAACATCACTAGTGCTGATCAGGAGTTTCTCGCCCAGGTTCTGGGGGTGGGGGCCGTGGGCGTCCATGATAAGTATCTGGGCCTTCCGTCCCTCATCTCCCGTTCAAAGACGGACACTTTTCAGTTTGTGGAGGAACGGTTGGTAGCCCGACTTCAGGGATGGGCTCGGCGTTCGTTGTCTATGGCGGCTAGAGAAACTCTAATCAAATCTGTGGCGTCTGCTCTTCCTCTGCATGTGATGTCTTGCTTTAAGCTGCCCCTGTCGCTATGTCGCACCTTGGATAGGCTGGTTGCGCGATTTTGGTGGGGTGTGGAGGATGGACATTCTCGTGTTCGGTGGATGTCTTGGCGTAGGATGTGTCAGAGCAAGCATGAGGGTGGGATGGGGTTTCGCCGGTTTGAGTTCTTCAATCAAGCGCTTCTTGCTAAGGTGGGCTGGCGGATTCTTACTGATCCCCAGTCTCTCCTGGCACAGGTGTATAAAGGAAAGTATTTTCCGCGAGGGGACTTCTTTTCTGCGACTCCCCGCTCTCGGCCTTCTTGGGGGTGGCAGAGTATATTGTATGGGAGAGCCTTGTTGGTTCAGGGGGTTAGATGGCAAATTGGAGATGGGAGAGGGGTGGCTGCTTTGACTGATAACTGGATTCCCTCGTTTCACCCTAATCCCCCCAAATTCAATCCTCGGATTCTACCGGAGGGGACGGGTTTAAAGGTGGCAGAGTTCATTTGTCCGAATGAGCGAGTGTGGTTATTGGATAAGCTTGGAGATTGGTTCCCCCCTGAGGTTTGCCGTGCTATCCGTCGAATTCCTTTGGCTAGAAGGGGGATTGAGGATAAGCTGGTTTGGCATGAGACAGGGGAGGGTATTTTCACTGTGAAGTCGGCATATCATTTAGCTGTTCGCCTTGATCAGACAGCTGGTGGGTGGCGCCCGATGGTAAGTTGGATGGATCGGGGAAGCTGGAAGCGGGTGTGGAATTTGTCTATTCCGCCTAAGTTGAGGGTGTTCCTGTGGCAAATCTTACATAGGTTTCTTCCCACTACTGAGGCTCTGATTGGCAGGAAGGTGGATGTTCATCCTCGGTGCCCGGTTTGCTGGATGGCACCTGAAACTATGGAGCATCTATTTTTCGATTGCTGTGTGGCTCGTGCGCTTTGGGATTTAACGGGGTTAGAGCATGTGGGCCAGGGTTTACCTAGACATACTTTCCCCTTATTCCTCAAGACCTTGCTGAACATTGTTCGGAATCCGACTCAGGTTATGGCTATTGTAGCGGTCCTCTGGCGGATTTGGAAGTCTCGTAACTGGGTCGTCTTTGAGGGCAAGCAGTTTGGGCTTCCCGCCCTTCTTCGGCAGTTTCACCAGCAGGTGAGTGAGTGGGATGCGCTTCCTCAGGAGGAAGTGGGTGCAGCCCCTACGCGGGTCATCTTGGCTGGACCGCCTGATAGTCCTAACCATTTCATTTGTAGATGGGATGGTGCTGTCAGAGCTGGTTCGCATTCAGCCGGGGGGATGGTCTTGCTGAGTCCGGATGGGGGTGTGGTTGGTGCGAGGGGGGTGGTTTTTCCAGGGGTTGATGAACCAATGCTGGTTGAGGTGTTGGCCCTCAGAGAAGCCATCCTCTGGTGTCGAAGCCGTGGGTGCTCTTTGGTTTGCTTTGAGGGGGATGCGAAGGTAGTGGTGGATAGACTCCGTTTGGCGCAGGGGAGTGATAGCACGGCGGGTGCAATTTTCCGGGAGGTGTTGCTCTACTTGGAGGAGAATGAGGGGTTTAGCGTTCGTTTCGTTGGTCGGCGTAGTAATAGGGTAGCCCATGTGGTGGCTAGAAAGGCCCTTTCTTTGTACCCGATAGCGATCCGTTCTTTTAATTTTGTAGCCTGGCTGAGGCAGGCGTTGTAATGATCTTTTTGAGTATCAATATAATGATTATCTTTTGTCAAAAAAAAAAAAGAAGCGTTTTCTCTTTTCTCGAATCCGTGAAGCTTGTGTGCTCTTTGGAATTACTAATTGTAATTGGGTAGCAATTTTGGTTTGGACTGCACGCAGTAGCATCGGAGCGCTCTGCCGTACTTTTCTAGAATTCGTTGGAGTTGCGTTCCCGTTGGGAGCAAATTGTGCTCTACCTGTGGCCTTGGAATTTGGCATCTCTACGGGGTCAAGCAAAGCCTACGCAATTATAATTTGAGATTATTAATTGCCAAGCGGTGGATTAATTATTAGATTGGAAATTTGGAATCATTACTTTTGTTTGGTGGCCACAAGTTTAGTTCGTGGGAATTAGAAGGGGACTTCAATTTGCAAGTTTTTGGAGTTTTACAGGGGTTGGTTTACAACTTCAAATTTGGAATAGCTGCAGTGGACTTTGGTTTTGTTAGCTTGGTTGAATTAGGGTTTTTCTTATGGCTGCCATCAGTATGAAGATTGAGAAGTTTACAGGAAGAAACAGTTTCAGTTTGTGGCAGATCAAGATGCAAGCACTGTTGAAATAACAGGATTTGTGGGCTCCGTTGTCTGGAAAATCGAAGAAGGAAAGCATAGATGAAGAAGAGTGGATTACTTTGGAGGAGAAAGCTCACTCTACAATCTTGCTTTGTTTGGCTGATGACATCATTACTGAGGTTGCTACTGAGAAGACTGCTGCGGGTTTGTGGTTGAAGCTTGAAAGTCTATACATGACAAAGTCTTTAACTAACAAGTTGCATATGAAGCAACGTTTGTTCAGTTTGCGTATGGAGGAAGGTACATCTCTCAGGAATCATCTAGATCAACTCAATACTATCTTGTTAGATCTGCGAAATATTGATGTTAAAATAGATGATGAAGATGCTGCCTTAATTTTGTTAGTATCTTTGCCACAATCATATGAGAATTTTGTGGATTCTTTTATTGCTGGGAAAGATAGTTTGTCTCTGGAAGATGTCAGATCTGCTCTACATACTAGGGAGGTTCGACATAAGGCGTCTGGTTCAGGTTCGGAAAATCAGGCATCTGGGTTGGCTGCTACTGGTGGTAGGAGACAACAATCTGGTAATAGGAAGGCGAATACAAATTCGAATTCTGCTGGTTTGAAGGATGATATCTGTCATTACTGCAAGGAGAAAGGACATTGGAAATTTGATTGTCCTAAGCTAAAGAAATATCAGGAGAAGAAGGAATCATCTGCTGCTGTGGCAGAAAAAACTAACTCTGATTCTGAAGATGGTTTAGCCTTAGCAGTGAATGAGCAGGTACATCATCAGGATGTGTGGTATTTGGATACTGCAGCTGATTATCATATGTGTCCAAGCAGAGAGTGTTTTTCAACTTATGAGCAGATAGATGGAGGACATGTTTCTATGGCCAATGGTGCTATTTGTAAGATTGTTGGAAGAGGCTCCTTCAGGATGAGGACACATGATGGTTCTATTCGCACCTTGAACAATGTTAGACATATTCCAGAGATGACTAAGAATCTGATATCTTTGAGTCTACTAGACAGCAAAGGTTTCAGTTTCAAAGGTGAAGGTGGAGTGTTGTCTGTCTACAAGGGTTCTAAGGTGATTTTGAAAGGTGTCAAGCGGGGTGCCTTGTATAATCTACAAGGTTCTGTTTTGACATGTTCTGTTGGTGATAAGTGCAGCAAGTTGGTTCCGAATGACAAGTCTCAACATGGGTTGGACTTGCCAAATGGTTTGAGTTGTTGACCGCCCTTAGGGGCATTTGGAGGCAGGGGAGATTCTGTTACAGCTGATTTGGAGGAGTTAGTACGTCTGGCAATTCTGATTGCATCTGAGTTTGGCGATTTGCATTGCGTTTGGGTTTGGTGATTTCGATCACATCTGGATATCTGGCGATATGGATCGTGTCTGGTATATCTGGTATTTGAGAGAGAATTCAAGTCAAGGTGGAGATTGTTAGAATATGACTTGAATTTGATTTGGGTTTGTTTTGTGTTTTAGGCCTATTCTGTTTGGGTTTGGGTTTGGCCCTTTTCCTTGTATGTTTGGGGAAATGTATTTGGTTTTCTGTTTGGGATTAGGAGAAGAGTTCTATAAATACTCTTCATCGCCCTAGTCTGTTGTAAGGTCAGTCAGGTTAGTTTGTTTGGTTTGTCCGTTTGGAATTTGGTTTGTAACCTGTACCCTCCTCAAAATCAGTGAAATTTGTTCTCCTCTGCCCGTGGATTAGCTAGCACAAATTGTGTTAGTGAACCACGTTAAATTTGTGTTCGTTCGTGTTGGTTTGGATTATCGATTGCACGCTTCTGTTCTGACAGTAATTATTCGGCCATGGATGATTATTTTTGTTTGAATTCTTTACAGGCATTTGGTTGTAAGAGTTATTGGTTGATGCTAATTCCTTAAAAATCTGATGGTAGAGTCGGACTTGTTTTTTTTATTATTATTGTTACGTCATTTTGGATTTTTTATTGAAGTGTAAACACCAGGACTTAATTGTACTTATGAAATTAAATAGCTAGGCTCTACGTAACCTGTAACAATGAGCTACAAGGATGACCAAACATTATTGTGATCGATGTTAATATCAATGGAAATAAAAATTAGAGATGCTTTTGGATCTTGCTTGGTCATGTTTTTCATCACTAGGATGTTTCTAGTATTCAAGCTCAGAAAAAGGAGCAGAAAGAACGATCGAGTTGTATCATATGAAAATCCCCAAAACCCATTTTCAATTGCAACGGTTACTTGCAAGCCCAGCTGGTTCGACATCGTTTCAGGAAGGGCGAGTGTATTGAAGCCAACGACGTCGTCTCGGGACAAAGGAAAGCAGAAGGTCGATACGCCGTCGTTGTGACCAAGAGACAGAGTGTCACTTTCTTCCTTGTACTTTCGTTGTTCAAGACTCTGTTCTGCTTTTTCCTTTGCTGTAATCGACAGCTCACTGAAGCTTGTCTTCTTCCTCCATTTCCTTGTATAAAACCCAAAAGATGATCAATGAGAAATAAAGTTAGGGTTTTACACCACACATTCGTTGTTAAGTTGGTCTGTTTATGTACAATGTATAATATTTACTATATTAGCATGCCGGCGAGAAATTAAGCTCAACGACAGTAGCAAGGCTACAGAAATTAGCCGTCGATGCATGCAACTGTTTGCAGTTTAACACATTAGCCAAACAATTACCAGGAAATGAAACGTAACAAACAACGCAATTTGAAGATACATGGTTACATACGCAAATAGCAAGGTGGTAATTCAGAGAGAAGCTACCACGAAAATCTGATCAACGAGCTGTACGTTAAAAACCTGATCAACGAGCTAGCAGATCAAAGTTTATTAGATCGAGCTGATCATGACCATACAGTCTGCGGGAGCGTTAATGGGTATTCATGTATTAGTAGTATGTATAGCTGCGGTGACCGGAGATGAAGGCCCCCCGCCGGTGGGGACAGCCTTGTGCAGTGGTGATGTGTACACGGCGGCGGATAGTTTCGCCGTCGACATTGATTTAGTTCTCAATTACCTGCCCAAAATGGATTCTATGTTCCTGCCTAGTATCGATGTGAACGTGTACTCTCCCGATCACCGGGATCCGGTGGCTTATGGGCAGCGGATATGCACCGACGGCGAGAAGAACGGTGCCATATGCGAGCCGTGTTTCGTAGACGCGCATAGTCGCCTGGTGGGTGGCTGTCGGAATAACTACAAGGCTGGCGGTCAGGTAACGCTGGAGAAGTGTTTCATGAGGTATGAGATCTACAATTTCATAACACCGAAAAAGATGTAACTTCTGTTGTTCATAAAATAGGAAATTATACTATTTCTCGTATTCATTCCCACATCCGCCTCTGCTTATGACCCCGCGCAGAATACCACCATCGCACAACACCACCGTCGTACAACAACCCAGAATCGGAGTCCGTTAATTGAAACTTTTTAGATACAATAAAACTACTTGAGATTATTTGTTCTGCTCATCAAAATGGAGAGCTAGTCCCATCCCATGAATGAACTCCGTAGCCCCATTGGATCCGGGGAAAGGACCAACCGTTGGAATATGAAAGAGAAAGAACAAGATAAGAGGAAAAACAACAAGATGGTCCTTTGTTTTCTCCTTCTAGCCGTTCAACGATGATACGTCAGGAATGGAGGTTGTAAAGAACGAACGACCGAGTTGTTGGTCCATTTTTCTGCACAACAATATAACATGCCAGCAAAGAAAGCTCAACGACAGTAGCAATACTACAAAAATTAGTCGTCGATGCATGCAACTGTTTCCACTTTACCCTACAGCTGTGACTGTAGTCTATATATAGTAGCACGTACGCACAGTTAAAAAGCACGAATTGAACAACGAGCTAGCTAGCAAAACGAAGTTGATTAGAGCCGATCGATCATGAAATTTCAGTCTGAGAGTGCGTTAATGGGTATTATACTAGTAGCATGTATAGCTGCAGCAGCGGGAGATGGTGAGCGGCCGCCGGTGGGGACTATATGGTGCAGCGAACAAGTGTACACGGCGGCGGACAGTTTCGCAGCCGACATTGATAGAGTTCTGAAGCTCCTGCCCCTCTTGGATTCCGACGTCCTGCCTAGTATCGACGTGAACGTGTACTCTCCCGATCACTATCATCCGGTGGCTTATGGGCAGCGGATATGCGCCGACGGGATCGGCGCCATATGCCAGCCGTGTTTCGACACCGCGCAGAGCAACCTGATGAGTGGCTGTCGGAATAACGACAGGGCTGGCGGTCAGATAACGCTGGAGAAGTGTTTCATGAGGTATGAGGTCTACAATTTCGTATAATAACAGAGAAAAAAAGCTGTGGTTTTCTGTTGTTGAGAAGAGCTAATTGCCCTAGCTAGCTAGCTAGCTGCAGGTGGAGCGAAATCTTGAAATAGAACAGTTATCAATCGAAATTATGTTTAGATTCGAAGTGAGGACGGGGTTTGTTTGTTTTTTTTTATAGGAAACTGTTTAAGTTTTATTTATTTCAAAGTTGTTATATTGTTCAGTTTCAACTGATTAATAAAAAATATCGAAGATTTGTTAAGTCGGACTTTTCTAGCATTCAATCGAGTGTTCCTGTTACGGTAATGTGTGTCACGTAATATTGGTCTCAACGTTTAACATGATGAATATTTCTATCTTTAACCTCCATCGTATATTATTTTACGCTCCGACAAATCATGCCCACTTCAGTTTGGATAAAGTCCGACTCATGTGACTTACTCTGAAGTACTAAATATGACAGTCAGAGCTTCAGGAAACTTAGGGTCATGTAGTCCTCTGATATTCCTGGCTATCGTTCGTATAAGTCGATCTTTGCTCTCCATTCTCTCGTAAGGGGATTTTAAAGGATAGCCTGAGCTATATTAGTTAGGAAACAACTCTCCACTCTAAGCAAAACCCATTGTTCTGTTCTGTATGGGAACTTACAACCTCGTGGACAACCGACTCTACTGGCGGTCCTAGGGATGAAAAGAGTTTCACTATTTGGCCAAATCTAGCCGAGGCAAATCTAGCCGAGCCAAAAAATATATATAGCCTTGCCCGCATGTCATTCTAACTAGGCTAACGAACCCCACCGATTGTGATTTTGTGGGCTATATTCCTGCGCTGGGCTAATTAATACTTCATGGACCGGGACGGGTCTCGCGGGAACATGTTTGGGTAGTGGGTCGTGGACTGGTGTGGGAAGGAGAAGAAAGCCCAATAATATGAACTATTATTTATTTGGTTTGAGTTATGAAAGCACAAATCCCCACCCCATTGATGAGACAGAGACCCTAAGAAAGATGAGATAGAGGCCTAACGGATGCCCTCTCATCGGCTGAAATGGGTCCCGAAGTGAGCGTCTATGGGCCTTCATTCAATATAAATCTCAAGTCTTGACTTATAATTTTATTTCATACTTGTAAAATCATTTCCTATCTATATTTTGAGCGGAAAATCTTTTGTAGAAGTAATTTTAACTCGATAAATAACTTTTAACGATATGAATGGTGGTTGAAGATTAGGGTTTGCTTGAGTGAAGTTCAAGCTGTTCCCTCGATGATGAAGATTAGATAGGGTTCGTTCCAAATAATATTCAAGTGTTAGCGTGTGAAGACAGAGAAGGAATTGTTTATTTATTTATTTCAGGTCTTGACGTACGTTACGTATCAGTCTTCTAGTTTTATTGTTTGTTTTGCTCTATCCGATTGGTAGAGCTAGGCCAAGTTGAGTAAAGCTCCAGCTGCTCCCACGATCACGAGGATAATAGTTTAATTAAACCAAATTCTACTGCAAGTTGAAGTTGGTGGTTGGCTCACTTCACTTTATATTGATGCTCATCACACAAGTTGACACCCATTTGTCGGGTACGATAATAATACACATGGCGGCTCCTATAATATATGGGGGGCTTTTACACGGGATAATTCTAAGCGGTATTACTAGTTAGAAAATATTGTTTATTGTTTGAAATAATTGGATTTTCGGGTGGGATACTACAATATAATTCTAATGAGTCAGTTTAATTTATAACTCTTTAAATGATGTTACATTCCGTAGGTTGGAAGTGTTTCTACTAATTAGAACTGTCGATTATTATTTCTAATTAAATAAATCTCATTGTATATGAATCAAAAAATTAGGTCCTAAATTTTGCTATTAGGGTTTAGTTTTTCATATCACATCGAAAACTCTAATCAATTCAAGATATAGATAGCAATTTATCATTAAAGATATGCAAACTCACATATTTACCCTGAGTACATGCATTTTATCATTTAAGTATGCAAACTCACATATTTACCTTGAGTACATGCATTTTATCATTAAAGGTATGCAAACTCACATATTTACCCGGAGTACATGCATTTTATCATTAAAGTATGCAAACTCACATATTTACCGTGAGTACATGCATTTTATCATTAAAGGTATGCAAACTCACATATTTACCCTGAGTAGATGCATTTTATCATTAAAGTATACAAACTCACATATTTACTTGAGTACATTAGTACTATATATATATATATATATATATATATATATGGGGAGTTCTACGGTACCCCGGGTGAAATCCGGGGTACCGCATACCTTAAGTAAGAAAACCCTATCTAGAACTTGAATTGACTGATCTTTCGGACATTATACTATACTCTAACCCATAATGATCAAAATCCAGGTCTTAATTCACTAAATCTTATACCCCAAGATCAATTTACTTAGAAACAATAATCGACGGTTATGATTCATCCAAATATAGGCAAAAAAAGTAATGCTCCATCTTAGGGTTTATAGTTTATGATTTAGATAATTAGGACCTAGGGTTCACTCATTAAGGGTTAGGGTATAGTATCATGCCCAAAAATCATGCTAATTCGAGGTCTAGATAGCGTTTTCATACTCAAGGTATGCGGTACCCCGGATTTCACCCGGGGTACCGTAGAAGGCACCATATATATATATATATATATATATATATATGTGGTAAATACTGATATACTCCAAAAGTACAGTGTACTCCAAGTGACCCGACCGTTAGATGTATTTTGATGAGTTCCGGCCAATCTAAACGGTCAATTGTTATTTTCTATTATATGAACTTCAGATATGGGGGTAAAGAATTTAGTAGGGCTGGCTATTTGGACCGGGATCGGATGAAAAACCGGAAACCGGACCGTATAACCCGGACCGGGACCGGATAGTAAACAATCCAATCCAATCTTTGGGCTTTGATTTGAGGTAAAAAACCGGATAAAGACCGGATAAGAGAGCTCAACACCCAAAACTTAAGGGTAATTTTCATAAACGGTCACAAACCTTTGCACTTAGTACAAAACTTAACCAACTCATCACCCTTTTAGGCCTTAGGCCACTCAAATTCTCACAATCTCAATATAAAATCAAGACCGAATTGGGACCGGACCGGGTCAAGACCGGACCGGATCATGACCGGACTGTATCCAATCCAATCTTCGGTCCTTATATTTTCAAAAAAACCGGACCGGATCGAATCCATTTGGGCCAATTTAACCGGATCGGACCGTATAGCCACCCCTAGAATTTAGGCCTATAGTTTATCCATTAGAGATTAAATTATCGTATCATACCCCCAAATCCAGTTTGAACTCATGGTCTAGAGCATCTAGAGCATTGTATTCCAGGAGCGTAGTAGTATCATCCACATATGCATGTGTGTATATAAAAGAAAGTAAACCAGTATCATCCACTGGTTATGAGTGGTTTGAGCAAAACAGGGTACGTGAGCAATTCCACTTTAAGTTGAATTCTTATCGGATCGGTGAGGTAAAGTCTTAGGTTAGCGTATATATAAATATGCTCACACAAGTTGACAATTGACGTTACGTGTTCTCCGATTCTCCGATTGAATAGGTACTAGGTAGGAAGGAAGATATATATATCATATATGCACTACCTAGCTCTATCTACCGGGCCAAATATGCCTGGCTGAATCGAGCTTCAACTCAACTGGTTTGTTTTTTAACTGGATATATATAGATATCAGGACAACAACTCGATCCTTTTGGTCGTCAGAGCAGAACAGAACAACTAGGCTAGCAAGTTGATCCCTCCGGTTGCAGTATACAATAATAATATGTACGTACGGAAATAGTTGATTCCCCTCCTCCCTCGTCTTCATCATCCATGGGGTAAACCCCAGGCATGGGATCGACATGATACACGGGTCGGTCGGAAAGGATCTCGTCTAAAATTCAACGGATCATCTGTGTACTCAAGGTTATGCAATAATATTTGTGACCCATTATTCGCCCATATTTTCTTCCAGTTGAATTAGGTGGATGGTGGATGAGTTATGTAAAGGAGTGCGAAAAATAAAGAAGATGGAGATTTACGTGATTTTCAAATGATCGGGACTAGCCTCACGGAGAGCTAGAGCTCTCAGGTTGGATTTCACTATATGCAGCAATTGAGTACTGCAAGTCTTGTACCCAACCTTTTGTTACTGTGTTACATATAGGAGAGGGTTGGGTACAACATCTATATATGCCCTTTGACAATTAGCTAGGTCCATATTTAGGGAAAATAACAAAAAGATACCCCTAAGTTACTGTATGTACAAAAAAAAATACTGAACTAGTTAATTAAGTTTAGGCTCCCATGAATTCGAACGACAACAATGACGGATGATGGAGTCAAAAGCGGGACATTGATGCTGGATGGTAGGGGTGGCTATACGGTCCGGTCCGGTTAAATTGACTCAAATTGATCCGATCCAGTCCGGTCTTTTTGAAAATATAAGGACCAAAGATTGGATTAGATATAGTCCGGTTTTGATCCGGTCCGGTCTTGACCCGATCCGGTCCCAACTCGGTCTTGATTTTATATTGAGTTTGTGGGGATTTGAGTGGCCTAAGTCCTGAAAGGGTGAGGAATTGGTTAAGTTTTGTACTAAGTGCAAAGGTTTGTGACCATTTATGCAAATTACCCTTAAGTTTTGGGTGTTGAGCTCTCTTATCCGGTCTTTATCCAGTTTTCGATCCGGTCTCGAATGGTTTTTTACCTCAAATCTAAGCCCAAAGATTGGATTGGATTGTTTACTATCCGATCCCGGTCCGGTCTCGGCCCGAGTTATACGATCCGGTTTCGGATAAAACCAAAAAAATCCAGACCAAATAGCTAGCCCTAGTCGATGGGACGTCGTCACCGACTTCAATAGGGATGCTTGAGCATTATTTTTCTAAATAATCTCTATAATTTGATCAATCTCAAGGCTCCGATTGACGTTAATATGATGATAGCAATTTATGTGTTAGCATAATATAACTTGTCAATATTAAAGAAGTTATACCAATACATAATCAAACAAATACAACTAGTCGACACGATATGACAAACTTAATTATAGCAAAGCAAATGATTCAAAGCAAGTGGAATCGAAACTTTACATTTCCTTGCTTAATTAAATCACCATTTGCATTTAACAATGAAGCTTCATAGTTAATAAGGAAAATGGTAAAGGGGGAGGGACAGCACTGTAACTTCATCAACTTTTGTCGTCTTCTTTTATCCCATTATTTACTACCCAACCTCCCTCCTTGAAAATAAACCAAACCACTCTTCCTTAATTTTCCTTCCTGCCATCCAAACAAGCCAAAACAACTAATTATCACCTTTCTAGATCTCTCTCGATCGAACCCAACAAAGCAACTTCCAATTCTCGCCGGCAACAAGAACCACCATGTGTGGCGGTGCAATCATCTCCGACTTCGTACCTCCCACCGCCCGCGGTGGCCGCTCCTACTCCAGGAAGCTCACCGCCGATTTCTCCTGGTCCGGTCTCAAGTCCAACTCAGTCAAACACAACAACAACAAGGCGAATGCCAAGCCCGCCGTCATAGATCTGGACGACGATTTCGAGGCCGATTTCCGCGAATTCGTGGATGATTTCGATGTGGACGAGGACGCCTATGATGTGGACGTCAAGCCCTTCGCTTTCTCAGCCCCTCCTCCTCCTCCTCCTCCTCCTCCGGCTCGTTGCTCCGCTGCTTCCCGCGGTAACTATAATCTGGTGCCCTTTTCTTTAAAAATCTCGGGTTTGTGGCATTATGCATGGGCGTAGTTTTTTGGGCATCCTCCATTCGAGTTAATTCAAGCTTTGGTCCAGCCGGAAAATGTATAGACTGCGTTTATGAGTTGTCTAATTGGCAGGGATCGAAGGGTGTTAGCGACTTAGCACCGCCGTGCTAATATATTATATTCATTAAGGATGTTACGGTAACCATCTACTCATAGGTCATAGTAGTACTCCTTTTCATTTTAGGTGTTCCTTTATGTTTTCTTTTTTATAGGCAAATTACAGTTTGATATCTAAACTTAAAATAAGTTTAAAATTTACTATATAAAATTAGTGATTATGCATATAAGTCCTGAAAATATTTATGAATTTAATAGCTAATTTTTTTTGTTTGATATTTTAATACCTAAACCTTTTAAATTTTACAAACAGGTCCAACGGTGTGAGGTTTCTTATCGCGCTTTAAAAAAAAACTTGTGATATATTTTGTGAGATTCCAGGTATGCTTTAAGAAATTTGCGGGCTGATTTATGAGGTTCATTCTATATTTTTATGAGATTCTGGTATGCTGACTTCAATAAAAATTTGGTATGGTTAATGAGGTTTGTGGTTCTTACTTTATGAAACTTGAGATATACTTTATGAGATTTTTTTTCCGTACCCTTTAGAGAACTTGTGATATGCTTTTACTGAATTTGTGATATACATTTTGAAGGATCCAGAGCTGTGAAGCCCGTGGAATTCAGCGGTCAAGCTGAGAGATCCGCAAAGATGAAGAGGAAAAGCCCGTACAGGGGAACCAGGCAGCGTCCATGGGGCAGATGGGCCGCAGAGATCCGCGATCCGAGGAAAGGAGCCCGCGTCTGGCTTGGAACATTCGGCACCGCCGAAGAAGCCGCCAGAGCTTATGATGCCGAGGCTCTCAAAATCCGCGGCAGGAAAGCCAAGGTCAACTTCCCTGTTGCTGCTCAATTTGCTGCTTCAAATCCTAAGCAACTCCCAACAAGGAGCAAAGCTCATCGGGGGCCCGATTACTGCAGGGACTATGCCGAGCAAGAGTTGTTCGACTCTATGAGCTACGTGGAAGAGAAACCATCACTGAACCTGCAGCTCGGTTCAGATTTGGGGAGCAATAATTCCTTTGATTTTTGTGATTTTGGATGGGCCCAGCAGGAAGGCCCAAAGTCTGTGTTTCAAGCTGGGCCTGGATTCAATGAATCCGAGGGCGCCGTTCCCAGCAAGAAACAGAACTGCAACAACTCTGCTGGTGCTGCCGAGGAGGAGAACAAAGGGTTTAAGTGTGAGGGAGGAGAGGAGCTGTTTGGGTTTGATAATGGTAGCAAGTATCTTGAGATGATGCAGTATATGGAAGGAGGCAGCTGGGAGGCTTCCCTTGAGAATCTGCTTAATGGTACAACTACATCAACAATGGAGGATGGTGGGAATAACACAATGGATATGTGGAGCTTTGATGAGCTCTTCGATTTGGCTGGAGGAGTTCATTGACGAACCACATTCTACTGGGGCTGTTGTAAATAAAGGCTGCCATGTATATTTTTATTAATGTGTTTTCAATGGAGTTTGGAATATTGGGTGGTTAAGGAAAGAAGTCAGGTTGGATGTGTATATACTCTGTCTGTCCATTTTGTTCCGTATGGTAGCCGGGAGCGCTTTTGTGTAGGCGTGGTAGTGGATCGATTGCTAGTAATGATGTTGTTTCTAGAAGGAAAAACATTTTTAAGATTGTTGAATGATTTGATTGTTGTGTGTATCTATACGGTTGCAAATGAGCTAAGTTGAGATTTGATATAGGTTAATTAGAGCTCAACTTGTTAATAAGTGTGTAGTCAAGTTTGAATTCAGCTCGCGCGTTTATTGAAGGGTTAATATTTTCGTATGGCCTGAACATTGACCAAAATAAACATCCTGGCCAATCTTTTCGATTTATAACATCCTGGCCCGAACAATACACCAAAATAAACAATTTGGCCAAACCCGATGTTTGACCGTTAACTTGGACGGTCAAACGCGTTGACTAACGGTCAACTCACCACGTCACTGCCTCGTCACTGCCAAGTCAGAAGATCTGATAAATGTTTAATTTTTTCCGTTTTTTATTTTTGGTTTAACTAAGGTATTAGATGATTTTTTTAATTTATAATAGTTTAAAATTAGGGAATGAGTGGAAATTGTGAATTATTTTAAATATTTTATGTTGACTTGGCAGTGACATGGCGCGTTGACTAACAGTCAACGCGTTTGACCGTCCAAGTTAACGGTCAAAAATCAGATCTGACCAAATTGTTTATTTTGGTGTATAGTTCGGGCCAGGATGTTATAGATCAAAAAGATTGGCCAAGATATTTATTTTGGTCAAAGTTCAGGCCATACGAAAATATTAACCTTTATTGAAACATTTGCTCTTATTTGGTTCGGGTTACTAGCTCTAATCGATCAATCAACATGCGAGCTCAGTTCAACTTATCAGTCTTTCCTGTGGTAATTAAGCCCACTCCTGGCAGACCCTTCTCTTATCAATGTTAAACTGTTACAAGTCAGGGAGCCAGCTGTCATGATCGTAGCCATTAATGAAACCAAGAGAAATTAATAAAGGTCAACTTCCCCGGGTGAAGCTGCTGATCAATTTACTGCTACTAAACCTAAGCAGCTCCCCGCAACTATATAAGGAAAACTAGTTGGTGTCCGGGCGCTTGGTCGGAATGATTTATTGCTATATATTGGGATTGAGTAGAGGTGAAAAATGAATTAGTGATAGACAGAATTTCATAGTAGATAGAGAGGATAAAGCTTTTGTCAAATTTTCCATTTTCTTTCATATAATTGACAAAAAATCCTTTAATAAAAATTAACAGTTTTTTAAACTCCTAATGTTTCACTACACGACATAGTGAAATTTTCCTACTTTAAATCCAAATAGTTTCTACTTTCACCAATCTTGGTGTAGTTCCTTTTTTTCTATTTTCAAATTTTCATTATATTCTTATTAATTTAGCTCTTCCTATTATTGATTTTTTTGGATAATTCTCTTTCCGGTTATTTAAGAATTTTTGTTTTGTGAGTGTACCACCAAAATACATTAAGCGTAAATGAGGACTGGAGAGGGGTAGAGAAATTTTTTGTAATCTGGATAATACAAACTAATGAAAAGAAAAATACCAAAAATGGGAATTATATACAACCCCATTCTCTTTCTGAAATCATAACATTTCCTATAAATAGACAAAGAAATGCTCTTCAGTCTTCACAACCGGAATTATTATTACTGGTTAGTGGTTCTACAACTCTCTCCTTTGTTGAATTCTCTCCCTTCTCACTTGTAACCTATTGTGATTTTCAAAGGGTGCCGCCGGCACCCCCTGGTGACCGGCGGCAACCCATTCATTCCCCCTGCTTCCCTTCCATCTCCTTCCCTGCTTCTCCTGTTCTAATTTGTCCTCTGCATCTAGTCTTGTTTTTTCTCTGCTTTTTC
The DNA here is from genome assembly GCA_946122785.1 of Linum tenue. Taxonomy (NCBI): domain Eukaryota; kingdom Viridiplantae; phylum Streptophyta; class Magnoliopsida; order Malpighiales; family Linaceae; genus Linum; species Linum tenue. The sequence goes on along the minus strand of CAMGYJ010000005.1, from coordinate 7,439,716 downwards.
CTTATTGCATGTTCCAGCTTTAGTGGGATCTCTTTTCCCCTTTGTGGGTTTTCTTCCTCCCCCTTGTTGGGATGTTGTTTTGCCCTCTGATCTGATCTGGAGATGATGTCTTTCTTTGATGCAAATTGAGGCCGATTCTTCTTTGTTTCGGCTTGTCTTCTCCTCCTCTCTCCTTTCGTCCACCTCCTTGCTTCACCTTGCAGGTTTGGTGTTTCGGACATGCGGCGCTCAGCCTGGACTCGGAGAGAAGATCCTGAAGACAGAAGTTCATCACCAAGATTTCGTCACCAGACGCCCTCTCGATCGAAGGTTCTCTTGCTGTTCTCGTTGTTGGGGAGCTTTCGGAGTTTGGTCTGGCGAGGCTTCGCCCGGAGGTGGATCCTGCGCCTCCCGTTGTCCTCTTTCCGGGGTGGTTCTGCTTCGGCGTGCTTTCTTGGTGCAAGTGTGGTCACCGTTCCATGGATTGGGAGGAAGGTTCGCATGGGGCAGCCAGCGACGGTGAGGGATCAAGGGACAAACAGATTGGGCAGCTGGGGTTTTGGGAATTTGGACTTGGGTTGGGCTTGGTCTGGGCCCTATTGGGTTTCCATTCTTTTGTTGGGTCTGTGAGCTTGAGTCTTTTTTCTTTAATCTTTTCTGCTTTCTGTTTGTATATGTACTTTTCTATTGGGCTTGACCCATTTGCAATCAAATTGATCCTTTAAAAAAAAGTCTTCACAACCGAAAAGAAAAGGTGGAGGGGTTTAAAAGGGAAGTTCTGGGCAGGTTTATTAATTGTTGATATAATTTTATTTAAGAATAATTTGTAGCTATGCAAATTATTATTCATAATTTATCTTTTAAATTATTAATTAGACATATTTGTTCATTTACCCAAAATACTAAACATCATATCTGTTGATATATGTAATCTAACAAACTTAATTATGACAAACCTAAAATACAACCAATGAATTATCAACAAGTCAATGCATAAGTTATAGATCGATATTGATCATAATTAAGCCGCTTGGCAAGCTAACTCACTAGCCACAGAAAGCCCATAAGCCATAACGAGCCAGCTCACGAGTTAGCTCAACAAGCCATCTAGCCGAACTGATTGGTAAGCGAGCCAAATGTCAAACCAACTTTTCTCGAGCCCAAAGTTATAGAAAGAAGTAGCATGAAGCTTCTTACTAGAGGTAGCAATTCTCAATCCAATCCACCAATCCAATCCACTAATCCATTAAAAATATTCACCATGGATCCAAATGACAAATTACGATTTGGTACCTATATTTTTATATTTTACATTTTGGTACCTAAAATTCAATTTTTTATACGAAAATGTCATTGGAAAATTACGTTTCGGTACATAGATTTTTCATTGACATTTTAGTACCTAAAATTTTCACATTTTAGTACCTAAAATTTTTACATTTTACATATTGATCTAAAGTTGAAGATGTAATTTGGATTTTCATGGATATTCCACCAATCTGCTTGATTCAATTCATAAATTCATCAATCCATTGGATCCATAAATCCACTAATCCAATCTACAAATTCATGAATCCAATCCATTTGGCACATCTCACCCTTTTCCTCCAAGTTAGATTAGAGGTCTCCTACGTATAAATTATAACCGAGATCGAGAGACCATAAAGTGATGATCTTCAGTCTTCACAGAACACAGTACCAAGCCGAATTGATGTTTCTGCCTATACTGTATAGCTCATTGGGCCAGTTGGTGAACATGGAGCGATGCCCAGCACGGGCCCAAGTCTCTCTTCTTTGAACTCGACACCATCCAACCCAGTTCCCATCCTTTTCCGGTTTGTCGTCACTCCCGCGAACTTGGATGCTGTGAATTGCGTCCAAAACTTGGAATCAAACCTGACCGTCGCTAGCTAGCTTTCCATAACGATCGATTATGTCCAAGAGCGCCGCCTGTCGTACGTACATGGGAAGATCAGCCAGCTAGAGTTGGGAAATGAAGACAGCACCCGGCCGGACAGAAAGATGCGACAAGAAGATGGTTGTTCGATTGGTTTCCTCATCTAGCTAGCTATATATACTTAGACACGTCGCTCGGTCGCTAATTCAAGAGATATAGATGATATAACGTATAGTTTTGATCGATGGGGTTGGTGGCAGCAGGTGCGTTAGCGTTACTGGGGGTGTTCGTAATTATCAACACAGTTGCAGTTAGCCCGGCGGAGGACGTGATCCTGTGCAACACAGCAAAGTTCACGGATACGATGGCGTATCAGGCGGTCAAGGACGCGTTGAGGGTGTTGCAGACTTGCAGTATACGGACGGCGATTTCCTGCCGAACATCGACGAGAATGTTTACTCCCCGACGAGAGCAGAACCGGTTGCCTTTGGGAAGCGGGTGTGTGAGAAAAAGAACGAGCTTTCGGGCGTTGCGGATTGCGAGAGCTGCTTCCGTGAAGCTTATAGCTCACTGGTGAATTGTTGGACCAACAACAGTGTCGGCGGCCAGGTGACGCACAATTTTTGTAGCATGAGGTACGAGATCTACAATTTCTTAGCATCGTGAAATAGAAGTAAGCTGCAAGACAGTGAACTAGTGAAGTCATCGTTGTACGATGTTTTTCTTTTTCTTCTTTCTATCCTTTCATGGGTGTGTCAAGGGGAAGAGAATAAGGGTTGCGCGTGCGTTATGCACTACAAGTCGTTTGTATGAAATTTTGTTCGCGTTCTTGTAGGATTGACGTAAAAATATCATTATATCTTTGAATCATCGTAGGTCCAACTCCGATTCACAGATACAGGAAAAACACACGCAATGACGATATTGTATGGACATAAAGACATCCTTAACTTGGCTACTCGGCTACTCCATTAGTTTTCGGCACTTATCCGCTTCTTCTAACCTGGGATTATATAGCAATGAAGGTTAGAGTGGGGTGTCGAATGTCGCACTCTTCCTCTAAAATAAAAATAAAAATAAAAAGCAAGGTTGGTGATCAGTAATATGGTCGATTCCCCTGAAAAAGAATCACCAACCCAAAAATATGATGATACAACTGTAGAAAGTGCCTGCCTGGATTGAGATGTAAATGTCAAAAGAGGTTTTTGCTTCTACAAGGAACTGTTCTAAACTGCCCCAGTGCAAACGTGAGGTTTGGTGCTTAGTCAGGAAGGAAGGACTACGAAGGTTTACTTTGCTGTAGGAAGAAAACTGCCATCCCTTCCTTCACAGTCAGTGTGGACAAGGGAAGTCCATGTATATATTCCTCTGTTCTGAAGATTCAATAGGAAATTTTCCACATTCCGGTCCTATATCCCACTGACATTAGTGCAAGCTCCCACAGCATGTTGGGAATGCTTAAAAGGTTGACCTTGGACCCTGGTATTTCCGACCAGTTGACTGAAATCTCCTGCATCGGGATGCCAAACTGTTTGCACAGAAACACCAACTCCACGTCGAAGCACCATCTGCAGAGTCCCAAGACAGAGAGTGAAATCAGCCACCAGCCACCAAAACAGTAGAGCAAAGTCCAGTTTGCAACACTTCAGGAGCTGACATTAGATTATTTACCTTTTGAGCCTAATATTTGTGAAAAGCTTCCTTGCAGCAGCCCTTGTAAACATCTTAAAGCCACACTGCATGCAGTCAGTCTTTGTCAGGGCAAATAGCAGATATAATGGAGATGAATCGAGCATTATAGAGCATATCCTGAACTTACCTGCGTATCGCGAATACCAGGACCAGCAGCCAAGAGAACCACAATATGGAATCCTTTCATCAGAAAATTACGGTACCATTTCCTCTGAAATATTAAAATAACATTTTTTTATCAAAGAAGACAACAATGGAACATTCATGACAAGCAAAACCGAGATACACACTCAAACGAGCAAGAAGAGGATCATTAGACTGAACTGTTGCCAAAGCCTTCTCTTCAAGATGAGCACGGGAACCAAATGCTGCTACTGGGATGTCAGCTATCCTAAAACCTGACGTCCCATCCTTAGTATCTTCAGCACTTGCAACTGCACGGATCTGATAATATAGAAAATGTTGGAATCAAAAGTGAATTTACAAACTTCTATATATGTTTCAGGTGACTAACGGGACAGCAAAAAGTTCGAAAAAGCACAGCCACAACAGATTAGGGACCTTATTTTCAAGCTTCTCCAGATCATTAACCTTTGTTGCTCCATCTGCATCCAGCATTAGAAGTATTTCACCACGTGCATGAAGCATGCCCTGGTTTAAAAGGGATATACAAGTGTGAGAAACTGAAATTCATTTTCTAGTTACATACTGAATCAGCAAGGGGAGATTAGACTCACTTTTCTAATTGCTTCTCCTTTACCATGATTACGCCCAAGAAGGATAACCCTGACATTATCCACCGAGTATTTCCTTACAAAGTCAAATGCCACCTTTTTTGTTGCATCAGCACTTCCATCATCAACGATAATCACCTGCTCACGTTCATATGTGTATCATTGAAGAAATCGGGAGGCATATCATACACTGTCAATAGCTAAATGTGCATTAAGATTAGAGAAACCCCTCTAAGTTCCAGATCCAAAATACAAATCTTGGATACTGTCAACCCATGGAAACTAGAGAAGCATACCTCGTAAGTAAAAGACTTGTCCTTTGCAGCACGGTTTTGGAGATAGCTACAGCGTAAAGACACAACATCATCTTTCATGTAATAACAAAGAACAATGAGTCAACATGAGCTTTCCATATAAAATCAACCCTATCATATCAGATTAGAGCAGGGGGGAAAGTATCTTTGACGTACTTAATTGTTTCATCAAGAGCTGCAGGAAGTCTGTGCTCTTCATTGAATGCGGGAATGATCAAAGATATGTACTTTTCAGCGGGATCTACTAGATATGGACATGGAACCTGAAAAGTGAAAAGGGTTTTACACATAAGAGACTGGGCCTTCCTCATCAACATTAAGTCGTTTAAGAGCCTACATCTAACAGTCGGAAAAATCACTGAACCACTCTAATAGCTTATCCTAAAGAGGCCAGCTGAACTCTCTAATATTCAAGCCTACTGTCATGAAGACTCACAAAGTAGATCAGTTTCATCTCCAAAGAAATGGCATTCTTAAGATCACGTCGTAACAATATTCACAGAGGAAAAAGAAAAACATAACTAGGAAGTATATATCTTGCGGACACCTTGAAATAATTTTCTGTGAACTACAACATGAAGCCTGAAATGATCGAGAAGGAATCAATAACGAGTTTCCGACAACCAAATATGTAAAGTGAATCTGCAAGCCCCAACCTTTCACCCATCCAAACCAAAAGTAAACAACTTCCCATACTCATTGCTAAAGCTCTGGGTACCTATACTTTTCCTTTCAAATAAAACATGCCCAATTCCTATCTTCATGTTTCAGGTAGATCCATAAACTTCGAACATATATCAGCAAATCCATATTTCCCGTCGATATTACGGAACACTAAGTCTTATTCTAACCCAAATGGTGAAATCGAAGACCAGATTACAAAACCACTACAGTGCAAAGACCAGCACAAAGACGCATATCTGTTCATGTACAAGTCTCCAGTAGATCTGACCAGCACAAAGATGCATATCTCTCCATGTTCTAGTCTCCAGTAATGCTATAATACAGCTTCACTATAGCCATAACTCAGATGCATAAGTCAAAAGCAGTCACGCGAGACATTCTCCAAACCAGGTACTAATTCAATGCATAGTTAAGAGATTTATCAGCTTAATGCCTCCCATTCCCTTTCTCTTGCTGTGCAAAGCATTTGGACTATTCTGCCTGATTATTATCTAATTCGCTCAGACAAGCACCCTCCAACCAGTAGTAAATCACTCTCCCCTCCTCGAGCTTCTTGCACATGGTCATGGAGATGATGCCAAACCCTCGAAGCTACATTCTCTCTTTCTTCCACAATTCTCGCCCATCCCACTTCTGACCTTCCTCAATTCACTTCAATCATTTTCCTTAAGCAAACACTTTCATTATTGCCTTGTAACTTCTCAAGCACCTCAACAATCATATCCAGCTTAAGTTCCCTCGTCAACCGTTCAATTTCTAACGCCAAAAACGGGGAAACGATAAAGGAAGTAAATGAAAACACCTTCCTACGCAACCAAGCAATATGCTGTCAAGACACAAGACTCCAACAAATTGGCAGCTGGAGTTAGATCAGCTGAAAGAACCAAGACTAACCTGTTTCAAGGATTTCGGATCCTCAAAAAAGGCAGGAGCATCAATGTGCCTAATAAAGAGAAACCCAATCAGCCCAATACCCATTTCTCCGGTACAAATGGACTGGAACCAAAATTAGGGATTGTGAAACTCACTTGTTGTTGTTTCTTCTTCGGTAGGCTTCGAGGAACATCGCGGAGAGGAACAACGAAGCCAGGACGAGAATCAGGGCGAAGAAGAGCTCCGCGATCGTCCACAGGAGCTCCATTTGTTGTCAACCCTGTTTCCGTTAAGCCGTTTACCTACACGATTATGCCATCGGCTGCAGCGGAAGCTTGAAGGCACCAAGACAAGATTTTTTACTACGAGTTAGTGGGAGACTGTTGAAAATTGAAAGCTCGGATCGGTCCGCCGGTTAGCATAACAGAGTTGGAAAAAACATGGACACTAAGAGCATCCAGCCCGTCTAGCTCAGTTGGTAGAGCGCAAGGCTCTTAACCTTGTGGTCGTGGGTTCGAGCCCCACGGTGGGCGATCTTTTTTTTTTCTTCTTTTTTCTAACCACTGTTTTTTCCAATGTTGTCAGAACCGAACCGGAGTACGACCCGGAAACATGAACGGCTCGGTCTTTAGTGGTCCAGCCGGCATTAGACCGTTTAAAAACCGTTTGAGAACCGGTACCTAATAAACAGTCAACTGTATATTAACTATTCCCAACAATTCCATCACCAATTTGCTAACTATTCTAGCTTCTAAATGGGACAGGGACTAAACCATCACCAAATTGCTAACTATTCCAACAAGTTCACAATCAGATTACATCCACCACGAGAACAAGTTCACAATCAATTCAAGCAAAAGTCCCAAATGTCCAGCTTATACTAAACCTAGCTCGATTTACGAAGGAAAGGGGAATTCGTGTGGTTTCTAGCGGATGAAAGGGGAATTCGGAGCAGAGGCTGATGGAATTCGGACCAGGGGAATTCGTGTGGTTTCTAGCGCTGAAATCGAGAGTGAATCCGGCGGAGAATCCGCCGCCTGTGGCGGAGCTGTACGGCAAAGAGCACGCCGCGTCAACTCAGCTGCTGTACGAGCTCTCCCCGTGTTTCAAGCTCGGGTTCATGGCGGCGAATCTCGCGATTCTCGAATCCACTCTGGAGGAGGTAGAAGAAGAAGAACAGGGGAATAATACATCGATGAAGAAGAAGAAGAGTTGTTGGTTTCCACGTCGTGGATTTCGAATGCCTACCACGAGAAGCTGATGCGACGGCGACGACGCTGGGGAAGATGGCGCCGGCGCTGGAGAAGATGGCGATGGCGACGGCGCTTCTTGTCTCCAGGGCAGGCTCTCCACGAAGAAGAAGACTCTCCACGAAGAAGAAGATTGGGAAAGAAATTTGGGAATTAGGGTTCTGCCCGACCCCGACCCAGAATCCCCTTTAATTTTTCGGCTTTTAGTTTTTTTTTATTTTTTAATTACACCAACCGGCCGGATGTAAAAAACCGGATGACCAGTTCGAGCGTTTAACCGCTCCGGCCGCTCGCCGGCCGCCCCAGAGAACCAGTCCGGCTAAATAGCTGATCCGAGCCGGTTTTGAGTCCGGTTGGCGGTTTTGGCGGCCCGGCCGGCCGGCTCGGCTCGGTTTTCACAGCACTGGTTTTTTCAGAGAAATAGGTGACCAAGATTATCAACCAATGGGTTGACCGGATGAGGAAAACGAGTGCAAAACATATGTGGGTTTACTTACCTGCAATAAGATTTTTAGATTTGAAGTAATACAGTTTGTTTTTATTGTGTTTGCGAATTGTAATTCTTTTCCGGTTTTCCACTTCAACCAACCATTATTATTGGAATTCTAAGTTGAACATTGAATACTGATATTATACAGTGTGTTTGAATTTTCATTATATGTTGGATCCAAGTACGAACTGTTATTTTGGTGTAACGTTATTAGTCATATGTTATATGAAATTTGATATAGTCTATAAATGTATGAACAATATAATAACGTTTTCATGTATCAAAGCTTAAATCATATTAAAGCGATCGAATCATTAATCCTCAACCCACTTTTTCAATCAGACCAACATGCTAAATCGAGTTGGCAACCTTGTATGTGCCTCATGTGAAAAAGTTTGTGGCTAGTTGCCAATGGGTGCCTTCGCAAAGCTATGATTCAAACCGCTATGTTATGTATGAGGAAGGATATAGCTTTGTTGAAACTAAAACCACCATTGTTCAACTATTTCCCTGGTAATCCCATTGTTCAACTATTTTATACCATTAAAAATAATCTATCAATTTAAACTTTAGTATGAAAAAAATCTCCAACCAGATCACCAGTATTATACTATTTCACAATTTATCTCATTAAAAGAACAAGTTACAAGTTTACTGTTTGGTAGAGTCACATCCAAACACTGTGACTTGGTTTGCTTTTTTGCCTCTTGTTCTCCTTTCTGATTGGCCCTTCTTCTGAGTTCTGACATGCATAGGTGGCTCTCTTTTGTAATTAACCATTAACCAAGACTTTACTGAGGACTAAAAATGCAATTATGTTTTATTTCTTTATTCCTTTCCTCTCTCCTGCACTTATTCCCATCCATTCATTTTCACCACTCCCGTAACTCCTCCCCCCTCCATCAATCTTCATCCCTCCCTCTCTCTCTCTTTCATTAATCTTATGTTTAATGATTTCTTTTTATGTACCTAAATTCATGTGTACTCAATTTAATTCGATCCGGTTTCGGTGTTGCCGAATTTTTGGTCGGCAACATATTTTACCAACTTTTGTAAATTATTATATCTCATTAAAAGAACAAGTTACAAGTTTACTGTTTGGTAGAGTCACATCCAAACACTGTGACTTGGTTTGCTTTTTTGCCTCTTGTTCTCCTTTCTGATTGGCCCTTCTTCTGAGTTCTGACATGCATAGGTGGCTCTCTTTTGTAATTAACCATTAACCAAGACTTTACTGAGGACTAAAAATGCAATTATGTTTTATTTCTTTATTCCTTTCCTCTCTCCTGCACTTATTCCCATCCATTCATTTTCACCACTCCCGTAACTCCTCCCCCCTCCATCAATCTTCATCCCTCCCTCTCTCTCTCTTTCATTAATCTTATGTTTAATGATTTCTTTTTATGTACCTAAATTCATGTGTACTCAATTTAATTCGATCCGGTTTCGGTGTTGCCGAATTTTTTGTCGGCAACATATTTTACCAACTTTTGTAAATTATTATATCTCATTAAAAGAACAAGTTACAAGTTTACTGTTTGGTAGAGTCACATCCAAACACTGTGACTTGGTTTGCTTTTTTGCCTCTTGTTCTCCTTTCTGATTGGCCCTTCTTCTGAGTTCTGACATGCATAGGTGGCTCTCTTTTGTAATTAACCATTAACCAAGACTTTACTGAGGACTAAAAATGCAATTATGTTTTATTTCTTTATTCCTTTCCTCTCTCCTGCACTTATTCCCATCCATTCATTTTCACCACTCCCGTAACTCCTCCCCCCTCCATCAATCTTCATCCCTCCCTCTCTCTCTCTTTCATTAATCTTATGTTTAATGATTTCTTTTTATGTACCTAAATTCATGTGTACTCAATTTAATTCGATCCGGTTTCGGTGTTGCCGAATTTTTGGTCGGCAACATATTTTACCAACTTTTGTAAATGACGAATTGGGTTGTCTGTCGCTTTTGTTAAAAACTATATTCAACCTGATTCGACCCAGTCCCGATGTTGCCAGATTTTGGTTGGGAACGAATTTTACCCGCTTTTGCTGAGTCGGGTGTACTCAATCTAATTCGATCCGGTTTCGGTGCTGCCGACTTTTTTATCGGCAACAGATTTTACCAACTTTTGTAAGTAACGAATTGAGTTGTGTGTCGCTTTTGTTAAAAGCTATATTCAATCTAATTCGACCCGGTCTCGGTGTTGCCGAATTTTGGGTCGGGAACGAATTTTACCCGCTTTTGTTGGGTCGGGTGTGGATCTCTTTAAAAGAACAAACTACATGTTACTGTTTGGTAGAGTCACATCACACAAGTGCCTATTTCGAAATTGAAAGAAACTTTGGGAACTTGTTTGGAAATTTTACAGATATTTTTTTTGCTTTTCCCTCCCATCTCTCTTCCCAGCCACACAACTTTTCTTCTCTCTTTCTCTTCCTTCTACAGAAACCAACAACCCACTTGTTTCTTTCTCCCTCTCTCTGTACAAGAACAAAAAAAAAAAGGAAGAATATGAAGAAGAAGAAGACGCAGGAAGCAGAAGAACCAGGAGAAGAAGGAACCCCCACCCCACCCCACCTCACTTGTGCTCTTCCTTCTCTCTTCTCTCCGACGTCGTCTCTTTCGCGCTCTGCGATCTCAAATCTCCGAAATCGCCCATGAAGCGGCAAACTTGCCAATGAAGGAGAGTCATTCGACGCCTGGTTGGCTAGATCGTGAGTTTTCTTATGTTTTTAGTGTTCTTAACGCCGCCGATCTTATTTCTCCGAATCTGTTCGTTTATTTTTTCTGTTTTTCTTTGTTCTCTTACTTGGTTAGAACGTCCTTTTGGATCGATGAAGAGAAGGGAAGGCGTGAACGACGATGAAGGTTGGCAATGGACGTCGGTGATGGTCCCAGCAACGAGTGACAATCATTTTTTTTTTTTGCATATTGTCATTCTTGGATTTTTTGTTTGGTTTTAATTCTTACTTCTTGTCATCTTTTGTTCCTGGGTTTTTGATCAGGAAGAAGGAAGTGATTCGTCTACACTCATGCCAGAAGGAACATGTCATGCCGCCGGCGGTGGGACTGCTGTCAACCGCGACCAAGGCGGTAAGTTGTTTTTGTGGAATTATTTCCTTCTCTCTATTCCCATTGGAGTTTAGTCACGCCTTTTTTGGTTTCTCTGGCTAGGGTTTGTATGATCAGGAACAAATCAATCTGGGTTAAGTAAGTCTGGATTCCATCCGACTCCCGGCCATCCTGCCCCTTTCTGTACAGGCTCCTTCGATATGCAAAGATGGACGTTGCATCACAGCGCTCAAAAAACCCGTAACATTGCCCATTGGTTAGTGCCAACTGCAGATTCCCATGTTTTTTTTATTATCTCTAGAGCTATCTATCTGGTTTCATTTCTGTTTATGTCATTTAACTTTTTCTGCTGCGTTTAGCCCTTTTTTTTGTTGTTCGGTTAGATAATTTATCTTTTTACTCTGGTGTTTGTTTCCGTCCAGCCATGTGATATGGGATGGGTTAGGAGGAACGCAAATAAGGAGTTGTTTGCTGTTGAATTGGATTTGCCCCATTGAATAAGCACATCTTCCCTGTTCATATATGCAAGCAAGGTAAGACTTAGGTCTTCTTTGTTTCATTGTTTCCATCTTTTTTAATGATATGGAATTGGTTGGTGGGTGTTGTGGTATCTCAGGAACATAAATCGTTTGTATGGCAGGTTGTGGATATGCAATGTTAAGGAAATTGCTTATGTCTTGGACGAAAAGGGTTGATTTCCTTCCATTCGAGACTGGTTGCTGGTTTCTTATACGAAATTGTGCTGCCCTGAATTCGAAGATTATGAGAACTGGGGCCAGTACATTGGAGTTTTCCTTACGTGGTGGCTATGTGGTGTTACTTTCGGTTTCAGGTAACTTCTCGCTATCATCTGTTATAGATCCAGTAATTGATGCCGTTGAACTCCCTTAACCAATGCACATGCAATGGAAAGATTCACTGCCATCCCAGAGCAGCGTTTGTGAAAAGATATATTTCAGAAGTATGCTTGCTGCATTAGCTATGGGGATGATGGGTCAAACTAATTTTGTGAATTTATATAGTTCTACTCTTACTTTTCAGGTTTCTTATGTTCTGGTCCAGTTACAAAACTAAGCTACTTCAGAGTTTTGCCGGTTTCCTACTGTCATTCTGCGTAATGGCGAATTTCAGCGGCATCCCATTTTGGTAATCGATTGCTTTCCAGTTGAAGTGCCTTAGCTATTTACGCTTTCAAATTTAATCTTTTGAAGGAAACATGCTATTTTGCCTGACACAGTTCCATTTGATTTGCCCAGCTACGCTCTTGGACCATATAAAGTACTTGCTGCATGAGATTAAACTTTGGAAAGGGAGAGGTTAGGTTGAATATCTTTTGCCATTACCTCTATTTTTTACCCCTTCTTTTATAATTAAGAACAAAAAATGTTAGTTTCCTGCTCCTCTTTACCATGAAGTTAGCTGAATGAGTTCTGAAATTTGGTCTGTTAGAATTCAGATTCAGATGCAATTTCCTCCCTACTCTTACTCTAATTGAAGTTAGTTGAATGCCTCAGAAACCAATACTTAGATATTTGACAGAATACGATGTTATTTTCCCTGCTAATCAATGAGTTGTTTTTATCTCAAGCTATATTCCTACCAGGTCAACGACAGCTTAATATGAGCACCAAGTAATTGTGCTCTCTGTTGCTTTCAAACACAGTTGATTTGAATGCCACTGATTTATATTAGGTGCTCAACTTAATCTTCTTTTAATATCTTAAATAATCTTTCCCGGTGGGTGGTTTTTTTTAATGTAAATTTAGTGTTTGATTACAACTTACACATTCTCAAATGTTTACCGACAAACAATTATGCATGTATTATGTACCATTTAAAACAACAGTGGAGTGGACGTTGCCTTCTCAAATCTTGCCAACCATGGCTGTGATCATTGTACAATGTGGTTCCACTTAGAATGCAGCCATAGTCTACCTCAGACATCACTAGCCAATTTAAATTTTTTTGTTTTGTACTTTTGTTGTATGGCCTTATGAAACTCAGATTGTTCTCTGTTTCAAGGAACAATGGATTTATTATAACCTAAAAGGAAATACAGCGGGAGCAGCAACTACTATGACAGATGGAAAGTCCCTCCTTTGATCCAAGCCCTCATTTGCCGGGAAGTCCAATTTACTATCCACCAACCAATGACTTTTGACATATCTATGGTATTCTCCTGTCTCTCTTCTTTCAAATTTCAGTCATGCTTTTCCTCTATGAGTATAGCACTTGATTACGAATTCAGTTAACTTCTTTTGTGATTTCGTAACTCTAAAGGTGGTTGTTGAATAACCATTACTTTATTTTTTTAGTTGTTCTTACTGAACTTGGGAACATCATTAACCATACAATACTGACCAGGATACTGTATCGAACCTGCCTTGATTATTTTGCGTCGGTCGTATGTTTGTTAGTACTGAATGACATGGATATGAAGCAAGTATTTCAATCGCGGAGGTCGTAGTTAGTTGTAGAGCTGAAACGCCGAGAAGGTTGGGGTTTAGTTTTTGTGGTTGTGATATATGGGTCCAAATATATCCGATTTAGATGTATTTGGTGGGTTTGAACAACAGAAACTGAATCGTAATGGGAGCGGTGCATACTTCATTACTAAAGTCATTATTTTAACGGATCATATGAAAGGAGTTCTACAGGTTCTCGCTTCTTCTGAATGCACTCAATAGTTAGCTAACCCACTATGTTAAATGTATGAAGCCTCTTCTTTAGATTTATGTTTCAATTAGCGGGCAGATGCATGCTACTTTGTTGACAAAATCCTATTTTTTTTACTTACAATTTTACAAACAGAAGCTTGGTCAACAGTGCTTGATGGACAATAACACATGTGGTGCTGCGAAGAACCCAAACCAATGTAAAACAACTATCTTGGAGATTGACCTCAAATATCCCCTGGTTCTAACTTTAGTTGGGGTTGCACTGTGGCTTTGGTAATCAATTCGGAAGTCTAATTGATATTTCTCTCTTTTGCTAAACTGCTGGTCCAGCTGGCTGCAGAGTTATAGGTTTTATTCTGTTGGCTCGAGGGGCAATGATAGTGACGAACTGTGACCGACTCTTTGGGAAGTTCAGGGATACCTCTACTCTCTCTTTAGAACTTTAACGAAGAAGAAGAACGCAGCGGCGCCTTAAGTCACCGCAGGTGAGAAGCCCCTTACTTCTTTAGTCTCTGTTTGTTTGATTACTTTCAGTGAGGAAACCACAAAATACAAATTAATGCTTGGGAGTCTTGGAGCTTGTTTGCTTTGTTTGTTTCCAATTGATTGGATTATATATACAGATTAATATTACAGCTTTATGTGAGATTCCAAATCAAGCAATATGCATCAATGTAGTTTAGATTGCTTTTAGTTTGTTCTTCTTTGCAATTCTGAAGCCCTCATATTTTTAGCTTCCTATAAGTTTGTTTCCTAATTGGAACTATATATTTTTTTAAAAATTTGCCTTCATGTTCACACCATAGCTCGGTGTCATAAAGAACAGCTGAACACCATTTTCTGGCTTATGGTGTGGTGTCAATTATGACTACTGCTGAAACATCTCTTTTATGAGCAGCCTCAGTGAAATTGATCGTCACGCTTTGGGAAGCAAGCCAAGGATGAATTGTTGACGGGACTGATTACCCGATTCTTTGTATGCCTCTTTCTATCTGATCTGAGGTTTTGGGGTCCGTTATATACATGGCTCTTATTTTGAGTTTGTAGTTTCCACCGATATCAGCTTATCACTCCTTCAATGAAGTTTTAAGGATGGTAGTATGGGTCATTTAAATATTGTAATCAAGGTCGATTTATATACATGAATTGACTGCTGACTGTATGTCCTAGATTTGTCAACCTCTTCTTCGAGTTGCTTTGGTACATTAATGAAACCCAAGTTTTGCATAAAGTTTCGGGTCATTTCCCAAACATGTAGGGTAGAAACCTTCTTAGTCAACAGGGCCTGGCAAAACTAGGTTCATGTATGTACTTTTCATAAAGTACCTTGGTTTAAAAGTTTTTGGCATTTTCTATTAGTTACCCTCTTAATAGTGATGAAGTGGCGCCTTATCAGATATACGAGTTGCCCTCCTGCTGCATGCTCAATTATCTTAGCCATTTTTTTGAGCTAAAATACATTTGTTGTGCCTTTCCGGTCGTAGATGGGTCAGATTGTTTTACTATAAGGCCTTGCTCACTTGGTGGCGCTAACGACGGAGAAGATCTCTATAACGTCATGAGAAGGTTCAGGTTTTAACATTCCACTTCCTCGGCGAGACTCTTATTCAATGTCACTTACTGGTATGATCCCACCTATGCATTTATGTTCTCTCTCCTTTGTCTTTTGTTCACAGTTGATTTGATCGTTGTTCGAGTATGCTCAGAACTTTTCCTTCTTTCCATGAATCTGGGTGTGTTTTAGCCATACCTTCTCCTCTCTTTATGTTTCCCATATTTTGCCTTTCTTTTGTGATTCGTTTAGTCTTTCTTGGGGTTTCCTTTGACGGGTATTGCCCCCTTCCACGAATCTAGGTTTTGTATATAATAACCTGTTTATGTTCTCGATCATCTTAATTATTCCTTCCTCTTAAATGGTAAGTTAGGTTAGCTTCACCGTCTCCTGTTATTGATATGAATTCAATTTTGTGATGCTATCTAGAAAATAAGGAATTTTTAGTTGCTGCCCTGTGCACTAATTTATATTTAGGTGTATTTTATCAGTGATTTCTGAATGGAGACTGATGTAAAAGGCGGGAGGCAGTGATAAGGACGAGCCGCAACCAGTTCATACTGAGAGGAGACATATGAACTGCTCATGTCATATTTCAGGTTAGAAAGTAGTTTCAGTTTATGTATTATTTAATTTTACAAATTGTTTCCTTCGGTAGTTTCAGGCGCCATTATAGCCATTGTTTAGCCTGTAATTTTGAACATTGACGTTGTGAGTGCTGCCTTTTAGTTAACTTCGATTGTTAAAGAAATAATTTCCTTTGCTTTTCATTTAATTTCATACTCTAATTGTATCATTTGTACATAGGCGAACCATGCTAGAGTTTCTCAGGAAATACATGCAATGGAAGATCCTGAATTTGAGACTTTCTACACCAAAAATATTCTCGCTGATGAGGTCGGTGCAAGGAACGAAGTCACTGGTGGAATTCAGACTGCCAACGAGGAGGGATGCTCACGACCAATTCAATGGCGATGGTTGGCTGGAAGGAAGAAGAATCCATCCGAGAAGGAGGAAGGAGGTAGGGAGAAGAACTTACTGGGGCGAATATGAAAGTGTGGCAAGCGTTGTTATTATTTTATTTTATGTTTTAGGGATTTTAAGAATTCTGATATGTTTATTGCTTTTGGTGGAATAAAGGGAGAAGGGTCCCCGTTGGCAATCTTGGCAGGAAGAAGAATCCACCCGAGAAGGAGGAAGGAGGTGGGTAAAAGAAGGTACACGGTAAATCTGAAAGTCTGGTAAGTGTTTTTTTTTTTGTTTATTTGACTCTATGTTTGGGGAGTTTAAGGGTTCTTATATGTTTATTGATTTTGGTGGAAGAAAGGATCTGCCACAGCAATCCCAGATTCGTTTGGGCGAGAGAAATCGGAGGATACACAGAACCGCAAGGTGGGTTTCTTATGTTTTTTTTCTAGACAGATTCGTTCTCCATCACTCTCAACCTATGCATTATTAGAAGATACCGGCACCGAGTTCATAAGCCCCGGAGATGGTCATCAATTCCAGCGAAAAGCTACCAATCTGAAGATCTGTGGTTTGGGTTATAAATCCATGTTGAAGAGGATCCATTGTGGAGAACGAGATTGGCGACGGAAGGAAACCAGATTTGCTTGTCCTGACATTTGAAGGTGATAAGTCGATATTGATGGTTTTGGTTCATCTCTCACATTTGTTATGATTAGATGCATATTCTTAACTATGTTCTCTGGTTTCTGTTGCCCAAACGGTTCCGCACGAAGAAGTCTCGGTTGTGAGGATCCCTCTCCGACGAAGCAAAATCCGAAGATGGTGTGTGGGCGATTCTCAAGCCAGAGCATGCTGATTCTCTTGCCCTTTGAGTTGATGGGATTTTCTGAGAGCTGAGTTGATCGTGGAATCTCAGCGAAATGCTGCTGGACCATTAGATGAATGCTTTGCGAAACCTTCCTCCCGTCGTCGTGAACTCAGGTCTCTCTCTCCCCCACCCTCCTTCTCCTTCCCCTGCCATTTTTTCCCTTTTTTCCTGCGGTTACTGAATGGCAATTCCTTGGCTTTTTCCTCCCATCCCCCAATCATATATGAGTTGGGTTTCAGGTTTTGATTGATTGTCGGGTTTGAGAGATTGACGGTCGGGTTGGGGAAGAAGCAGGTTCGATTTTTGGATTTTCATTTTTAGGTTATTGTTTTTCCGATTTTCCTTGAATGTGATCATGCCCTCTTTTCCTGTTTCAGAAGAGCACGTCTGGTCTTGGAGATTTTATAATCGAATTCGCTGATGGGGATTTGGGAAGGTAAGACACTGTCCGCAACATCGTCGTAATCCTATCCTCTTGAGACAGTGGCTAGGCATAGGCGAAGGTAATTTTATATGTCTTTTCCTTATCTTTTTTTCCCCTTCTCCCCCTGGTAATCTGTCCTGTTTTATCTTTCTGATTCATCGCTTTTGTTTGCTATTTCGGATAGCGATTCGGTGTTTTAGAGTTGACAATCGATCTGAACATTAGAGTCGTCAGAGCGGGCAAGCGAACCAGAAACATCATTTGAAGTTTTTCCCTCCGTTTCACTTTGATCTAATTAGTTTTGTTGTTGTCAAAGATTCATTCGGTGGAGGAACTTCTATTTTAGGACTCTCTTTCTCAATCTTCCAGATTTACTGTGAGAAGTTTTGTTATTTTGGGTTCTATATCTGCATTGACGTCCATGATCGACCCATTTAAGCTTTCTTTTTCCCTTTCGTTTGATTTCCGAGTGTGGAGAACTCGGTAGAGGTCCTTCACATATGGCAGGTTGATTAATAATAGTGTGCAAACATAATTAGGGGACTTCCCCTATTCTAACTGTCCTTTGAGTCTAACTCCATAAAAAAATGTATGTCAGTTCCCTTACGTGTGACCTCTTCATGGGATTTCAAGGTCTGTGTTCTTTTTCTTATTGAGTATTGAGATCAAAATGGTAGTTTTGGTTATCTATTAAATGTATGTGGTGCATAGATGTGCAGGTAA
Organism: Linum tenue; assembly: GCA_946122785.1. Lineage (NCBI taxonomy): Eukaryota > Viridiplantae > Streptophyta > Magnoliopsida > Malpighiales > Linaceae > Linum > Linum tenue. The sequence continues at coordinate 7,421,520 of CAMGYJ010000005.1, read as the reverse complement.
TGCTTGCCTTGTGGATTAACCAAAAACTGGAGTACCTGTACTATAACTTCTGGAGAGGACAGTTGATTGGGAGCAGCAACTCAAGAAAGCATATATGTGCTTTTGAATTAGGTCCAGGTTAGCCACTGTTCTCTGTGAATTTTGCAGTTTTTGCTATGACAGAAGTAATCTTTATTTTGCTCTACCTTAGATCCTACTATTTTCATGAATCTGAGTATTTTTACGGTTTATGAATGTTGATGTGCAATAATATGTTGCTTGCTTTCTAAGTGTTCTTGAGAAGGTAGGACTGGACAAAATTGAACCATCACACATAATGTCGTGATCTCCATTTTTTGTGCAGTTGCCTTTACATTGCAGATTTGTCCCCTTTGTTGGTAATTATGTCCCTTTAGGGGTTGTTCCCCCCTTATATGACTACACTAACTAGACTACTCTACTTGACAGCAGTATCACTTATTCTTCTTCATTTAACATCACATTCCTCATATCTCAATGAAGTGGAGACTATTGGAGCTACCTACTGAATGTAAGTACTGATACAAGTGTTGCCAGTAATGCAGTATCTACATGTTAAATTAGCATTCGGTTTTGGTTGTGTTGCCCTTTTCTGTGTGTGGTTTATTTTTGCCACTAAGACCAATACTGAAAAAAGTGATTGGCAAAAGGCATTTCAAGATATGACAAGGAATGAACATGGTGTATCAGCAATCAGCATGCTGCCATTTTGTTGTGTGTTGAATTTGTAACCTTAGAGAGATGGTGATAAAAATCAGCTTATCAGGATGCCATGGCTAGACTTGGCACTATTCTCATTAACTCTAAGTTTACACGTTCATAATAATTGCTATTTCCCATTAAAAATCTTTTATATGTTCTTTTTTTGTTTTATTTGCTCGCCCCATACAGTGCACTGCCATTTTCATTCTGTTTGAGGTTCGGTGAGGTTGATTATGCTTTCTTAAGCTGCTTAGTGAACACTGATGAACTCCAGGTTTACATCTATTCGTGGCTCTTTATATCTAAAACTCTTTGCTTGCTTACAATGTCAGGTCAGAGCTTTATTACAAATCAGATTGCTTGCTTTTATGCCTGGGTTTGCAGGTATGCATTTGAGGACTTATAGGCTGAACTGTAAGCATCTTATTCTGCAACATTTAAATTGGTGAGATTTCTAGGCTGAAATGGACTCAATTTCTTAGCATTCTGTAATTGAATAGAAATAGAAGTTTTATTGGTATTATGGAATCACAGAGGAGGATAAAAATAAAGTTCATTAAACTAAAGCAGCCGTCTTTCATGTCAATTTCTCCTCAATCCACAGTTTCTTTCAATCGATGAACATATGTTGCCATGGGATGAAGAAACCGAACTTCCTGTGTCGTGTAGTTCATAAATTCTTCTTTAACCTTTAATCAATTTCTTTTTGATTAGTAAGATGTTGCCTTATATATAAACACAGGTTCATGATAGTTACTCCTACTGATTCTGTAAGTTGAATTGCTATAGTGTTTCAATAGGTTGTTTTTGCGCCCAGCTGTTGGCTCCATGGTGTAAGGAATATGAATTGTGTGTTTGTATTGACGTGACCGAGCTGTTGTCGGACATGTTGGACAGCAGGCGACTCGACGCTGATCGTGGGCGCCGAAATTCTAGATTGCAACGAAGAGCTAGGGTTTCGGGATTAAAGCTGTAAGAATGTGAATCGTGTGTTTGTATTGACATTGAGAAGGGGCATTTATACCCACAATTGTACAGGTTCATGTAGGACAAGGAAACTTACGTCAATATGAATAAAGATTTATCCCTAATACATGGAACTTACCCTCTACTATCCATTTATGTCTATGGATGCCATACATATGATTTTTGATAGGTTCATTTGACTGATTTTTTGGGATGGATTTCTGACTAAATTCTGTAATTGCTTTCTAGGTAGTTTAATTATCACCAGCTGAAGTTCAATCTATGCCTGATCCCCGCTCATCCATTTTCACTTTCTTTTTAGAATTCTTGGTTTCTATATATTGCTGTATCCAGTGTTGTTTGAGCCGTGTAAAAGGTGATTGTCAAGGGAGTTGTTGACGATAGCTATCTTAATTGAATATCAATATATTATGTCAATTAGGATGTTTTTCGCATCATTCTAACTCATAAATCCCGAGATACTCTCCACTAGCCGAAATTGTAGTCGGCCAAATAATAAGGTATTTACTTCAGGTGCTGCAATTCAGTCCAAACAATGGGTTACGATTTGGTTGGGTAAGATCCTCTAAATGTTATTTCCAGTGCACTATGTATGCGTATTATTAATTCAAATGTTTAAATTATAAGTAATTATACATTTAGTGTTATTAGGTTATAATTAATATGTTTTACATGTTTAAATTATAAGTAATTATACATTTAGTGTTATTAGGTTATAATTAATATGTTTTACAGTGTGTGTTACAACACACACCTCCCGACGCTAGGAGGTATATAGATAAGAGAGGCCAAGCTATGGTTAACTTGGGTAGCGATCCAAAGGTTCATTTTACCTCTCTTTTGTGTGTTGCCGGTTATTTAGCAGAAGCTAACTAGCTAACTAATATGATCCCGTACCTATTGCGCCCGTCGCGTAGCGCGTGCTTTTCCTTACTAGAGTCACATAAACAGCGTTAGTACGTCATGTGTTCACGTCTAATGCTTATTGCGGTGTAGTGGTTATAATTTGACTTAGAAGAACAAATACTTCTGCGATTTCAGGTACATTTATGTTTTCCGTTTCCGTTAGCTCTTGAACAATGCACTAGAGAATGCTTATTAATATTGCACTCAACTTATTTATTCCCGTATGCAGTGCATTTCTGCACCGACTGCATATTTTCCCTAACATTGTCGAATGGAACATCCTGATCATCCCGCCGCGAAGCGCGGGCTTCCTTACTAGTACTACATAAAAGAACGAAGTCTAAATTTGTACTTGTATATACTATGGTTCAAAAGCTACATATATTGGTGGGCTATATGTTAGTGTATATCATTGCTGGAAAAGAAAAGATGTGTGCCCCCTCCTCAATCCTCATCCTCCTTTTGAACACAACCCCTGAGTTTTGCCTACCTGTTTTTTTTTTCCCCACTTTATCATCCACCTTTTTCGATTTCTCCCATTCCCTCGAGCTATAAACATCTGTCTGCTACATAATACATGGCGGATCATTGTACTTGCCAACAAGCTTACAAGCCTCATCAGTCACCACCAATATTGATGTACGTTATCATGTGCATTATTAATCGCACCAATGCCCCCCATCACCATAATTAATGATCCATGTGACATCAATGTCCATCGTCTACCACAATTCACTTCCTTGATTAAACATCACAATCCTATCCGTTCGCATACTGACGTCGTTAGATTACACATCCTACAATTTCGACCAATTAAGTAGACAAAAAAAATCTTTATTTGCAAAACAATTCGATCCAACGAACTAATTAGCAGTAGCCATCTCGCATCTTGGGGCAAATGTCCTATTGCAATTGTGAAGTTATTGCAAACCAGGTCCAACCCAATATGTAGGGAGGTGTATTGACACACTGAGGGATATTGTGTTCGATCCCCCTACTACAATTGGAGCTTTGCTTGAGTAGTACACATACTTAATTGGTTTGATTTGGTTAAAGTTTTTAGCTTGTTTGGTTTAAGTGGTTAATTTGGTTTGGTTTCAATCACTTCTAACAGATCAAACCAAATTAACCAATTAAGTATTTTGCCATATATCTAATATATTATAAACACGTACTTAAAACTTTGCACAATCTGTCAGGAGTCAAATGTAAGATCATTGTATTAGTTACATGTATTATGTAAAGGGTTTACTATGATCATGTAGTGATTATTATGTTTTATTCATTATATAAATTGCTAATTAATACAATAATCGGAATGATGTTATATTAGTTATTTTGGAAGGTTTTTTCATATATATTTTTTTTTTAGAAATAAAACTCAGAACACCCGCACATGCCAAGAATTCTCAAGTCTCAAGACAGTTTAACAGTTTGCGCCAGAAGGGAGGTAGAGTACCCAGAAATTCGGGACGATTAATAACTAAAAAATTGTAACTGTTCTACTAGTGACAAAGCTAAGGTAACAGCTAGCGTGTGTTTATTGTTCACCGTTATATATTCCATTTCCCCCCTTGGACTGCATGTGATTTTCTGCACACTGTAGAACCGCAAATTGCAATGCAATAGCTGTGCAAGCCTCGACATTTGGTTCAGGAGTTCACTGTACGAAGCATCAATCTCAACACTAAATATTACAACAAAAACAGAGCTCCCAAGTCCTGCCCCTGCCCTGCCTCCACTCCAATTTCCAAGCCATGCCAATAATACAGTTCATCACAGTAATACTTCACAAAATTTCAGATAATAATAGTAGTAATAATAATACTCCATTTTATTCACAATAATAACAGAAGCAAAAACCAGAACAAAATAAAGGAGTATTGCGGGAAACTAATTTTGAAGAACGAAAAGAAAAGGGGAAAAAAAACATACAACCATAATGATACCCTCCACCTACAAATCAACCAATCCACCCACCAATTAAAACCTCAGAGGAAAAAAAAAACTGGAAAAATCTATTGTAAAATAAAAGGAACATCACCGGGAAATTTGTTTGCAATTAATGAGCCATGGCCGCGAGCGGCGGTACAGCGGCGAAATCAATGGATCGCTGGTTGGGCATGGCGAGCATAGCCGTATGGTCCAAGAAATCGTTGAGCGACGCCACCGACTGGAGAACCAGTCTCAGATCTTCCCCGAACCCGCCGAACCCGGCGCTCCCTTCCCTCCTGACCGCGTACACGTAGAAAGTGATGCACCCTTTCCGGAACTTGAACCGGGCCAGCTCGCACCCGGTCAGACCGCGGACCAGCCTCCGGTTCACCTCCCCGAGCGGGATCTCGGCCGGCCAGCCCCGGTCCGCGGCGGCGCACTTCAGCTGCTCCGACTCGAACACGAACACCACCACCTTCGACTTCCTGGTCCCCAGGCCGAGCGTGAGGGTGTGCCACGCGTGGTGGGCCAGGATCGTGAAGTTGGTCGGGAGGAACGCGGCGGTGGTCGGGAGCGGCGGAGTGGTGGTCTTCTTTTTGTCGGCGGCGGTGGTGGTGGTGGGAGGGTAGGAGAGGAGCTTGAGGAGCTCTAGAGGGCGGGCGCGGCGGATTGTGAAGGATTTGACGATGAATTGGCCGCCGAATCGGAGCCCTTTTACTTCGGAGCTGGGCTTGAAGGAGTAATCAGGGGCGGCGGAGGGTGGGGATTTCACTGATTTGGATGGGTGCTGGTGTTTGGGCTTCTTGTGCTGCTTTTGCTTCTCCTTCTCCGCCATGGCGGTGGTCGGACTTTTGCTGTGTGAGATTTTTTTTTTTTTTTTTTTTGTGGGTTTGGGTGTGGTGGGTAATGGCGATGGTTGGGGGGGTTTCAGTGGATAAATGATAATCCAACCAATCTGTGGCTTTTTGGTAGTGTGCTGATTTTCTTTTCTATATGCTTCCCTCCTATTATATCTTTTTTTCTTTTCTTCTTCTTTTGGTTTCAGTGGAATTATTACAGTCAAAAGCTGGTATAGCTTCTTTATACCCATAACGCATGAAGAAACGACCATCATAATTCTTGATTAATAGCTTAGTAAATGTAATGGCTTAGAACTAAGTGTGGTTTATTATAGATATATAGATTATTCAATTTGGGAACGAAGAGTAAAATTGTTTATTTATTGTTATTTTTATGAACCCCGAATTGAGGCTCGCGAACTAGGATGTGATGAATGCTATGATCTCTTGTTTATATTTTGAATTTCTTTATACTTCTTCACTTGCTTCACATGTGTATCGTCTATCATTTTTGTTAATCGACTACGTCATATACTCATATGTTCGGACTTCCTATATATCCTTAGTATTACAGAAATCTCAAACTTTTAAGTTGCCTTGTCATTGAGATGTTCTTAAATTTATTGTGTACTAGTTTGGGTTATGTGATGGCGGCTTCTATCGTGTATATCGGGTAAATTTAAGGTATCGCATGTTAGTAGTAAGAAAATGTTATATGAAGCTTTAATTAACTGGATTCTGGGCATGATAATTTACGCTAAACTCTTAATGAGTGAACTGTAAGTGCTAATTATTTAAACCTCACACCCTAAATCATAAAATAATGCATATGATATGTTGACATATAATTGTCTGATATTTCTCATCAAATTGATCTTAGGGTTTATTATTTAAAGAAACAGAGCATAGATTTTACTTATTAAGACTTCGGTTATGGTATCATACCAAACCTACGATCATTTTAAGGTATGTATAATATTTTTCGTACTAAGTGAAGTGTAAGTGTATGGTACATCATATTTACCCACCTGGGTTTATATATGTTCTATTGTTATACCAAAACTCATAGTTATACGTCATTGAGTTGTTATTAGGAAGAAGTTAGGTATGCTTTGATGAAGTTCAGTAATCTACTAATCTTTGTTCGACTACAAAATAAAAATAAGGTCATCATCACTAGTTTCTATTCCATTTCTTGACATTATTACCTTAAAAACTGTAGAGGAATTTAGAAAGGGAGAGGAAAGAAAAAGGCCATGAGTATAGGACGATGATTAAATGGAAATAATTTTCTTTAGAAAAGGGAATGGGATGGAAATAAGGTGGGGGGACTCGAGTACCTTCATAATTTGATTGAGAGATGTTAATCATGATGTTTTTTTTTTTTGATAATGGCGAAACTTGCATTAAGAAGGAAAAAGGAACAAGTACAACAGGGGCATTAGTTCAAAAGAGCTGAACTAAATAGCACCCAACCCAAGTCCAGGAAGACGACCAGAAACAGAAAAGGAAAAGGAGAAGGAAAAAAGGAAAAACCAATAGACCAAAGCTAAAGCCATCTAAGTGGACCAGACCACTTCTGATGGTAGCAAGACAAAGCCAAAACAAAACCAAAAACAAAAACCAGCAGCAAGCATGCTGCCCAGAGCGCAGCAGGAAAGGCAAAAACCGAAAACGCTGAAACCCAGATAAACCCCAACCAACACAGTGCCACTGCCAAGCACCCCCAAACAGAACCCAGCGCACCTATCCCTGCGCCCGGTTACGAAAACTATCCTGCAACAATCCCATTTTATGTTCCATCCACGAAAGGCCATGCTCCCTGGGGACTTTGCCAAGGGCGGTCACCCAACCCAACGCCGCTCTGATCGCTTTCCTCACGACAACCACAGGGGAACTCTTAGAGTCCCTAAAGATGCGATTGTTCCGCTCCAACCAGATCTGCCACCAAACAGAGTGAAGGCTACAATAGTTGATCCAACCCGACACATCCCCGGCCTCATCACACTTCCACCCAACCAGCGTTGACATAGCATCCTCCCTAGGTCGATCCAACCCATCACAAACCCTCTGCATCCAACTCCAGACTTGTCTACTGAAAGCGCAGCCTGAAAAGAGATGATCCACCGATTCCTCGTCCGCACAGCACAGCTCGCATCGGTTCGCCATCACCCATCCTCTCCTCTTCAAATGATCAATGGTAAGGATCCTATGATGCGCCGCCAGCCACACGAACGCACAAATTTTGGAGGGAACCACACGTCTCCAAATCGAGGTGGCTGGGAAATTAGGAACCCCCGGAAAGCGCCTGTCTGCAATAGACCTGTACATGGAACGCACAGAAAAAGAGCAATCTGATCGGGGAGCCCAGACCAATCTGCTTGGTCCACTGCTCACCCTATTAGTACCATGAGAGTTCAGGAAATTAATGAGATTAACTCTCTCCCTCTCAGCACCCCCCCTCAAATTAGTAGACAAAGGAATAACCCAGCTAGAGGACTCACCACTGCAGGAAAGGGAAGCGGAGACCCAGGCATCAGGGAATTCGGCAGCAGCAGCGACGCGAGGAAAGGAGTCCGCCAGGGTCGCCTCCGGGATCCACCTATCATGCCAAAAGGACACCCAAGCACCACCACCGGGATCAATATTGGCCCAATTCCAGAACTCATCATACCCCTTCGCAATGTTCACCCAGACAGAGCTCGACGCGCCATGACCACTGCCACCCGTTTTCCAAGAAGAATGGGGGTTGGGGTATTTGATCTCAATCAGAGTGCGCCACCAGCTCCCCTTCTCGACAGCGAAACGCCAAAGCCATTTGGATAACATTGCTTGATTAAAGCTAGCCAAGTCCACAATTCCAATACCGCCATTCTTCTTGGAAGCCTTGCACAAATCCCATTTAACCAACGAGAGTTTAGAGACCTCCCCCGACCCGCTCCAAATAAAATTACGCTGAAGATTTTCCATTCTTCTCTTTCTCTGTCGTTTCCAAACTTCTGAATCACTGAACCACAAAACAAAAAAGCGTCTTTTCCATCTTTTAGTTTAGTTGTTACATCAAAATTGCTCGTCGAATAAAGTCTGTAAAGGAACATGTAACCTACCGACCGCTTGTGGTTTTTTTGCTGGGGGTTAAGGGTAAGTAAGCGCCAATCGGCCGGATTGGGGTTGGGGGTGAAAACACATCCATTGTTCTGCCCCAGCAGAAAGCGATATGTTTATAATTGTTTTTTAAAAGATAATACAGATAGACAGAGAGAAATTAGGGTTGAATTATATTACAATTGATAACAAAAAATGAGAATCAAACTATGGGCAAGCTATCAATGAAATGTAAATGAGCAGTCATATTAAATCTACAAAAAAGATAAAAGGAAATAAAGAAAATAGGAGACATACTTTTTTCATTTGAGCATGTCCAACCTCCGTTGATAACACTCGTCGGATGATCATTTGAGCATCCCTATAAAATCCTATAAAACGTTATGTCTTACAACCCCTAAATCCAATTGATCTCTAAACTCTAGATGCGGTTGATGTGTATCAAGTGGTGAGTTAGGCGGATTGTGGGTTAGTTCAATCGGATTTAAGCTAGTGGTATGCGGAGTGGTATGATTTGTATAAATCGGATGTGTATCAAGTGGTGAGTTATGTCTTACAACCCCTAAATCCAATTGATCTCTTAGACATATTATGGGTTGATGAGGAGTGGTATGATTTGTATAAAATTAAGCTAGTAAGACACGAAATTTTGGAGGTTTTGAAGTTCTAAGTATCGGAATCGTTGACGAAAATGGTTCTCGAGCTGTCAATCTTAATTACTTCAGAAATTTCACTTGCCTAAACTTCCCAAACAATACAGGGAACCAGCTTCGTACATGACATATGTATGTTTTTTTTCATTTTTTTACAGGACATCGGTATGCATGCTATTGCAATGAGTTTGCGTCACTATAAAAAGAACAGAATGATCTTAACGGTCAAAGGCGGAATTTTGAACATATTTTTAATTGTCGTTCAATAGAGTTATTAGGCAAGAGCTTGGATTATAACTCATCGTATCACATGCTCACGTTCCATCTATCAGATAAATAAATCAATTCTAACAAGCTGGCTATAGAGAAAGAACTCCTAGTTTGTTAAATCATACTTCATACATGATAAAACACATACGGTCTCAGCTCTCAATTACAACAGAATTTGTGATGACAACCAGGGAAAATGTCCAGCCAGACCCAAAATTAACTCGACAACTTAAACCTCATAATTGCAAAGACTGATTAAATTGAAATCTCCTCTCGAGACGATCTCGAATCCTACCGTTAATATTGTCACATCTCACATGTATTTACACGAGCCGTGACCTGCATACAAAAGACAACACAGACATTAGCCTAACCCAATTAATTGCTCAAACCAAATTAACCAGCCGTGAAACAATTATCTATTAAGTATTAACAAATAAACCGAGGGAAGAAAAAAAAAATGAAACACTTACTTGGGTCCGAGTTAGCTACGACTCCGGTGCCGGCGAAATCACAGTTGAAAGGACGAGCTCCGTTGAGACGGTAAAACGAGTTCATCACGAAGGACGCGTGGGACCTGACGTTATTGGGCCCGAAGCACGGGCCGCCGGCTTGAATGGGCCTGCAGTCCATGCCCTTCTGGCTGCACACGTAGTTTATGTTCGCTTGCAAAGCCTGGTCGCTCGCCGACGCCTTCGGAACGCACCACGATTTCTGTCCCGCAACCGGCGCTGGCCGCGGCGCCGGCCTCGACTGCTTGTTCTTCAGGATCCCGACGTCGTAGACCGCGCTGAAATCTGGGCGGAATAGCCCCCAGTTCCTCTCGTTCGACTGCCCCGGCTTCAGGTTCTCGTTGAACAGGGAGAAGATGTAGGTCTCGAACTTCCTGTTGGGCATCAATGGCGTCCCTTTCCCTGCGAGGAAAAGAAAATTGAATGTTAATTTCGTAAGGTACTAATTAGTAATAAGGGATACCACTATATTTTTATCTCAACTTTCAGATAAAACGGTTATGTTCGAATTTTCAAAGAAATGAATTCATTTAACTTGAAATTGGGGCGCATAACATTAAAATTGATGGTCAAACATTTCTTTCTTCTATTACTCAATATACAAATACAATGCTGGGGTGGTTGCGACGTGCCTTTCACGTCATATAGATAATATAGTATTTTAATATGAACTTTCACGTGAAAATCAATTTTGAAATGAACTTTGAAATACGATAGTATTGTTGAAATCTTTAAAGAAATGAAGAAAAAAAATTCGTTGAATAGAAATGAACAAATTTGACCATAAATATTGGTTAACCATTAATAGTAACATCTCAGTCATATCTTAGTTACAACCTATACTTTGTCAATAAGAAAAATTCACATAAATAATGTACTAAAGTCCATACTAACTTACGAAAACAAAAATTAATTTCATGTAGGGATCTTACCTGAGGTAACGGCTTTGAGCAAGTTGCCGTTGAAAGAAATGGCGTTGTCAACTGTGCAGGCGGGCTGGTTGGGGTCGCCGGCGGAGGGCCAGCCGGTCTCGGCCACGACGATGTCGACGTCGGCGTAACCCATGGCCTTGACGGCGGAGTAGACGGCGTCCATCATGGCGTCGAACATGTTGTAGTAGGTGATGTTGGTGTGGGAGTCGTGGACGCCGCGGTTGGGGCGGAAGAGGGCGTAGTCGGCGATGCTGGGGGCGTAGCTGAAGTAAGGGTACGGGTTGACCATGAGCGGCGACTTGGTCTGGCGGAGGAACTTGAGCATGGGCTCGAATATCACCTTGTCGTAGCCCTTCCGGATCCGGGCCTGGCTCGGCTGCACCGAGTTCGATATTATTCCTAGCGTGTGCGGCGTCGACACCTGCGATTTTTTTTATCCATATAATTGTAGAGTTTTATTAGACAAATACATACTTTTCGTAGCTTGAAAAATGCTGTCTTTTAACATTTACAAATCATATATTCTTATAATCGTCTAATTTATAGAAATCCGCTATTTCAAATATACAGAGTTTGAAGGTAACATTATGTTTTCGGAACGGATTTTCGAGATATGAAAACTAGCTCATTCAAATAAGCGCATTGTAATGTGTTATCACCTTATCAAGAGCTGAATTTGCAACAACAAAATTTGATAAATTTGTCACGGTCCACCAGATTGAGTAAAGTTAGTGAACGCTGAAATTTGATTACTAAATGATTCTTGTTACAAGTTACACATCACAGTAGCTAATTAGTTACAATTACCTAACAAAACTTGCTACATCAAATGCGTAAGAGGCAGTAATATTCCGATGTTAAAACATTGATTTATCGACTTGCTTAATTGAAAAAATAATTTTTTTATCTTTTTTATTTGGTCTTCATTGAAGATTAACACATATTAGATATGACAGACATCTATGTTTTAAAAAGCAATCGTTCAGTGCTATTCATTATCTATGTATTTACTCTCTAAAATATCTTGTTTCATAAGAAAAGGAAAAAAAACGGCGCCGCTTAGCTTGCTGCAAAGCAAGACCAAGGAAATGCCAAGTTTACGGTAAAAGTTCCAAACTTCAGCGATTCAATGTTTGTGGGTAGGAAAAACGCGTGGAATAATGGTTCCGGTTTAAGATCAACGGGGACAAACAGACATCATTAAAGACGCTAAACGGAATAATTAACCAGCTTTTCATAAAGCCCAAATTTGCAATTATATGGGCCCACGTGGGGTCCGTTTAGTTACCTGAACGTCGCGGATTCCGGCCTGGACAAGAGCGTTGTGCAGGGCCCACATACAAGGGACGAGCTTGGAGATCCAGAGCCTGTTCCCGGTGGCCAAGATCTCGTTCCCCACCGAGATCCGGTTAATCTTGGTCTCCTGATAATACGGCTGCACGTTGGCGGCCACCCACTGGGCGGCGGCCCTGGCGTCCGCGAGAGCAGGGATGTCGCCGTTGCCGACGGTTATCGTGACCGTGACGTTGGTGTTGGCGAAGGCGTGTATGATGTCGGGAATGACATCGAATATCTTGACGCTGTCGATGATGGTCTGCGTCGTTATGAACTGCGCCACCTGGGACGGCCGCGGGAGGTTGTTGGCTATTGTTCCGTAGTTGACTCCGATGGCGGAGGCGCCGGTGGAGAGGTAGATGGCCACGGCGGAAACGAGGAGGAGGTAGAGCGGAGCCGTCGTCATCGTGACGGCTGCCGGCGGCGTGGGAATGTGAGGAGTTTGGTTCAAGGAGAGGAATAAGGAAGAGATAATTGGGGGTTTCGTATAACGGCAACGAACAGCTGTATTAAATAGTTTGGGGAAAACGAGGGTTGGTCTAATATTTATAGTAGTTGGAGAAACTATTAATTAAATGAAATATTAATCTTCCGGCCAGTGGGACAAAACAGGAGTCGCTGTTACGAACGCGGCTATTCCACGGATATGGTGAACTGGACTTTTTAACTAAACCGTGTGAAAACTGGATCAAGCTTTGGATTCATTTCTTTCTTTCTCTACCATTAGGCCAATTTGCTGACTTGCTTACAGGGTTTGACGTAAACACGTGTTTAAATTGAATGCGTAACAGTGCATTTGGTGATAGTTTAATTAAATTGTTACGTACGGATTTAATATATTAATGGATTGTGATACAAATGATTCAACGATATAAGCATGTACTTAATTAAGACACTCCTCGGAATGCAGAGGGGCTTGTTTGTACCATACTTGGAACATATTTGTAGTAAGTTTTCATTTCCACGTGGTAAAAAAAAAATCTGCTTAGAAGAAGAGGTTAATCTAGAACTATATGGGTGTAAATGTGGTCTAAGAAGATGCGAGGCAGAAATCAGAATGAGAAAACGTGTGGTTTGGGATAGATAGACCAAAGTAGCAGACGTAAAGTGGGGACAAGGCAACGGAAGTGGAGGACAACGTGGGCTAATCAATGTGCTGTGTAATTTTGAACACCCGAAGAAGGAGGAGGAGAAGAAGAACATGGGGAGGGCGGACTAACATGCCCGCGTTGCTGCCTCCTTTTCCTTTATCGTCCTTCTTCCTTTTTCCTTTTTCCTTTTTTGCTCGAATTAAAATTGGCACTGAGTTGGGCTTTGGACGTAACGCGTCTCTCTCCGTTTAAAAGCAAGGCCCAAACTTGTTCAGCCCGGCCCATTGTTTACACGAATGCTCAAGCAGAGAACACATTAAATGTGTAATTAAGACATGTTAAGCAAAACTTTTGCTTTTGTTAGTCTTAAATTCTTGATTGATGTTGCTTCTAAATTTTCACTATGCATATGCCAAATGACATTTCAATTTCTGAAAAAATCATGCAAGTACATCCAAGGAAAATAAAACCGATGCCCAGTTAGAGTTGGTATTATTGGATCAATGGTGAATTTTCAATAACAAGCGTACTTTTCGTATTTCACTTTAGTGATATTTTCCTTAGATAATCAATTAAATTCGCTGATAAAACGAGATACTATTGTATTACATAGTAAGGAAGAGTTACGTTCCACATGATTAATTCTTCGATTTTGCGGCCCTCATTTAAAATCGGAGAGCTATGGAGATTTCTTCACTGCTCATCTTTAGTGTGGCCGGTATGCCCCGTGTGGCCGGTATGTCCAGTGTGCCCTGTATGTCCGGTATGTCCAGTATGACCTGTATGTCCGGTGTGACCGGTGTGTCCAGTGTGACCTGTATGTCCAGTATGGCCTGTGTGTCCGGTGTGACCGGTATGCCCTGTGTGACCTGTATGAGCATCAACCATAACAAAAGTTGTTGTGGAAAGAAGAAGGAAAAGTGCAAGAAAAAGAATGCAGTTGCGACGATATGTTTTGTTCTCCATGATTAATTTTTTGTTTAGAAATTAACACTAACACTTTTTAGTGTTTCCTTATGCGATATAAATAGGTGTTTATTTTAATCATATGGTGATTTCCTTTCCATAGACGACATTTGAGAATAAGTTCCTTGGTAGGAGTTTAGACAAGTGTGAAAATCTTGTCAAATGATGAGCCCCTTCTTTTAGAAACCACATGCTTATTATTGCACGAGGGTATAACTTTTCGGTCCTTTATCCCGGTCAAATAGCGGGGAGGAAAATTGGTAGGGTATTTCACAACTCTTGAAACCAATAGAATAGGCTGCCTTAAGTCTGGAATTGTTTGACAAAGAAGGCGGGGATATGATCGGTTGTACTACTGCTTACTTTTAAGACATTAAACATATCAAATTTATGTAAATGATTATCCTTTGTTTAGTAATTAATTTTTTCGTCGAAGCGATTATGAATTTTAATTGATAGAGTTATTGCTTTCAGTTTAAACCACGGAATAAGTAACAATATCTTAATTTCATTGAAGTACCTCAAAGATGTTTAGATTAGTATTATTTTACCGTCTACAATTCGTTTCAACATATTAATTAATAAGATAACATTTCTATGTTCCTTCTTCGCAGGGCCACTTTGAAGGGAATTCTACACTATTATCTTTTTACCTTATTTGATGTTTTTAATTGTGTTTATTTTTTATGGTTTCATCCAATATCTCAAAATTGTATATAGAAATTTCTTCTTTTTTTTTTTTTGTTAAAGGCGACATTCATTATTATTATTAAAACCAAAACTTATACAAAAAATTTTATTCTTTGTATAAGTTATGGAAATTTCTTCTTAATCCATAATAGCTTGAGTGAGCATTTGCACAACAACAAATAGGAGGCAAACTCAATTCATCCATAAATACCCACAACTCATTTTGATATCATTGCAATAACAAGCAAGGTTAAAGAAGATTATGAACCATGAAAAATGAAAGACATTTGTGGATCGCATGTTGATAATCATGTATATGAAATTGATCAAGAAAAGTGCATTATGTGTGACTTGTTATTGGGATGCGACTCTTTGGATGCCATTTGTACTCGCTCACTTTCTAAATTTGTACGATTCCCTTATTTTATTAAGTGACGTTTTAGTGCAGGATCAAAATAAAATACTTTTAAAATCGGAAATTCTTTTATGGAAATAATACTTCAAACACATCCTTGAGGGAGAACGACGACTTCCAGTTATGTGTGAGTTTTATGTCATTGTTAATAGAAATAATAAACATCAAGGTAATCAAGTGAACAAGAGTTCGGTCTAGTGGTACTATTAGTATTAGTGGTCTTGAACCTGAAAATTTCAAATTTAAATTATTTAAATAGTATTTAATTATATAGACAAACCAATATCACTCTTATCTAAAAAAGATCAAAGTAATCAAAACGAATGATTTTTTTTACAACAAATTCAATCATGTGTTATACATTATATATCAATCAAAATCAATATAAAATTGAATCACAATTCAAATCACAAATTCATTCTAGTGCTTCTACCATGGTATCAGCCATCAGGTCCAGTGAGGTTGCTATTGGGCATTTATCTCTGTCGTGGCAGCTGTGGAAGGTGTCAACCAGATCACGGACGGGGAACAGGTGCATCTTTACGATCGAGCAGGAGCTGGTGAATTTTGGTAAAAACGTTCCATGCAATTACTTGCTCTCAGGAAAAAAAGAACAGTTACTGTTGTTAAACAACCGTGATTTTATAGGGAGTAAAGACGATATTTTCTTCATGCGAAAAATTAGTCAATCGATTTCATTTCGCAATTTAATGACTTGAAAAATATTGTTCGTTATCGTCTAATTAATCAAGCAACTAAGTTTAAAGTAAATCCGAGATCTAAAAATTCACTTTTCAATTATGGAATATGAATCATCTTATCTCAAAGACCGGCCTACGCATAATTTCCTCCCATAAAAACGATATATCATAGTAAGTTAGTAACAACTATTTTTGCACTAGCTATTCCTCTTTCCCCAAATCAGTCAGAGCTCCTAAGCAGCTTCTTCATCAGTTTTGCTTCACGTTTCCATATCCTCATCCATCTTTCCTCACGGGACTTCACAATTGGCGCATGACCTGAAAGAACCCAGGACCAAAAGAAAAAAAAATTACGCTAATTTTCTTTTCCTAAGTATCAATACCAGGATATAATTATATCAGTTCATAAATTGGGGTAGTTAGAAGGAAGAAACAAAAAGTAGGATGGGAGAATGAGAAAATTTACTTGGATTGACAGTCACAGTGGTGACGCCGCCTGACAAATTACAGGTGGAATCCAGCCCACCATTGTCCCGATAGTTAGAGGTAGCCTGGGCCATAACAATGTTGGGCCCAAAGCACGAGCCCCCCTAAATAGATGGGCTTGCAATTTGCTCCATTACCGCATGCATGGTCTATATTTGACTGCAATGTCGAAGCTGCTGCTTCGGCCTTGGCCACACACCAATTTATGGGTCAAATCCTAAAATCCCTAAAATGACTACCATTACTGACACGAAATCAATGACAAATTGTGAATACGGGTAAAGTCCAGCGGCATTCGACGTAGAGGTTTCAGATTCGCTTCCCGTGCTAGAATTCCCTTTCCCCTGTTCATCGGTAGAATCTCCCTTCGCCTGTTCATCGGTAGAATCCCCCTTCGCCTGTTCATCGCCGGAATTCCCGTTCGCCTGTTGATCCTCTTTCGGCGATGAGCTCTAAAAAAATCCCATAACAAATTACATTATTACTTGTTTGAATTATGGGCGGTTTAATTAATTAACCTCAGCAAAGTAAATTTTAATTTGTCTGTTGATAAGAAAGTATGGAAGAAGAAGAAAAAAAAAAGTTTTTGGGGATGTCAAGTTGTCAACAAACCGGGGAAGATTCGGGGCTGGCGACGATCTCCTCTCCGGGGCGCACGACGCCGCAGTCATAAACGGGAGTCATATCGGGCTTAAACAGGCCCCAATGCTGCTCAGTAATTGGGCCGGGCTTTTGGTTCTCGTTAAACAGCGCGAACAGGAAAATCCCGATGGGCTTGTCGGGCACTAACGGCGTGCCGGTCCCGTTAATGTCGCGAGCGACGAGGTGGGAGTTGTAACAAGCGGCGTTATCGACGGTGCACTCCAGCTGGCCGGGGAGGCAGAGGGTGGGCCAGCCGGTCTCGCCGACGAGGAGGGGGACGTCGGTGAAGTTGAGCCTCTTCATGGCGGAGTAGGTGGCGTCGAGCGTGGCGTCGAACATGTCGGTGTAGGTGATGCCGGTGGCCGGGTCGGGGATTCCCGGGTTGGGAAGGAAGAGGGAGTAGTTGGCCATTTTCGGGGAGTAGCCGAAGTAGGAGTAAGGGTTCACCATGAACGGAGCGTCGGTCTCGCGGAGGAATTGGAGCATCGGCGCGTAGACTGCGACGTCGTGGCCTGGCCAGAACTGGCCGGCGCTTGGCGGCTCCGATACTTTGAGAATCCCCATTGCGTGTGCTGTTGTTACCTGTCCCCAAAAGAACGAAAATTTGGATTAAAAATGGGTATTAGATGGATAATTGTTAGGGTGTTACTAAGATACTCCACACACATACTAAGTAATAGCGCATCTAATCGATTACGCATGACGCTCGAAACTCGCTCCAGGTATATAAACTATGAAACCCTCCAAGAAGGGGGACTTCTTCTCTCTCCTCACTTTGTGTTAAAAAGAAAAAAATTCACTCTCCTCACTTTCCACTTTTTACTATCTCTCTACACTTTATCTCTCTACATTGTTCTCTCAACTCTCAACTTAAACCGAAACTAACTTGATCGTTGGAGTTTAATCCGGGGGCATCCCCGACCTTTTCTCAGGTTCCTTTCCCCCCGACGAGATCAGACGAACAGATCGTGAGTCAACCCCTCACCAACAAATGATTATTGTTCATACCTCGAGATAGATGGTACCAACAATACCAACAAATCGCTAATGAAGTAAAATTTATATAAAAAAAAAATCAATAAGCAAACAAGAGTATCTTCCAAATCTAGGATTTTGCAAAACTCAGATTTTACCAAAACCATAATTTTTTAAATTCACGAAACAAACAACTCTCAAGTGATCATGTAGTGTTCGAATCTTCATGAATCCTAATATTAACAATTAATTGAACCACAAGGTATGACCAGCCTCTACAAATTTCAAATTCATAAATTGACTTTCATTTAGAGAGAATACGTAAAAGAATAATGATATAAGTTTTTTTTATAATTAACATTCTCCCAACCTGCATCGTTTATTCATGACAGACACATTGGTAGTATTATTGATCCTATATTTACGGCGGGTTATGAGATAATAACTTTACCTGAACGTCATCAATCCCGGCCTTGACCAGAGCTCGATGAACAGCTTTCATAGCGGGGACAAGATTGGAAATCAAATTATCGTCGAGCGTGGCCATAATCTCGTTCCCAACGAGGACCCGGTTGATCTTGGTCTTGGGATAGAAAGGGGCAATATGGTCATTGATCCACCCACGGGCCTCATCGTCCTTCGTCAGAGACGGGATCAGGCCGTTGGGAATCGTGACCGTGACTTTAAGACCGGAGCCGGCGAAAGCGCGGAGGATGTCCGGGTCGGCGTTGAAGAGCTTGACGCTCTCGATGATCGTCTTCGTCTTGAGGAATTTGGCCACCGTGGCGGGTGTCGGCAGGTTGTTTCCGAGGGTGCCGTAGTTTACCCCGATGGCGGAGGCGGTGGCGGAGAGGCTGAGCACGGCGGCGATTAGACGGAGGACAGGGGCAAAGTTATTATGACGGGTCCCCATTTGTTTTAGTTTTTTTTATTATTTATTTTTGCGTTCTTCTTCGTAAGGAAATGAATTTAAATACTTCTGATTAGTTTCTTTTTTTTACTATTTTTTTTACAGATAGATCGTAGATGCGCCTTTATCTGTGGATCGGATAACGTATTCAGTTCGTTTTCTAATTTGGAGTGGGTTGGCAACAATAGTTATGTGCTGGTTGTTGATTACTTAAGTCAGTTTATATAACAAATGACCAACACACTCTAACCAGTCTGCAATTTTACAGTCGAAAATTACATATGTACACAGGACAATTGTAACATTGAGGCTAATATGTATTAAAAATTTGTTAGGTAAATGTCTAAATATATCCAAATCTTTTGAGTCGAAGACAGAAATAGTCAAAATTATCAAATATGTCATAAAATAGCCAACAACTTGATGGGAGAGGCGGTGGCAGAGTGGTCATAGAGGAGGAGCAGAGTTAATGGAGACTTTGGCTTGGTGGTAGAGCGGAGCGGCAACTATGGCCGATAAGGGGAAGATTGTTTGTGGTTGTCGAAGGGTCGATAACAAAACAATAATATCCTGGTTAAAAAAATATTATGTTAGCCAAAAGGTAACACAACCGAGTTGGTCTGGAGTGTGGTCTTTCGAGATTGAGATGTGTGAGGTCTCAAGTTCGAACCCGCTACACCACTTGGTGTTTCCGGAGGAACCGCGAGTGCTGGAGACGAAGTCCCCCCCCCCCCAGTATCGGGTGCTAGGCCTTGAAATTGTTGCAGATGCAGGGGTTGAGGTTGGCACTTATCTCTCAGCCGCATAGTTAACAGAGGGGTTAATTGCATGTTTGGTCACTGTGATTACAAAAAAACGTTCAAGTTTGGTCACTCGAAAAGTTGACGGTTAAATATGTGACATGGCAATTTAAAAATAATAATTTATTTTTTTCAAACTGTCATCTTATTTCTACCTCATTATCACTTTTAGTTAAAATAAATAAAAAAAAGATAATTTCTTCTTTGTTCTCTATTCACAACTTTCCCCTCTCTCCAAAAAACACACAAACAACATTCCCCTGTTTCCCCCTCCTCTGTTTTACCTTCCTCTCCCTTTAATCCATCCACCAAAAGGACTCAACGTTTACTATAACAACAACAAACAACCCACAAACATAAAATGGGTACAATCATTTTCCAAGGCATCCAATCTGCCTGGAACCCCAGATGGCCGAGCCGGATGTTTTACCATACCTCATCAGACCAAACCGATGTTTTAATTTGAGGAATTTTTTTAATAGTTGAACCAAATTAGTAATAAAGAATAAATTTAATCCACTATTCATAAGTATTGAAAATAATATCAACAAATAATTAAATGATTTACAATTACATAGCTAATAAAATAACATAGACAAAATACACTTATATAACCATAACTTTCACATTTGTCCATAACTATCTGAAAACAGAAAATAGCCAATTCCGTCCATTTTGTTAACGATATCAGTTGATGGTACGAATGGACTAACGAAAGATGCTGAGTTGGCGATTGATTTACCCACCAACCGACGTGGATTAGCAAGAAAAAATAAATGACAGATGCAATAATTCCCCACCACCACCACTCTCCTCCAACATCCTCATCCCGACCACTTCCCCTATTTCCTCCCCTCCCACCACCGCCACCGCTGTCGGCCCCGCCCCGCTAATCGTCCACCTGAACGCCCCTACCTCCAACGTCGCCTTCTTGACAGCCTCCATCCCCAGAATCACCGGAGCCCTCTTCGGCTCCACGATCTTATCGGACGAAAGATCCTTCCCAAGCTCGGCCAGATTCCCTCCCACAATTGACGCCACTAGCGCTCCCGTCTGGCTGCAATTCCACACACGCCACCGAAGGAAACTGAATCCTTTCGCAGATCGATACTTTCTAAAGAACAGATCAAGATCCATTGTCGGCAACCAGTGGTTTCCTTCGACAAGAACAATATTCTTCTACCAGTAGGTTTTTGTGAGTAGAATATAAATCCAGACCAAATCTCGCTGGATGCTCTTCCTCTTATACGAATCTGTGCGTACTCGGACTCTAATACGCTTCCATCATCGTCATTAATTCCCTGATTTAGCATAATTCGCCATCGCTGAAAGCTAGGGTTTCTTCGTCGATTTGATAGTCACAAATTGAGAAGAAAAACGAACGCAGAAGACATGCAGCGGATTGACCTGAAGTGAATCAGAGCAGTTCTCCATCGTTGAAATCGATCGGAGAAGAAGACGCGTCCGACAATTGAACTCCCGGAGCAAGAAGCGATTGGCGAAGATCGAACGATGCAGAAATAAGAAAAATCGAGACCAAGGCAGGAAGGAAAGAGAATCAAGATGATTAGCGCTTTCTGGAAACTCGAAAATAGAAGAGATTCGAAGAAAATTGACGAAAATCGATCAAGAACTGGAAGATTTTCGCTATGCGGGGTTTGATTTGGGGGAAGTGGAAAGATAGAAGGAAGATTGGGGGTGGGGTGGTAATGAAAAAGAGGAGGTGCTTCAAAATTTGTATTTTATTTTTTTAAAATAAAATATGATGTGGTATCTAGGTGGCAAATGTGGCTATGTTGTCGCTGATGTGTGTGATGATTTAGCATCCTAGTCACCTTAACATTAACCTAATTGACGGAGTTTCTAACACCGTTAAAGTTTCTAATGAAAATGGCTAGATGTATCACACTACAATCCAATTTTGGGTTATTTTGTGTTTTTAAATAGTTATGACTGTTATAAACGCGCTGCTACGGATCGGGAGATTGCCGGAATCAATAAAGCAAGAATGCGAAAGCGAGAATCGAAAAACACAGACACATGATTTACGTGGTTCACTAACACGACGTGTGTTAGCTAGTCCACATGCGAGAGAGAGCCAATTTCACTATATCGAGGAGATTACATATTACAGCTTACAGATTACAGAGGAGAATGAGAAGTATTTATAGTACTTCTCTATGTGGGTCTAAACCTAATCCAATATGGCAAAGGAAACGGTTACAGACCAGGCCCAGAACCCGAACCCAAATAACATTGAGCCCATACACCCCCGGCTACCAGTCGTAGCGGCTGATAATCCGATTCAAGTCACATCAACAATGACTATATTTTGTGTTTTTGAATAGTTATGACTATATTTGCCAATAACATAACTATCACACTTCCCAATATACTTTTTTTCTCTCACTTTTCTCTTCACATTCCCCGTAAAAACAACATTTTCTTTCTAGTTTCTACTCTAACTTTTCTCTCTCTCTCTCTCACTCTCTCTCTTCTCTCCCCTCCAAATGTTCCTTACTTTTCATTTTCCTTCTGGCAATGAAAATCAGAACGTTAGATTTTTGAAAAATTATTAATTAACAAAATCCTCTAACCATTGACCATGCAACAATCTACCTAAATTCTGAAATCCGCCATAAATTGTCTAGTGGAAATTATCAATTACTTTCCTTACTTCAGAAAAAAGAATATCCCTTATTTTCTTTCTAAAATTATTGTGAGAATAATTCTTACTGTAACGGGCGTTAACAATTCATCTTTATAATTCAGAGTGAGCCCCTCTCCCCTTACCCATGCCTTGCCAATCAAAGAAAATATTGATTTCGCTTCCCCTGCTTCATCTTGAGAAAACGAGAGAAGAAAAACAGGAAGAATGGAGAAAGAAAAACATGGACAGGAAGAAAGACAAGAACCGAGCAACACGCTGTATAATGCGTCACCGTTGGACACCTTACTGAGAATCGAGGAGAGCGAAACGATGCGACACCGTGTTCCAGGCACAACTTCCGTCTTCTTTGATAACACTGGCACGCCTCGCTACAATTGGCTGCTCCCTGGTTGTCTTGTTGAAGAACAAACCATGCCGGACGGCAAAATTCACCTAGTGAGTATATTATAAATTCTAATTCTTCTTCGATTGCGCTATTAGCCTATTACAATATACAATCAGTATATTATCCTAGACCTGAACCAATAAGTGATGACTCGAATAGTTCAATAGAATCGATTATATGGTGTGTTGTTCAGATTTAATTTATATATGACTAACCATTTTGACGAAATTTCTTTTGGTGGGGTCTTGGATGAAACGGTAGGCTCGAATCACGCCTGCTCCATGAGTTTACTCGGACCCTCGTCACAATATATGTTGTTGACATGATTTCTTACCGTTTTTTTTTTTTACTTATGTTTTCTTTATTGGTCTGTTTGATCTCTCCCTCTCTTTTCGTGGGTATGTGAGGCTGATATTTTGTCCTGTGTGCAGACTTACTATGATCACCTTGGCAGGGCTTATGCAAGCAAGTGTGATTTACTTCGGGCATGGGAGCAAGCTGGTGTGCAAATCTTGGATCCTAAATCCGATTCATTGAACAAGAAGGAGAAATGATAAGAAGGTGGCTGAAATTTTCATAGGGTTTGATGAAAATCATTAAGTTCAACTGCAAGAGCAAATTATTGGTGAAATAAAACAGCAATTTGGTTGTTTCTCTGGCAGTTTTTTACTCTATTTCGTTTCTTCGGAATCTTGGCGGAAGCGGAAACCCTAATTTTGACCGGGCGAGTAGGCTGACTTTCTTGGTTGGGCTAGAAGACCCAATTCTCACTTCTTCTAACTTACTATCCCCAGGCCTTTACCCTTAGCCCACAGGCCCATAAAAGGTTGATTGTTGTAAACATAACATCCCCAGCCAGATAATATGCTAGCAAGCAGAGCACAAGGCCAGCCTAAGGCACATGGCCAGCTCTTAGTTTACTCCGCAGAACCAATCCCAGCCAAACAAATGCACATGTTCTGGCCCCCAAACACAAGGCCTAACAACGTTAAGAGAGAGAGCATTCCCAAACATCATTAATTGAACAATCAACCACTAATCTCGACATTGACATATAATAATTGTAGTTGCTAAAAGATACCTCACAAATTATTGTTTCGTATACAGATGATCAAAATGAAGAACAGAAGAATAAAGGGCAAACAAAGAGAGGAATTCCTTGGCCAACCAAATACCTGGCAAGGAATAACACAATCAAAACTGAAGCACAACAATGTAAAAAAGAATAGAACAGTATATATCCTTTCTATGGGTATTCAAGTCTCTTCATGAACCTCTGCTGCTGGTAAGTCAGTCCTTGTGATCCACGGATTGCCCCCAACTTGTTGTGATGAATGTAAAAGAAGTATTACGATACAGAAGAAAAAATGCCTCAACAGTAATGTATTTGTCTTGTGATTCCTTGTAAACTCCGTTTGAACTCTGCTCCCGCCGACGATTTATTTCTCTCTCAGGTCAAAAAGAACCAATGAAGAAGAAGAAGAAGAAAGAAAAGCCGCAATAGAATTGGTAGTTAAAAAAAAAAAACTCTTCCTGGGAAAAAAATGTAAAGAAGAAATGGAACCTCCCATTTCCGACAGCCGAATTTCTCTATACACTCTCTCTGCAGATGTCATTTGGTTTCTTCAGAGACCACCCCTTAACAAGGAGTATCTCCGACGCCTCTCCCGCTTAACCATCCTGTTGCTGTTGTTGTCATTGTTCAGAGGCCTCAGAAGGCGTTCTTCCTCGACTTCGTAGTGAATAGAGGATTGCAGCCTTCTGAGATGCCCACCACACTGCCAGTTGTGATCGGATGAAGATGATGTGGAAATGCTGCTGCTGCTGCTGCTCGACAAGTTGTGCCGCCCATCTGGGGCAAACAGTCTCTGATATGGAGACTGCCATTTGGCTTGCAGATAAGCCAGGGATCTCCACGGTGGAAGAGGCATTGAGTTTTGCTTCAGCGATGACTTGGCACCATCGACCATGACCTGAAGATACTGCTTCAGCCGGGGCAATGACCCCACGTAAACTACAGGAAGTAGCTGTAGTATGCGGTCGTACGAGTCGACCGCTCTAGCTATTTCAAAGTGGCTTCTGAAGTCGATGTCTATGATCAGACGTTCTGAAATTCCAGCTTCGCTGAGGCTGATCACATCAATATATTCATAATCACCTGCAATCGGCACATGAATTCCACATTTCTCAGCAAACAATTGAGGAAGGCAACATCTCATGAAGTCTCAATTGCAGAAGCAGAATAACATCCTGTGACCTTCTCGTCTGGAACTCTGGATACTAGTTCAGGAACCAATGGCCTAGATTAGCATTCAGTTTTACAGGAGTTTGGGCACTTGAATCAATATTAACTGCATGATAACTCAGACCTTCTGAACAACACAATTCTATCCAATCCCAGTTCAAATAAGCATACTAAGAGCAGTAATTGAGACATATTATGAGCAGTAATCAACAATTCAAAGACGATAACACAACACAAGAACATGGTACATATAGAAAATTAGTAGCGTACCTCCTGGGACCTTGGCAGCACCCTGCCACTTAGATGAACAGACAGCAGCATCATATCCAGAAAACCTCAGGAGCTTCACCAAGGAAAATCTGATGCAGCTGGCATTGCAAGAACCTGACTCCACGAGATGAAGGTCTGTCTCCTTGATGGAGACGATGAGAGAATGCACCAGCGACAGCAATTCGCTCTCGTAGCGGGTCACCGAGTGCTTATAGAACTGCAAAACATGGGAGGAAATATAAATGGTAAATTCTCATGCATCAGGGTTGATTCTGTAACATAACATTAGAACCTAAGGAAGCTAAAACACAGATACCAACACGCAATGGACAGATTGATGACATTTCCCAAACAACAAAAACCAGAAAGGTTAAAACTTTATGAACCAAAATTTTCATCCCCATGTTCCCAAGTGAGGCAATTTTAAAGTATATCCAATGCCATATAATTAGGAACACCAACAGTATGAATTCAAAAGCTTGCAAGGCATCCACGTTACCGCAAGAACTCCAATTTCACAAGGCAATCCCACATTGACTTCTGGTTTGCATTTTGCCATGATTAAAAGGAAACAAAGAAGAAGAGGTAATAAAAAAAAACAGGAATTTTGAACCAGAATAAACTTGATTAGGGGGTTTGAGCATAAGTCCCCAAAATCCTTACCATATATGTAATTATTGTCATATAAAGGAAGAAATTAAAGAATCAAAATTAATGAACAGCACAATTGGCCCTCATTCAATTTCTCAATTCAAAGCCAAAGCTGAGGGGGGGGGGGGGGGGGGGGGGGGGGAAACAGAACTGCAAAATCGATATTATGAGAGAATTGGAAAGTCTCCTTCTCACCGTGATTTTATGGGCAAGGGAATGGAGATCGGAGAGACCCGACTCGCTGTCGCTACTGCACCAGGACTCAGCGCCGCCGCTGCTGCCGCCGTTCTCGAGGAAATCGCTGACCATGAGAGCCAAATCATGCTCGCTCTCGTGGCTAAACCCTCCCCCGATCTGCCCAACTATCCCTCTCCCCCACCACTCCCCCGTCGCCGCCGCCGCACACATCTTCTCTTCCGCCGAATTCTACCCCTCTCTTCTTCCTCCTCCAATGAAACGACGCCGCAAACCCTCACGCCGTCGTTTCGAGGATCTCCGCCGGCGGGAGCCAAACCCCAACCCAACCCCTAAAAGAACCTCCGAACAATCAACAATTGAATTCAATTTTCCTCTTTTCTTTTTATATTATTACGGCAGGGAAATGAATTGAATGTTAGCTCATCATAATTTCCCTCCAAACTATACGTATGGAGAAATCCGACTTCGAGGCTTTCTCCGATAACATTCAAACCTGGAATCAGGAACGGGGCAAAAGAAAAAACTAATTGTTTCCTCTCCCGGTCAGGCTATCTCTTGTACAGAAATTGCTAATGCGGAAATAAATCAACAGGGCGCCGCCGCGGGCGCGGTGGACGATTGACGGAGGAGGGAAGAAGGCAAATGATGTGATAATTTTTCAAATATTCAGCGAAGAAGCAAGGAAGGAGAAGAGAGGTTTTTATTAAGAAAAAGAAAAACCCCCTAAAAGATTGAGAAATTAGGAGGAGGAGAGGAGGCCGGGTTCATATAAACGTCGGAGGTGGGAGCTGGAGATGAAATGACGGATATGGCCTTCGGTTTTCGTTTGTTTCTTTCTGTTGCTTCGTGGGCAAGTAAGGCATAGTAAAAAGGTAAAAACAGAGAGAAAACTGGATAAGATGAAAGAGACAGGGATTTGGGGAGCGGCAATGGATGTAGACGGGAATGAGGTTTTGATTCGATAGTGTTTCGTTAATTTCGTTCTTTGTAAAGGTTATTTATTGTTACTTTGTGGACAAGGGAAATTAAGAGCATAAAACAGCTCAGGAAAGCAAATTGTTTTCTTTTGATGAAGTAATGAGAGAATTCAGTCTATAGATTTATTGAATTTGTAAATAGAATATTATGTTTTTTTCTTAATGATGTTTTTTTATCGTGAATTTTAGTTTAAGATATTTTTAAATTTCTAAAATTTAAAGATATTAAATCTTTGATTATCATAGAGATTCTGTATATGGATTTCTGAGATTTTTGTTCCTCCCACTTTATATCTTCCTTTATATTTATCCCACTAAATATCCTTGTCAATAAATTCTCAAGATTTTTTTAGCAAGTCTGATTATTTTGCTTAACACTAAATGAGTCAATTGCTAAAAAATTAGAAATTCTATTTGTATTGGATGTTAACAATGCAATTACAAAACAATGAAAAGTTAAATTTTCTTTTTAACAATCCGAATAATTAGAATTTTGGATTGTTTATAATTTAGAGATTTAGACTCCAATTCTCCGAACGAGTTCTAAAGTTTTGTTGTTACCATGTCTCGGGCCCCTTTTATATTATTTTTTAGTTTACCAATTTGGATTGTTTACCATTTAGAGATTTAGACTCCAATTTTCCGAACGAGCTCTAAAGTTTGTGTTGTTTGTTACCATGTCTCGGGCCCCTTTGATATCATTTTTACTTTACCAATTGATACCTCTATTTATTTTTAACAAATGTAAATAAGCCCTCTTACACTTTTGGTCATAAATGACTTGCTCATACAATTGAACGAAGTTGTCCCGGTTTATCTAGTAGAAGAGTGTGATTGCGAATAGAATAGAATGATAACCCACATTCTCTCTATTCATTGTAGGGGGTGTGGTTTTGATGCTTAGGCACCATATCATCCTAACCTCAACGTGTATTTGCGTATAAAAGATGATGTCTCGTTTCAATTTCTTAGGTGTCCAACATTATGTCTTCATTTCATTGTTACCGTGTTGTATTTCCTTCTGTGTTAATTATTCCTATTATTCTAAGTTGAAAGAGATAAAACAAACAAGGATTCTAGTGATACTCTAATCCTCCAATCCAAAAAATTAGAATACTATCAGGATATTGTTGGACATTTAACTAAAAGTTGGTAACTTTTGGGGTTTAATATATATATTTTTTACTTTGACGTTATATAGGTTTTTATCATTGTTCTTGTAAATGTACATATGTGCACACGGGTGGAAAACCGGAGAAAAGAAGCGGAAGATTACAGTGCTGGAATATTCGAGCAGGTTCCTTGTACAAGCGATCTCCCGCGGAAAGAAATCAAGAATTGTCGTACTTCTGTTCTGTACTTCAAATTGGCAAACGTGTGTCGTGTCGTCCCAGAACTTTCTTCCTTGTAATTAATTAAAAAGTCAATTTCCTAGAAACTCACTAAAAACTAAAACGCATTATTACCTTTTTTTTTTATTTTGCCAAATGCAGTGCTTGGATTTTACACAAATGATGTGATGACGAGTAAATTAAGAAAAGGATTTTTACTTGTATAGTCGGGGTTCAATATCATCTCACTATAATATCATTGTTGATAAATGTAATGTTATAATATATCTAATGGACATCATTTACAATTATAATACCCACTAGACCGACATTACAATTATAATCACGTTAAACCGGCTGACATAATAATTTCATAGTGCTTTTTTTCTTCGTAAGTCCTCGTATTAATTATATCTAGTAATGCCATATATAGGAAGTCTTTTTTTTTTTTACTTTTCCCCGTATTGACCATAACTAAAATTGTTCAAAGTCTTGTTTCCCAAAATGTTGAAAGTTGTATCATGGCACAGAACAATCAGAACAATTCAACACTTACATTTGTCCACCAATCGCATTGTACCAGACCATTCAGAAATCTAACAAGCAATGACACAGAGAACTAAAAAACCCAAAACTCCTTTTGCAGTCTAGCAATTTAGTCGATTTGATTACCAAGACAATGGATCAAGGGGAACCCAAAATACAATATGCAATTAGGCAAGAGCTGGTTGGTAAATCATTTGATCAAAGAATAACGTGAGTAGGCTAGGGAAAGAAATTGAAAAGAATTGAGGGAGGGAGAATATAATGGAGAGTAAACAATAGGGTTTCGCCATTCTATAAGGCATAACAGAACTTGGAGACCAAGTCACCTTGGGAGGCTGCTGCTATGGTGAAAAGCAAGGTTGTCAAACCGGTTTATGCCAGTGTGCCGGTTTAGCAAGTGGAATGGTTCAACCGGTGGCACATACCGGTTTGTGCCGGTTCATGCCGGTCAATATTACAAATAAAATTATAAATACTCATATTTAAACATGACATTTAACGTCAATACCTAAACATTTATATTTGAATCCAACAAATAGCATCAATATTTAACTTTTATACTCATAAAATAAATAATAAAATATTTTTTATCAATTAAATTATCTAAAATAAGGTCATTTTACTTAGAGATTCGTATATCGATCATGCCGGTCATACCGGTGGTGTCACGCCGGTTTTATCACCGGTACCGGTTGAACCCGGTACAACCGGTGGCACGCCGGCCGGCGTGACAACCATGGTGAAAAGGAAAAAATTATAGGGATTCCCTCTTCCACTTTTTTTTTAAATATTCATAAAACAATAAAATAAATATTAGAGAAATTCATGCAAATTTGAATGAAGCAATGACCGATTAATATTATCAATTTGATGAACAATAAACTAATAAGCAGCTACGACTAGTTGGAATATGAGGTTGAGAAAATGGTCTATTATGGAGGCTGGCCTACCTTCTCCATCATCAGACAAATTATCCGTGTCCATGGAATTCGATTTTTAATTTTCATATTTGTAGAATTTCATTACTAATTCTTGTGTTTGGAAATGAAATTTCTTGTTCATAAACCCGATTCCTACCATTCTTGTAAGAATTTCTAGTACCCAGGAGTTAAATTATGTGAAAATTATGTTCAAGTTATTTTCTTTCCCAACGTAAAACTGAAAATGAAATATCATTTTTAAACTTTTTTACTAATAAAAATAGTTGCACATAATTTTTCAATCAGATAAATCTCTCGAAGCAAATTCAAATGTTTCAATTCACATCTGAAGATAATTCAAATTACAAATTATAATTCTCAAAAATTATAGATTGGGAAGTTGTTCATAAATAATGTTGAGAAAAACAACCAAGATGCACTAACATTTACATATTATTTGGATACTAACAACAACAAAGAATTAGTTTTGTTTTCCTTCTTTCAAGAACAAACAAATTAAAAGAGGTCTCTCTTTCTTTCTTTTGCAAGAGAAAAGCCAAAATAGAGTTCCATCGAACATATGTCTTCCTAGGATTATTATAAACCAAAGGTACTAATTTTGTTACTGACTTATTGTCATGACTGTTTTGGGGTTGTCAGTTGTCACTCTCAAGATCCCATTTCTTGTTTTAATTTTTTTTCGGTTGTTTGGCGAACAGCACAATTCCGCATATCATAGTAGAGAACAACATATAACAGTTTGGACGTGGACAAATGGGATCACAAAATGTAAAGACTCATTCTCTCGAATCATCCGTTCTAATTGTCAACATATACAGACATGAACCTAGAACCATACTTAGTAGAAAAGTGAGCATCAACATGAGCTGTCCACTAGAAGTAAGATGACAATACCTTATTTATTTTATAATGCATGGATATGTTTACTCTTTTCGACTTGATCTGCTTTGATCCGTTTTATTCTTGATCCGTTTTACCTGATTTATTTTGGGACGGGCGGCCATGTGTACTCTAATCAACTCAAATTGTCCAAATCCCCTCTATCCCCGACTCGTTTTGCGATGTTTAGGAAACCCTACCGACCAGAAATACCGGATACCGAACTCAAAATGGTAGGCGGTTTTAGCGGTAGGAAACAGTTGAATCACGGTTTTACTTTTATTACCTTCTGTATTAGCTATAATGAAGTTTTAAATAGTTGAGGTTAAATGAATATCGAGACACCCACCCCGACCTGTCCATTGCCATTCCTAACTAAACGCCCATATGTTGAGGTTTACTTTAACGAAACAATCAAGGAGGAAATAACTGATGAGATACACCCAGTGGGCCGTGGCGGATCTAGGGGGAGGTCACCTCGGGCTTGCAGGCCACGATCCAACCCTCCTTTGGGTTTAGAGTTAGAATAATACTTATGAATTTTTCGATTTTAGATATTCGATCCAGTGCAATTTAAAAGTCGGCCCAATGTTATTTTCTATTCAAATGCGACAACTGCAATACTATGTCGTGGATCCGATGCTGTCATACATCAAAAGTTCATAAAGTCTAGGTGCAAGATGAGAGCCACAAAATGAGATATTGACAGACGTTTACTGTGCTTAATTACTGGAGCCCGAAGCATATATTTTACATTGTTGGATCGAGCGTATCAAATAGTTGTATTATTCTGCACTACATAGTCAGTGGATGCACCCGATGTTAGTCACTTACATGGATCGACATTCCACGAATCTCATAGATGTGATGACACGATGAGCAACTCAACAACGTAAACACGCACATGCTTAAAAACATTCTTGTAAACCCACTACTAACCAAATTTATCAAATTGGTTAATATTTTACAAGGGAGTGATGTGTAAACAAAGGCTTAGATTAACCGTTAGATACAGACAACAACTTACTACATCAATCTATCAACGATATAACGAAAATTTGACAGCGACGAAGGCTTTGGAGGGTGGAATGGGTAAAGAAAAGCCAAACCAGAACAGTGGGTGGACCATAGAAAGAAACCAGCTTGGGGTGGGGCATAGGACGCGAACATAAAAATTGAGTATTGACTCATCTTTCATTCAGTTATCGATAGGTAGGCCTAAAAATTGACCGAAACCAGCTCCGAGGATTGTGATCCATTTGTGGAAAGTGGTTCGGCCGGCCAATTAAGACCGCTCTCAAGAATCCCGTGGGCTGTGGCTTTGCTTGCGAGAGAGATGTAACCAGGATTCAGGACCACTCACTCGATCACTTTCTTTTCCTTTTACCGATCACGCGGTTCGGCTGACTTCTGACCCACATATACAAGCAAACTAAAGTTTTCTTCTTATTCTCTTTCTGGTTTTTTACTAGGAAAAATCCATCAAAATTCAAACACGATAAACCTCTACTATTATGAACATTTAGCAGAGTATGATAAGATTTATATGAATACAATTGGAGATAACAATTGAATTGGATTGGAGTAAATGAATTTGTGGTTTCGTGGATTTGATTTATGGATCCAAATGACATAAATTTTGGATCATTATAAAAATTTAGATACTAAAATGTAATTATAAATACTTTAGGTACCAAACATAATTATATGAAATATTTTTCATAAAAAATTGAATTTTAGGTAAGCATGAAAGTAAGTTTAACTCAACAAAACTTATATCAAAAGCATTAAGATGTTTATCGTCACCATAAAAAATGTTTCAAATCCGAATTCAGTGATCTCTCACCAGAAACCCTTCTAGACATTAGGGGTGGTTATACGGTCCGGTCCGGTTAAATTGGCCCGAATTGATCCGGTTCCAGTTCGGTTTTTTCGAGAATATAAGGATCAAAGATTGGATTGGATACAATCCTGTTTTGATTCGGTCCGGTCTTGACCCGGTCGAGTCCCAATTCGGTCTTGATATTAGATTGAACTTGTGGGAATTTGAGTGGCCTAAGGACTCAAAGAGTGAGGAGTTGGTTAAATTTTGGGTGTTGGGCTATCTTATACGGCCTTTATCCGGTTTTTGATCCGGTCCCAAACAGTTTTTACCTAAAATTTAAGCCCGAAAATTGGATGAGATTGTTTTCTATCCGGTTTCAGTCCGGTTTCGGGTAAAAAACCCTACTAGACATGGCTGTCTAAAATAGAATTCGCATAAGTGGGTAGTGAAGGCCAAGTCGTATGATATGAGAAGAGGGGAAAACAACAAACGGGTAACAATCAGGTGTCCATTTTTCAGCCAGAGAAACCAAACAAGCATTACCAAACAGATCACAGTTCCCTTCACATAAACCACTCGCCAACAATTGGCACTTTAAGCAACCCATAATATATGGTTTTTGTATCTGTACAAAACATGGCTGTCGTTGACAAACTGGCAGACATCAATCATCAACAAACAAAAAAAAACAAAAACAAAAAAAAGGAGAAAAAAGTGAGCATATTATGTACTCATATGTGAACATGGTCATACGAACACGATGAATCATCCATTTTTCTGATACTGACACAACGTACAATCGCATGTCATTACCTTCCATTATCGTCAGACATTAGCCTTCAATTAACCGATAACACTTCGTGGTGTTTTGTCGTTGTTGCTCGTGGACTAATAACACCAACAAAACCTAGCACCATGTTGACTGAGTTGTTGGCGAAGGTACTTTGCCTAAAATACCTCTGAATGTGATCACAATCCGAATTCCTAAATCAAGAATCTCCTTCCATTGAGATCGACTTTTGCAGGCGCTAATGCGTAAGGAACGCAGCAGCAAGCTTATAACAATATACTATTGCGTAGTGTGTTCATTCCATATCTTGTTTGGAATCTAATCATTGCTCAAAGGGAAAGTCTTTCTAATCATTGACACACTATAAAATGAGGATGAAGGAAAACGAGAGAATCTAATTATTGATAAGGTGGTTATATATAAACTAATAACAATCGCAAAATGAGAATACTATTTATAACTAAAGTTCCTGTCATACACAACGTTGCTACTATGGATGACAAACATGTCAACCATTTGTGTAACTTCAAGTGCAGGGAGTGGTAACTTCAACATTTGATTTGACACGATAATGATTATGTAAACAAATATCATTCACGACAATCTAACAACTGAGATAACACACATAATTGTCGAAATCAAACCGAATAAGAAGTATACCATCCACCGAACTATGGCCCATGACTTCTCTATTGAGTACTAGAGGAGAAGAGAAGAAAACTCCTCTGACCAAGAATAAGAGTGGGGTTAGAGAACATATCTTACTCAAAAGAATTATCTCCGTCTTTATACTCGACCCTACCATGGATAATTGGTGGCCTATATGTTCCCTATAATCAATTGAATACCAAAATGGGATCTAAATTGTGATTCTGATGCACAGCCTGGACTCTTAGGCAGATAAAATTATCAATGTGATATGGACAAACCACTAACTAACACAGGGTCGGAGCCTAATGGAACCTTAAAATTCAATATACCCTGTTTAAATTCGAACCTTGTAAAATGTTTGACTTAGCTTTCCTCAAGCAAAGATTCCCCCACTTCTTGTTTGAAGGAAGATACGAACCATTGCATTCCATATAAAGATTACACATATAGCAATAGTACACCATAAAAAATACTGACCTAGGATCCCATTAGTAGATGCAAATCTGGTCACTGAGTTACTCAGGCAAAGACTTCTCTATAACAGTCAAAGAATCACCGAGTTATCAAAGGAAAGCAGACTAACTTGTGCGGCTTCCTGAAGAGGTTAGTTTTTCCAGCTTAATCTACCGAGGCCTTAGGTTACGCTGCAAAGCAACAATATAGAAATACTAAGCCATCCGAGAAAATAAAATCCAATTCACACCATGATCCAATATTTTGATTATAATGGAGAGGAAATAGACAAAAACAGGCAGAAAAGGGACATACTCTAGGCCTGTCATTGAGATTTTGCGGTTGTCTATCTTGTGTTCTATCAAGATCTGGTATGAGCTGCTCATTCTCATGTCTATAAAATGCTTGTAGGGCTCTCCCAGAGAAGGCGCGGATTATATTCACTTCCATAGCAGCCATATTTTTCCACTGCAATTTTAAAGAAGAGTTCAATGAGATAGAAACCAGGTCAGAGCACGGCAACCGGAGAGGTAGTTCAACCAACAAGAATGAAAGAGTTGTGATCATGCTGGTTATCAACCGAGGCAATGCATACTGCACCATAAGGAAAATGGTTACTAAATGAAGGTGCACAGAATAGTAGCTACGTTACAATAAAGTTCCAGTACTACAGCGCCTAGGTGATCCATTCCTATCCCAGTTTTAAACTACGGCTCATGGGAAGTTATATGCAACAGTGGCCTAGTACTCTTAATATTTTTTCAACTATAAACCTATGGATTTGAACAAGTTGAGTTATATAAGTACCCTTTTGAGAACGTTCACGTGACTCTTTCATACAGCAATGTGGAGTAGTAAAAGGTGTACCGTTACTGCAGAAGCAGTGAAGTTTTCCAAGTTTGTCTCCACCTTATGAAACCTCACATCCCTGATGTCTTCAACGAGCGATCTCACCTACAGAGGTAACAAAACTACATCAAGCTCCTTAGTCCAACCAAATACCTAGCTTACCAAGAGAAAATGTTAGGCCAGAGTTCCGAACTTGCCATGTATATCTCAGGAATGTCATCTCGTGCACTGCCAACCAAAAAATCCGGAAGTTATGGTCAGATTCTCTACTTGGGCAATTCCATGTAAGAGCAACAGAGGTCGAGTAGTTACTGGTCAAAAAGAAGTCTGGAGATTTCAACATAATGGAAGGGCAATGACTGAAATGCATGAGACTCCCTTTCACCTTCCAGCACCTGAGTCAAGTTATCTGATTCACACACACAAAAAATCCACTATAAACCATCTCAAAATATGATTCGAAACAAAATGATGAGATCAGCACATTGAAATTGTATCTAATTGCCGCAAATCAAGAAACCCTAATTGACAGGAACAAACCGATAGACATCCACTGAGGAGGACGAATCGTGCACTTCCCTCGCTTCTTCAGCGCCAGAGCCAACCACAACGGAACCTGAATGGCTATTTGTGGGTAAAACGGGCCGTAATCCCCCTGAAACAATTACTGTTAATCAGTAATCTCCGAAACTTGAACAGTTGCAGCTAATGGGATGGGAAATTAGGGTTTCGAGAGAGATACACAGATGAAATTGAGGGAGTCCATTCTCAGATTCGGGACGATCTCGACCAACTCGTCTTCCGCCATGAACTCCACCTGCGAGAGTGCGAGGTAACAAATGAAACTTCATAGACTTATTTTACCAAGTGAAACCTGTGCCAGTCGAATCCTAGCGATGGACTAGATAGATGCCCGCAGAAAGCGAACCTCGTCGGGAGTGAAGAGCGAGAGCTGAGAGCAAGACTGGCCGGCCATTTCTTCAAGTCAGTTCGAGTGGGGATCGACTCGGAAATTTCACTGCGGGATGCCGGAGAAGATGAGGAGCGGCGGCTTGCTGGCTTGGGGAGTAGAGAAAGGTGGGAGGCGGGAAATGAAGAACCGGAAGAAAAAACTTAAAAACGTTGGCGGGCTGGCTTAAGGACGGTTTGACTGTGGAGAGAGAGATAAATTGCCCTTTCTAATTTATGGCTCTCGCTCCGGAATAAGGATCTGCCAACGGCCCGTCTGGTGACGCTGCTTTGGGCTGTGACGAGCCCAACAGTTAAAGCGCTACCTAAAACTATGTTGGGCCTTCTCTCTAAGGCCTAAGCAGCAAATGAACAAGTTGGCTTAGGCTTATAATGAAAACCAAATATACTTAGGCGTCGTTTGCAAGTTGCGATTGTTAAATAGATGTATTGTTGAGAATGCATGTATAATATTATATATGTATTGTCGAATTTGATGTATTGTAGAATACAACGTTTGGTGTGTGTGATTGTGTATGTCGCATCAGCTAAAAGCTGAGACAAAACAATCTCAACTCAACTATCTCAACAATCACAACTAAAAAGTTGAGATATAACAATCACTCAAAATAAGTGAGTTTCTGTCACATCACAGAAACAATCCATGTATTGTTTCTGCTAAAAAAACAAAAAAACAATGCATTGTAAACAATACATGCATAATGACAATCGCAACAAAACAATCGCAACTTCCAAACGACCCTTAGTTACATACATGCTTATCACCCCTACGGGCTACGACCCTGCCTCATAGAGTGAAATGTAAAGTTTTTTTAATTTTAGATGTCGCGTCTAGAATTATTATAATTTAATTTTAGATCTGTGAGATAATTGTAGATTATGTTTTTTTTTACCATTTTTTCTTATTATTATATACTTATATCTCAGGGGGAAAACGGTTACAGATTGGTAGTCCACATGGAAGATTGAGTCATTAGCCATCACCAAAGCACGAGTGGTCTCTAAAAATATACGGGTCGTTTGGTAAGCACGTAATGTAGAATTCATGTATTTGAAGAATTCATGTATATTGTAGGTTGAGTTGTGAGAACTTGTGTAATATTAGAATGCATTGTTTGGCTTGCATGAGTTCATGGTAGAACCCACATAATTTGGCATGAAATCTCAAATACTTTGGATAAACTCAAAGCATTTGAGATATCATGGTCACATGAATTTTAGAATTACATGATACACCAATATCATAATATCTGTCCAAAAATAAAACAAGAAAAATTGTGAAATCTCAGATATCCTGTAATTATGAAATCCGTGGGTAGATTACATGCTTACCAAACGACCCTAAAATAAAAGAAGGAATACGTTTATTAAAAAAAAAAAAAAAAAGAAGGAATACGGAGCCGGCCCATCACGTTAAGCAACAGTACACCACGATCGCCAACACTATGGGCCTACCTTACCCGCTCAAGAAAAACCGTTTGCTCCTCTTCCTCTCTCAATATACCCATTTCCCAATCTACCCTCGACCAATGCCATGAAAGAATACTCGCTGAACGGGGTCACAACCGTCATTCTCTAATTCTGACTTATCTTCTCAGGGTGCGCACCTGGTATGGTTGATATTTCATGATCCTTAAAACCGTCTAACGATCACACATATTTAAAAAAAAAATCCCCCCGAAGCCCTTTTTGAGAAGCACAGATTATCATCGCCGAGCAGCAGAACAAGAAGTAGAGGAAGAGCCAATGGCAAGGAAGTTTTTCGTCGGCGGAAACTGGAAATGCGTGAGTCTCCGATTTACCTTTTGTTTTCGCGATCGTTACTTAGCTGAGTGAGCGTGATTCTGCCGTTCAATGGCAGACTGTATTTTTGTGTCGTAGACTCGTAGGATCAGATTGGTTAAGCGATTTTTACCGGTTCTAGATGATGCTTTTCTTCGTTAATCTGTTAGTCTTGCCTTCCGCGCTTATGGCGATGGCCGTGGTATTGTTTCTGTTTTTGGTCTAATTTTGATTTGATTCGCACAGAATGGAACTACTGAGGAAGTGAAGAAGATAGTCTCCACTCTTAATGGAGGCGACGTGCCCAGCCCTGATGTTGTTGGTAAGTAAATGCTTTAGCTCCCTGCCTTGATCTTGCGAAGCTCTTGAACATATTGCAGAATCGAATTCACTTTCCGTTTACTATTGGTGAGTAGCTGTGATGATTGTGGTTGAAATCATGTTCATATTGCAGAGGTCGTCGTGAGCCCTCCATTTGTGTTTCTTCCTTTGGTGAAAACAACGTTGAGGCCAGATTTCCATGTGGCTGCACAAAATTGCTGGGTGAAGAATGGAGGTGCTTACACCGGTGAGGTTAGGTATGGTTCAATCTGCTCTCTAGAGTCTATTTAGTTAGTTAGTTAGTTTTAGCCTTGGCTGTCATGTTTTTCGTTTCTGATTGTTTACTGAACTTTCGTTATCTTGTCTAATCCTGGAAATTATGAATCAAAATGTGACTGTGACCAGGCTTAATGGAACTACTTCAAGCTGATTCTTGTTGTTTGATGGATGTTTACTAAAATGAAACTCCATTCGACAGGATTTGCTTTGTTTTTTTACCAAGATTGTAAACCCTGCTTGTTTATGTGTAGTGCGGAGATGCTTGTGAATTTGGACATTCCCTGGGTCATCCTTGGACATTCTGAGAGGAGGAGTCTCTTAAAGGAATCAAATGATGTAAGCTGTAGGGTTTTGCATGTCCCATCCTAGCTCAGGATCAGATGATTGATGGCTATAACACCATGATTGATTAGTAGCTTCCACTTTTCTTCACTTGTTTGACACCAAGTTATAACTTATATTCTGATTGTACTACCTTCCAGTTTGTTGGGGATAAGGTTGCTTATGCACTTGCTAAGGGTTTGAAAGTGATAGCTTGTGTTGGTGAGACTCTTGAGCAAAGGGAAGCTGGATCCACCATGGAAGTTGTTGCAGCTCAGACCAAAGCAATAGCAGGTAAATGACTGTTCCTCAGTAGGCCAAAGTGAGGAGAAATCTGCACCTTTATTTTCTGCCTTTTTTATTCCTTATTGATGTGCTGTTCTTTCTTGCTAATGCCTGGCTTAGGAGGCATTACATGTTACCATTACAATTATTCACAGTTGTGATTCATTACCTGTTTGGTTTGTTTGGCAGAGCGGGTAACAGATTGGACTAATGTTGTGTTGGCCTATGAACCTGTGTGGGCAATCGGGACAGGAAAAGTCGCTACCCCTGCACAGGCTCAGGAAGTAAGCTCAATTTTCTGTTTCTTGATAGTGTGGTTATGTGGATGGGACCGCCTTATGTTCTTTCGCTTGGTTCATATTGAATTACTCTGACCTATTCGTTGTGGCTGGAAACTACTGGTTTTAAAACTGGAACATGGAACTTTCGCTAAGTGATCATAACCATCATTGAGCTCGATATAGATCACTCATCAGTAACTTGATATCGAGTACCAGCCCTGAAAGTGGTGACGATGTAGTAGGGAAGGACAATGTGATTAAACTTGCTCTTGCCATAATGCTAGGTACATTCGGAACTGAGGGACTGGCTTCAAGCAAACACCAGCCCTGAAATCGCATCAACGACTAGAATTATCTATGGAGGTAACATTTTACTCCTCTAATTCTAATACACACGTGGGAGTCAACCTGGTCATTCTCACAATCGAAAATTATGCGAAAGATGCTACATTTCTGCTGTGAATTGGGGAAGTACAAAGGAAAAAGTGAATTGGCGGCTTTCCTCTTAATTTGCCTGACCGTTGTGAAATCCACGCTAAATCCAGGGTCAGTCAGTGGCGGAAACTGCAAGGAACTGGCAGCCAAGCCTGATGTTGATGGCTTCCTGGTCGGCGGGGCTTCTCTCAAGGTACAGAATCATGACTGGTTTCTTCAACTTCAAAAACACTGCAGCGCATGTCCACATGATTTCCTGCCTTGCATTGCATAATTGTTGACTCTCTTTGTCTTTTGTTTCCCTCACTCGTTCTTAACAGCCGGAATTTATCGACATCATCAAATCAGCTGAGGTGAAGAAAAGTTCTTAAAACTTTGGCATCAGCTCTCTAGAAGCTGACCAGTGTGGTGGATATGGTTAATACGTATCCTAATCATAATGATGTACGAATTGAGTTAATAAGTTGCAGTGGTTTGCAGCGAGACCCTTACCTCTAAAGTCTCTCATCAATTCTCTTCGGCTCTGCCATTGAGAGAAAGGCCAAGCTTTGACCGTCTTGTGTGCCGTGACTTTTCACGTGTGAATCCTGACTTGCTTCTGTATTGTCTGGGTGAATTGTGTATTTACATTTTTTGCTCTCTATAAATGTGCATTTACTTGCGGGGCGACTCGATCGAAGTCCAACTGTAATTTTCTCATAACCAAAGTCGTGCAGTGTTTTTTCATGTTATTTATTATCCAGACATCCACCTGCATGGCTTCATTTATATGGCGGAATTGCTTGTCCGGTCGGGTGAATGAATAGGTGGGTTGGCTCAGTTAGGTCGAGGTTATAAATAGCAGACCTCTCGGATCCTCTTTAGAGAGCTTCGATTTTTGTACAAAATGAGAAATAGATAGATTGTTTTAACCAGGAGAGCTTCGATTTTTTTACAAAATGGGAAATAGATAAATTGTTTTATCCGGGAGATGACAATATGTCAGTCTGTTGTGCGCAATACCTGACAGTGTTAGCAATGTTTTAACCCTATTCCACTACCCATCTAGATTGATACCCTAATATTTTGTTCGGTTTCTAACATTGCCCAGGCATTATCGTTCCTAACAATCACTTATAGAGATACATTCCTCACCATAGCTAGGCAAACTGAGCAGAGCTGGCTTGATGACTCTCTTTTTGGGCAGGCTGTTAGCCTGTTAGAATGAAGAAGTCAGATATTGACTTCCTGGTAATTCCCAATTTGGAGCTTGTAATAAATCTCTCTCTCTCTCTCTCTCTCTCTCTCTCTAAGCTGGAGAATCAAGTGAGCTCACATCTTGGGTGGAATTACCTACTCTTATGGTTTGTAGTCACTAGTCAACGGTTGACAACCCGCCAAATAGCTTGCCTTAACTTCTATTCCAAATTTTTTAATTCGGTCGTTGGTGGGGCTAATTGTTTTCTGAAGTATAGAGGGCAAAACCCCAAAATGATTACAATTAACTTAACATTTCTTTGGTGCATGTTGTTATTAAGTATTTGAATAATTGTGATTAGCAAAGCATGAGCGAGTGGTGACCAAAGCATTGTGACGACACTCACGTGAAGCTGAATAGACTTCTGGGCAGGCCACCATGGAGCAGGCCGTCACTTGCTTTCTCTAGCCAGCCACCGCCCTCGGCCTCATAGATAATACTGCAATTAGTTGACTAATGGCGGTTTTCTGCGGATATGAAGAAATCTTTTTAAAGCAATAATTATTAATTACGTAATTTTCTTTTGGGAAATGAAACTGCTAAATGTATATTGCATCACAGCCTCACAGGCCCACCTGTTACTTTTTCCTCTCATCCTTTGGATGATAGTTCTCATTTTCAGACTATAAACGTCTTCGCCAAATTCGATTTGAACTGTGATTTATAATACGACAATTTTTAGCTTTTTGGAGTAAGTTCTAATACGCATGCTATCTTCTTTATACCCCAGCTTTTGTTTACTTTGTATTTTTTTTTCTTTCTCAAAGATAGAAAGATTGTATTAGCAAATAAATTAGGGGTCGTTTGCTTGTTGGATTTGAAAATGAGGGTTTTGAGTTTTAAAAACTTTCGGATTTATGATGGATTTGTTGCATTGTGGATTTGGAAGAGTACATTGTTTGTTTATATAATTTTTATATTGGATTTATGATGAATTTGTCTAACAACTTTGCCTTCCATTATCAAATTCCAACTGAAATGTGAGATTTGCAAATCTGTGTGGTCCACGGATTTGTGTCCCTTAGCACACCCTTTATCAATGACAATCTAGGAGATTCCAATAACTATAATTTATGCGACAAGTCACACGATACACACCATCATACTGCATACACCAAACGTATTAAATAGACTAGCTAGCTGCCGAACTCGCAATGCATGCTCCAAA
Source organism: Linum tenue (assembly GCA_946122785.1). Taxonomy (NCBI): domain Eukaryota; kingdom Viridiplantae; phylum Streptophyta; class Magnoliopsida; order Malpighiales; family Linaceae; genus Linum; species Linum tenue. Next base: position 7,378,910 of record CAMGYJ010000005.1, on the reverse strand, counting down.
GTAAAAACACATTTTGGTTTGTCAATGAGTAGAACACCTCAAAGACAACTAATCCACAAAGTTTCACCACCAGAGGATAGCGCAGAAGCAAAATGTTAGAGCATCTCCGACTCCAAAAGACAAACCGAGCACAAATTCGAATACCCAACTCCATGTTCTGACAACGCCACCGTAGCAAGAAAAATCCGATGCAACAACTGCTGAAAATGAGAAATATATAGTTTGAAATGAATCGAGTAGATCCCACACTTGCAAATTGCATCCATAAACCCCCAAATCAAGCAGAGAAACCGGCCACCACCTCTCAAGACCCTTTCATCCAAAACTTTAAACACTCTGTGATAACCCGACTTACTAGTATACTTACCAAAAACCCTTGTCATGCCAGAGTCAACCGAGCAGTGACCTACGAGTAACAAATGGGAGTGACAACAATTGTAATAAACCCAATCATCCATCTACTCAGGTGCAGAACTGATAAACACCCTCGCAAAGTATTGGTGGGCCTGAATGAAGAGCCAAGGCCCAATATCTTCGTTAATGTATTAATGTTCATCACATTTCCCAATCCCTACCATACCAGTCCACAATCCACATAGGCTACATGAACATTGTGACAGATTCTGACATCATCTCGTGTCATCTTCCCTTGATCTGCAGGACATTGTTGACCCTACTTAGTACGGTAATCACTGAAATTAAGAATGAATAACTACATAGTCAGAGTAGAGTGGGGGCTGCAAAGCTCATCTGGAATAGATGGCTAAAAGCCCTATATCGTGCACCAAGTTGGCAAGAAATGATACTTAATTAGCTAATCACTAATTAGAGAGAAGTATTACAATATACATACATCATACATGGACATGACAGGCTTTAGCTAGTCTTATACAACTGCAAATTGTATTAACAGACCCACTAATCTAATCCGTTTGCTTAAAATCCTTAATCCTAGAGAGAGAGAGGACAGGGTGGCAGAGTAAAGGAAGGGCCAAGTCAACCCTTTCTCACTGTTGTCCTCTTGCAAGTTGATGGGTTTCGCAGACAGCCAGAGACCTTCAATAAATTTTACCTCCGCAACCAACTAACAATTAAAACAACCGCTTCAGCTCATAAAGATCCAAAGAAACAAACGCCACCAGCCAAGAGCCCGGCCGTCTAGAAAGCTTTGTCCTTTTCCCCTCCTTTCCTTGGATTTTACTCTGTTTTTTCCCTCCCCACTTGTATATCATTAACCTCTTAATCCGGTCAAAGTATGCGACTGGGAAAGGGCCATGTACTCATGTTCATATGCGGTGATGAAAGACAGCTTATCTTTATATTGATGATTTTGGATTTCCCCACCCCCAATATATGAGAAAAGGGCTCACCTTTCCAATTTTCCGCTTTCACACTACATTCCACCTCCCTCTCTATCTTCTCCCCCTTCACGGACTTCTCTTCTTTCTTCCTCTGCCCTGCTTCTGGAAAGCTGGGAAACTTTCCTGAGTTGGGCTCCTTCCTTTCCTGCAGCTGGGGAAACAGTTGATCTCTTCTATCTCAATCTTTCTGTTTCCGGGAAGCTTGGTTGTGTTCATTTCATGGGTTCCTGCTTTAGTTCCGGAATCAAAGCTGGCAACCCCTTCTTTAATGGTACCTTCCTCAATTCTCTCCACACTCCTGTTGATCTCTTCATTTGGGTTTTCTCAATATGTTCCCTTTTCCAGAAAAGTCTATTCCTTTTTCTCCTTCAAACGATTCTGATCAACCAACATAGGTCGAAATAGGAAACCCTGTTAGCTCCTTCTGTTCTAGGTTGTTAGCTCGGAATCAATTTGAACATAGTATCCACCATTAAATGAATTCTATGTTTAACGATGTTGCTGGGTTTGTGCAGGGTCGAGGAAAGATTTGAGCGGGTCGACGAGCAAGGTATCATCGTCGGCTGGGGCAGTGCCTACTACGCCGAGAACAGAGGGCGAGATCTTGCTAGCTACAAACTTGAAGAGCTTTACCTTCGGCGATCTCAAGGCGGCGACTCGAAACTTCCGCCCCGACAGTTTGTTGGGTGAAGGCGGGTTTGGGTGTGTCTTCAAAGGATGGGTCGACGAGAATTCGCTCACGGCTGTAAGGCCTGGAACTGGGATGGTTATTGCCGTCAAGCGGCTTAACCAAGAGAGCTATCAGGGCCACCAGGAATGGCTGGTAATTCTTAAATTCCCTCTCTTTCGTACGAGTTTAGAAATGTGAGTTAGAGGAATTGAAAACTGATTGTTTCTACTGTGGATGTGAATGGTGGACAGGCGGAAATCAACTACCTGGGGCTGCTGTACCATCCAAACCTGGTGAAATTGATCGGTTACTGTATTGAAGATGAACACAGGCTTCTGGTGTACGAGTTCATGCCTAAGGGCAGCCTGGAGAATCATCTATTCAGAAGTGAGTTCTTCTTACCAATCTATTCTTTGATGTCAATCACTAGCTCATATCAATAAGTTGAGTTGGGAGATGTAAGTACCAGTTTGTTGGTTGAATTAATGTTGTCTGAAACAATATTGGGTTTGGTCACAGGGGCTTCTTATTTCCAACCTTTGTCCTGGAACCTGCGTATGAAGGTTGCAGCTGATGCTGCCAAAGGTCTAGCATTCCTTCACAGTGATAAGGCCAAAGTGATATACCGGGACTTCAAGACTTCCAACATCCTTCTCGATTCGGTATTGTGAAAAACGAATTAACTTGTTAATGACTTTGTTCACTGTACTTATACCCAGCACTTTGCATTGAATCTCTCTAATACATTCATTCTCCTGAAACGGTGTAACGGATGCAGAGCTACAATGCTAAGCTCTCGGATTTCGGGTTAGCCAAGGACGGTCCAACGGGGAGTAAGAGCCACGTCTCTACAAGAGTCATGGGCACATATGGGTATGCAGCTCCTGAGTACATGGCCACAGGTAACCCTACATGCTGCCTATTAATACAAATGATGATATGAATTCCAACATTATGCTTTGGTTCCTGCCTTGTTTTGTGTTCTAATTTCTTTCTGTCCTATTTTGAAGGCCATCTGACATCGAAGAGCGATGTGTATAGCTTTGGGGTGGTCCTGCTGGAGATAATCTCGGGCAGGAGAGCCATAGACAAGAACAGGCCGTCGAGGGAGAAGAGCCTCGTGGAATGGGCGAGGCCTTACTTGGGTAGCAAGCGAAAGATCTTCCAAGTGATGGATGCAAGGATCGAAGGGCAGTACACTGTGAGCTGCGCGCTGAAAGTGGCGACTCTAGCAGTGAGATGCTTGTCAGCAGAGCCCAAGTACAGACCAAACATGGCTGAAGTGTTGACAATTTTGGAGCAGATTCATCACGAGTGCAGTAGCACTAGTCGTAGTAGTAATGAGGGTGAATTAACAAGAGGATCAAGACCGCAAGAAGCACGAGTACTCAACAATGGTGGTGGGAAGCCGAGAAAGAAGGTGGCCAATGGAGTTCATGTTGTGGGTAATGGAAGGGCTCCTTCTTCCCCCAGACCATCTGCTTCACCTCTCCGTGCATAGAAGGGAATTTGCCGAATGTGCATTTTTTGCTTTGGAACTTTGGGAAGTTTGTCTGTTGTATATCCGAGGATGTACAGGTTTGAAGCCGGATATCATTGTACAGCTTTTGCATTCTTCTTTCGTTTCCTCCAATGTCAACTCGGTTTTGACATGTTCTTGACTGGAAACTGCTGTAACTGCAGAGTGGTTCATGAATCATGTTATCATCACTTCTCCTGTTATGTGGTTTGTTACTTGATTTCTCCATCATAGTATAGATGAGATGATCCATCAAAGACAAAGATGAAAGAACCATCAAAGAAGACAAACGTTGGTGAAGAATCCTGTCTTGGAAATGGATCCTTGAGATCCACCACTAGGTTTCTAGTTAACATACTATGTTAGTTTTATATTAAGCAAAAACTACAAGAAGATACAGGTGGCGCTGGACTTGTTGAACTCACCGGCCGGCCCAGATCTGTTAGTAAGTGGTATAAAATTCATTATTGAACCTCTCTCAACAACTCAAGTTATTGGGACTAATTGGGTCTTGACATGATATTAGAGCGGCCGGGAGGTCTTGTGTTCGAATTCTGATGACTCCATTTGTGAAGCACATGTATTCTCGTGTTCAGGACATGTGCAAACGAATCATTATTAAAGCTCTCTCAACAACTCAAGTTATTGAGACCAAGACCAACATTGTTGGTCTGATAGTTTTGGATTTTTCATCTGGGCCGCATTCATTTCGCAGCTTCTGCCTGTTTCAGTGTTTCTTTTCCCCCTTCCACAAAGCTTTGCATTTATATTTGGAAAGTAATTTTAGTAAAAGATAGAAAATTAGAAATAACTAACTAATGATAATGATGATGGTGATGATGATGATCTTGGAGACTTGGAGTACTAGTGTACTAGGGTCTAGGCTTTAAGGGTGTTGTGACAAAAGAGATATTTGGGCTCATTTATAGGCGCCACAAGACGAACTAAGAACACATCGGAAACCCAATTTATCCGGGCCCAAATCGATAATGGGCCGGACCAACGGTAGAGTAAGGCTTTATTATTGTCCTTGCCAAGTTAGCAATTCTTCCAAGTTCCAAGTATCTGTCCATGAAAACCACCGGGGAAGGGAAAGGGAAAGGGAAACCCCAAATGATGATCGCTGCTGCTGCATGTCTCCGTCGCGACCATCGTCCGGCTTGGCTTCCGCTCCCTCTCCACCGCCACAGCTCGCAACCTCGCCACCGCCGCTGTTGCAGCCGCGGCTTTGTCCTCGTATCGGTTGCTTGCAGCTGCCCAGCCTGATACGCGCTTTCTTCTTGGCTTGTCCTTACTGGAGCTTGAACAGCTAGTTCTTGACCTCGGCCAGGTAATTCCAATTCGCAGCCCCAAAAAGTACTCACAGAACCGAGTGAAATTGATCTTGTTGCTAATGTTTCATCTATAGTCTGTTAAATTTCCTGTTACCCTGCGTTTATTGATTGAACTGGAAGACAACAGACTGATTGAAACTCTTGAAACTGTGGGGCATTCGGTATCTGATTAGGGGATAAATAAACCAGATAGCGGATAAGAGCGGCTCCAAGCCTTTCCTTCAGAATTGATAGCTGATTTGTGTACCAAGTTGGCAAAAGTGAATTATTGTAGAGGAGTATTCCATCAATTTACAGTCTTTTGTTAGTCTTAAAGAATTATAATTGGTATCAACATAACCCACTGGCCACTAGTCTTCCTTATGCTTAATAGTGCGCCAAGCCAGCCCACTGTTTTTCTTTTGCAAGTTGATGGGATTTGCAGAGTCTTTAATTAATTTTTCCAGCAACCAAACAAACAACTGCTCCAGCTATGGAAAAACAAAACTCACCAGGCATCCCAGCCGGCTACGAAACTTACCTTCACTTTTCCTGCTATTATAGTTTCCCGCGAAATTTCCCCCACTTAAATTATGATATATCATTGACCTCTTTAGTCTTAAAACAGTCGAAGTATGTGACTGGGAAGGTCCATCGTTCATATGGGTGACAGACAGAGAGCCTATCTTTATGAATGATGATTCCACATCACCAACCCCATCCCCATCTCCATATATGAAAGAAAAGGGCTACCTTTCCATTTTACCGCTCTCGCACTACATTCTACCTCGCTTTCTCTCTTCCCTCCCTCAGGGACTTCTCCTCTTTCGTCCTCCGCCCTGTCTCTGCAAAGCTGGGAAACTTTCCAGAGTTGGGTCTCTTCCTATTCTTCCTTTCTTGCTGCTGAGAAAACAGTTGATATCTTCTTCTTTCTTTTTCCGGTAAGGGAAGCTTGGTCGTGTTCTTTCATGGGTTCCTGCTTTAGTTCCGGAATAAAAGCTGAAAGCCCCTTCTCTAATGGTACCTTTCCCACTTCTTTCCATAGTTTTGCTGATCATAGCTTATTGTTAGGTCCTTTTTGTTCTGGGTTGTTTCCTGAAGCTCTAGGACGACGATCTGTATTGTCAACTCAGCATTGTTGTGTTGAACAAAACTCGAGAGGCTAGCGAAGTCAGCTGTTATTGGGGGGGCCGTCTCCCAAAGATGAAACCTAGTTCAGGCTAGTTGTCAGCGTTAGAGGCGACTATGCTGAGTCCAATTTCAGTTTTAATTTATGCTAAGTTCAAATATGCTGTGGGTTTTGGCAGGGGCGAGGAAAGAAGGTGAAATCTTCCAAGCCACAAACTTGAAGAGCTTTACCTTCAGCGATCTCAAGGCAGCCACTAGAAACTTTCGCCCTGATAGTTTGGATGAAGGCGGGTTTGGTTATGTCTTCAAAGGATGGGTGGACGAGAATTCACTCACTGCTGCAAGTCCTGGAACTGGGATTATTATTACCGTCAAGAGGCTTAGTCAAGAGAGCTGTCAGGGCGACCAGGAATGGCTGGTAATATATCTACAAACTTTTGCTGCTCTTAATTTCTTGGCATTTAGAAATGTGAAAGAGGAAATGAAACCAGATTGTGTGTGTAATGTGTTTTTGTTAATGGTGGCATGGTGATAGACGGAAATCAACCACCTAGGGCAGCTGTACCATCCAAACCTAGTGAAATTGATTGCTTATTGCATCGAGGGCGAACGCCGGTTTTTGGTCCATGAGTTCATGCCTAAGGGCAGCTTGGGAAATCATCTCTTCAGAAGTGAGTTATTACAAATCTTTTCCTTGTGCTAATTACCATATGAGCACGGCAAAATCTCGATAACTCGAGTCATTATGAAAGCCATCAGATTGGATATTGTATCAGTTTCTTAGCAGGAACAATGGTGTCTGAAGCATTATTGTTGTCATCACAGGGGATTCTGATTTCCAACCTTTGTCTTTGAACCTGCGTATGAAAATTGCACTAGATGCTGCGAAAGGTCTAGCATTCCTTCACAGCGACAACGCCAAAGTGATATACAGGGACTTCAATACTTCCAATATCCTTCTCGATTCGGTAACGTGAAAAATGATAACATGTTAATGACTTTTTCACTGTATTCATAACTAGCACTCACTCTGCCTTGCAACTCTCTAACAACATGCATTCTCCTGAAACTGTGTAATGGAAACAGAACTACAATGCTAAGCTATCTGATTTTGGGTTAGCCAAGTATGACCCAATAGAGAATTTGCACCCCTACGACACAAGAATCAGCTCCACATTTGATTATGGAGCTCCTGAGTACAAGATGGCAGGTAACCATACATGTTGTGTACATTGATATGAAAGAAACCATATCCCCCAAAATTATGCTTCCATTTCTCCTTTGTCTTGCTCACACTGAGTGTTCTTCTTTCTGTCCTATTTTGAAGGGCGTCTGACATCAAAGAGCGATGTGTATACATTTGGGGTAGTCTTGCTAGAGATAATTTCGGGCAGGAGAGCCAGTGACCAGCAGGGGCCGTCGAGGGAGATGTTACTGGTGGAATGGGCAAGGCCTTACTTGAGTAGCAAGCAAAAGATCTCCCGAGTGATGGATCCAAAGATTGAAGGGCAGTATAGTGTCAGCTGCGCACTGAAAGTGGCGGCACTAGCACTGATATGCCTGTCAGCAGACCCCAAGTGTAGACCAACCATGGAAGAAGTTGTGAGAAGTTTGGAGCAGATTTATAACGGGTGCAGTAGCAGTAGTAGTAATGAGGGTAAATTATCAGGAGGATCAAGATCGAAAGCAGCACGAGTCAACAATGGTGGTAAACCGAGAAGGAAGAGGATGAATGGAGTTCATGTTGTGGGTAATTGAAGGGATCCCTCTTCCCCCAAACTATCTGCTTCTTCTTTATGTCGATAGATGCATGCCAACGGTGGTTGGTTGTGTTGTGTGTTCGACTTTGATCCGAGGGTGAATTGCCAAAAGTTTGTGGTGTTGAATCATGATTTGTTATAATAGTACAGCAGTTCTTTTACCTTTTTCTCCCCAATGTCAGTTCGGCTTGCATGTTCTTGACTGTGTCAACTCGAGTGGTTGGGATATGTTCAATCGTGGATTATATACTATTCACTAACACATTCCCTCAAACGAAAGTCAGTCACTTCATAAGGGGCACTCGAGTTGTTGGGATAGGTTCAATCGTGGATCATATACTATTCACTAACACACCCCCTCAAACGAAAGCCATAAGAATACATGTGTTTCACATGTTCTGAACACAAGAATACATGTGTTTCACAAATGGGGTCACCGGGATTTGAATACTAGACCTTTCGATTACATAAGGCTCTGATATCATGTCAAGAACCAATTGATCATAATAACTCAAGTTGTTGGGATAGGTTCAATCTTGGATTATATACTTTTCACTAACAAACTAAATACAATTGCTTTATGAAATATATCAAGTTAACAATCACCAAAACCAAACCAATCTGAAGTGTTTGTATGATAATTGATAGGCGTGGAACGTGGAAAAACCTTGCAATGGATGATCAATGGCCCAACACAAGAATGGGCCGGATCAAATGCTGAGTAAGGCTATTATCGTCCTTCCCCAGCTTTACGGCTGAGGTTTTTCTTCCAACTTCCAAGTGCCATGGCTAGCAAGCAATTTTTTTGTTCAAGGTTTTAGAGCTTCAATTAAGCTCCCAGTTCAAGAAAACGAACGGAGAAGGAAACGGAAAGGTGGAGGCAAAATGATGATTGCTGCTGCTTCTTCAACGCTGCTCCAGCATGTTAGCTCCGTCTCAGTCGCGAACATCGTCCGGCCAGGCTTCCGTTCCCTCTCAGCTGCCTCAGCTCGCAACCTATCCACAGCCGCCGCGGCGGCAGCTGCTTCGTCGTCGCCTCGTTCACTTTCAGCTGCACAGTCCGATACGCGCGTCCTCCTTGGCTTGTCCGAACCTGAACTTCAACAGTTAGCTGTTGACCTCGGCCAGGTAATTCCTATCCGCAACCCCCAAAAAGCACTCACAGTTGCGGGTGAAATTGCTCTGAAGTTTGACGCTTTTCTTTTTTCTTCCTAGTTTTGCTCCTAATGTTTACTATTTATTCTCTGCTCGGGAATTGAATACGTAGGAAGGCTACAGAGGAAAGCAGCTTCATCACTTGATATACAAAAGAAAAGTGAAGGAAGTAGATGATTTTAGCCAGTGTAAGTTCTTTCTTTGTTTCAGTTGAACCTAAAACTGTTAGGGATGATTGGTGTTCATGATATGTTTCCTGAAATTTTGAATTTTATCTGAAGTGCCCAAGGCATTTAGAAATGTTCTTCAAGAAGCTGGGTGGAAAGTTGGGCGGTCTCCAATCTTTCGAACTGTTACGGCTGCTGATGGTACTATTAAGGTGAGCTCGTCTGAACCTAACTTGGATTGGGGCTAATTATGTTGCTAATCTGTTGATCCTCAACAGGGTGGATTGCTTAAATAAGAAGAAGGGACTTTCATGGGTCATTAGTAATATTTTCATCCACTTATTTGCGATTACTTTCCTGTTACTCTGTAGTTATTGATCAAACTCGAAGACAACAGACTGATTGAAACTGTTGGCATCCCTGTGAACGATGATAAAGGTTTAACTCGCCTAACTGCATGCGTCTCATCACAGGTGATTTACCAACCAAATGGTCTGCTGCCTGCGACACTGCTTTGCACTTCCTTTCTCTTCTAGTTTTCTAGTCTTCCAACTTGGTGTTTCTCGGTATCTGCTAAAACTAACTTCCTGTCACTCTTTTGTGGGCATTCAGGTAGGTTGTCCGCTCCGTTGCTCATTTTGTGCCACTGGTAAAGGAGGGTTTTCAAGGAATCTTCAGGCACATGAGATTGTTGAACAGGTGTGTGTTCTGTTTTGTTTTAGCAGTGTATTCTTTATATTTAGATAAGCATATAGCCGGAGATTTTTCTGCCCCAAAAGAATTGACTTGGTTCGACTAGAAAGCAATATTTATCCCAAGAGGATTTTATAATCGCAGGTATTGGCTATTGAAGAGATCTTCAAGCACAGAGTGACAAATGTAGTATTCATGGGAATGGGTGAACCAATGTTGAATCTGAAGGCAGTACTTGGAGCACACCGGTGCTTAAATAAGGTGCACGCACAGTTTCAATCAGCCTGTTGTAACCTTGACAGGAATTGTTGTCTGCAAATGCATTATAGTTTAGCCGAGAGAAGATTTTTCTCGTGCTCATAGTTTACTATGCTTATTTGGGTTCCCAGATTCGTTGTTTTCCTGTTTACTCAATTGCTTCTAAATTATGTTACAGAAACGGAACTATTCACAAAGTAAACCATTATGGTTGTTTTACATGTTATCTAACATGTACTGGATCATTATTGCTTCTTCAGGATGTTGAAATTGGGCAAAGAATGATAACAATTTCTACAGTTGGGGTTCCAAATACAATAAAGAAGCTGGCCTCCCATAAGCTTCAATCAACCTTGGCTTTCAGGTATACCAACTGTCATTCTTAACGGGATACTACTATCCAAATAAGTGAATAACCCATCGATGCAGATTTCCACTACCTCTTACATGGTCTAGTTCCACAAAAGTTAGTTCGTCAGCAGTTTGTTTAGTCTGCATGAGATTGATATATTTTTCCTTTCCTCTTGCCCCGCAGCTTACACGCTTCAAATCAGAAACTCAGAGAGACAATAGTGCCAAGTGCTAAATCATATCCTCTGGATGCAATAATGCAAGACTGTAAGGACTACTTTCTCCAAACCAGTAGGCGGGTATCCTTCGAATATGCACTTTTAGGTATTGACTGCCCTAACCGGAATCTCTTTCTCCTTCCTTTCTTCATTCATACAATTTTCTTAAGGTCATGTTTTTTCTTTTGGCAGCTGGAGTGAATGATAAGACAGAGCATGCCGTAGAACTAGCTGAGTTATTGCAGAATTGGGGACGCAATTATCATGTCAACCTCATACCATTCAATCCAATTGAAGGATCTGATTATCAACGTCCAACTAAAAAGGGGGTAGGCCTCATCTATGCAGATCGGGTTCAATCTTTACTTACTTTTAGGGTTTGTCAAATGAATAAGTTCCCCGTTTTCTCCTTTGCAGGTGCTAAATTTTGCTTCCACACTAGAGGCGCGTAAAGTAACTGTGAGCATTCGTCAACCAAGGGGGATGGATGCGAGTGCAGCTTGTGGTCAGCTAAGAAATCAGTTCCAGAAAAGTCCTTTGCTCACTGATTCAGAAATCTCGCCACCACCTGAGACCGAGCTTGCAGTCGCATGCTGATGCCAAAGTTGATGACATTGGGCGGTTTTGGTTTTTAGATTTTGCCTCCTGCTACCACCATTGGTCTACTGAAGTTTGTCTACGCTGCGTGGTTATACCATATCTTTCATGCAGACCGAAGATTATGAAGAGTGTAAAGGCCAGTTTCTCCAGCAGCGCGCTGCCCAGGCATTCACACCTGATATATATAATCCATAATTTTCAAATTAGAGGTTGCTCGGCAAGCATGTAACGCAGACTACATGAATTTTAAGGACTAAGGTCTGGAGGAATTGTAAGAATCATGTGATGTTAGAAGTTGTATTTTGTTTGCTGGAATTGTGATATTCTCATATCAGAAATGAGAGTACCTAGAGCAGAGGTGAAACTATTTGGCTGTTTGTAAAACCGTATCGTATCAATGGTTCGTCCGAAAAAATTGCCTATCGGATAAGCGGTATAAAATTGTTGAATCATGATTAATCCATAAATACTGCCAGGGATTCTTTTGGTTATAGCCTCGGATAAGGTTACTTAAATTTCTATTTTGCTTGCCAAATTGTCGGAAAATAAAGGTGATCGGACTCCACATAAACTTTGTCATATGATCGGCTAGTCGGTACTCGGTAGTCCCTAGTCGGCTACTACCGAATGGGCCAACTTAATTGGGCCCATCGCACGATCGAAGCCCAAAGTCTAGCCGCAAAGTTTGCATAATCGCGTCAACGATAGAAACGAGACGGTCCAGCCCAATATCAGATCCAAATCCAATTTCTAGGGTTTATAACAACCGTTTCAATTACTTCCTCCGACCACCATTTAGACAGCAACAGTTCAATTTCGCTGCTCTCGAAGTCAGTCGGGAGGGAGATCAAAATCAAAGTTTGAGGAAGGAAGACGAAGAAGAACGCGTAGTACTTCGGTCGGCGTGTCTCGTGCGCCAGGAATCTTTGCTGCTTGCATTACAAGTCTACAGGTATATCTGAATTTAAGAGGGCGTCGCTGTAATCAGCTTCTTGACCTAAAAAGAATCAAAGCCCTAGCCCGTTGTTTCGCAGCTGAAATAGAACTCTCGCATGAGCTATTGTTGCTCTGAATACCAGTTCGTTGCTTTCTTTTACTTCCTACCAGTGTGTCCCGTTGAATGTTGCTTCTTCAATGTAGGGAATTTTGAATTGAATGCGGCAAAAGTTATTATGAGGAGGATAACATGAAGCTTTGTAATTTAATGGCTAGGTGGTGTTATGAGGAGGTACAGCCCGCCGTACTATAGCCCTCCGAGGAGAGGATATGGAGGTCGACCAAGGAGTCCGCCTAGGAGAGGTTATGGAGGTGGTGGTGGTGGTGGAGGAGGAGGTGGTGGTGGCGGCGGCGGTGGAGGTTATGGTAGGCGAAAGGACAACCAAGGCAGCCTCTTGGTCCGTAATATTCCTCTTGATTGCGGGTGAGTTTTACCTTGGACGTGGAGCTAGTGATTGTTTTCGGCCCTTGTTTGAGAGTCATTTTGCTCATTTGTTGATACTTGGCAGCCAAGAAGAACTTAAGGCTCCATTTCAGCGGTTCGGGGCTCTAAGAGATGTGTACATTCCAAAGGACTTTTACACAGGGTGAGCTTTTGTTGAGCTTTTGCTGGTATTTTGTTTGCTTGCTACACCTTCCTCTTTGGCAATTTTTTCGTTTCTCTTTGTAATACACCAAGTATGGATCTCTTTAGAAGTTTAAGGTTTGCTAATCTTAGAATTCTTGACATTGTCTAAATACGTGCAAGTATAGTACAGTTAAGATCATGCCAGCTACATCTTGGTGTATGGTACTGTGCCCTGTATTTTAATTGTGTGTGAATGCTGTTGAGTGGTGACCATTGTTAGACTACTTTAGGCAGTTTCCTGCATCTCTTATGCTTGTACTGCTCATGAAATTTTATATGCAATGGTCTCATGTTTTTCATTTTCATGGTGAACTGGATTTTAAATGGTTTATCAGGGGGGTTGTTGGTTTGAAGTAAAATCAAGACCAAGCCCCACAACTGATGAAGGCCTTCTGTAAAACATTCCCTAACATATTGCTCTCAACTCAAGATAATGTCGAAATGAAGAATGTTCCTTTATGAAGAGAAATTATGAAATTATCCAACAGTAGAGGTTTGATGATGAAAGAGGACTCATTCTTGACCGTCTGAAGACGACTTGAAGAGACTTAGTTTGGGGAAACATTGGTCGAAGTTGGTCTTGTATTTACCAGCATTTGAAGAAATTACCAGTGACTTGCATCTTTTCAAGTTGGCTTTGATACTTTGACTTTTAAGGAAGATGTCAGCCACTAGCCTGAGTTTTTGTAAGTTCAGTGTCATCATACTTGTAAGTGCACTGGAGGCAGAAGAAAGGTATACTAACCACTAAATGCTTGAGTTATGGACGAATTTAGGGATCTCTTTTCAGCAAGTTCACTTATCATCATTAAATCATTCTTGTTTGGTTATACTCAAAACACTGTAGCCTTACGATCCTATTTTGCTGCTCTTTTTAATAGGGAACCTCGAGGCTTTGCATTCGTCCAATTTGTGGATTCGTATGATGCCCTGGAAGCTCAGCGTCGAATGAATGGACAAATATTTGCTGGCAGGGAGATATCCGTGGTGGTTGCTGCAGAGTCCAGGAAAAGGCCTGAGGACATGCGCCATAGAACTCGGACTAGGTAACCGTGATCTCTTTGATGCATATTACTTTCTCATGAGTAGTTTTCTAAATGATTCATCTAATGTTTAAAACATCTTGCAGGGGAGGAGGTCGCGGGGAGAGATCATCTTATTATGGTACACGCTGACACCTTTAGTTGTACTCTCCAAAAGTTGGGATTTGGAAATTCCTTAACAGGAAACTTGTCTTCTTATAGCCTTCTGTTTATGTCAAATTATTGTTGCCATAATTTCAGGGCGCTCTCGGTCTCGTTCGCTGTCTCGCTCTCCTCACCATCACGGATCAAGGTCTAGATACCGTTCAAGGTTAGCATCTCTCATATTGACATATTGCTCTACTCGTGAAAAGATTGCCTGAGATTTAAACATGTTTCTGGACCTTGCGTTTAGGTCCTACTCTCCTCCTGCTCCAAGACACCGCCGAGACTACTCGCCGGCCTCACCAGGTAGGAGGCACCCTAACCCTCCAGTTCGATCTCCGTCGAGATCTCCATCTCCCAGAGGTCCTGCTCCGCCTGAACGAGACATTGGCCGCGGCAGGCTATCATATTCCCCTCAGGGTTATGGCAACCCAGACAATCTAGACAATAAAGGGAATGGCTACGCTGAGTAAGTGACCTTTTTGTTTTGTTTCTCTACAGCCCCCAACATGGTTCTCTTTCTGCTCTTCGGATAATCTCTAAAGGCCAAATTTTGGTGCAGGAAACATGACCATGGCCTGGAGGAAGAAAGAGCGTGGAGAAGGCCACCTTCACCTGGCCGAAGGCCTGCCGTCGCCATGTCGAGTTCCCCACCAGGTTCTAGATCAAGGTCTCCCATCCCGTCCCCGGGCCGCCGCCATGGCAGATGATTGATGATCTAGCACCATCCGCCATCATCTGAAGAGCACTCTTGCTACCTGCATTGTATGATAAACGAATCAAGTAGAAACGGCGTTTGGATGGTCCTTGTTGTTTGACATGGTTTGTCGTCTGCGCACAGATGAAACTCTCTTTCTCTGTCAATGCAATATCGGAGTAAGAATGTTTCCATCTTCATGGTGAATAGGTTTATGGCTTTTCTTTATCCAGATGTCAAAATTGCCACGCCGTTGGAACTACGCTACCCAACGACGTGTTATTTTCATTTTTGTTTCTTTGCCCTACGTGAGAATGTTTACATCTGGGTTAGGAAATGCTAGAGTGACCGGTGGTCGTTCATTCCTTCGACGGCAGATGCGTTTGACAAGCGTTGTTTCCAGCCTCTTCGTTATCTCTTTTCCAAGGTAAGTTCTGTCGGCATCCGTCTGAACGAAGCAGTGACGTGTGCACCTGTCGTCGGAGTCTGAAGTGGCCGGCGCCGGCAGGGGGACGGAAACAGGAGGGGAACAGACAAACGGCTGACTTGCCCAGCAAGTAACTTGGTAATCTTGTGAGGTCCATTAATAAATCATAATAATAAACAATAAATATTAGCGCCACCGTGACGTGATTCTGCAAGGAAGGTCGTTGTTTTCAAGGGTGGAAATTTGTCTGTCTCCTGGCGAGATGGGGACGGGGGCAATTTGCTTAGTGTCCTGTCGATCCTTAATTATTGTCCGTTCGATGGTATCGGAGGTGGTCAGATGTGGCACGTTTCCTTTTTATTCATTCCAAAAGCTTTTAGTTTTTTTATTTTTTTATCCAAATAAAAAATAAAGTAAAGCATTTTTAGGGGTTCTCAAGTTGTGGGGACTATTCCTGTTTCGCTGTTTCGGCGACCGCCTTAATTAAATAAAATACGACTTTATTTTTGCCTTCTCCCGTGTAACATAAGATCACTCAGCAGCCAAGATAGGAAAATAATAAAATAGTAAAAATGAAGTTTTTGATTTAATTTTCTTTCTTGCATCAAAATTTGGTTTCTGGAAACTATACACTACAGCTACTGCGTCTATCCTGGCTCCTTTTCTTACTCTGCCTCTTCCCCTGCCTGCCATATCCTTTCTCTTCTTCTTTCCCATTCACCATTATTATTGCTGCCATTTCGTTGCGGCCGCCTTCTTCCTGCTTAAGGTTCTCTTTCTCCATCCTTTTCATTATGATTCCTTTTCTGTATTTGCTGAACTGATTATACCCTTTTTCAGCTGCTGCTGCTACTTGGTTTCTTTCCTCTGCAATTTTCTCATTTGGGTTGTTTCCATTATCCTCTGATTCTCTCTCAGGGCTTCTAGATTGGGGGTCAACCCTCCATAGTTTCTGGTCAGAGTAATCCAAGATAATCCCACCTTTTTGCTCATGGTTTGTATTACTTCCCATTTGTTGATCTTGGTTTCTGTTTTTGTTTCAGTCTGGTAGGGTTCGTGTTGGTTTCTCTGGTTTTTGTTTTGTGTTTGTGGATGTAGTGTGGTGTTTGATATTTGATTGCGGTGTTTTTGGATACAGGTGAGCCCAATCGACCACCAAATGACCGGCGGCGGTCACAGGGACCTAGGACCGGCGTGGTTGAAACCAATGCTGAGAGCCAGCTACTTCCACCCCTGCCCTTTCCATGGCGATTCCAACAAGAGCGAATGCAACATGTTCTGTTTGGACTGCACCGGCAGTGCTCTCTGCTCTTATTGCTTGATCAACCACAGAGACCACCGTGTTGTTCAGGTAATGATGATGGTAGTGCGATTTAAGCTTTAATTGATGAGCTGGGATTCGATTGATTGAAGAGCTAATGGGTGTGGTTTCTTTCTTCCTTCCTTCTATTTGCCCTGCAGATTCGTCGATCTTCGTACCATAACGTGGTGAGAGTGAATGAGATACAGAAGTACATAGACATTGCCTGCGTCCAGACTTACATTATCAACAGTGCCAAGATTGTGTTCTTGAACGAGAGGCCTCAGCCTAGGCCAGGGAAAGGGGTTACCAACACTTGCGAGATATGTTGCAGGAGCCTCCTCGATTCCTTCAGGTTCTGCTCCCTCGGCTGCAAGGTTGGTTCCCCCACCCTCGATTCCTTCTGCATTCTTTCAATTCATCAACAGTTTGTTTTCATTTTTCATGCTAAACAATGAATGTGGTATCTGTCTTGCTCTTATCAGCTGGGAGGCATGAAGCGAGGAGATCGAACCCTCACATTCTCAATCCGGGAGAAGTACATCAACAACAGAGATCATCACTTCCTGGGAGAGTTCGACTCCGATGATGACGATGATGAATCGTCCACTCCCAAGAAGATCAGGAGGACCAATTTTTTCAATCGCTTGATGGACAGGCTATCCATCCACTCCATCAACAGCGGAGCCGGTGATGGAAGGGACAGCTCAGGCGATGAAGCTGCAACCAACATTTCCCCATCAACTCCTCCCATATACAATCATCGAAACGCCAGGAGGAGGAAGGGTGTACCTCATCGCGCCCCATTCTGAAGCCAAGGAAACCACAGGGAGGGTTTTCTATGTAGCAGTAATAGTAGTAGTGTGTAGTGATGCAGTAACCTTTACACTGATACATATATATTTATACATACGGTAGGAGTTGGTATAGTTTGTTTTATGGAGTGGGTGTATATATTCAGCTAGCTAGCAAGGAGGAGTAGTGTTGATGCTCTGATAATTAAGAGCTGGTGGTCAGTTTAGTTATAGAATGCTGTCTCTTTTCCCTTTGTGATATACATTACTAGGGTATTGTAGGAATGTAGCAACCCAACCCAGTGTACTGAAAACTGTATATATGTATAATATGCATGCATAGATGCGTTTGGTTGATGTGTATGCTCTATATACCAATACAGGAAACGGCTTCTTGGCCTTGAGCAAGCTTCTTACATGGCCTGTAAATTCATGTGAATGTGAATGTCTTATTTGGGTTTACAATGTGATGTGTTACGGGGCATTGATGATGTTCATTATGGGTTAAGGACATGGAATTAGGAGGGACAAATTGAGGTTTTGTGCTAGTAAGAGTTGCTTTTGTTGATTCTGTACTAGTTTTGGGCTGGGGGGCGCAAGAAAAGAATAGATGATCCATTATTATCCGTGGAAACAAAGTGTCCCCAGAAGTTTGGGGGGTTTTACGGTAGTTTTGGTGGTGGGGGAAACGACAAAACCGGCAATTTTAATGTAAGCAGTGGCAGTGCCAGTGAAAATGAATGCTGCTGCTGCTAAACACTGCATACTCCTTATCCAGACGAGTTCTTGTTGTCCTCGATCCGGGTTGCCTTTGTTTTGTTGCCCAACTGTTTTCTTTCGAGTAAGTACTTGGGAACGTGGCATTGCGTAACGCAATTTGGGAATTCTGATAGGGTGGGGCCTGGTCTCCTTCTAAGTCCGGCTATCTAATCTTGACTAAAATATCTCAAAGTAACTCAAAGGTTTATTTTTTATTTTAGGCAAAATACACTTGTATAGCCATAAGTTTCACGTTTTTGACAAATATAGCCAGAACTATTCGAAAACCCAAAATAGCCAGGAAATTGGAGGGTAGTGTGACAAATATAGCCATTTTCGTTATAAACTTTAACGGTGTTAGTGACGCCGTCAATTTTGTTAGTGATTTGCTGATTAGGACGCCAAATCAGCGTACACGTCATCGACAAATCAGCATAAAGTGACATGTAGATTATATATATGATAAATTATAAAATAAAATAAATAGAAAAGAGGAATTTCCCCTTCCTCCAACTCGCGGCCGCCGCGACCCTTCCCCTTCCTCCCACCTCGCCCCACTCCCACCTCCAGTAAATCAAATCCGCCACCACCGCTGCTAGAATCGTTGGCCACCCGATCTACAACTGCTTCATCTTCCTTGGTTGGCTATTCTCTGGGGGAAGCTGGAGGATGACGACATCGTTTGAGGATTTGGGATCCGGCGATGATGTTGTTACGGTGGAAACGGAGGGATCCAGATTGGCGGTGATGGAGCGGTGGAAGACGAAGATTTCCGATATCAAAGTTGAGCCCTGTCAAATAGCCAATCGTGAACCCAAATCGTGGATCCCACATACCTCCCCGACGGTGTAGTTCCGGCTGCATTTTCGATCCCCTAGTTCCGCCATTAAACCCAGAAAATCAAAGAAAAACTCAGATCCAACTTCCCAAAGCAGAATCAAATGAAAACCCCAGATAAATCGACACACAAGATAAAAAATCGCCTCTCGCCTTTGTTGTCGTTGTCAAACGGCGTCGCCCCTCGTCGTCGTCATTATCATCGTCGACGGTGTTCGCCTCCAGTCACCGTCGGCAAAGTATTATCTTCGTTTCCCTCGTTTGTTTCCAGAAGTAATGAGAGGGAGATGGGTAAATCAAAGAGAAAGAAGAAAGTGAAGCCCTTGTTTGGTTGGTCCAGTGTGAATTTGGGGCTAACCTTGAAGCCCATCATCGTTGGTTGCTCTTTCGCTGGAGGCCGAGATGATAAAGCTGCAGGTACTTATGCCAAAATCAACAAATCAAATAGAGAAGGGCAGGAAAAGAAAGAAGGAGAAGAGGGCGGGAGTGGGCAGGAGCTGGGTGATAGAACCTGGGATTAGGGTTCTATCGAGAATTGGGGATTTAGGGATTAAGAACAGACTTAGGGATTTGAGATTGGGATTAGGAGAGGAAGAACAGAATAAGAATCGGCCGAAGCCTTGGATTAGGGAAGAAGAGAAATTAGGAGATAGGGAGAGCTTAGGGTTTAGGAAGATAATTCTTCTATTGATTTCTGCTTAATCGAACAAAAGACCCAAAGTACATATATATAGCGAAAGACTGGAAAACCTAATAGATTATCCTAATATGACTCAAAGACTACTAACATATCTAGATAAATCCTAATAATATTAATTAATGATAATTATGATAGAACCTAAAATTAGGTTTCTATCATCCCCTCCCCCTTGAGACCAACCTTGCCCTCAAGGTTGATTGACTCAACCCACTTCTTCCCGTCCCGTGCAAAACGCGCCTTGACTTCCCATTTATTGCGCTTCCTTTTCTTCCAATCACACTCCAACTCTTCACTTAATCCTCTTGCACTGATCTCCCCGTGTTGGTCCATCTCTTCAAACTTCATTTTCATGGGCCCACTCTCTGCTTCCTTGCCCAACAACTTCTCTTTTGTCGGCACCACGATCCAGTAGCTTAAGGAATCCGAATGTGCTTTATAGCACAAGAACCTTGATGTCTCTCTAATTACTTTTGGGCTCTGCTCTTGTAAAAGCCCACCAGTGAAGCCTTCAACCACCTTGTCCAAGCCCACCTTCTTCAAAATGCTTCCCACGTTGGGCTCAAACCCTCCCTGAGTCAGCCCAACACCATATAATAGAGCCACTGTTAAAATACCCATATTTGGGCCGAAACTTAGCCCTTCCGAAGCCCAGTTCGCTTCCCACTCCTGCCCATGGTTGAGAATGTATTTTGTCAAAAGACCCACTTGACTTGGCCCACACAAAACACATTCTGGCCCATGTGAAACCCAATGGTTACTAGGCTTTGGCCCACCTTCTTTTGTCAAGACGTAGGGAACAAACTTTGCTTCTTCCTCAACGGCTGCTAGGCCACATGGTTGGCCCAACAAAACGCGACCCAACGAGAACCCAACTAGAACCCCTTTTGCTCTCAGCCTGTGACATAAACAATCAACTCCTTCAGGCCCATGAGAACAGTTGACCCGAATGTCCTGGCCCAGCGGAGTGGACTCCAACTGCTGATCTGCGACCCGGCTGGATGCGGCCGACCTAGATCTTGCAAGAGGAGAGTCGCCTCCTGCCTCATCCTTCATCTTCTTCTTCCTCGCCGCGCCACCTGTCACCGACGTGTCAACCTCCGTCGGTAAGCAGCCCACACGGCGGCTACGAGTCACGCCGAGTGCCAGCCCTGCTTGCGGCTTCTTCTCCGGCGGCCCCCTGCTCGGCGAGTGGTGAGGAGACCATCCCATTCCCGAGCTCGACTTCAACCGCACCGTCGTGAATGGAGTCGGCAATCGCGGTGCCGTTTTCCCGATTTGCGATTCCGGCGACTGGATCTCCATCCTCTTCTCTGACAACGCACTACGCCCCCGGCAATTAGGCGACTGGTCTACTGCTGGCGATGGTTCCAAACTTCTGCTCGACTGATTCACAGGCATGGCGACGATTGGCGGAGACGGAGTAGCGCCGCGAGCCTCCATCGGTTCCTCTTCTTCGACTGGTTGGTGGCTGACGGCCAACCAAGCGGCCGGTCGTACCCGGTCGTTTCCGCAGGTGGTCGTGGTCGCCGCCCGGATCAGATCCGTGGTTAACGATGACTGATCGTCTGGCGGCCGCAGCGGCGGCGGAGCGGCTGGGTTCAGGAACGCTCCACTCCGGCTCTGCTGCAGTCGATCCAGGAGAACACTGATCTTCCCCTTTTGGGATGCGGTACGTGCGCTGCTGTTCAAAGTTCCACTCACCCATGGAGATTCTTCTTCCCCCGCAACATCACGAGTTGGTTTTACTGCCCGAAACTGATGTCGGTCGATAAGGACCTCTGCAGCCAGGCCTTCTTCTTCAACCCCAGTTGGCGAGAGTATCATGGGGCCTTCAGTAGCGGCCGGCTGCTCTATGATTGTTGATCCCTCCTCAACCTTCTTAGTCCCGATAAGGAACCCAGCCACGGCAGGGGTGATTTGCCACACTCGATCGTGCTTCTGCGCAGAGCCGTGTGGTGCTTCGGCAACAGCCAGGGATAACGCAGCGACCTGCGGTGATGATGATGGAACAGCAGTAGTGGAGACAGCTACTGTTGCACCCGCCTGAGGATTTGGTTGCTCTGTCGTCACCATTACTGCGCCATCGTCCGCAACCTTCTTTCTCCGCGCTGATCTCTCTTGTGCCTCCTTGTTCCATCGGGCAAGAGTTTGCTGCAGTAGCTCTTGCAATCGGAACCACTCTGAATCAAAGAACTTGGATGGGTTCATTCTGGCTCTGATACCAATTGATAGAACCTGGGATTAGGGTTCTATCACTGGGAGATCTGGAGAAGCGGCTGCGGTGGGTCTCTTCGTCGCTACCCATCGATCGGCCGGCAAAATGAGGGGAAATTTGGATCCAGATCTGCCGCCTCCTCTTGGCGTTGGCGGAGGAAGAGTCATCCCATCCCCGCTCTTCTCCATCACCGCCTTTAGCGCCGGATGGAGCTGTCATCGTCGATGTTGTCGCTGGACAGGGAGTGGTGATGGTGGTAGAGCTGCTGGAAGAGTAGCGGCGGGGAAGGGAAGAAGGGAAGGTTGTAGTCGCTTTCTTGTTTTGTTTTTTTTTATTATTATATTTTTTTTCCTTATAATCCACGTCGGTTGATGGGGTAAATCCATCGCCAACTCATCTTTTTCCGTTAGTACAGTCATGCCGTCAACTGACGTCGTTAACAAAATGGACGGAATTGGTTATTTTGTGTTTTCGGATAATTATGGCTATATTTGTCAAAAGTGTGAAAGTTATGGCTATACAAGTGTATTTTGCCTTTATTTTATCCAAGGTAAGTTCACAATCACAGGTCATGATCGTCTGCAGTTAGACTCCCGATAAAAGGGTCTGTTTTAGCTATGAGGTGGGCAGCTTTGTTGAAACTTCAATGAGCAAAGTGGCACGAAAAAATCGGATACAAAAATTATATCGAAATTATCCGAGAATGATTCATGCCCAAAACCGATGAAACAAATCGAATACAACAAATCATATTGAAATTGTCATCATCTCTAAGCAAAAAGATGTTATTAATTGTTATTGGTGCATGGTATATTGACTCTTGGTAGGGTTTTGAAGAGGAAGAAGAGGTGGGAGTGGTGCAGTCTCTACCTGACTGAGGTTTCTGCTTTAGGTGACACCTCCCACCCGGCCCTTCATCGACGTTGTATTATTGGTTTTTATTCAACCTAGATTACTTTTCGTGATGGATAAGGAGGATTGTGAAACAATAAAACAACCCCTACTCTATAGACTTAACAGTTAACACATTGGAATGCTCCAAAGCATATAAAACTCACATCATAATATAATAAAATAAAATAAAAAGAGCCCAGAAAACGACATGCATATGCTCTATCAGTCCAAATAAAACGTACTCCCCTTCACCTTTAGACTCCTTGTGTATCATAATCATATCCTAAATTAACCTTTCCCTCTCCTTGCTTTCCCCCGCCTCGTTTCTTTTCTCTTCCCGTTTAAAATTCACAAATAAGCAAGTGATCTTTGTTTCCTCCACCTCCCCCTCTCATTTGGATCTTTCTAAACCTACCTAATGGATGATGGATGGGTAAGTGTTGTTTCTTTCAAGAGTGTTAATGTTGGCTTTTGTTCTTAATTTTTTGGATTAGAATTTGTAATTTTAGTATCCATCGTTATTATAACTATATCCTTTTTTTTATTCTAAATTAGACTCGTTGTATTGGATATTTAAAAGAAAATGGATACCTGCTTCTAAAAGTGTGGATTGCGTTAAAGATAGTTAATTAGATGGTCGATCTTGCATTTTTGTACGTAGAGTCATCTTTGACTCATTTGGGGCGGATCCAAACTCAACCACTATGAGTACGTATGGAACTGGCTAACCCATACAAATCATGACAATTAATCAAATTACGCAATAGGTTGACCTACATTGTCATTCCTACATGTGTCTCGTCCTTGTGACCCTTCACATTCGATCGATCAACAATGGCCTTACATTAGTAGGATATATACTAGAAAATAAATCATTAGGTACCTATGTACAAAAATGGTTAGTGGTGGTTATCACTGTTGGTAATGGGTTGGCTTTATTCCCTGTCCAGTATTTTTTTTTTTTAAATCCTTCCTCCCTATTGTTTTCTTCCTGGTCATTGTATTGCTTATTTGACACATCAATTAAATTCCAGATGATATTAAGTCCAATCATATGCCCAAATTAACCAGTGGAGAAGGAATATTGGAACTAATCCGCATCAACAAGTTGCGTACGTGTGGGTCTAACTATAAGTGTGGATGTGAGTAGATGATCCATTACCAATAAAGTAATTGACGGGTAGAGCAGTTTTAAAAATCAGTTACCAACGTTGATGGGCCTTTGAACCCAAGGGCCACCACACCACAAGGCAAGCCTATGGCAACGCACGTCCCACAAACTTGGGCCCTACCATGCAACGATCGGGGCCCACCAAGAAAAGACATCCCACTTAGCTTTTCTATTGCGAGTCAAAAGTATATCTAATTTTGAGTTTTGACCCAGTCGAGAGGATGAAGAGAGAAAGATAAAGAATTAGAGGTTAAGTTGTGATTATAGGGTGAATTGCACCTCCTTTCTTATCTTGAGAAGAATGGTTTAATTTATGAATAATATTCAGGTTCCTATATAAAAAAAAAAAAATATATATATATATATATATATAGAGTGAATTGCACCTAGCAGTATACTAGCTATAACTGTGACAGATTTCAAAATTGTGGCTATGAAAGTGTATTTCGCCTAAAAATATTTTTAAAATAAATTATAATGCGCATCTACTGACAAGTCAGCCTGAGTTGTCTCTGACGTGTACATCATTTTGGTATCCTAGTCAACATGTTGTTAACCTAACTGACAGAATATCTAACGTTTTAAAAGTTTGTAACGGAAATGGGTTGATTTGTTAAACAACCATCAAAATTCTGATTATTTCGTGTATTTTGGAAAGTTATGACTATAATTGTCACAAACATGACAGTTGTGGTTATGAAAGTGTATTTTGCCTATGAAAAACGATAAGGATATAACTTGCTAGGTGAAACTTTCTGCACGGTGCAAACTATGTATTTAATGGAAAGAATACACTTCAAAGAGTGTTTGCTTGTCAGATTTTAAAATGACAGTTTTGAATTTTGAAAATTTTGGATTTAGGATGGATTTGTTGCATTATGGATTTGAAAGAATTTGTTATATGTTTAGTTGATCGTTTTATTATGAATGTCTCAAATTTTTGCTTTCTATAACCAAATCTCAAATTGAAATGTGATATTTACAAATTCGTGAGGTCCACAGATTTGTATCTAAAAAAAAAGTCAAAATTTATAAGTCCCATGAATCTGTATACCTCAACAAACAATAGATTTGTATCAAGTCCATAATACTTGAGATTTAAATACCATATATATCTATCACTCAAATCCCACAATCAACACATATCTTAGATTTCAAAAATTGAAAAAGAGATGGTAAGGAAATAATTGTTGAGATCGACTTTTCTAAAACTACATGCAGAAAACTTTGATTCCCCTCCCTCTATAAATACTGGATCATATTGTTACCCCAAGTACCCAAAAAAAAAACAACTCTCTTCTCCTCTCCTTTAATCTCTTCCTCTTATTATTTTGTCTTCTACCGTGACAATATCGCATTGTTGAACAATGTTTCGAATTTTGGTTGCACTTTTACTGTTAGGAATCAGTGTAACAGGCCAAAAAATTAATCCCAGGGATCCCGATCCAATACATCATGGTTCACCAGCACCTGCAAATCCTCCACATGTGTCCAATTGGGAGCTCATAATGAGTAAGTTGTTTAATATTATAGAATATTAAAATATCATTAAGCTTATTGTTGTTGTTTTTATGGTTACAAAGCTTTATTGAAAAATATTAAAATATTGAATTGGGAATAGGATTATGCATGCATTCATAATTCTTTTTGTGTTTTAATCAAGTAATTAAACATTTCTCATAAATAAATTATATAGTATAAAATTAAACAAATATCTTTATCCCCATAATAGCATATAAATGACAGATTTACATAAATGCAGGAGGTTTAGATATTGCCTTTGAACCTTTCATGTTCGTTAATAGACTGGTTCCCTCTGGTCCGAATCCACTGCATAATAAAAAACATCCGAAATCATCACCTGCACCAGCACCACCAGCTTCAAAGCCTTCGCACATGTCAAATTGGGAGCATATGACAAGTAAGTTGTTTAATCTTTTATATGATATATATATATATATATAAATATGAAGTCATTCTAATGTAATCTTCAATTAAGCTTCTTTTGTTTTTATATGGGTACTAAGCTTATTTGATAAAAAAAATATCAGAATATTAATTTGGAAATAGGATTATGTAGTTATCATGTTTGTGATTTAGCCAAAGTTGAGTGGGAGAAAACAGTTAGACTGGTGTATTACTGGAGACTGGAGTATATATACTATATTCCAAGTATTTCGAATGAAATATCTCCATTTAAACCATGAATTAAAACTAATTTGGATTATACACCAATTAGTCGCCTTATATAGTATCTAAACTTATACACAAACTCACAATGTTGCGTGCGTAAATTGCAGATGAGTTGATTGGGAGGAGGAAGATTGTTGACGCGGCAAATCCCTATGCCAAAAAAGAGTAGACGGATCAATGGTGACCGTCAATGCACAACTAAAGTGGAAGAGTGACAAGATTTCATATTCTAATTTACAGTCGAACAATAATGTTTTATGTGAATCAAAATACAAGGAACGATATAATAAACGTTATGTTTTGAACTTTTTATGTCTGATGAGGTACTGTTTGGTTTCTCGAATAATCATCGTATGAAAGTGGTTAGAATCACTGCAGTTCCAATTTGAACGTTGATTCATGGTTTGTCACATCATCATTAACATTAATTTGTAGATCATAAACGTGTCACGCATGTAGTGCCACAACTTTCGTACTTCAAATTCTTGTCCAGAGCCAGACACATAAACAAAAACAAACCCTAAGTAGTAATTACCTAATGGCAAGAGTTCCTACGGTTTGTAGTTTGTACCCTAACTAATCCAATCTAATATTTTAGAGTGCAGTGAGTAAAAGGGTTTTAAGTAGGTAAGGAATAGTAGTTTAGCGCATTTGTGTTACGTTTATCAGTGTACCTTTTCTTTTTTATAGTGAAGAGACTTACAGTAATATCGAATGTCAATCCAGTAAGATGATTTCAACCTAAATTACTCATTCTTGATTGCTTAATTAACATTCAGTAATTGAAAGATTGGCTGGAAATTGGAGCGGGAAAGGAAGCTCGGAGCTGCATCTTTGCAAGCACAGTGTGGTTTATAATGCTGCAAATTCTTACTGTGGAAAATTTAAAGCTGGTCTCACCATCACCCTCAATGTCATTGTATAGTTACGTGCATTCAAAGTTGTCGTCTTTGTATGTTCCAAAATACATATGGGTCGAGATCTATATCAGCTTCTTTGAATCCAGAGGATGTATTTTTACACATGGGAAAGCCACCAAAAAAACGAGTCAATCTAAATACCTCCCCCCAACGTTAGATAATTCTAATTGTCTCATAATGTATTAATTCACATTTTCCCTCCTTCGATTGCTTCATCATATTTTCTTTTGTTTTGCCAAGTGGAACAAGTTGACCTAATTATCTCATATTGAGGTAATTGGAGCGGATTGACTGATCACATAAATTCATCCAAATGACTTCTTAGAGCATTTTCATCGGCTTTTTAAACAGTGGTGGACTCAGGATTCTCATATAGGTGTGTCAGTCGATAAAACTAAATAAAATAATAAATAAATTTTAATTATATTTTACTGTGAAACACAACAAGAAGTGGGATCGAAAGAGGTAAAGGGAACACTAGGGATTTTTTATAAGATAGTAGTCCATATGCAACCGGACTCTCGATGAAATAGCATTTTTTGTCACTAGCTGGACAACTATGTGAAAGCTACAAGGATCAATAAGAAACAAAACTTATTCAGGTAGAGAGAAAAAGGAGAAAACTTCCTTACGATTACCCCTGCCTAAAACCTAAGAGTAATAATAAACCATTGCGTCTAAATGCTTAAGCAGTGGAAAGAACCTCAAATTTGTCATAAGTTAACTAAAATTTAAAATGAATAATATATATTTATGTATTTTGGGAACTTTATGACACCAATTTCATCGTAGTGTATTAAAGGTGTGTCGATTATAATTATTGAAGGTGTGTCGAAAGTCCTAAATTCAAAAAAATTATACCGAAAAAACATGGGTCTCTCACAAAATATTCGAGCGAAGATGTGTCACTTGACACACTTCCCTAACTTCTACCCTGTTTCTAAACAATGCAAATGCTAAACTCTATGTTGCAAAGCAATTTGCAATTGCAAGAGATGGAGGGGTTTTTTTGTTGTTGGTAAGGTTAGGACTCAGTGTGTGAGGTGGATATTCTCATTCACAGATTACTATTAGGCTAACTCCTTGAGGTTAATGGAGGGGTAATTGCTTATTTAGAAACATTGCTAAATTAACAAGTTCTTTGTGTAAATGATTTTTTTTTATTGTTAGTTACTGTTCAATGAAAAGTATTTTGATAGATTTAAAATTTAGTTGGGACCCACAATAGCAATTACAAACAAAATTTAGGGATGTAGTTCGCTTGACATTTTTAAGAAACAATTGCTAAAATTGTTAATGTGGTTGTAGAGACCATATTTAGAAATTGGTAGGGATGAAGATGGTCTTATAGATTTCAAAATTGAAAATAAATAGTAAGGAAATAATTGTTGAGATAAACTTTGTAAACTACATGCAAAAAAAAACTTTGATTGTGATCTTTATATATATGGTGATATAGTAATATACCAACATGTATTTGGAGGGTGTAACGCTATAAATACTGGACCATAACCTCTTATTGTTCCCAAACAGCTACACCGAAAAATAATTCTCTTCTCCTCTCTTTCAATCTCTTCTTCTTGTTTAGCAATGTTGCAAATTTTGGTTGCACTTGTGCTGTTGGGAAACAGTGCAACAGCCCAAAAAATTAACCCTGCCAACTGGGCCAACCGTGGCTCATCTCAAATTGCAGCTTCAACTCCTCCACATATTTCAAATTCGGATGCCGCTCCGAGCTATATAAGTAATGAATTTACTTTAATTCAATCTTATTAAGCTTTTTTTTCGTGTGTTTTTATGGTTACGTAATTTTTAATGAAATTATTAATATTATCATTTTTGTTGTTTTAGTCAAGTAATAAAACATTTCTCATAAAGAAATAAATAAATTATATAGCATAGAATTCAAGGTTCAGGCTGGCATACGCTTTTACCTTACCATATGTTCTTCGAGTTTTGTTATTTAGACCATGAATTAATCGGAGTTTGGGACATGATACTATACCATAACCTCTAATGGGAACCCTAGTCCCCAATTCTCTAACCCAAACCAGAAATTCATTTATAAAATAAAATAAACGGTTCTTATTCGTCAAAATTATCAAAATACAAATAATAGGTATGAACGCATGCATATTGCGTACACTAATCTTTGTCATCATTAAAAAAATGTCATGACAAATAAACGATTACTTTATATATTTACAGGAGGTCGAAAGATTACTTATGAGCCTTCTATCTCCATCGATAGATGTGTTCCCTCTGGTCCGAATCCAATACATCATCGTTGTGCACCAGCACCTCCAACGCCTCCGCATATGCCAAATTCGGAGCATATAAAAAGTAAGTTATTTAATATTTTATAAGATATAAAATACATCAGGGTTCATTTGCACGGCTGCACCGACACCTGCAAAGCCTTCTCATAAGCCAAATTGGGATCCAATAACAAGTAATTTGTTTGATATTTTATAAGCTATATAAGTAATAAAATTACTTTAATTCAATCTTATTAAGATTTTTTTGTTTTTGAATGGTTACTATGTTCTTATAAAATTATTAAAAAAATTGAGTTAGGAATAGGACTATGTATTCATAATTTTTGTTTTGTTTTAGTGAAGTAATAAAAAATTTCTCATAAATGATTTAGCATATAATTCAAAAAATTATGGCATAACAAATAAACGATTACTTTACATATTTACAGGTGACCGAAAGATTACCTTTGAGCCTTCTATCTCTGTTGATAGATGCGTTCCCTCTGGTCCGAATCCAATACATCATCCTTGTGCACCTAAACCAGCACCTTCAACGCCTCCGCATATGCCAAATTCGGAGCGTATAACAAGTAAGTTATTTAATATTTATCAGATATATAAAAATTGAATTCTTTCTAATATAATCTCATTAAGATTTTTTTTTCTATGGTTACTAAGTTTCTGTAATAAAGTTATTGAAATGTTAAATTGGAAATAGGAGTATGCATTCATCATTTTTGTGCTTTAGCCAAGTTGAGTTGGATAAAACGTATATATTTAGTATCTAAACTTTTTCACAACCTCACAGTGTTGGCTGCGTAAATTGCAGGACGGTTGATTGGGAGGAAGATTGTTGATCCGGCAAAACCCTATACCAAAAAGGAGTAGACAGATAGATCAAGGGTGACCGTGAGTGCACAACTCTAGTGGAAGAGTGTCAAGACTTCAAACTATAATTTATAGTGGATAAAAAATGTTCTATGTGAACCAAAATAACAAATATTATGTTTTGAACTGTTTCGTTTTTCATGTAGTAATCGTAATGAAGTGGTTATATTTCGTACATGAATCCCTCCAAACATTCCAACTTATTGTGATTAGTTTGTTTATGACATGATATGATCAGAGTTGATTTTATCTTGAGGTCACATGTTCAATTTCTCACAACCCTATTATTAACATTCAATTTAAAGCACACGCGGTATCACGTATGTACATAACTTTGCAGAGGTTTTCAATTGACGTGGGAAGACATGAAGTTTAATAAGTTGTGTGTGGGGTGGCCGAAGGAAGGTGGAGTCGATGGTCCGTGCGTGGTGGTTCAGTACAGGATCAATCGTTTTTAGTTCATTGCCAGGGGCAGTGGCCCGGCGCGGAGGGAACCTTTAAGGAGATGGGTCCTAGGATCTCACTTAGCAAAAAATTGGGTACTAAAATCATTTAAATATATGCATTTTAGCATGATTCTTGAAATGTAGGACCCATATTTTTACCGATAATACCTCATGTTAAGACCCTAATTTAACTTAAAATTATTAAGAACCTCAATCCATTCAAAGTCTGGCTATGCCACTTGTTGCCATGAGTAATTAAATTAATTCACCTTTTGCTTTCTCCCCTAATCCAATACTACTCTTTCTAGATCGCCGATCAATTAACACTCACACCAATACTTCTTTTCTGTATCAATGATTGTTTATTATTATGACAGGATTCACCAAGTGGAAAGAGTTGCTTGAAATTGGGCCGGGAAATGGGAAGCTCGAAGCTGCATATTCTTGCAAGAACAGTGCGGTTAATTAACTGCTGCCAATTCTTACTGTGCAGAAATTAAAGTTGGCCTCTCGGCCAATCACCCTTAATTAATGTCATTATTATAGTTTTACGTGCATTCAAAAGTTGTCGTCTTTGTATGCTCCAAATTATATAATGGGGTCGAGCTCTCGACAGCTTGTTTGAACCCAGAGGATGTACTGTGTACGCACGTTTACGTTTAATGCAAACTACTGCTGCAAAGGAGTTGGGTTGGCTTTGTGCTGTCTTCATCATCATCGTCCCATATTGTATGGTCTCTTAACCAGCTTTCTGCCTACGTACAGTCTTACTCAATCGTATTAGTTGAATGATGCAGACGTATAGCCTACGCAGCGTTTTCCCTCAGAAGAAGCGAACTAATACATGCTGCAGTACTCGAGAATTCTTCACAAACTCTTAAACTCAAGCTGACAAGTTGACTGTAATCACAGAAATATAATACAATATTTAACTTCGAAATACTAAACAGATTGCCGTCTTAGCTCAGCCGGTAGAGCGCGTGGCTTTTAACCACGTGGTCGTGGGTTCGATTCCCACAGACGGCGTAACTCCTTCTATTTTTACAGTAACGCAATGGGGCATTTCATTTTCAACATTCCTGTAACTTCTGTTCTCCTATTTTTCTCTCGAAGTAATCTGACGGCTTGACCACTGAACAGTGAAAACAGACAAGAAGAGTGAGAGGAGGGTTCCATTAAATTCTTTTGCTGGCAACCCCAAATTTATTTATTTCGTTTCAGAGAAAGTTCTGCACATTTGGTACAGTTCATGGGCTTCACGTCGTGTCACCTTCTCTCACCAATCTGCTTCACGAACCCAGAAAAATGAAAAGGGAAATTAAATGGAGAAACCTTGAGAAAAAGGAATCATGGGAAAGCCATGCACTTCACTAAATATATTTACCCGCCACCAACCGGCCATCCACCGCCACGCCACGGAAACTGCCCTTTCCTTCCCCTTCACTTTCTCCCCCCGCGCTCTTTCATCCATTCTGTTTCTTTCTTCTTCATTTGTCAACTCTTCTGTTCCACCATCACCTACCTTTAATGGCATCCACGATCATCCTCCAAACCAAACCTTCCCCTCTCTACTACTACTATATCATTACAAAGCCTAACCCCACTTGTCTTCTCTATTCGTTCAATCCCATTTAGAAAATGAAGTTCGAAGATTACTTGGTGGAGCAAGCTGACGATCAGAAGCAGAAGCAGCAGCAACAACAGCAGCAGGAGAAGAGGATCAGCCTGGAGCAAGAGGTCTGTAAAACTCCCATGCTTGCTTGCTTGCTTCTTCTTCTTCTTAGTTTCTTCGGGTTGTTTGTGAAAGTACAACCCCCCATGGGGTTTTCATTTTTCCAGGTTGAGAAGCTGCAGGCGGAATTGGAAACACAGCAGGCAATAGGGAAGGTGCTGCACTCTGCACTTCATGGCCCTGTTGCGTCAGCAGCGAATTCATCACTTGCCTCGTTGCTTCCTCCTCACGTAAGCTTTTCGGTTCCGAGACTATTCAGTGGGGGGTGGTTGATGATTGATCACTGAGGAGTTTCTGACATTGGTTACGATGTGGGGGCAGGTGCAGGAGCTTCTCTCGGAAATGGCAATGGTGGAGGAGGAAATCGTCTGGCTGGAGAGGAAAGTAGGTGAGTTGAAACTTGGCTTGTACAACGACCGGAAGCTCGCCAAAGAAAGGAAGTCACAGCTGAAGCAGCAACAGAGACGGCAGAAGACAAAGCATCAGAAGAATTACTTGCCACTTCCCCCGCCAGCGCCACCGTGCGCACCTGTAGGGGATCGCTCTGTGATTAATGGTGATCTCTACCAGGTGTCGAAATCACAGCGCCATGCGGGTGGTTTCCGAAGGGAGAGGTTCAAGTTCAGAAGAGCTTCTGCTGGTTCTGCAGAAGAACTGTTCTGCATTCTTCCCACTGCTGCTGCTGCTTCCCCAAGTACGCCCCTAGTCAAAATCCCGAGTCAAATTCCTAAAAGATAGTATAGATTACGCGTTATAAGATTACTCAACTAAACTCTGTTTGATTCTATGTAAAAGCTTTCATGAATTTACTAGCACAGTCAAAGAACTTGGCATTATTGAGGACTAGATCATGATATCATTGCTAGAAACTTTTGAATCCGAAAATGTTTATAGGGTGTTCTTAGTAAAATTGTAATCTTTTACATGAGTGATCCGTAAAATCTCATGGTTTTCACAATTCCAGTTTACTGTTCCAAATTTATAGTTGCTCGTGGATTGGTTTTAGAATCTGAGCGTGACTACCTTTGCAGAAGCCGAAAAGCCAAAGAAGCAACACAGGCGAAGATCAATCATGCAGAAGGAACCTAAAATGCAGAGAGAAGTAGTATGTTACGAGAAGCCAAATGAGCTATCGGAAGAACTCACCAGAAGCCTCATTGGCATATTTCTTGATCTCAACCAGACGTCAGCTGTTGAAGAAACAGGAGATTCAGCTATCGTCCCAAAGCATAGTATCATCTCCCACCGCACAAACTCGAAAGGGCCAAAAGCAGCTATCTCGTCATCATTCAACTGTAAACAACCTTCACCGTGTGTTTCTTCCCCTTTCAATGGGTCGCCATCTTCGAACATTGATCCTTATGGAATTATGCCGGACGAAGACAGTGGTGGTATCAGAGACATTGGACCCTACAAGAACTTCATCCAGATTGGAAACAGCTCTTTGGATATCAGCAGCCGATTCAAGCAAACTTCACCAGCTGCTGAAAAGCTAAGGTTGTGACTTTGGATATGCTTATTAGGCTGCTGCTGATGTTCTGAAAGTAAAATACTAAGTCTTACAAATCAACTCTCATCCATTTTCTTCTCAGGGATCTGGTGCAGAAATTGGGGAATGTTGATTTGACGTTCTTGACATACAAGCAGAAGTTGGCGTTCTGGATCAATATCTACAATTCCTGTATAATGCATGTACAGTAAGAACGCCTTTTTCAGTATTCAAAGTCAAGCAAAACAGAAGTCCCGGAGGTGTTTATATTTCATAAACGCAAGTGCAATTAATTCTAACTTTGGTTTTCATTAAAATCTCAGGCATTTCTAGAACATGGACTGCCTTCCTCACAGGAGAAACTGTTGGCAATCATGAACAAGGTATGCTACATTCATTTCATGTCTCCCTAAAACACACTATCCATGTGCCCTAAAAAACTCTAGCAGAGTGGTGATCATGGTTCAGACGATGAACTTCAAACAAGAATAGTGAGTGATGTTTCCATTCTTTAATTCACAAGCACAGGCTGCAATCAACGTGGGAGGAATGGTGTTCAATGCTCTGGCTATAGAGCATTTCATTCTCAGGCATCCATGTGAAGCAAGCTATGTAAGTAGATAAACTGAGGAATTAAGCATAGACTCGTACAATACTTCCACAAGAGAGATTCAAGTTCAAAAACAATATATATAGCCTGACAAAGGATGTCGATTACACTTACAAAGGGCCCTGTGGACGACAAGGAAATGCTTCTCCGCCATACTTATGGTGTTGGATATCCAGAACCGAACGTGACATTTGCCCTCTGTCGTGGCAACTGGTCGTCTCCTGCAGTACGTCACCAAACTCTTCCCGGAAAATTCGTATTGAAGCTGAAAAATAGGTCCAGTACTTAATTCAATTTTTTAATTTGCAGTTGAGAGTATACACAGCAGACCAAGTGGTGAACGAGCTGGGAAGGGCCAAAGCAGAGTACTTAGAAGCTTCAGTTGGGGTGGTGAGGAGCAAGAGAAAGATTGTCGTGCCGAAGCTACTGCAATGGCACATGCGAGACTTTGCCGACGATATGGACTCACTACTGGAATGGATTTACAGCCAGCTATCACGCTCTGGTTCGCTCAAGAGGCTGATGATGGAATGTCTGAATGGAGGAACCAAATCTCCAGCCACAAAGATGGTGGAGATTCAGCCTTATGAATACGGTTTCCGCTACCTGCTGCCTTTCTAAGAATGAATCCAAACGAGAGTAGAGATGATAGATATTGACACAACAATCAAGACCCTGACTGCTATTATAGAGACTGTCAATACTTAGGTGGTAATTTCTTGCTGTGCACTCAAGATCAGCAGAAGTGAACAGCTGATGATGTAACTAAAGTTCTATAACTTCATTCTAGTTAATACAGAGATAAATAAAGGGTGTGTTCGTTTTGACTAAAGAAATACGTTAATTGAGTCAACATCATTGCATTTTCCACCTATGCTCATTTCAGATGAGAAATTATTCTCAAGTTATATACTTGATAATCATTTTCTGGAATACACTAGTATTTGTATTCAACAAACGATTTGTCAACAAATTTACTGTTCTTTTATTGCTAAAAAATATTTTCATATTTCATTAACTCAATTTTTTTTCCGAAACTCAAGCAAACACTATTTTGAAACCCAACCAAACACTTCACTTGATAAAACATAAACACCAACTTGGGCAGATTCATTGATCCACTAGCAGAAGCACTCAAACGCCAATAATGTATACAATAGGAACATGAACTGCAACAGAAGGAATAAACCGAGAAGAGCAGAGTGTGATGCAGCAAACTAGGCAAGGGTATTGGTCACATTCTCCTTGCTTCAAACCGCAATCAAGAGAAACAGATATGAGAAACCAAAGAGTGCTACTTCAACTAAGGGAATTAACAATCCTATTTAACAGGTTTAACCCAAACACGGTTTCTTCACAATTGACTTTCACCACCACATTCAATGGCTCGGAGCATATACCTTCAGCTGTGATGGTAATTAAGCAAGGGGCTGAGTTGCTAAGGATTTCACTGCTGAACCGCAAACACAAGCCAGATGCATCATCGTGCTTGGCAGCGATTGGCATGTCGACGGATACAAGGAAGATATTGGCATTGCTGAGCATTGTTAATGCTATGCTCTCACAGACTACCAGAAACTTGTCTTTTGCGAATGTGTGATTTCCCTTTTCCTTGTTTAGATAGTCTACATGGCCTTTGAAGATACAACTGGAAACCCGGAAATTGGAAAATGAAATGAAGATGAACTCAGTAAGTACGTGTTTTTAATGCACTGAAGAAATAGGGGGACAGGAAAGCAATTGAATTACAGAATGGGTGTGTTTGTTTTCATCTAAAGATAAGTACTTTTGGAAGGGAAAAAAATTGGCTCAAAAGCTAGAACTATCATGCATCATGAACCCCGACAATTATTGAAAGCTAAAGCCACCTCACTAAAATATTTCATTTCCACCTTACGTTTGGAAAAACAATAATCTAAGTTACACTCATAAAAAAAATCATCTATCAGTAGCTTCTATTACTAAAAGATCGTTCATATCCATCAACTCAACTTTTTCTTAGCACTTTCACAAACACACATTCTCTCCACTTTTTCTAAAACTTCAGAAAAAGTCACTATCAAAAGCTAATACACAGTGAGTGATGATAATTATAACATCAGAGTGATAATAATAACTAAGATTAAAAGTTGGAGCCAAGTATAATTAACTGACCTCCTTGTGCACTCGAACATTCCTGGAAGATGAGATTCCTTGTCTTTGAATGCATCAACATCCATTGGAAGTGGTTTTACAAAATACCCAATGTCAGGTCGCAATTTAACTGGATGACTCTTGCCATTGAAATATATGACCAACTTCAAGGGCAACAAATGGTGGTGGAAGCGGACATGAATTGTCTCCCTAGTTGCCTGACCAGGTTCCAGAGAAGTAATCTCTTCCATAGGAATCAATGCCGGTACATCGTCCTGAGAAGAGCTGTAATAACCGAGTCAAACGCATGTGGGCTAAGTTAGTGCCACAAGAAAATTGAAGAAAAACATTGATGGTGATAAAACAAATATAGATATTTCTTCTTTTTTAGTGATGATAGGGGCATATGGAAACATCAACGGTACCAGAAAAATTACAACATCACAGCTAATCAATGACTAGATAAGAAAACCAGTCACAAGTAACATAAACTAGCCAAAGCCGGATAGGAACAAAAGTTACCTCTCAGAAGAATCTGAAGGCTTGGTCGTGAAGTCCTCATGCTTCAACACTATGTTTGAGATAGTCTCACTGGAACAGTTCTCGAAAGAAGCTTGTATGGTTATAACATGAGGTGAAATTGTTGATACTTCAGATGAAAACGTATAATCCACCTTCATGCCATTTCCATTCGCAGGGTCTAAGAGTTCATATGTCTTAGGTATCACTCGCTTCCCAATGTCCTTAATTGAAATTCTTGCTGACCTAGGGACCTTACTCTGTTCGGGTATACTTGAATTTGGTAAACTGGGCTGATCATCCAACCAAGTTTCTAAATCTCTTCTTGACATAAGTTCCTCAAGATCAGCAGAACCAGCTGGCCGGAGATGGTTCTCATCAGATATTTGAATCAGTGGATCTTGGATGTTTTCATCTTCACTTGAGGAACCAGTCTTACCATTATCAGTATTGCCACCAGAAGCAACTGAGTTGTCAGAGCCATTGTAAGAACCACTTTCCTCATCCAAAGATCCAGTAAATGAATCAGAACCATCTTGTTCCGACACCTCTGCCTCAGCATCTGCATCATCAAGAATAGTACAAGGCTTGGGCAGTGGTTCATACCCTGGGGCAGCATGAAGTACTATCTGTGACAGGGATCCCGGGAGATAGACTCGATAATTGACTGGTACTGGGGACTGTTGAGTTGCTTGTTCATGAAACATGTGTTCGGCAAGTACATTGAGAAGGCCTTCATTTTGAGAGGAAGCGACCACCTCATCTTCCAATTTCTTTGAGCCCAAATGACTTGAAAGAAGTTTCCTGAAGAAACAGCCTCTTCCACGGACAACATAGTTCATATCACACTCAGCCAGTTCTAGCACATAACAACCTATTTTTGTTAATGTCTCTAGATCTCCACCTTTTGAATTTGACAGTATCTACAGGGCATTAAATAAAGAATCAACTGCAGAGTTCTTGCAAAGCATCGAGCACAGAATGGGCAAAAGAGATTCATGCACGGAAGGTTATAAGAAAGGTCTGATGCATTCGGCACCTTAGGCCTTGGAGCTCATCAGAGAATTCCTATTAAGCCTCAATTCCACAATCTAGTGAAACTGATTGATAAACAATTTAAGAGTTGCTGAAAGAGGTAAAAAATACCTTAGCAACTGTGTTTAGAGTCTGCAACTTTGTTTCTGAGCTTTCTGAAGTAAAGCTCCAAGCAATATACTTAAGAACAGTAATTAACATTTTCGGAATTATCTCCCCAACCTTGCTATACTCTCCCAACATCCAAATAATTATTGCACGGGCTGCAGGTACCTTGATGGAATCTAGGTTACGAACTAACTGAACAATAACCTGCAATACCAGATAAACTTATTAAATAACAAGAAGAAGCTTCAACACAGCAGAGACGATCATCTTCAAGCTTTGTTGTGTTAATTCGTGGCACAGGATTTGCTCGTAATTCATGTTTTCAAGCCTCGTGCTTTAATTGGTTGACCTTGTCATTTGACAGCTATTTTCCAACTAAATTGAAATAACTAGTTATTCAATATATGCTAACAACAGCTAGCTCATGGTTCTCTGAGAGCTGGTAGTAGGGATACAGTGAAATAGATGATAACTTCAACATCTAATTTCACCATCATCAAACACATGTCTACCTTGTTTCAGCACCATCCGCCGCCAGCCTCAGTTACCAAGATCAGGACATGCAAATGAGGATGTTGGAAATGTAAATGACTTAAGAAGAACAAAGTCATAGCATTACCTTTTCATGACTAGGAGGATCCTGCTTTACAATCATTTTAATTGACATTATAGCTTGAACTAAAACACCTGCTTCTTCTTCAGAAGCCCTGGCGTCACTAGTGAAAGAATCTGAAAAATGAGCAGATAATTCAGCAGAAGAGAAGAAAAGTTAAAGTTTCCTTGTTGGACTTAGCTAAAACCAACTACAGACCCTGCCTAGTCAATGCCAACAGCCCTTCCAAGCACGTGCTAGCCATTTTAGGAAGTTGCAATGCACATAAACCAATTGCAGCTACTGTATCAGCTGCAAATCTCCTGTCCGGGTCCCTAATGTAGTCCTGTGAGAAATTAAGACGCAAGCAACGAAAATGTATTATTAGCCACTTCGAAGAAGATCCTATTATTTGAGGTATATGAATGACAAAGCAGTATTAGCAATTTCTTCCCCCCCCCCCCCCCTCCCCTTTTCATGAATGAAAGCAATTACTACTAGGCAAAGAAAGATAAAGGACTTACCTGAAATTCCTTGAGGATAGATGCAATGGATGAATCTGTAGAAATAGTACAAAGAATCTCAAGCTTCAAGGCTTTTGTCTGATATGAGTCTGTGGATAGTATGAAAAAGTTCTCAAAGTGTGAAGCAAATAGATAAGGCATTGCTTTAGCAAACACTTGAATGTTGCAAAGGACCTGTAAGGAAACAATATAAGTGTATCAGCTGGACTTGAACTAACTCTTTCGAACTTGATTAGAAAGTTTATATAAAACGAAAACAAAGCGCCAATTGGAGGGGATCGCCTAAGAACTATATGAAACATCATGAAGATTTTGCATCTTGCAACCTCCCAAACGTCATCCAACAAAACAACAGGACATAGGTATGGTAGGAGCAGGCATATGAATGCCTAGCTAAGAGTAATACCAGAAATTTTTCATGTAGATAAAATTACTTGGGCATGCATTACCACATTACTGAAAATTGAACTATTCTACATTGTAACCATACACGTATCTCCCCCTAAAATGGATATACAAGACGATTTCCTTCCAAGTGGAATAATGTAACCCAACCACATTTGTAACTAAATACCCCATTTTAATCATTTCAAATCCTTTGCACTAGCTTGAAAAGGAAGAAATAACAGTTCCTGTTTTATTCTAATTCAAGAGTAAAAGAGCACCTCATAAAGAGAATGCAGGAATCTGCTATAAGAAAGCCTACACCTTGCTCTTCAACAGAAATCAAAACAGCATCTACATATTAAAGATAAATGAAACACTTTTAGTACCATCTATGTATACGAAAACATATAGATGCAGGGATTGCACAGTACCACGTAATTTGAATTTCTTGATGATCTCAACAAAAATAGCAGTGGTTTAACAATTCTTTCGATGTTCTCTTTTGGTGCCATAATCCAATGTACACCAGCTGCTGCCAGTACTACTGCACTATTGTTACTCCAAAACAATGGTGATGTACATTGAAGTAGGATCTTCACATCCTCGTTATTCTTGCTAGATGTAAACTTTGCACCACTAAATGTCAAGAACACCTTGTTGGAGTAACTTGAACGTGATAAATAATCATCAGGCCCTTCGATGTAACACCTATATATCATGCTAGCCAGCTCAGAGTCATATTTCTTACTGGGGTCAATGCCCTCTTTTCCGAACTTGGAGTCAGCATCTGAATCATCATTTTCAGATGAAGAATGTTCTTTGCTGTGCAGATGGAACATCATCGACTGCTTCACCAGCCCGTGCCTCGCTATGACATAGCGCAGAAGAATTCCAATTAAGACTATTTGACCCCACTCCTCGACATCAGGAAGAATAGTGCACAACCTTTTATAATTTTTCCCAATCAATGAATAATTATTTGGGCAGACAGAAGAAAATGCGGCAGCAGTAGCACCCACTACAGCCGGTGAATTGTCAGTTAACAATGTTCCAACAATCTGCATTGAAGACCACAACAGATTGATCGTCAAGCAGCCATCAATACTTAACCATGTTAAGTAACCAGAGATTTTTGCATGACATAAAGCTATGTAATACGACAAGTCCCAGATTAATCAATACCTCTTCAATGGTGGAAGAGTGTTCCTGCAAACGCAAATCATGCAATTTTGGAAGAGCACTGGCTGCACATTTTCTAACATACACAGAGGGATCTCTAGCGCACTTCCCGACAGCAACCAGAACAAGAGGAGCGATGGCATGTAAACGAATTCCAGCCATAGTACGGAGAGCCCATGCCCTTACTAATGGATTTGTATCCCCCAAGTCTTTCTGGAATGAATTTATCGACAGTAATGCTTCATTGGGACGCCTGCAAAATGAAATGATACAAACCAAAGGATCAACGCATAAATCAACCTCAGTTGCCCGAACAGCAGTTGGGATGAACTTGATAACCCAATTTTAAGTAATAACTAATAACCCTTGCTTTCAGTTAACAACAGGAAACCAACAACAAGCATGTTCTGTATCTATCTCCTGGACATACTTTTGAGCATAATGGAGGAGATACAAGTAAACCAGCTTCTTCACTTCCAACGAATGAGATGCCACGTTTTTAACCACCTGCAATTCCCTTGATTAAATGGAGAAGGGAAAACGGGACATAAGTACTGTAACCTCTGATGCCAAAGAAACCAAATTGAATATGCCATTTGTGAACTGCTTCACACTCAACACACTTGGTTTTGAATAGAAAGCGAAACAGCTACAAGCTGCCATAATCCAGTTCTACATTACCGATTGGCGGAATCTCGGCAGCCATCACCATGAAGGTTCTACTCAATTTCAGTAATTCAATGCGGCAAGTAAATGGTTGCGAACCTGGGGGAAGAAATTGGAAACGTCGAATCCCTGAGCAATGAGAGCCAGCAGGCGCTTGAGAGCTTCGCATTTCTCAGAGTCAAACTTGCTGTCAAGCAATGGCGCAATGTTAACGTCTTCAGGATCATCGTAGAGGTGCGCGTCCGTCCCGATCCGGAACATGATCGTCGACGCCTTGCTCAGCGTATCAGCCGTTGCTCCGAATTGCGGGAACATTCTGCGGCCCTGCTTTCTACTATTCTGGTTAACCTCTGCTGGCTATGGCGAATTGGCGATTCTTCCTCTTCCCTTCCTTTTTCTGATTCGGACACTGAACAGAGCGATGGTAGACTGGAGGTTGAAGAAGGTGAGGCTCAAATCTCAATTGACGAGAAGAGAAATTAGTTATGCACGAGAATAAGATTGAAGATTGTTAGTTGGATTGGGCCTAGATGTCTGATAAGGAAGCCCATTTAAACAAGCTCGTATGGTTTAATATTTGACATTAGGAGGCCCATGAAGGC
The DNA here is from genome assembly GCA_946122785.1 of Linum tenue. NCBI lineage: Eukaryota > Viridiplantae > Streptophyta > Magnoliopsida > Malpighiales > Linaceae > Linum > Linum tenue. Next base: position 7,336,831 of record CAMGYJ010000005.1, on the reverse strand, counting down.
CCACAACACCAGCTCCACCTTAGGGCCGTTAGTTATTCAAAGTTGTATTTTTTTTATATATACTAGTCACGGGCCCGGCCAGTTGGCCGGATTAAGTTGTCATGTCACGCACACAAATAACAGTAGCAATTTATATTAGAGTTTTTTATTAGTTTAAGAAAATCAATGTTCATCCAATGCACTAAACATTCAAAATATGAACATTGTACTGTTTTCCGGCATAGTAATGACTATTCGACAAAAATTATTTTACGAAAATAAAAGAAAATCTCAATGTAAGGAAACTTACTCCTAAATATCAATTAAAATGACCCTTCTAATTACGCCTCATTGTTAGAGATGACTACATATTTTATTTTTTGACTTGTTTGCATTTCCTCCTGCATGAGCAACAACTTCATCGTCACCATTGATAATGTCTTCAAATGATTTCAATATGGATATGTACGGTAAAAATCTAACCTGATTTGGAGTTCATTGCCAGTGTTATAGATGTAGAGTTGAGCAAATTTTGGTTTGTTTCTTTTCAGTATGTATCAGGCTGCCGATTCGATGATATACTTAACCTCCAATTGAATAGACATATACTCCATGTCCATCATTTATAGATCGATCCAGTTTACTTCCAATAGAAGTTAATGCGAAGACCCCGTCATATCCTCGAATATGTTCCAAAAAGTGACGTCCGGTTGAAGTTTTTTCTTGCAATAGCATATTCAAAACCTCTGCATGCTATCTTTGAGGAGAGAACTTCACATAACACATAATTTGATAACATATAAATCGAAAACAACCATGACATAAATGGATTGCCAATAGGAATGCTGACAATTTTTTCATGTATACGCTTTTGCCTTATACAAAGAGTATGTTTCCTTCTTGCTAATTTGGTTAGTGGTTGATTAATTTTCTTCAACTCTGACCTATGTGCATCAATTTTCTTCAACTCTGACCTATGTGCATCAATTTCTGAAATGTTAAATGGAGAATAATAGTTTTGTAAGATCAAGCATCATGGAGAGATTATAATACATTTATAATTCATCAATATTGATACCATCAGAAATCTTTTTTGCATGTCAAATAGAGACTGATTAGAATCGACCACACCTTCTGGTGGTATAAAACAACTCTTTTTCCCTGAACAACACGTGCAATGGACACACATTAAATTGTCAGATGAATATAATTATGCTAATAAAAATATTTGTACTTACATTCACTTTTAATGGTCAAAGTGAAGCATTATTTGTTTATTTGGAAGACTCTCCACGTGAAATATTTCTTCAATGCATAGAGCTAAAAAAAGTAGTCGCCAAAAATATTTAGACCAAATAATATGATCAAAATATTTGACGATGGCAGCCTTAAAACATGAACATGAGAACCCATTATAGTCCTCACAAATACTATATGGAGGTTCTTACCTTTAGTGCTAGCTTTTGCCTAGATACACTATTATCAGTACACCCTCTAAAGAGAAGCAGTTAAATCAACCAATACTTGAAATTGGTACCTCAACTTATTAATCCCATATTATTCCCACATGGCGAGAATGAATGACACCCAATATTTCATACTCTGTGGGTGAGGATGAGGATGTAGACGAATACAATGAGAAGAATGTGATCCAATGTGATTTTTACAGTTATAGACTCCTTCTTGCTAATTTTGTTCGTGGTTGATTAATTTTCTTCAACTCTGACCTGTGTGCATCAATTTCTGAAATGTAAAATGGAGAATAATAGTTGTGTAAGATCAAGCATCATGGAGAGATTATAATACATTTATAATTCATCAATATTCATACCATCAGGAAACTTTTTTGCACGTCGAATAGAGACTGATTAGAATCGACCACACTTTCTGGTGGTATAAAAACAACGCATTTTTTATGAACAACACGTGCAATGGACACACATTACATTGTCAGGTGAATATAATTATGCTAATAAAAATATTTGTACTTACATTCACTTTTTAACGGTCAAAGTAAAGCATTATTTGTTTATTTGGATGACTTTCCACGTGAAATGTTTCTTCAATGCATAGAACTAAAAATAGTAGTCGCCAAAAATATTTAGACCAAACAATATGATCAAAATATTTGACGATGGAAGCCTTAAATCATGAACATGAGAACCCATTATAGTCCTCATAAATACTATGTGGAGGTTCTTACCTTTAGTGCTAGCTTTTGCCTGGATACACTACTACCGGTACACCCTCTAAAGAGAAGCAGTTAAAGCAAACAATACTTGAAATTTGTACCTCAACTTGTTATTCCCATATTATTCCCATATGGCGAGGATGAATGACACCCAATATTCTATACTCTCGGGGTGAGGATGAGGATGTAGATGAATACAATGAAAAGAATGTGATCCAATTTGATTTTTACAGTTATAGACTCCAAGCCAGACTGGAAGAACCGAGCACATTGCTATTGTGTGGAAAGTTGCTAACACCAATATTTTGATAATAACTCAAAAAATAGTAGGTTACTTGCTAACACCAATATTTTGATAATAACTCAAAAGTCACTCGTAATGGCTCTAACATGTATACATGAGTAAAATAATTATAGAATGCTTCCGCATCCCTTTTGGAACTGAAAAAACTAAAAGCCAAGCAGCTTGAAATAAGTAGTGAAGTTCTTGAGGACCATATAAATTGAAGTCTTTTTCGATCTCTAAGGCCCATATAAATTAAAAAATTGACCTAAGGAACCCTCGGTTACAAATTGAAGCTTTTGTGCTCACTATGGCCCATTACCCATATTAGTATTAGTAGCAAGGATTGAAAATCGTATCAAAAGTTGTATCGAAAAAAGTGAGCGGTAAGAAATTTTATGCTGAAACCGTTCTTTAACCGTGATTCAGTTATTTCATATCGCTAAATCTATCTACTGGTTTCATTTTCGGTATGAAATTTTTCTAGTTGAACCACCCGTACGATATTGATTTTAGTTCTTGATTAGTACATCTTTGTTGAGTACAGATATATAAAAGTTGTCCAAACTTTAAAATGGGTCTCATTTCATCCCATTCTCCCTAGCCCTTCTGCCCCTCCATCGATCCCTGGAGGCATTTTCCCTACAGTTAGGGCCGGAGACGAATTATTCCTCTCTCGGAGCCAGAGAATCGAAGCGTCCGGTGTTCCACACCCCACGCTTCAAAAAAATCAGAAAAAGGATAAATCATATCTGGAATGGCATCGATCGATGAGGAAATCCGGATCTGGATCGGGACATGACTATTAGTTTGCAAAAAAGAGGCTGTAGTGGTTTTGAGATCCAGAGAGTGCAGAGTCGGCGGCGGCCATTAGAGAAAGAGAATTTTTGCTGACTTGCTGTAGAAAAGCAACGAACAGCACAAAAAAATGGACCGAGCGGTGTTGGTTGTGGTGGAGCTATTAATTTGCATTTTTAATAGTGCAACTGGTGGGTATATATACTTCAGAGGAAACAAAAACATTGAACTTATTATTTCAGGGACATTGGCCATTGGGCCTGACCCATTTATGGAATTGAACCCTTTATCTACCACAACACCTCACACTGCACAGAACTCCCAGCCCAGTATTGCGCGCAAACTAACTTCTTATTAACTAAATAAAATGACCTAAGGGCCCCTCCTTGCTATGCGCAGGAGGCAGGAAAATTAAAGCTAATGGGGTTTGAGGGGAGAACCTCCATATAGTAGTTTTAGGATATTTATAATTTATAGGTAGTTTGGAAGATGCGATTGTTTTGGTGATGTTGTTACTTGTTACTATACATGTATTGTTTAGAATGCATCTTATTTTAGATTTTTTAGCATAAATAATACATGGATTTTTTCTATGATGTGACAGAAACTATCACTCAAAATGAGTGATCGTTATATTTAAGCTTTTATCTGTGATTGTTGAGATTATTAAGGTTGGAAATTTTGACTTCACCCGATTTACCCCCACCTGTTTGACCTGTTTTAGGGCGGTCGGACCCGCCTTGTAGGCGGGCCGGGCATGGGTATTCTCATCGACCCGACATGCTATGAAACGCCCAATTCTCGACCCGTACGTGCCTAAATTACATGTAATCTTAGTCAAATTACTTATAATTTTTCTTATATTACATCATATTTTAGCTGTTATAAAGTTTTGAATTAGTGAAAACTTCAATTTCTCGAACCGTTCGCCCCAATTCTATCATATTATTAGTAATATTGACTTGGAAGAGACTCACGAAGGTCAATATTTCAATATTTTAATATTTTAACTAAGGAAAGAGTTACAAAATTATTAACGAAAACTTAAAAATGGCTAATATTTTGATGCATTATGAAATATTTGAATAATTAATAGAATTTTAATAAATTTAAATAATATAATAGAATTTCAAAAAGATTTGGATAAAAAATAGATATTATATTTTATAGAATATTTTGTAGTTTTTGATAAATGGGCTTTTAAATGGAGCCCATAAATCCTATCCAAAATTACAAAACGAAACCTTATTCAACCGGCCCAAACTTCTGCAGATTTAAACTCTATACGAGACAGTCTCCTTTTTTTTCGTCCGGCCGGGATTAGGGTTTCCTCAGTGCTACTGCTACTACTTCTCTCCGCGTTTGTTATTTAAATCCGGCAAGCAGTTTCTTAGGCATTGATTGTCTGATTGAAAAGAGAGAGGCTTGAGGGGGATCTTCCGTTTCAAACGAGAGGGAAAATCTCATTTAGTTTAAGGCTGGAACTCGGAGATGGCAAACCGAGCAGTATGCGCCGCCGCTCTTTCTGTCAAAAGAATGAAGCTTTTGGTGTCTCTTCCTTGACACCTTCCTTCTCTTTTGCAGTTCGTTATCCCTTCAATTTGATCAGGGATATAATTTTTCCTCGCCCGCTGTGAAGGTCCTTTAATCTATACACTTGATATGAGCTCTGTGATTTTCTCTTTCTTTTATGTGCACACCAGGTGTTCGATAAAATATCTTATATGGAATGTTGAGAATGGATCTTAAATTGCACTTGTTGTCTTTTATTGTGGGGAATCGGCCTTCGGGCACCTAGTTTTGGTTTCTCGCGCTGACAACGATGCATAAATAGAAAGCTCGATTCTTTCCTTGTTCTCCTCCAGAGGGAGGCTTTCGGGCCGTTGTCCCTTGTGGATGGCGAACAAGATCTGTGATCGGGCAGCGGCCAGACAACCGTAGGGATGGTATCCACAGGTGGCGGGTTCCTAGATCCCGTTTGTCTACTGATTCCATCTCACATTTTTTTTCTTATTCGTTTTCCATTCACGTTCTGCAATGTTCTTGGCAATTGAACAATATATCTTTGAGTCAGGTGATGAATACGGATTACACATCTCACGACGGTCGTCTGAGACACTTGTAAAGGTGTTGCTGTTGATTAATCCAATATTCTGATGATTCTTTTATGAGAATGTTAGACCATTTCTCAGTCCATTAAGTCAGTTTTAATGTCTCTGTGAGCAATGGTCGTTAGTATTGGAATTGGAAGGGCAATATACTTGAGCAATGGATCACATAAGGTCAATTTGTTGCTAATAACATTGATTTTGCTGGGTAATCAATGAAAAAGAAAGATATGTTGAACTGTGTTTCGTAGCTTACATGGAAAACCAAAGCTGCTTTCAGGTTATGCAATGTTATTGTAGTTGAACAGTATCGTGGAATCAATTGATGAATACGGATTACATATCTCACGACGGTCGTCTGAGACACTTGTAAATGTGTTGCTGCTGATTAATCCAATATTCTGATGATTCTTTTGTTTCTGTTTTGAAAATGTTTTAAGACAATTTAGGTCAGTCCCTTAAATCAGTTTAATGTCAATACCATGTCTCTGGTTATCTTTCTCTCTGTTGTGGGTAATGTTGATGGCTGTTGTTGAGTCGATACAGATTACAGAGGACAACTTTTCCTATATCCATTTCTCCAGGTGATGGACCAGCCCATCCCGGCAGCGTTCAGTTCTGCTCTTATTATGCTCGCAAATGTCCAAGTTGCTCGCATATGTTTTTTTTTTTTTTTACAAGAGGACATTGCATTTCATTAGCTTTGAGAAGCAAATTGTTACAGCAGGGGGAAACAACATCGAGAATCTGTACCCATTGTGAGGGTAGAGTTCTCTTGGCACAAGATCTAGCAACCCAATCTGCTTTACAATTGTTCCTACGCCTAATATGCTTGATCCGAATCAGAGGATTAGCCCCCAAAATCTGCTTGATGGAGCCAATCCATACTGCTGCCTTCCAGGGCCATGAGCCGAGCAATCTTGAATGGCATTCACCAGGGGGAGACAATCGGAATTGACTAGGCAAGGAGTGGAAAGGCTGGCCGCCAGTCGCGCGCCCTCCAGAAGCACCTTAGCTTCAGCTTCAAGCGGTGAAAAGCAATGCATGATCTCAGCTCTATCGTCACAGACTTGACCGTGGCTGTTCGAGACAACCACTCCATATGCCGCCTCCTGTGACTCACTGAAGAAGGAGCCGTCACAGTGTAACTCAATATCATGAGTATTTGGCGGTGGTGAAGAAAGATTCGGTATATGGGTTAGCTGAGGAGCAGGGGGAGTAGGGGTCCGTTTTCTGGGGCAGGAGATCCAATGGAGGTGAGCCACATTTGCCTTTGCACATGTGGAAGGGGGCCAAGGGCTTGTATTCTTGAACACTCGTTCATTTCTTGCCTTCCAAATCTGCCAAAGGAGGAAGATGATTCTTTGGATCGAGAAAACAGAGTACCTGGGTTTTAGGGCAAACAACCATTCCATGACAGGAGTGTTAGGAGTAGGCCAGGGCAGAGATGGCCATTCCTTTTGCCATCCTTCAATTGCGTGAGGGCAGGTGAACAGCACGTGATGAATTGTCTCCGACGGGTCCGCACAAATCGGACATGACCTGGAAGGGGAGCAACTTCGCCGGAAGAGGTTTTCCCTTGATGCCAGAGCCCCCTTTGCAACTCTCCAAACAAAAAAATTCAGTTTCGGAGGAATTGATAAGCTCCACAGCCACTTCCACATTCCTTTTTCCGCCTCCGAGACCTCTTGCCTAATTCCTTGAGTAGATCTGCTACGGTTATGAAAGTGATAATAGGCTGACTTGACACTGAACTTGCCCTGTTCAGTAAACCGCCAAGCCCAGAAATCATCCAGCGTCTCCGGTCCGATGGGAACAGCTGCCACTTGTTTTAAGTCCTGGGGGCTGAGAAAATTGGCAAGCACATCGGATTTCCATTCTCTAGAGACGTCATCAATCCAATTATCCGCTGTAGTCTGATCTGGCCATTCAAAATCAAGGAGGGGGCCTGCTCTGTCTCTTCTCCAGGGGTCATGGAAAACCTTTGTATTTCTGCCATTACCAATCACACGGATAATTCCTTGTCCCATCCAGACCTTTGCTTCACACAGACTAGACCAGATCCATGAGGCTTTACCTCCTTTCTTAGCATTCAGGAAGTCTGTTTTTGGGAAGTAGATGCTCTTAAGGACCCGAACCCACAAAGCTTCTTTGTTAGTCAGTATCCTCCAGGCTTATTTTGCCAGCAGAGCCAAGTTGAAAATGTGAAAAGGTCTGAAACCCAGTCCCCCTTCCTCTTTCGAGGCATAAAGAACATGTCCAGCCTTCCAATGGATAGTCTTCTTGCTCATCGACCCTCCCCAGAAGAAACTTTTCAGCATCGAGTCCATTTTCTTTGTTGTAGCTTTAGGGAGAAGGAAAAGGCATATAATATAGGAGGGAATAGCTTGAAACACAGCTTTCAGCAGGACCTCCTTACAACCTGGGGAAAGAAGCAGGCTTTTCCATGCCTCCCCTTTCTTCTCCATTCTTTGAATAAGAAAGTTGAAAGTCTCTTTCTTTGATCTTCCCCATTGAGTAGGAACTCCGAGATAAGTGGAATGACTAGTATTTGAATTGAAACCCGAGCTCTGGATAATGGTTCCCTGTTCGTCCGTGGAAAAATTGGAGCTAAAGAAAATTGATGATTTTTCCTTGTTGACTTCCTGTCCCGTCACTGCCCCATAATTGTTGATAATATCCAAGATATTCCCTGCCTCTTCCGGAGAAGCTTCACCAAAAATAACCGTGTCATCTGCAAAAAGGCAATGTGAGAGAGTAGGACAATGTCGGTTCAATTTGATACCCTTGATATCTTTTTTGTAGACTGCTTTCTCAATAAGGAAGGAGAGGGCATTTGAGAGGAGGATGAAGAGCAGGGGGGAGAGGGGGTCACCCTGTCGAATCCCTCGAGAAGGTCTGAACTCAGCCGAGGGCTCTCCATTGAACAGTAATTTGAAACTGACAGTAGAGATACAAGACTGAATCCATCCACACCACAACTCATTAAATCCATAAGCTCGGAGGAGGTTGATCAACAGATCCCATTCAACCAGATCATAGGCTTTTCTCATATCCAACTTTAGCATCATCTGTTTTTTGCTACCAGTTTTGAGTTTCTTGAGGTAGTTGAGCACTTCATGGACAATAATGATGTTGTCCTGAATTTGTCTTCCCCCTGTGAAAGCTGCTTGTAATTCATTCACCAAACCTGGCAATCACGGTTGCAGTCTGTTAGTCATGATTTTTGTGATAACCTTGTATCGAAAGTTGCAACAACTGATTGGTCGGAATTGACCCATGCTTTCTGGAGCATCAACTTTGGGGATGATAGTAATGAAAGTCTCGTTCCATTTATCCGGCAAAACACCTGTCAGGAAGAAAGTGGTGACTTCATGGCAGAACTTGTCACTCAAGATGTGCCAGTATTTCCTGAAAAACAACCCTGGGAAACCATCTGGTCCCGGGGCCTTGTTAGCTCCCAATTGAAAAACAGCTTTTCGAATCTCCTCTCTCTCAACTGGCGCACATAACATTCTGTTCGCCTCCTCAGTAACCAGACAAGGGAAGCCTTCCAGAATGCTAGGATCAAGTATACCATTCCTGCTAGTGAAAAGACTGCAGTAGAACTCCTTTGCGTGGTTACTCAAATCAGTAGCATTCGTGATCCAAGTATCATCTTCCAATTTAAGTTTCATAATGCGATTTCGGTTCTTCCTTGATATTGTGCTCGCGTGGAAGAAGCCTGAGTTCTGATCTCCCTCCTGAAGCCACGAGACTCTCGATCTCTGGGCCCAAAAGCTTTCCTCCGATGTCCAGTGTTTCTCTAATTCAAGATGGAGCTCCCTCTCTTCATTAACCACATCTGTAATTCGATTAGTCCCTTGTAGCACTTGTAATCTCTTCCTTATCTCCTTTTCCCTCTTAAGCTTAATCTTTCTTTCATTACTGGCCCAAACTTCCAGTTCCTCCTGGCAGTCAGCGAGAATATCTTGGACCAGGCCCCCTCTATCACAACTTCTCTGTATTATCTGGGAGCATTCCTCACTCTCACGCCATCTCTTATCAAATCTGAATGGGACCAGTGGACCACGTCCTCTTGGGTGGAGGTCAATTCTAATTGGACAGTGGTCTGATTCCACGAAGTCCTCGTGAAAAACAGTGGCCGCCTCAAAATCTGTTCTCCATGCCACTGAGCATAAGGCTCTGTCGAGCCTTTCCCTGATGAGATTCTGACCTTGCTGTTTGTTGCTCCAAGTGTAAATTTGCCCCGAGAAACCGAGGTCCATTAAAGCATTCCTTGCAATAAAATACTTGAAAGGGTTGACGTTCTCATTCCTATGGGGACAGCGTCCCTGTTTTTCACAAGGGGAGAGGGCTACATTCAAATCACCAACAACAAGCCAACTTTCATCCTGATTCGCTCTAAGGTTCGTAAGTCGATCCCACAGAGCGTTCCTCTCTACCGCCGTGGTAGGGGCATGGATGAAAGTGCAAAAAAACTTGACTCCGTTCCTACTGATGCTAGTGTCCATAAAGGACTTACAGGAATCCAACACAACTACAACTACATCAACATCCTCCTTCCACCAAAGCGCTAACCCACTTCCTTCCGTTCCAGGGCTAACATAATCAGAATGGGAAAACTTCATTTGTCTTTTCTTCTCCTCCATAAAGGAGTCTTCTTTCCTGGTTTCCATTAAAAACAGCACGGACGGGCCGAATTGGCGACAGAGTCTGCCGCAGTAGCTCCTTGTAAGGGGCTGGCCGAACCCCCTACAATTCCAACTCAGGATCCTCATTCTTGAAGAGGCGGCCTATGGTTTGCCGTCGCTGCCGTCGGAGTGACTGACTCCCCTTCGCCCGACTGGCACCCTTCCGCCGTGATATCGGCCAGACTCTTCTTTCTGATGCCATGCTTCCTTCTCTGGTAAATGCGACGATTTTCCCCTGGTACAAAAGACAGAGATTCAAAAGACAAGTTAGTGGGAATAGCCTGTTGCTCAGTTGGGGTGGGCTTGGTGGTGCGATCTTCGGGCTTCCGTTTCTTCTCGGGCCTGGTCACAGCTTCCTCACTATTTGGCATAAGAGCCGCTGGAACTGGGCTTTGGAATTGGGCCTGATTGTTGGTCACCTGACTCAGTTGATCCATTGCTGATGGGCTAGGCGAGGCCTCCGTAGGAATGAAAGACGGGCTCGCCAGAGAAAGCGATTGGCCCATCTCGAAGAGGCCCGCCATCTTGTCATGATCCCTATCTCTTCCCCCAAGATCCAGACTCCTCTGCATCGCTCTGGTCGTCGCCTCCATGTCCAGCTCCAGAACAGCAGATTGCAGGGTGTTTGTCGGGTTGACTCCATCTCCTCTGTAAACCCAGTCAGTTGATATCCCAGTGCTTGGCAGGATGGCGTAGCCCGGTGGGTAAGGGAAAGGGCCCTGTATAGGTAGGCCTGTGAGAGTGACTTGAGAAGATTCCCCTCGGGAACCGCGAATCTGCTGTCTGCCTGTGCTCTGACTTGTCAGCCTCTTAGTCCTTGCCATCTTCTCCCTGAAAGATGCCGGCGGGGTGTTGGCCGGAGAGTCATGCCCGGCTCGCAGTGCATCATTGTACACCTCCGACGGATCGGTACTGAGCCCTCTCCTACGGTGGTCCTCCCTAGCCATGCAATTGTGGATGAGATGGCCGAGTCTCCCGCAGAAATAACACAAATCCATTATTCTCTCATATTTGAAACTGACCCATACTGCGCTGTCCCCCACTGGATATTCGAAGCCGATCGGGATGGGTTCGTCAATGCTCACCTCCACCTTCGCTCTGACGAACTTCAACCAACCTCTGAAGTCAAAGTTCGATCGATCAATACAGTGGAACTGGGGGAAGATGAAAGCTGCGACTGCCTGGGCTGCTTCCTCGTCCTTCAGGGATTGTGGAAGATCATGCATTTGAACCCAAGTTGTGACTGTGGTGATGTCAGCTGCCTCGGCCTTTTGCTCTCCATCCCATTTCTTTAGGGCAACCAAGGTGTTGCTTAGGTTCCAAGGCCTTGCTTCATACACCGCGTCCCTCTGATTTGCTGACTGGAAAGAGTAGACGAACAGGTTTTCCTGTTCCTTAGTGACTTGAACCTCCCCATAAGCCCTCCATTTGTTGGTGGCAGCATTCCTGGCTTTTGGAAGGCTGATACTAGCATCAGTTATCCATTTCCCCAGTAACATTGACATACCACTACCTCTCGCACCCACAATGGTCGGTCTCACATTTAGGATCAGGTGGCTTTTCTCTCCTCTCAGACTTTGTGATAGATTTTCCATCTTTCCTCTGTCTCTGTGGTTGGTACTATTTCCAGAAAGAGGTGGGGAAGGCGTTTTTGCTATTTCAGGTTGTCTGAGCACTGCTTCTGTTTTTGGGATGTTTGGTGAGGAGATTGGCTTCTCTGATGCGCTCCTTAAATAGCCAAATTGGGTACCTGGGGCGAACTGGAGTGTTGCCTGATAAATAGTTAATGCTCCCTGCATTGGTTGCTTGTTCACCTGTCCCTCTCTGCCTCTCTTCCCCACCGTTACTCCCTGTAAACTCCATTTATGGTTATAGCTATCCGCCGGGCTATTTCCCCCCACGGCAAGTGTTCGAAGCTTCCACTCCTTGTATGTGTATCGAGACCTGTGACTGAGCCCAGCGCAATAAATACCCACTCTCTGTTCTTTTGCTTGCTCCAGTGCCATGACTGCTCCGGCTTCAGTTCTAATCATTACTGGAGAGTATTCTCTCGTTCCCCCTGTCTCAGGTGCTCTGCTGCCATAAATTCTTTTTGTTGTCCTCCTCCATATAGGCGAAGTCTGTTGGTAGCCATAAATATTTGCTTCTGCTTTTTGCCTTCCCTGGATACCCAAATCTTCTCTGCCATTTCCATATTTACTCCTCTGGCCTTTGATTGACCTCCGTTCAGGTGGTTTTGGCGGCGGATTGGTTGATCCACTGATTTGCCCTTCTGTGCAAATCTTCCTTTCATTGGTCCTTGATAAAGACTGGGTGAGCCCCTCTTCAATGCTCTGCTTCTTCTCCGTCCCTCCCCTGCTAATCTCTGACTTTTTCTTAATTGACACACTAGGGAAAAGCGGTTGACAAGAGAAATTGATTGCTCCATAGATGGCAGCTGTAGAGGCTCTGGTTTGATGAGCTTGAAGGATTGGATCAGGAAGAAGGTATGTAGATCCAGATAGTCGAGGGGGAGAGAAAGAGGAAAGAGAAGAGAGAGGGAAAGACATGTTTTTGTAAGTTGCTCGCATATGTTGAAATGCATAATGTCAGCGCCCCAGGTCCCTGATAAGTGACTTGATACTAGTGTCTCTTTGACAGTGTTTGTTTAGTGTTGTAAGGGCAATATACTTGATGGATGGATCGTGTAAGGTGAAGTCCTTGGTGGTACGAATAGATCGCCAGTAGATTCTGACATACTTGGGTACAATTTCAGTTCCAATGATCTGTATTTGGCTTTGCTGATTCAATACCCTTGACGGAAAACTGGACAGAGGATGGGTTTTACTATGAATCAAGAGATGCAATGTGTTCGATTTGTTACATTTGAAGGTACTAGTGGGAACTTTATTATGTTGACTATATTTTTGCGATCTCATTGATTGGTTTCATAGGTGGTTCGGAACTTCGTATACAGGTCCTTGATAGCAGGTTTTATATACCCAAATTGTTTGGTGATAAAACAGTTATTGAGCATCTGCATTTTTTGCCTGACATTTCATAAAGGGCACGACAACATTTCAATACACTCGGTTAAATCACAAGATACAATGGTAAAACGCCAAACCATCCATGTCGTCTCCCAGCCGAGGAACGAGGTTTAATCTAATAAATTCACTAAAAACTCAATTAATCCAATCTATTCAATCCAAGATCATGAGGTCATCCATAACAACGAATGCATGTCATCTATTAAAATCCTCGCATGCAATCTATTGAAATCCTCATTTTTAGATGAAATCGTATTATTAAAAAATTATGTTTTGGTAACTAAAATTATAATGATATTTTAGTATCTAAACTTTTAAAAAAATTATATTGATCTAATGTTTAATTGAGATTTATATCCAATCATCAAATCCAAAAAATTTGTCACTTCTACCTCCCATAAACGATCTCTAATGACTCGATAAACTGATTTATGCGCCCATTCTTCCGCGAACCGAAATTACAAGCATCAATATTTACACCAATTTTGTAGTGAATTGCTAAGTTACACGGTTAGATCGTCTGTTATTCACAGGAATATGAAATGTGCATACAACAATTCGTGAATCTAACAATATAAGGACATTCTTACAAAACCACAAATTGGCTCTATCATGTTGACGTAATCGAAAAGTATTTTGTTATATGAGTAATAGATGAGATTGTGATTCTAAAAAAATGACGAGATTGCGGTAATGAATGTTTGGTAGAACTCTCTAAGTAATAGTTGAGATTGCTATAAGTAAAATATGCATGTAACAATCGAGCAACATTTTTTTGTCACAAGTTGTGACATGAAACATTAACTTTGTATAAATATGATCTAGTATAAAAGCTGCGGGCTACATCCATTCAGCTTTGTTAATGTGAAGCCAGCCACTTCAGCAATACTAATACAATTCCCCAACCCACTTTATCACCTTTTCCCCTTCCACCCATACTTTTACTTTCACCCCTTTACCCATACTAAAAAACAAAAACTTTCAAACACACCCCCTAAAAATTAAAAGTCAACACTTCCCCCCAAAACAAGAAAGCAATACCTACCAATCCCGACACAAACAAAGCCGTAAACAAAGGAGAAAAAGGGATCCCAAAGAGAAGACAAAGAGAAGGAAGAAACAACATTAGTGGTCATTGATCATCAGACCCTGAAGTTCTTGCCGGAGAAAGTCTGCCCAAACTGCCAGTTCGAAGGCACGATGTTCCACGAAGTGGAGGTGCGGCGGTCGCTGCCGGTGACACGGAAGGACAGCGCCTGGCCGGCCAAAACCGCGTTGGACTGCCAGTTCTGTCCCCAATTCCTGCTCATTCCCATCCAGCCCGTCTTCGAGCCTTTCACCGACACCTTCACTATGTCCCCAGCTCCGGCCACGTTGGTCACCAGCACCAGGTTGAAGTACTTGAACCCGTTGATCGTGAACCTTATCCCTCCTTGCTTCCTGCAAGGAATCCTGTAACAACAAATTTTGCCCCCTTTTTTTAGTTCACAAATCTCCGTAACCACTTTGTAACAACTAGTTGAATGTTGCTAAATCAGAAGGCTACTACACTCACTAATACTATAGTGCTATCACAATCTTTGTATCGATCTAGTTTCATGGTAAGATCTAAACTTGCCAAATCTTAACCGAAAACCATACTACGATAGTACTTGTACCTGAAATCCGTAATTGAAATGAAGTCGTGCTTTGGATTTTTTGTTTCGTAGGCAGATTTTTTTCAGGTACTAAAGAATAGCAGATTTGGTTATTTGTAGGACCAGTAAACAAACAAACGGAAACCACAAAGTCAACCTGCTGATATTGTCAGAAAATTGTACCACACTCAGAGATAGGCCAATCACAATCTCCTAAATACTTTTTGATTCCACATTCTAAGGGGATTGGGGATCCACAATTTTTCTAGTGTGAAAGGGGGACAGCTTTGATTCGATTGAGATGAATAAATGTGTTGAGGGATAGAGTAATGTGGACTCACCGACGGTAAGAGACGGGGACGATGCCGGCGCGGTACTCGGCCATCTTGAGGAACATAGGCATGGCGAGGTCGAAATGAGGGCGGGGAGGGTTACACCACCCGCCGTTGTCGCTGGCCTGGGCGAAATTGGGAGGGCAGAAGTTGGTCGCCGTGATGAAGATGGAAGGGCTCCCCGGGTGGCACCACCGCGGGTCGTTGGCGCACTTGAGCTCGAAGCAGGCCCCGCAGCTCAGCCCGTTGTTGAACAGCGCCGTGCTCAGCGCCGCCGTGTTCACCCCGTACCCTTGGCTGTACAGGTTTCCGTACCCGCACGCGCCGCCTGCCAAAAAAAAAAGCCAATGTGGGTTAGTTGGGGAAAAAACAGAGCATTAGAAAGAAAAAAAACAGAGCATTTGAAAAACAGGGGAGGGAATGTTTTCTGGTTAAGTACCCATGGTGCCGGAGGCGTCAGAGCCGCCGTAGAAAGTGGCGTGGGCGGACTCCCAGGCGCCGCCGCCGTAGTTTCCTGGGACTCTGGCGTCCACATTGATTAGAAGGAATAGCAGAGTGGAAAACAGAGCGGAAAGAGCAGCAACAGCAGGCCTCATTCTCATGGTCCTCTGGCTTTTTGTTTTCGCCCACTACTCTTTAGAAGCTGCTGCTGTGCTCTGCTTCGGCTATTGTATGGTTAAGACGAGGAAGTTGGGAGGGTTTTGGTTTTGGTTTTGGTTTGAGGTGGAGGGGAAGGATTGGAAGAAGGGTATTTATGGAGAAGCGGCTGAGTGGAAGGAAAGTAAATGCGAACAAAAGAAAGAAAAGAAGGACAGACAGACACATGAAAAGGGAAAGAAGGGGAAACGAGACGACGCAATTATCTCCCCGCAATTGATGCTCTCTTTACTAAATTTCCTCCCTTCCTTTTTTCAACATTACGCACTCTTCCCTTCCTCAGCTGTTACCAATTCATTATCATGCATATATTTAAAAAGAAAGCTGTAACCAGTTGATTGCCAAGGATAATGATTGTAATTATACGTAGTACTTCAACCTCGGTCAAGGGTCAACCTTTTGGGGTTCATGGTTGACTAATTCGATCTTAGGTTAAAATCGAACGAGGCCAACACCTTAAACACCGCGATTACTGATGATGATGTTCTACAATAATAGAATTGTTATGATATTATGACTAAATCAAAATTTATTTTTGTCTCTGATACATGATTTAATCCGTACGGCCGATCATGTATACAATATGACGAACACCATCGATCGGTTGTGGTCTTATCGTGCTTTTAAGGTTGGTTGGGGGAGGACCAGAGATGAGAAACCTTGCTTCGCTCGCAAGTAGTGCTACTAATTGCAATCACTTTTAATGAAATTGTCCCTGCATCTGCAATTCAATCTCTCCCTTTTTAGGGATGACTTCTTTTTTCCAGATTTTCTGCCCTTCTTTTTTACTATTTTTGTTCTCTCGATTTCCCTCCCTTGAAATTTGTGGACAAGTGAAAGGTGGTGGTGGGCTGGGGCTTCAACTTGAGGGGTAGCAATTTGATTTTTGTATGGATGGATGGAGTAACATTTTGACCAATTGAAGGAGTTATTCTTTCTTTGAAGTGAGTGGGCCAAGTGGATGGAGTAACATTTATACCAGTTCAGTAGTACTGCTTTGGTTTTATGTGCAAGCATGAGATCGATCACTTTTGTTACTTGGGAAATGCCTGCAGAGAACGCAACCAAAACCAAGCCAAGCTTTGTAGAGAGATAAGGCGACGACTTGGGACCAAGAATCCTGATCCGATATGGATGGAGGAGAACCCTCCCAGCTTATGGTTTGGCCTTTCACATCTGCGGAGAACCAGTTTGACTCATCTGATCGCTTCAAAGAGAACTATGTATAAATTTTGTGCAATTTTTATAAATACTTTTAAACTGAAGTTAATTTGAAAAGCAAGGCTATACCAAACAGTTCTTGAATAATTAGTCTAAGATACAGGTTGGCCAATTTTCAAGCTTTATCTTCATTATCATTAATTTGAACCCTAATGTGAATGTGGCTGGATGTAAAGCTAGACTGGTCAATAGTAATGTAGAAAAAAAGAGTCTACTATTGAGCAGTGATTCTGGCCATTATCCACTGACCATATTCTTCCATTAGGTACTTTTTTTGGGTACTGAAAGTCGATTTTCTGAACAGTTTCACGCTTTGGTTCTTTGGCTGGGGGTCTTGAAATCTTTTGGAATTATATCCTGGCATAGGAAATAAGGTTGACCGGAGATGTGAGGTTTAAGTATGTGCTTAATAATTAAGTTTTGGTCTCTTAGAATTCATATTGATTTATGCATTTGAGATATATCGAGATTAATTATATCATGGTTAATTTCGTCGTATGTATTATTTTCCTGTGATTAACATAGAGATTAAGTTGGCGAAAACTTGCCAAGTAAAGTTGCAATTATTTTTTAGATGATTAAGGGTGTGTATTACTCTCTATGAGCACATGATACTTTAGTTTAGTGATGGGCTATGTATGATTTGGAAATACCTTTCTTCTTCGTCAATTTTGTTACAATTGAGTGGGAGTGGATACAGTGGGAAATTTTTGAATTAGAGAGGAAAAGTAGTGTTAACGGAAAATCTTTTTATAATCAGTTCAGTTGCCTCCATAACTAGTTTATTTTTTGCAGGTGGGAACCAGAACCACTAACTAGCCCGACCCGACCATGTTACCCGCGAAATTGGAAATTTTCACGAGCAAAGCAAATCAACCAAAGAAAAAAGAGGGCAGAAGGGAAACAATAAAAAAAAAATTTAAATTGGAACGACTTTGAAGTGAGGGAGAGAAGTGAGAAGTGAGAAGTGGATTCTTCTTTTCTTTGCGTTGCACTTGCATGCAGTAATGGCGGTGGAGCCCGGCGCATTCACCGGCCCCCGTATTCCGCCGTGTGTTAGCCGTACGGTTAGTTAGTTAGTTGGGTCTTTGCTTTACCCATTTGGTCTTTAGAGATGGACTTTTCCTTTTGCCAATTAGTTATTAACTAGCTCATTGCCCGGCCTTTGGCCGGACGCAGTCTCGGAAATTGACTCTTTGATTGTAACTGATGTTACTCGTTAACATGTGTGCGGCGATGGCCGGAGGTAGGTCAACAATACCACAATAATATGATGGAAAGTCATTATCCCATTGCATTATAAAAGAAACAATAAAACATAAACACTATAATGGACAATCCAAGCCAAGCCATTAGCCTTCAATATAACCACTATAGCCATGCACCATGATGCCCCTAGAGTGAACATGAAAAAACCAAAGGAATGCTTACCTGACTCCAACTATCGATGGTAAAAATGGAAGTCACCAAGAGATTTCATAAGAAAAATCCAATATAGATTGCCCTTAGACCAAAAACCACAATGATACAAAAGGCGATGAATCTCTGGCTGAGAAAACAAAAACCAGCAATGTCCAAACCAACTCGATGGAATGCGTTGGCCAGTTTTTTTTTATAAATAGTTTTGTTAATTAAAATGACAGAAAAAAAAAAGAAATACAAAGCATGCAGCTTTAGAAATCTCATATACAAACAAAAGAAACAGGCAAGCAATATATGCCTGGAAGCACCAACAGATAATAACTTCTGCCAATATACCTCCCCATTATTACGATTCTTATCCTTCTCGACAACAAACACACTGATTGGTCCACTCTTACTCCTTTTTCGTGGAAGCTACATGACATTTTGCATCATTGCACATTAATTCAAACAACCATTCCTTGCTGCAATATATGGTTTGCGGTAATATCACTTCAATCATAATACAAATTTACATGAAATGAAGGAAATGATCATTATAATAGTCTTGTAAAATTTAGAGTACCAATGGCGATTCCTCTCTTCTCCTCGGTGGCTTCGGCAATAAAATGAGATTGATGACTATCTCTACCAACGTATTTTATACGATCATTGTATGACCTTTTGTATAAACCATTTCTGTCTCACCCATTTTCGCATCACAACTGCAAGAGCTAACTTGTTGGGGTTCTCTTCTAGGTAAACAACTTGTATCAACATCATGCATGAAAACAAAATTGTTTTGTTTGAGATACTATCAGGATCTTGTGATGCGCTGAAGAAGGCTAAACCGTTTCCCAGGCATTGTCAACCCCCAATCAATTTGATGTGAGTCATTGCTCTCTTACCATCTAAATTAAATAGGAAGCTCAGGTTGGCCTCTTTTATAGCTTCACTTGACAATTTCTTAGAGGAGATAAAATCACGATTCGCAATTCTAGAACAACCACCTCAGATAATACAATCTTATGGAAACAACACTAATGAAGCATCCAAATTACAATTCCATACATGTTTCCTATGAGGGTGTGCATGTGCAAATTAAGAAAAATATAATGATTAAGAAGAGAGCTTACTTGGCACCCGACTTTGAGGAGCAAAAATCTCGTCAATAAATTCCAGGTGGAGATGTCCAATCGATCGGGTCTAGACATGCGTATATATCAACATGCTATACTAAAAACACAAAGAGTTCGGTTTGTCCTTCTCATGACAACATATTCTCACCATGTATTTATTCCTTGTAGAGAGAATGATATCAAACCATCTTGTATATGCTCCAATTATGGTTATCACTCATATTTTTTTATATTTTAGTAATTAGAACCCCACTTTTAAATCTGGAAGCAAGTGACACTCTCACAAAACATCATATTGTAAAAACTTATCTGCAATCATGAGGTTATTTCACTCAAAAGAAACCATGTTTTATATGTTGAAGATTAGCATTATAGCTTGAATAGTTTAATTCGGAAATGATCTCAACTCTTACATATAAATTTTGTGTAAAAGTGGTATGATTGAGCGTTTAGTAGGCCGGGAGCCCGAGACACTGTTTATCTTTAATCAACTCAAAAGTCAACCTAGAAGATCAACCAAATGAACTAATGTTAAGAGATCACACATTGCTGTCAAAGAAGCTAAACAATCCACCAGTCAGCTCTCCAAGAACACTCAAACTTTCCATATCTACCCCTCCGAAAATTGCTTTACGTAACAATATAGGTTGAGGAGGTCAGGCGGTTGTCGAGTCCGGTGGGAAGGTTAGGAGAGACTGCGATGGTTGAGCGTTTAGTAGGTCGTGACACCATTTAGACCCATTTACATTAGTTGCGTCTTTTCAATCCGCATTCGACAAACCAACATCACTCAACCTTTCCATATTTACCCCTATTTTAAAGACACATGTGCCTCATATTGAATCAAAACTTTTATGTTCAAAAATATTGTTGCTTTATGGTAGTTATACTATTTAAGTCTATGTCAAGATTTCTGCATCGCTTCTACACATTCAATACTGCAATTCGATGTGCAATATTTGCACCAATGACATTAGGCTTGCGATTTTAAAATTATTCTCCTTTTATAAGATAAATAGAAATAGAAATAATTATTAAATGCAAATTAAAATAATCAAAGTATGAAAATAGAAGTATCAAATACCAAAAATATATTTAGGGTAGAGTTAGTGGCTTAGCTAACTATGATGAAAAATTCCTATGATTTTTCAGATTTGTACTTTCTGTATGTTTTTAATTTAAAAAGTTTAAACAAATTTGTTTAGTATAACTGATTATGCTTCTTGTCTTTTCTCAAAGAGATCACGATTCAAATCCCATCACCAATGTATTTTTCCTGTAAATAAGAAAATAATAAATGGCTGTGAAGACGAATATACCCTTCCTAATTTTGCTATGGATGCAAGGATTTTCTAATGGGGAAACACCTTTCCCATTTCACTATTATATTTGGTTTAGCGAAAGTAACCCGGGTGGTTGAGCTTTTAGTGGGCCGGATACTATTTGGGTCCGTTTACATTAGTAGCGCATTTTGCATCCGCGTTGGGCAAACCAAGAACACTCAATCTTTCCATATTTACCCATCTAAATTGCTCTAGTGTAACAATAGAGGGAGAGAAGTGAGAAGTGAGAAGTGGATTCTTCTTTTCTTTGCGTTGCACTTGCATGCAGTAATGGCGGTGGAGCCCGGCGCATTCACCGGCCCCCGTATTCCGCCGTGTGTTAGCCGTACGGTTAGTTAGTTAGTTGGGTCTTTGCTTTACCCATTTGGTCTTTAGAGATGGACTTTTCCTTTTGCCAATTAGTTATTAATTATTATCAACTAGTTAAGAAAAAATTGTATACCAAAAGTAAGATAGGCCGGCGGTAAAGTGTCGTGATAGTGAATGTTTGAGAGTTGCAGATCTCAGGTTCGAATACAAGTGAGGCTCGTTGGTGTTCCCAGAGGTATAAGGCTGTTGGGAGCGAAGTCCTGTTGGCATCGAATTGATTGCAGGTGCCTCCAACAAAATGGCACGGGGTTGAGGTTTCTGGGTAAAAAAAAGGGGAATTTTGTATGATACGTCAATACAATTTGCAAAATTGTACAATTGTTTCTAGTGTTACATTGACCATTTTTGTAATTCAACTTGTATTAATGTCATTATATCTTACATATGTATAATGTACTTTTAATTACATATATGGAGTTAAACATGGTGTTTGAAATATCACAAAATAAAGTTAAAATAAAATAAAAAATTCTCATTATCTATGCTATTTTAACTTTCATCAATAGTGCATTTGTTGCAAGCTTGCAAATATGCAATGGATAAGCCACATTAACACAATTGATTTTGAATTTGAAAAAATGTACGTCATTATCATTTTCAACTGAAAATGCACTACCAATATAGATGTGTTTAATTTTACTCCATATCAATTTTACTTATGTTTTCAAAAGGTAGCTGTATTACCAATATATATTAGAGTTCCAGTAATATGTTACTAATTAACACTCATCTAATAAACCTTCTGATAAAAATTGCACAAAGCCATAAGCCCTTGGACCGATCTCCCTTCTCACCACGCCTTATCATATCAATCAATTATCAAATAATTTATATTTTCTTAATAAAGTCAAACTACTTGTTTAACAACTCAATTAAGAGTTAGCATACTTAAACTAGACTCATTAATCCATAGGAAAATAATGATAAAAAACTGTACCCACAGAAATTCGAAACTAGAACACATGGGATGGGAGGAGCATCTAGTAGCCATGTTACTCTTATAGTATTCTAGCGACATACACACACAAACAAAAATTCGTAAAACTAATAGTTGTCAACGGTTTTGTATAAACACTGATTATAAAATAAGTTTATGAGAGAGAAGTCATGTATAGCAGTACTTACGTACCTGCTGCTTGTACAGAATAGAATATAGGGTACGCTAAACAGGTCAGGCCAGTTTATATTAATTGTTAATTAAGTACTAATACCGTAGTCTATGAAGAAGAACATGCCATGATGCTAAATCATGCTTGATTGGAAGTTAGAAGTCACACACACAATTAAGACGTACGAAGTCGTACTTGCTGATAAACAACAATAATCAATCCTTAAGAGGGAGGGATGACAACGGGTCGAGCAGGGTCGGATAATGCGTATCTATCATCAGATTTTACTCATATTCATGTCTATACAAGAGTTGGGTAGAATATCAAAACTTGATCATACCCAATCGAATTTCAGGTATCCGCAGTTATTCATGCATAATAAATTTTCTTTGTAACTTCAGCGACCAACATGTCGATAATTACATATATATTGACATTACATAAGTAAAATATTACACAAATAAATTACTAGAACAAAAAAAAAATAGCTTAAAATAATACAATTTCATAAAAATGTGATAATATCAAATATGTTTGTGAAAATAATGATATTTAAAAAATATATATCTATGCATATGTATAATCGAGCGGGCTCGAATTCAATAGTGAGAAAACCATACATACCAATCGTCCTGCAATATCCGAGTTTGGAATTTATTATTTATCCATAATTAACCAGTAAATATCTTTTGAATTCAAGTTATAACCTACTATATTCATAGGCGGAGGCATGGGTGTTTGCCCCTGTCCCGCGACAGGGGTAACTTTTGGGAGGGAAAAAAATAACCCCACATATATTTGTACAGATCGAATTAAACACTTACAAGTAACATACGGATATTTTAACATTACAACATAACTCATTACTTGTTCATTAATTTACAAAAAATAATTAAATTATTGATTTCATTCCTGACACTATCATTTCACAATAGCTCGTTAGGTACTATCACGATATTGTGGTGTAAACAATGAATTTATTTTACATTTCTTTCATAATACATTAATATGAAAACTCGTCTTGGTTATTTATGAAACAATAATTGTATTAATCAGTTTTTTTGTTTTTCTGCGAATGAATTATTTAGATATTATTAATTTTAAATATATTTATAAAATATTATATATATTCTGAATAAAGGACATGGATAGTTTGAAATCCTGTCTCCCACGGACTATATTAGGTCGAGCATCCACGAATATGACTGTTTTTCCATCTTAAGAAAGACCGGGTGGATAATGTCGGTACCAGATCGTATTATTTTTAAGGACGGTGCCGGACTGCCGGTGCCGGTGGGTGGCAGTTATGGATTGGATGGAGATTAAAAGGTGTCACACGTATGTAGCTAGGGAATACAATACTGGTGGTGGGTAAAAATGCAATGCAAGGTGTCGCCGAATCCTAGCTACCCTTATCGCCCAAATCTGGGGGGTAGATATGCCACGTACTGCTGTAATCTAACTAACTGGAATCCATGCACGCAGTTTTTCACCAACACACTTCACCGATCAAATTATTGCGGGCAAGAGGTACTCACTCTAGAGAGATCTCTTCGACTCTCTTTGCTTGTGAAGTTCCCACCAAAGCCCGCTCATCCTACCACATCACATCACTTCATCATTACATGCCTCAAAAAATCAAAACTAATTAACTACTCATAAACTCGAAGTTTGTGCAGGTTACAAGGAGTTGAACACGTGACCTATAAAATAAACAAACATTAATACCATGTTATAATCAAACGTGTCTCAATAGCTCGAATTGTTATAAGATAATCCGAGTATATATGGATTTTAAGTCTTTAATCACTTTCTTAGACACAAACCCGCCCCACTTTATTTTCCTCCTCCCGCTTTCAAGGCAACCAGGGGAGGACCCAAGTGAATGATATGGATTGTCAATTGACAAACCTTAAATAATTTTTTTTGGTTTAAAAAGCTTGCGTACGTAAAATTATATTTTGGTGATGATAGTAATTGAATTTGAGCCCATTTGACAAGTGTTAGAAATTTTGATCTATGGTTGAATAATAATCATTGAAAGGTGGGTGGTTTTCCCTCCCTTATTCAAACCCGCTTTGGACGCTGCCATGCCCATGCATGATAGGAGAAATTAATGCAGGCCAACTTGCTGCTGTTTTGTGTTATATTTGAAGTTGGAATATAAGATAAGCATAAATGCGTATTACGTTTTGATCAGTGATAAGCTAGAAACCGGTAGCTTAGATGAGACGGTTGGATCAAATCTTGGAGACGAACCAAGCTAAGCATGTATCTGATAATGCTAATCAGCTAATGTGATCGATCATCAATTGGCCATTAATTATATGTATTCATCATGGAATCCAAGTGGGGATTTAGTATTTAATTAGTACTTATCATTAAGTAAACACAACAAAGCGTTGTGTACAATCAAAGTGGCCAAGTACGGAGCATCCGTATTGCATGGTAAAAGACATCCACCATTAATGTGCTCGCATGATCACATGATCGCCTTCATAATTTGTATCAAGCAAACAAAATTATTATATGTATATTTGGTCAAAGCTCGAGATCTTTAATACCAATAATAAAAATAAGAATAACGGAAGGCCCCATATCAGATCGAGGAAATGTGATGGTATGGTTGATACAATTTTGGTTGTACCGATCCGGTTAAATTGGACCAAATTGATCCGGTTCTAGTCCGGTTTTTTCGGAAATATAAGGACCAAAGATTGGATTGGATACAGTCCGGTATTGATCCGGTCCGGTCTTCACCCGGTCCGGTCCTAATTTGATCTTGATTTTAGGTGTTGGGGGTCTCTTATCCGGTCTTTATCCGGGTTTTTACTTCAAATCTAAGCCCGAATATGAGATTGGATTGTTTGCTATCCGGTCCCAGTCCGATCTCGGTCCGGGTTATACAGTCCGGTTTCGGGTAAAACCAAACAGTCCGGACCAAATAACCAGCCCTACAATCTTGAACTCCAACAAGTCATTGGATATTGGAGAGTCTGTTTGTTATTTGATGTTGAGGCTCTTCAAGGACGGAGTACAAATATGTTTTATTTCAGCATAGGTAGTGATGATAATGGGACGGGACGGGACGAGTAGATACCTCAATACCTTTATCGCTTATTCCTCTTGTAGTAAATTTGGATCATCGAATAGTATCCACACGAATATGGGAAGGATCGACACATTTTAATATGTTATTTGATGAAAAGAAAAGCGATAACTTAATCTCTTTATGTGAAAAAAAAAACACATCATAAACTTAACAATAGATACTAGAAATTGGATGCGATTCTAGCACATATTCAAAGTTTCATTAAAGTAAAAAATGTGGTTTACCAAAAGTAAAATGGATGTAGTACCCATGCTCCGTCACACTTTATTTCAAGTGGGTAAAATATTCGATGCCTCAAACAAATCGGCTCGCGCGATTGTCTGATACGGGTCACCACTATAATACATGTTCATGAATAAAATGGAGTACCCCTAATCAAGCTAATTAGTTATGGATTAAATTAAACCCAACATAACATGATTAAGCTAATTGGTAATTTGGGGAGCCTAATTATGAGAGGTGTTTGGTGGTGCATCACTCTTGGGCCCCCTCTTGTGGGAGGAAGAAAAGCCTTTGCCCTTTTTGGACCGTGATGTTGGCCCAATTAACGGGACCATCCCTCACTCATGCTTGTTAGTTGTTACGCTATGTCTCCTCTCAAACACGATCCCGTGAAAGAAAATCTGCCCCCACGCTTACCTATATTATTATTCATCATGCAAGCATTCCATACCCAAACAAAAATGTTCCAATTAAGTTTCTTCAACAAGCAAAGAATTGGAATCGTATAATATCCATAGCCCTACTCCCGTTTCACTTTCCTCTACCGTTACCACCAATCATGGTTCAACATCCCTTGAAAATTTCCTTCTTTCAACATCATTCTTGCAAATTACAAAGTGGGAAGAATATGGCTAGGTTGCTCAGTTTATTATAGCCATGGAGAGAAGGCAGAGAACATGGCGAGATGAGCAGCAGGGAGAGTTCAACTATGGTCTCAGGCAATAACTATACTTGAGCCATGAATCAAAATGATTAGGGATTCGTAATAAACCATTACGACATCTACCGAGTATTGAATATAGTTCTCTTATTTGTGGATAGAAATAATATTAAAGACGGTATAATTCCTTATAAACTCCATATATGACTTTCTAATCATACTCTTTTGAATCAAGAACAATATAATTATGAGTCATGAACATAGTAGAGGGGCCATTACCCATTATGTACGCACCTCGATTCTGTCTCGTAGAACAAATATATATTGTTTGGGTTCTTGTTTTGAGAGAAGGCATAACATAACTACCGCCTTAACTAACATAACCACCATCATAATGGGTAGGGAAAAAGTCTCTCCGAAGCATGAATGATTGCATAAAAGTGAGGCATGACAACGTAAGTTTATTTGTCACCCTCCTTTAATTTGGCCCGAGGGACCATTGATTTGGAGTGATTGGCACAAGCAGAAGAAGTGAGTATTCGAACTATAAGTAGTGGCAAAGTTGGAATCTAGAACAAAAAAAATAAAAAGATAAGAACAATTGTTATTTGGGGTTAAACTTGGATTGTGGGCGGAGAAGCAGAGTTGATAAATGATAACCAATTCTCCTGTTTCCGATGTTTGTTTAACATATGACACATAACATTATAATTTAAAATAAAATAAAATTAAGAGAAACACATGTGGTTTACTGATTAATAGTCACACCTTTATTACGGAAGAGTTAAATTTCCATCTCCTTGTCTTTGCAAAAGTTCAAATATTATTGAAGAGTTATGATTTACCGTTGAAACATTTTGAATTTCACGTAACTCCATCTCCAATCACGAAGAATAAGACTTAATGGCAACAAATGAACATTAGCCGGGTTCTGATATGCTATTCTTATCGAAGGAACAGGAACAGCCGTGCCGAAATGGACGTCTCAATTAGAGGACAAGCACGCGACTGCAACATCTTAAGTGTGATGGCTACATTGAACAACAAGAATTTAAAGCTGAAGTTGATGTTCATTGAAATTTAACACAACAACGACTCTTCTAAGTTCCCCAAATGAACACAACAACCTGCAAAACCCTAACAGAAATTTATATGGCGGTGAAGCTCGTTACTCAAAGAATTTAATATTCGTAATACTGATTCTACATCCTCATATATTTGAATCTACTCTGTTCGTGATGGAAAAACTTTTTTTTGTTGGTTCAGCATCTGGTTGACCAATATATATTATTTTTTATTTTATTTAGAGAAATGTATATTATTTTTTAGTATTTAAATATGTCAAACTAAAAAATGTATATTATTTTTTAATTTAACATGTTTAGATCCTATATTTATTCGTAACTAGCTATTCCTTCAGGATGGTCTTTGGAAGAAAAAAACATACAGGAATTCACATGGTGCTGAAGACTGTTACATAACAAATCCAATACGACCCAAAACGATACCCAAAGGTCCAGATCTGTGCACGGCCTGCTTGGAGCCCAATTATTGTCCAGAGGGCAAATATGGGCTGGGGGCCCATTGCTCAAACCCCGGAAGAAAAGTTAAAGAAGCGAAAGGGTAGTTTGCTCAATCAATCTGAAGAAGCCTGATTTGTGGAAAGATCACTCGGACTCGCACTATAACGTTAACAGTCTTGGGCCTGAATGAAAGCCTCGGCCCAAATTAGTAGAGGCGTTATTTTGGGCGATCAAAACAAATAGGATATCCCTTAGATTCCAACAACTCCTCTTTTTGTCTTTTTATGAAAGTTAAAAACAGAGTAGACAAACAACAACTCGATTTGGCTTATTCATTCACTAGCACTGGGCCCGGCCCTTGGCCGGGAAAGTCTAGACAAAAAATATGTTCATATAACATGCTTACAATATAATAGGAAGATACGACATATCACTGAAAAAAGAAATATAATTGTTCAAAGAAGAAAAGAAAAACATACAAAATAATAGGTTTTCAATACTTAAAAATGGCAAATAGTTCAAGATTAGAGTTGTTTTTCCTAAAACATACATAATGAACCCTCAGAAGGAAAGAAAAAGATTGGTCTCTAACAGATTTTAGGAATGAGATCATTTGTAACCCTAATTAATGTCTAACAGATACACCCATATTATTCCTCTTCATAGAAAGTAGAATAAGGATCAGCTGGTTTGGAAGCATGCTAGTCGTAGTCCCCGAAGATGCCTAGAAAATAGTCCGGGTTCTCAAGAGAGCTTCAAACTTAAGGCTGAGTGCAACTAATTTTGAATTACATATGTTTGTCTTTGTCAGTGATGCTGATACTTTCACTGACTACTTTGATTGGTAAGTTGACCATAAATAATAGGGATATACCTTATTTTGACCTTGAAGTTTGTCGTAAAAGCCAAACTTGACATGAACTTGCAAATAAGACAGTTTTTCAAAATTTTGAAAGAAATGGACAAATTTGGACTGGAATTTATGTTGTTCGTTAATATTAAAAGTTAAAAATTTCTTCATCCATTCAACATACAATGCTCAGGTGGTTGCGATTGCGATGTGGCTTCCATGTCATAGGGATGATACCTTATTTTGGCATGAACTTGATGTAAAAGACAATTTTGGCTCGAATTTTCAAATAAGATAGGTTTGTTTGCACTTTAAAAGAAATGAACAAATTTGGTCCGAAATTTGGGTTGACCTTTAATATTGACAGTTGTGATAGAGAGGTTTCGGTTGCGATGTGGCTTCCAAGTCATTTATTTATAAAGTCTAAAAAAGTGAATTTTTCAGAAGAAAAAAAGACCACAAAATAGGACCCTTAGTATATCCTAATATTTTCATATTTACTTGCATAAATCATATTAAAAGGAAAAAGAAATTGATCCAGGCCCCCAAAAATCCCAAAGCACGAAACTATCTCTCTTTGTACCCCTCTCATCAATATTAACGGCAACCTAAATTTTGGGTCAAAGTTATTCATTTCTTTGAAAATTCGTACAAAACTGTCTTATTTGAAAGTGTAGGGCAAAATAGCATATTATACCTATGACGTGAAAGTCACACCACAGTCACCTTAACATTGTATGTTGAGTCATAAAAAAAAGAAATGTTTGACCCTCAATATTAATAACCGACCCAAATTTCGGGTCAAATTTGTTAATTTCTTTCAAATTCGGACAAAACTATCTTATTTGAATGTTCATGCCAAAATTGTTATTTACATCAAAGTTCAACACAAAATAGGATATTATCCCTAAATAATATAGGAGTACTAAAAATATTGGACTAATGAAGTTCAAAATGTTTCAAACAACATACAACCCTGATAAAACTGCAGTCCAACCAACTAACATTTAGAACAAATGACTTTCCAGCAGGATAACACAACTATAAGTATGGGTGGTTCTATCATATTTTGATTAAGAAAATGACATAAGGAAATGATATATAGACCTTGAATGATATACTCTGAGTATGAAAATGATGTCTAGTGGCCGGAGCTAGGGACATGGTACTATACCTTAAGCCCTTACAGATTAAAATCTAGGTCTTAATTCTATGAAGCTCATATACTAAGATCAATTTTATTAGAAACAATAATCGAAGGTCGTGTTTCATCAAAATACATCAAAAAAATTATGTGCATAATCTTAGTGTTTAGGGCAAGGATTGAAAACCCTTAACGTACCGGGGGTTCGACTAAACCAGTAGGCACTATGTAGTGTTGTGAAACGACTGAATCACGGTTAACCACAGTTTTCGCATAAAATACGCTCCTGCCGACTTTTTCGGTACAACCTCTGATGAGGTTTTATAATCCTTGGTTTAGGATCTATGATTTAAATAGTTAAGACCTAGAGTTCACTCGTCAAGGGTTAGAATATAGTGTCTCGTCTCGAAATCAGGTTAATTCAAAGTCTAGATTGCCATTTCTTACCAAGGGTATGAGTTACCTTTTGATTTTACTCAAAATATGATAGAAAACACTACACACACACATACTGGTATACTACAGGAGTATAGTATACTGGTATACTCCAAGAGTATAGTATACTCCACATGATCTAGACATTAGATGTACTTTGTTGAGCTCCAATCAATCTCAATGGTCAATTATAATTTTCCATTAAATTAAACTTTGGGTTTGAGTTTAGAGAATCGGGGCCTGGGGTTTATCCATTAGAGGTTAGGGTAGAGTATCATACCCCAAACTCGGTTAAAAATCATGGTCTAGATAGAGATATCTCACGAAGAGTACCTGAAGTATAATATACTCCAGGAGTACACCAGTCTGACCCATATATATGTGGTTGTGTGTGCACATATATATTTAATATTGTAATTTGATATGCAATATTCGAATAAATGATATTTGGATTGCGGTTTTACGATTATCCTCCATTTATAAGATAGACTACCATTATTATTGAAGTCAAAATAAAATAATAATAAATGATAATCAAAGATCCAACACTAAAAATGCTTAAGAAAGACTTAGTGGGGTAGTTAACTGTGCTGGAAAAGTCATTTGATTTTCAGAATTTTGCCTCTTGTATGTTTTTTTTATAAATAAATGCAACAAATTTGTTTAGTCTTATTGGTTATGACTCTCGTCCTTGTTAGAAGAGACCCGGGTTCAAATCTTGACACTGATATTTTTTTCAAATAAAAAAATAAACAATTGCAATGACGAAAGTACCCTTCCTACTTTCACTCTCGTTGCAGAAAATTTGAAATGGAAGAAAGTTGAGTCATGAATCTCCATCATATATCTTATAGATGAATCATGATGGAGTCGTCCAACCTCAGATCTAACCGCCGTCTCCTAAAACCTTGATTGTCTCTGACTGAACATTAACATAATAATAAATTCGAGTCATAAAAACAAAGGAGATGGACATTTTAACTTTGATATGCCACCACATTTTGTCACGGTCTTCTCAGCCTCTATTGTTAACAATTAACAAAGAGTTACCAAAAAATAGAATTTATTTCGATAAAATCACTGTTCATCTAATTCAGACTCTTTATGTTAACTTGAACATAAATGAGCTAATAGAAGAAGGATGCGTAATCAAACAAGAATCTTGCATTCCTAATCGAGATTTTGCATTCGAGCAATATCGATATGAACTGTATTGTTTTTTTTATATAATGTAAATTGTACTTCGTATATAAAAATTGCGGATTAGAACTGTGATACGTTCCAAATTTGTTTCTCCTTTCTCATTCAGTGCGTCGTACAGGCATCAAGATTGTCAACTACTTGATAAATCTCTATGCAACAAACTGTTTGAAATTACTGGGAGATACATGTTGTGTTGAAATTAAGTAGGTGATGGCTAACAACTTTAGTGTTGAAACACAATACAGAGAAAATTAGGTGGAAGAGGGATTCATTTTTCTTTGGGAGGTTTTGGAAAGTCAATCTCGACTGGTATTATAGATAATTGAAGACATGCACCAAATTAAACATGAAAGCTCGATCGGCCTTTCTCTGCTGCAATAACTTGCAATTTTTCTTGCAATGGACGTCCAAATATACATAAACAAAAGCCAAAGAGAATGTGACATGTACGTACATGCATTACTGATGTAGTTACCTGACAAATGGAACCTAACAATTGCTTTGCTTGACTACTTTTTGCCATATATATATACACAAACAGCATGGGCTGCATTCAAAATATGACCATAGCTGCTTCTGGACAACATGAACATACTAGCTATTGGTCGTATGGTTATGTCTTGATGCATATATATGTGGTCAGTTTTGGAGTTGTGTGGTTGAGCAATTAATATACAAATAGGCAGCGGCCGGTTGGAGGCTCGGAGCTTAGCTTGGCCGTCGATTTTCCTAGCAATGGAGCGCCTTCTGTGAGAAAAAAAAAATGAAGAAGGAAGGAACTAGCCATGGAGGGTTGTTGATGAAGTCCAATGGTATAATATGTTGATTTAGGTTCGTATGTGACTAGTAAATCAAAATATATAGACCGTCTTGATTTTCATATGATATTGTGAAAGAGACGGAGGAAGAAAAAGAAGAAGAATCACATATTTAATGAACACAAATTATTTGAGAGATTGGAGGTTTGCAGTACTAAATCTAGCTATACCAAACTTGAATATTAGTCCAAATAGCATGCATGTGAGTGAAAAATTAGGTTGAGTTGAGATCGAAGAGGTCAAGAACGAGACAAGGCTCATTAAGTGTGTGTAATTTAGACACATATGTGTGTGAAACAACCAGATCTGGGTCGTACCCAATCCCAACAAATAACACATATATAAGTACAAGTTAATTGAATATCAATTAATTGAACATGAACAATCTAAACTGTTCAGTTAACACGATGACGTACAATTTTGTAAATAACGTAAATCATTCAATCTATGTAACTTGTAAACGATGGTGGACCCTAGAGCAGCCATGGCATGGCTCCTCTTTCCTTGTTATCTGTTTTGGGGGTGGTCTATATATCTTGGAAACCAAAAAAAGATTAATTAGGCTGGATTGCACAAGCCATCACATGTAAAATGATAATCACCCTTTCATAATCACATGGAATCTCCCCTCTCTTTCTCCAGAGTCATGTGATCATTTCCCCACTCTGGTAATAGTCTGTAAATTAAAAGTAGGAATCAATTAATTAAGCACCATTTAATTAAGCATCCCTTCTGCCTCACTTGCACAGACCTGACTGCCTAAGCTAAGTATATATAAATTACCCTGCCTTTTGTCTTATAATAATCGTATCTTATCCCATAGATTTTATTCTTTTTTATTTCAATTTATTGCACCTAATAATATAAAGGGAGTATAGAGTATTAGAGGCAATTATTGGATCATATGCATTTGAGTGAATGAACCAACAAAAGTCATCTCCCTCATCTCATTCCCCATATTTATTCATTTCAATTTATTCCTACTTTTTCCTTTTTGTGTAATTAATCAAAATGATTCCCTCATTTTACAATTACATAATCCTGTCCCTCCATTAAATAAATATATCCTTGGCTCAGTGACGAGGTGAACACAGATCCAAATGGGTATTAGATTAGGTAGAGAAGATTAGAACTTGATTTCTAATTAATTATGATGATAGTGTGGTCCCTTTTTGTACTACCCTTCATTTTCCCATAGCTGGGGGAGGTGAAATGTTAATGTGATTTTGAGGAGATTCCATTCTCTTGGGAAATAGATTCCCACTTCCAATTACTTGTATATTAATTAATTAAATCTTATTATATATTATTACAAAAGATTAAAAGGTTATTTGTTTGTAATTTTGTATATAAATCTACATTCACGTTACCCCCTGCCCCATGCCTGCTGTAAAGTACTGTTACCAGACATTAATAATTGATTAGTTAGTAGCATGGGATTAGTTCAGCCTAACCTCACTTTATCTTTATATATAGTTCAGTTCATATAATATATTGGACAAAAAAACCCATTAAGAGAAAAGTGTGCAAGGAGTGACAATTGAGAAGAGAAGGATGGATATTCCACAGTCGAGAGAATAGTACACACACAGAGAGAGTAAGGCTGCTGCCTGCTGCTGCAAAGCAAAAGTCGATGAAGGCCTTATTAGCACGGTCGTCAGAGATTCATATAAATCAGTTAGACACAATATAAGATTTACTTGACTCTGTTAGTATGGTAATTACGTTCAATGTTGAAGATTTTCCATAAATTTGATTATGGTTTCGCAAACATGTCTACAAAGAGCTATAGACACATCATGTATACTCCTAATGTCGACAAAAGTTCCATGAGCAAAGATACACAAAAACTAAAATTATCTCCACTTTCTCATTCGGTATGGAAAAATAAATCTCCATTATTATTTATTACTACTATTATTGAATAATCCAAATTAAAGTTGCCTAGCATAATTTAAGCGGAAATCAAAAGTAAAGTATTTGGTGAATGAAATGGCAACAAAAGGAGAGGCGGATAGAAAGAAAGTATTAACAGTTGGCAGTGTGGGAATAGTCATTTTCTTCCAACTGACGCCACCGATGGATTCTTTTTCACCTCTATGATGCATATCTTGATATACTGCAGTGCAGGCGGCAGTGACAATCGAACAATGTTTGATATTTTCAGCTTTTTTATATGAAAAAATTGATCCATCTCTAATAGCATGAATATGCATACAAGAATGTAGTTTTGGTATGCAATTAATCGTGTGGTCAATGGTCTTGTGATTTTAAATTGCCAAGAAGAGGAACGTTGTTTACTGTATAAATATGTTAAGTGGTTCAACTGAAACGGTCGAATAGGTTAGGTGTTTTGGTGTTAGGAGGTAGTCGAGTTGTAAGGTATTTGATATAGAGAAAACACATCGTTGTAGCTTCAACTTTCCAAATCTTTGATTCTAATTGATGATTCTACTGCTGCTTGTACATACGGTTTTTAGTTCTTTGATTCAACATAAGTCAATATATTAAGATGTAATTAAGTACTGAGCGGTTGAGAGCGCCTGACAATATTGTTCTCTGTCTATGTTATTTGCACCATAAAGATTAGTAAACAACGAGTCACGTAATTACCATACTAAAATTAGATAAACAGAATAAGACCTTCAACATTGAACGTAATTACCATACTAATCGAGTCACGTAAATCTTATTTAATTGATGAAATAATTTGACATAACCAGATTAGATAAACAGTATATTCATTTCATAAATTAGATAAACAGATAAACGATTGAATATATACTATGAAGATTAGATAAACAGATAACCGTGCATGAATCGGACTTTTATAGTTGCCAAATTGATATGGAGTTTGGAATTAGAAGAGAACATCGTCAAGTAAGCGCGATTAAATGGGAACTCAACTTATTAGTAACGTTGCCAAATTGATATGGAGTTTGGAATTAGAAGAGAACATCGTCAAGTAAGCGCGATTAAATGGGAACTCAACTTATTAGTAACGATTACGTCCTTCTCTTAGCTTTTGGCAGCTCATGCAGGCACGAGCTAGCCGTAGCTGTAC
The DNA here is from genome assembly GCA_946122785.1 of Linum tenue. Taxonomy (NCBI): domain Eukaryota; kingdom Viridiplantae; phylum Streptophyta; class Magnoliopsida; order Malpighiales; family Linaceae; genus Linum; species Linum tenue. The sequence continues at coordinate 7,301,509 of CAMGYJ010000005.1, read as the reverse complement.
TGGTTATCATCAAATACACGAAACTGGAAAAATGTCAAAGTACTAATAATAAATTAATAATGTCTGAGTAGAAAGGGCCCGATTTTATGTGTGGAAGGCCGTAGCGGTCATTATGACACAATATTTTCATGATATTTGCTAATTGCTATGGGATATTAAAGATATCATATCCCCATATTTACATTGGGAAGCACGTGTTTCTTGGGCAAGTTAATTAGGGCTTCTCGAGGCTGGGAATATAGGGAAACCAGGAACAAATATTTACACTCAAAATCAACCATATACATTTAATTGGCTGGTTGCCGAGATTTTATGAGAACAGATGATATGCTACAAATAGATTGACTTGCATATGATTAATCGAGAAAATCTTGTGAAAAAACAAGTTGTTTGAGTAAATTATATAAAAAAAGTCCACCCAACATTAACAAAATTGACCTTCTCGTCATTAGTTAGGTTTAATCCATAGTTTCAAGAGACAGATTCAAGAGTTCAGTTTGGTAGCTAGCTACCAACGTTTAGATTGTGTTTAAATAATGGACGAATCAAACCGATCAAGAAATTTCAACAAGAAGGTTAGGAAGCTAAATGAGGCTGGTTTGATAAAAGCAAAGGAAGCTAATTTATGAATTATGAATCGTGTTTTTGACGCTCTCACTTGTAGCCATTGGAACGAGCTGTTTTTCGGGAACAAACGTTCCTTTAATAAATACAAATCCAGGTGATTATCGAAAATGACAACAAACCGAATAATTCTAAAAATAACCATCAATGTCTTAAGCAACTTCTTGTGACGTAATTACCGGAAAAAAGTTAATGTGACGCATCTTTGAAAAGGAAAATTATTAAATTAACAATTAGTCTAATATATAGTTATTCATTGGTTGAGAAACTAATTGAATTTTCATAGACCACTTGTTATTCTGAATTATTGTTTACCCCAGAAAATAATTATCTCTTGAATGACACATTTTCTAATATGGACTATTATGGAGTATTTAATTGGCTTTTAGTAAAAAGTTGAGGGTAAATGTGACATTTCTCTATAAAAGTAATTTTATGTAAATCAATGCATAAAGTAGAATCTCAACAACCAAACAATGTATTGTTAAAATGCATCCATTGTTAAAATGCATCCATTGTATCAATACATATATTTATATTATATTGATGTATTACAATGCAACGATTTAACATTCGCAACTTCCAAACAACATCTTAAGAGACGGAATATGTTTTTTTCCTTTGAACAACGCAATCAGTACAATGGAATATTCCTTGAAAAGAAAAGCAGCCCGACCTGCCGTGAAGAAAAGAAAATTGAACTGCGCTCTCCCTCTCTCTCTCTCTCTCTCATTTTTTCCCCCGGTTATTATTTGGATCACATTTCCCTCCTTCTCTCTCTCTCCCTTAGCCACTTAGCCACAAATTGCAGTTAGTGGACCGCGCGTCCAACCCTCAAAGCCCACCAGGCCCACGTCAAACCCGTCCCACCAATCACACCGCGAGTCGCTCCCCACGCACACAAAAAACCCCATTACTTGTCCTCCTTCTTTCCTTTTCCGTTTTCGTTTCTTTTCTCTACTTTTTCACCTCATTATCCTTCAACATAAATAACAAAATTCGGCAGCGCTCCACGTGGCTAAAACCCATCACTTCCTTCAAATACTCCCGGAGAGAGAAGAGGGTGGAGGGGTAAGGGGTTTATCGCTGACCGGCTATCGCCCGGTCATGGGCGCTGGGTTACCGGCCCGCCCGGTTTTGTGGTCAAACGTTCTTTGGAAGGAAGGATATAAAAAAACAGACGACGAAGAAGGAGAGGGGTTTAAGGCAGCAAAAGCCACTGTTGTTTCTCTTCTTTCATGGTTTTTCCCTTCTCGTTGTTGTCTGTGTGTGTTTATTGAGAGAGAGGTTTTTCTGTTACCCTTTTCCCCTCTTCTTATGTTTCTTTTGAGTTCGAGGTAAAAATAAAAATGAGCAACTAGAATGCAGAGAGATTGATTTCGGTGGTGATGGCGGATTTGTTTAATTCCCTCTTGTTGCATTGAATTGGAATTGATAATTCTCTCGCCTGATCTCTTCTGCCTGGTCAGATTTTCCACCTCCGATCCCGATCTGCGTCGCGCCGACTCGGTTGGGCTCTTCCTGTACATATTGTTCGACGGAATTCTCCCAAGATTGACGTTAATCTCGAGGTCAGTGGTGGTAAGTGTTAGATCAGGCTAATGTTGGTGGAATTCCCTGCTCAACTTTCTTCTTCTTCGTTGCTTCTGTTCTGTCCCATGATTGTGTTGTTTCAATTGTGTGCGAGCGAGCTGCGATTCTTTCGATCTTGCCGAAAATAAAAAATTAAGGGTGAAAGTGATTCTCTGTTTTGCTTTCGTGGCCTGAGATCGGGATCTGATCGTGGATGTGAGGCGGTTTGCCGGAATTCTGGGTTTGGGAGGGAACTGCAGTTTTTTTTTACCAAAGGGGATATGGAGTTTCAGTGCTTTTTGTTCTAAAAAAAAAACTCAGCAGCCTTATTTGAATTCCAGGAGATTGTACTTGTTTTTGTAAAATCGGCTTTCTTCTTCTGGTTTTGCGTCTGTTGTTTAATTACTGTGGGCATTGCTGAATTATTGGTAGATTGTTCTCTGGAGCAAGAATTCTAATTCTGGAGCTGAATTATCTTCCAGCATGAGTCTTTCTTGACGTGTCTGTTGTAGATTTGTGCCATTTGAAAATCAGAATGTTCTGATTGCACTAATTGCTGCTGCGGCTGCGTAAGTTTTTGTTAAGGTCAAGTTGGTGTCTTCTCCTTCTTCTTATCAATTTTTGTTGAATTTCGTATGGTTGATACGGATGTGCTTCGATCGGGTGAGAATTTGATCTTGTAGTTCAGTAATGGTGTTATGGATCTCTTTTTGATGGGTTCAGAATTCAGATTGATATTGAGATTGTTTCAGTTCAATTTTGATTTGGGTTTCATGTTGATGAGCAGATCAATGATGATTGTGTTTGTTTGGCATAAACTTATAGATTGAATGTATTCAAAATTGAAGCCAGAATAGCTTGTTGACATTTTCCTTGTTCTTTTGATTGATCGCAGTGCTGTGATCCCCGATTGCGACAATTCTTGTTTGATAAGTGCCCATCTGGTATGTATGCTTGAGATATGGTGTTTAAGAAGAGACAATCTCATGGTTTTAACAATCTCCACTTCCCTTCTGTTCCCAAGGCTCCCAGATCTGCCAGAGTAAGTACTTACGATACATTTCTTTTCTGAGTTTAGTGTGCTATTTCATAGAAAGGAATGGTCTTTCTAACGACCGCCATTTCATGATTTTACTTGGCAGAGGGCCTTTCATAAGAGGATAGTTGAGGACAGCCAAATCTGTGCATTTGAGTTACTTGCTTCTCTAGCTGGAAAGCTATTACAGGAGAGTGAAAGCTCATCTGCTTCTAGTAATGCATCTGATGCAAATGACCGGCCTGCAATTAGTGATGGTGTTGTTAAAAGAGAGCAAGTTGAGACTAAACCTGTGAAAACAGAGTGCTTGGATTTGGGAAGCTGCGAAGAGAGCATTTTCCTCCCTGACTACGGTTCACCTAGCAGTGACAGTAGGGGAAGTCTGAATGAAATTCCACTGCCAGCTGAGAGTGATGCCATTTTGGAGCGGTATTCAACTGTCTCGAATTCCGATTCCTCAGAGAAAGGCAATAGTGATGTAAAGCCAATCCAAGGTGAAAAGGCACCTAAGTTGGAGGGAGTCCCTCCTGTTACTGTAGAGCCTTGTGATGAAAAACCAGAAAATGGGGTTGGCAGTCAGCCATTGGCTGATGGGATGGAGACTCAGGGGTTGATCCTTGATAATGCCTGCAGTTCAAAGGATCCCATGAAGTCATGCCTGAGGAATCCTGCATTGATCAACTCAGACAACACTGCCATACATTTATCCCATGGGAATTCCCTTCCCAGGGCTTCTGATTTGAAGCATGGGAATGGTGTTAAATTAGGTATTAGAGATGATGATGAAAACATTTTTAGGTTTAATAAACTAAGCAGCAGAAGAAAGGCATTTAGGCCTTCATCTAGAATTGGAGACAGAAGAATAAGAAAACTACTGTCATCCAAATACTGGAAAGCAGCACCGAAGCTGAAAGACTATGAGCTAACGAGACCTTGTAAGTGGTTGTTTGCTGGAGTGTGATTTATATCTCTGTCTATTGACTTTTTCCTGACATTTCAGTTTCATTTCTGTATTTGCAGATTTGGGGATGAAGCCTCTTCATCATAAGAGGAAGTTGTCTTGCAACCCTGACAAAACTCAGGGCGACATTCTTTACAAGAGGAGGAAGTTTTCTGACCGTAGCGTAGTCATAGCATCTGATAGGGGTTTTAGCGGTGAAAGTGTTTGTAACTCTCCTGAGAAAGGCACGTCTGGAGACAATGGTTCAGCAGTATTGTGTTATGGAGGTGTGTTGATTTCTACTGCTCCGTTTTCCTGTTTTCTGGTCCATTTCTCTAAGCTTTCAGCTGTTGCTGGTTTCTTTTGCTCATGCCTCATGATTATTATGCAGAAAATGGCATTTCATCTCCCGTTATTGGTAATCAAGCCCAGCTCCGGTCGAAGGATTCTCATGGTACTGAGATGGATAAATGTTTATGGTTTTGGCCCTTGATTTCGACTGTCTTGGATTCCCAAGGTTCTTATTTGTTGTCAAACTTCTTGTTTCAGTTAAACTGAACATCAAGTCCTTCAAAATTCCAGAACTTTTCATTGACGTCCCAGAAACTTTAACTGTTGGTTCTCTCAAGGTATAGATCTGCACTCTTCCGTACCAGTTGGGATTTGAAAGCTTGTGTCTGCTTGCATCATAGACTAGTTTTTCTTGTTGTCTTCTCTCAAACCTGAAACCAGTTAGTTAGTCGCTACTTGGAGCTAGATGTTTCCTGATGTTCCTTTATATTTTGCTCATTCTAATGAGACTGGATTTTAAATTTGCTACAGAGAACTGTTGTGGAAGCTGTAACTTCTCTACTTGGTGGTGGTTTACGTGTTGGGCTAGTTCTTCACGGAAAGAAGGTCAGGGACGATAACAGAACCCTTTTGCAGACTGGCATCACTTCTGCTGAAAGCCTTGAGACTCTGGGTTTTACCCTGGAGCCTAATTCAGTGCAAGCTCCTGTGCCCTTGTGCAGTGAAGAGCCTCATGCTATTTTACCATGTGAAACATCCCACCTTATATCAAGGTAATTCAAACCTTCTTTTCGACTAATCGTAAAGATTTTCCTCCCAGTCAGCTTATATTAAGGACTACTGCTGTCTCATGTTAGCCTTTCTCGACAAGACAAAATGGTTTTTGTTACACGTGTGATTCTCAGCTATTTATTTTGTTTCTTCAGGTCCCCAGAGACTACAATTGTAGAGTCACTAAAGCTTATTGACTCACCCAGGCTTGCTCCTTCTCCACCAACAAATCAGGTTGACTACAACAGTGAGACTACTGATCAGGAACCACTTTCCTCTAATGCTGACATAGTAGCTGACAACAAATCACCATCAGATTCCAAAGCTCTGGTTGCAGTTGAACCAGCAAGTGCTGAGGCACTTGCTGTTGTTCCCCTCAACCAGAAATCTAGGCGATCTGAGAATGTACAGCGTCGAACTAGGAGACCATTCTCAGTCTCCGAAGTAGAGGCACTTGTCCAAGCCGTTGAAGAACTTGGCACTGGAAGGTATATAAATCTCTCCTTCGATCGTATACAATGCTCAATTCCCTGTACTGGTAAAACATAATCTCACCAATGGGTTCTTGTACTTCCGCAGGTGGCGGGATGTTAAGTTGCGATCTTTTGACAATGCTGACCATCGAACATATGTTGACTTGAAGGTACACAGACTTGCCTATTGAATTTCTGTGATCCTGATGTTTTAATACATAAATTCACATTATATCAATGTCTGTCGTTCAATCTACCAATTCACTTGTGTTATCCTTGTAATATGCACTTATGCTGAACTTCCTTCAGCAAAATTGAGCTGACATTCTACTGGCTCCTCAAACTTTTGGTTGTCAGGATAAATGGAAGACATTAGTCCACACAGCCCAGATTGCTCCGCAGCAAAGAAGGGGAGAGCCAGTTCCTCAGAAGCTTCTTGACAGAGTGTTGGCTGCACACAGCTACTGGTCGCAGCATCAAGCCAAGCAACATACCAAAAATGCAGCTGCTGTTGCCACTGCGACTGCAACTGCAACCCCGACGGTGCTGCAGATAACAGACGGGCAGGCGATTGAGGCTTGAAGAAGGACTCGGGTAACATTTCACTTGGTATAATAGTGTACAAAAGGAAGGGAAACTACTACAACCACTACTTGTTGACCGGGAAGGAACAGGGGAAGGCACAGAACAGGGTGACAAAGAAGAACAGCAGCAAAATTGTACAAAATGCAACAATTGATTTCTCGGAATGTTTATTATGTAATACACTCACACTTGTCTTTACAACAATTCATTCCCAGTGTTTCCCCTCCCCCCCATTGGAGACCAGGGGAGAAGGAAAGCTAGGGCATTTTGTAAATTGATTCAGTTCCATGAAATAAATCCCCTCTAGGGGGAGTGGCTCAGCCTAATAGGAACATTAAAATTTCCCAATTCTTTGATTTAATCTGGTGTAATAGAATTGGTAGGATAGATTCTGTGTAGTTCAGGTTCAAAGGAGACATTTGAAAAAAGGAGACATTTTTGTTTCTCATATCTTCACCTCGCTCGTCTCTTGTGATTTGATTACTGTCGTACTCGATCTGCAACGCATCATCAGTTGCTCCTCTTTCGATACATGTATGTCTCGTTTCGATTCACGAACAGACGGAAACTACTACTAGCTTTGATGAATCATTGGTATATCCTTTACAGCATTGTATGTTCTGCAAAAAGGAAGTGGGATGAAACTGTTGGATTGTGAAGAGGGGAAAGCATCAAGGTAAAGTAATTGGAGCTTGAAAGGCAGGCAGAGAAGGGTGGTGGTGGGAGTAGGCGCAAAATTTCTTTACGGCTAAAACTCTATTCCTTGCACGCAACCGCCATGTGACATTTTTAAGCCAAACCGAACCCAACAGCACACTGTCTCTCTCTCTCTCTCTCTCTCTCTCTGTTTTGTGAAGAAGAATTGGAACTTTGGAGGGAATATAAAGAGAAAAGAAAGACTTGATGAGGAAGGGTCATGGTTGGATGGCTTAGCAGCTAGCTACCTTACTTCCTTGTTTCCCTTCCTTGTCTAGTTTCGTACGACTCAAGCAAGCTTGCTTAACCAAGTCGTCTTTTTTACTTCTTCTTCTTCTTCTTAAAACTTTCCCCCTTTTTTCATTTCTCTCTCTGATTTGTTTTCTCTTTTCTGTTGCTGTAAGTTGTAAGTTGTAACGGTGGATAATATGGGCAAGAGAAAAAGAAGAGCAAGAGGGCCGGGCACGTGCGCTTCACATGCCACGTGAATTTTATACCAGAGTATTCAGTCTGGGTTTCCTGCCTGCCTGGCGCTGTCTGGTTTTGGTTTTTGGGTTTTTAAGGAGGTTGGCTGGCGATGTATTTTAAGATGGTGTTCTACTTCTTTTGGGTTTTGGGTAAAGACTGGAGAGTTATAGTTTTAATATGGGAGCTGTTTGTTTGTTTTTATAAAATTGGGGCGTGTTTGGTTGTTGCTTGCTGCAGTAGCAAGTTAGTAAAATGCCAAAGTTTTGAGGATTGTGATTCTTGGCTGGAAATTGGGATCTGGATCTGATCTGATCTGAGTGAGGTTGTGGGGCTGGTTGGTGGGTCGGTGGGGGCGTGGAAATGGAATCATTTCTCGGCTGGAGATGCCTTGTTGGATATGTTTTTCATTGTGTATAAATATTTGTTTATAAATTGTTAAACGTTTAATTATACATGAAAACTTATCATTTCTCAGACTATTACAAGCTTATCAAATGGTATTGTAAAAAAAAAAAGGCATATATATCAAGGTTCATGAAGACACTAGACATGCTTTGAGATCATGATGGAGTCTGGGTCGGAGGTTTCTACAGCAAGCTTGGATCTGGCACTGCTCTCTTAACCGAACTCTGGGGAATTTTACAGGGGTTGGAGTTGGCTTGAAAAAAGGGGTCTCGCTTTCTCATTCTTGAGACTGATTCCAAATTAGTTGTGCAGCTCATTGAGATGAGGAACGACAAGGTTCATTCATATGCAACTTTGCTTGGCACGATCAGAAGAATGTTGGCAAGAGAATGGGTGGTTCGATTAGTACATACGTATCGCGAAGGGAATAGAGTCGCGGACTGGCTTTCGAAGCATAGTCTCGTCTATCCCTTCGGTACGCATGAGCTAATTGATCCCCTTTGGAGCTCAATAGAATATGCAGAGATGACATTTTGGGAATTAGCTTTCATAGACAAGTTATTAGAGCTGAAGACATATGATCCGTGTGGATTTGGTCCTGCTTCTCTGATCTCCTGTTTTGGCTTTGGTTAAGTTTGTCCTGAGCTTTTGTGTTCTACTCCTAGCTGTTAGGAGTTTGTAATCCTTTGGCGCTTGCCTCCTTTCAATAAATAAAAAAAAAAAATGAAGACACTAGACATAAGGCATTAAGATATTGTACTAAATAGCATTTTGTATTAAATGATGAATGAAGTAGTTAAATTCAACCCTTCCACTTCACTTCAAATGATTAATAAATTACTTAAGGATAAGGAAATTAGCTTATATGTTCATAGAATTATATGTCAATGATTCACATAGTTTTTGAGCTGTTAAAAAGATTGAGAGCAAATATTGAGATTGTAACTAATGTTAATTTCTCCCTTAATTTCGATATTGACTGTCTAGCTCGTTCAATTATATCTAGGCCTAAGTAATTATTTTCCATCACTGACACCTAAGTAATTGATTGCAGATAATTGTTGAGCCCAACTGCTACAAAATCACAGCCCACGACAAGGCTTCGAGATTCTAGCCAGGTTCGGCCTTTAGTGGGATGGGAAGAGCCCAAGAGCTAAGAAGACGGATATAACCTTCCGGGAAAATTGTGGGCTATGGCCCGTTTTCGGTAGTGGGCTTCTCGCACTCGTTAGTGACTGGGAAGAATCTGCACAATCCGCATGATCAGGTTCATTCAAGGCAAACTTTGATCCAATCCAAACAACAAAAGTTACTAGGAAAACCCAAACTCTCCTCATGGTGCTGACAAGAGTGACAACCGAAGTCCACGCCTGACGCCATCAAATCGAAAGACTTCATTAATTCGATCTTAAACTACTAGCAAATTATTCTAAAAATTTGAATATTTATTACTTCTTGATAATTTTTTGGACGAAGTACATTTTTAGTACGTAAAAATGTCAATTTGGTCCTTCATCTACTCTTTCCATGTGATATTGCGCACTAAACTTGGTATTGAGACAATTAAGACAATTAAAATACCAAAATTCTTCCTAATAAATTAGTGACCAAATTCGGTATTTAATCAAAATTTAATGGCTCTCCCAAGTAGTTTAAATTCACGGGTCTACGTCGTTTTTTTTTTTTGGACTTTTATCATTTCCTTTTTACCCTGCCCTGCCCAGCTCTTCCATTCATAGCCTTTCCCAATGCTCTGAAACAGAGCAGCTTTTCTAACGCTCTCGCGCCCTCTTCTGCTTCTTCCTCCCTAGTCCGTACTGTCTCCTCTCAATTCTCATCCTTCCATTCTATATCCTCTCTTCCCGTTTCTTTGCTGGAGGTGTTTCTCCGGCTCTCTTCCCTTGGCAGGTAACTTCATCTTCCCTTTTTGTCGCCGCCGACGCCGCCCTGTTTCATTTTGTCCAAGCAGCTGTTCTGGATAAATTCCAACTTTTCTCTTTTTGCGTTCTTAGCCCCTCCTGTGTTTTGGCGCTGAAGGGCTGTTGAATTTTCTTTTCCTTCATCACTGAATTGCTACTGCTCGATGAATATTTTAATTCTCTTGCTTGATTGAAATGCATGTTCAAGTTCTTTTCTTTGCTGATGTAATTTGGGCTTCCGAATCAAAGTCTTAATCTTGTGTACTCTGCGTAATTCTGCCCCTTTGTAGGGGGGTTTGTGAAGTTGGGAACTTTGAGACGACATAATCAAGACCAATTTTTGTCTTATTGCTGTTTTATTTGGTTGGCAAAGGGTTCTCCTCCGTAGTGTAATTTGAAGCTCTCGTGAAAATTCTCTTTTTCCACCCTTTTTGAAGGTGTTTCATGTTCTGGAAGAGAAGGGTCCGGGGAGACAAGAGCAAGTTTTGGAGTTCATCGAGGTTTTGGATTTCTGGTTGACCTTGTTCTGCTGACAACTGTTTATATAGATGTACATGGGTGAATCATTAGGGGGGTTATTCGATTCTGTGAATGGGTTGAAGCTGAGTCATGAAACCCTCTCTGGTTTAACTAGTAGGAATCTGGTTTCTGGGTATAAGTCAGACAATTCTGCTGTTGATAATAAGAACCCAGTGAGGATTTCTCCTTTGCCAACCAGTTGCCCTAGTGGAAACGTTGGCGAGGCAACGTTTCAGTCGAGCAGAACCCAAGCTTTAGAGTCGCCCCATGATGATTTTGATTTCAGTGATGTGGTTCTCAAGTATATTACTGATATGCTCATGGAAGAAGACATGGGAGAGAAAGCATGCATGTTCCAGGAGTCCTCAGCAGCACTTCAGGCCGCAGAGAAATCGCTCTATGAACTCATTGGAGAAAGGTACCCACCAACTTTACATGTTACTGATCAACACCATGAGAGTTTAGATGAAAGCCATGAACCGAATCCTCGCACTTGTTCTACTAGTAGCCCGAACAGCAACAGTTGTGGTGGTAGTAGCTTAATTGATTCTGGGTGGAGTTATAATGATAATTATACATCACATAGTCCAGTGCTCAGCTCAAGCACAGTAATTGATAGTTCATTCGCAGAATCTCCATTGAGCAGCATTTCAGTTCCAGACTTTTTTGCTGAGACCGAGTCTGCTATTCAGTTTAGAAAAGGGTTTGAAGAGGCAAGTAAGTTCATTCCCAGGAGTAATTTGGCTCTTGATGTAGAGAGTAACGGGATCTACCTTAAAGACCTTTATGATCATGATAGTAAGCATGAGCCTAGAGGAAAGAAGAACCCTCATCCTCCTGAGTATCTCAACTTGGAGGTTGGATCTGGAAGGAGCAGTAAGCAGTCAGCAGTTTCTTCTCCCGAATCAACAGTGAGTTCTGCAGATTTTGACAGGATATTACTCAACTGTGCACAGGATCCAGAGGCTTCACTCCGTGCAGCTCTCCAGAGTGAGAAGAACAAGACAGCACAGCAGAATAGACAAACCACCAAAGGGTTGTCTAGTAGTGGTGGCAGAGCTCGAGGCAAGCGCCAGGGGAAAGCTAAACAAAATGTGGTTGACTTAAGGACACTGTTGACTCTCTGCGCACAGGCTGTTGCTGCTGATGACAGGAGGAACTCAAACGATCTTTTGAAACAGATAAGGGATAATGCTTCCCAAACTGGGGATGGAATGCAGAGACTCGCATACATTTTTGCAGATGGTCTGGAGGCACGCTTAGCTGGCTCGGGAACACAAATATATAAAGCACTCATTACAAAGCCAACCTCAGCTGCTGATGTGTTGAAAGCGTACCAGCTGTTTCTAGCTGCATGTCCATTTAGGAAGCTCTCGAACTTTTTCTCAAACAAAACAACAATGAACTTGGCTCAACGTTCGACAACGAAAACTCTTCACATAGTTGAATTCGGAATTCTTTATGGTTTCCAGTGGCCATGCCTCATTCAGCGCTTGTCCTCCATGCCTGGTGGGCCTCCAAAGCTTCGAATCACAGGAGTCGATTTCCCGAACCCGGGTTTCCGGCCAGCTGAAAGGGTGGAGGAGACTGGGCGTAGGTTGGCAAACTACGCTAGAACTTTCAATGTTCCGTTCGAGTTCAATGCCATTGCACAGAAGTGGGACACTATTCGGATCGAGGATCTCAAGATTGAGAAGGGTGAGGTTCTGGTTGTGAACTGTTTATTCAGGCTGAGAAACTTGCTGGATGAAACGGTGGTGGTGGACTGTCCTAGGAACATTGTCCTAAACCTGGTGAGGAAGATGAGGCCCGATGTCTTCATACTCGGCGTTGTCAATGGAGCCTACAGCGCACCATTCTTCATCACCCGGTTCAGGGAGGCTCTCTTCCACTACTCCACTTTGTTTGATATGTTGGAGACTACTGTTCCACGTGATATCCCGGAGAGGAAGCTTATTGAGAGAGAAATTTTCGGTTGGGAGGCCATGAATGTGATTGCTTGTGAAGGTGCAGAGAGGCTGGAGAGGCCAGAGACATACAAGCAGTGTCAAGTCAGGATGCAAAGAGCTGGGTTCACACAGCTGCCTCTGAATAGGGGGATTTTTACGATTGCAAAAGAAAAGGTGAAGGAGAATTATGACAAAGATTTTGTGATTGATGAGGATGGGCAATGGCTTCTCCAAGGGTGGAAGGGTCGGATTTTGTATGCACTCTCTACCTGGAAACCTATCGATTATTAAAGTAATCTCTCTATTGTTCATCATGGAACAGGCAAGGGGCATTGTGGGGTGACCTTGCCATAGGGCAATGGTTTCTTCATTCTGTGAGTTCATGGTAATTCCATTTGTTCCTCATCTTTCTTTCTGCTACCCAACTACTGTCACTGCTTTCATGCAGTCAAAATGGTAGAATGAACATCATACATTTTTGGTTCATCTGCTTGCTGAGTAGGACAATCAGTGAGAGACTGAGAGTTGCAGCGTTAGCCAAGAGAGTTCCCTGCTTTCTAGGCGTGCAATGCAGCAGTATCCATCTCAATGAGCGAGGAAGAGATGATCGTTGACCAATGATCGATCAAGTGTCTCATGGCAACCGCTAGAGCTTCTTGTTTGAGAGCTAAGGATCATCTGTAGCCTTGAAACTGTGTTGAAAAACACATCACAGAAGAGAAGATTACAGTTTTCGTTTTTCGCCATGTATAGCTTCAGAAGTGTAAATTTCTTGATTTGTTTTTAGTGTTCCGTACATTCCTAAGCTATTAGCTGTGGCAATGCATCAAAATGGCTAATCTAATCAGATTCTGTTGGCAGAAATATCTGCAATGTTTCTGATATCAGCTCTAGGATCTGCAGACTTTTGAGTTGAATAGTTCGTTAAGTACCCCATAGTAATAATTTTGTTCTTTAGCCATTCACCTCATCGTATGGTTCTGAAAATGCAAGTGGGTGATGGTGATAGCGGTGGTGGCCGTCATATTCTCGTTAGAAAAGTCCTCATCCATGTCTCTTTCTCCTGTTTTTCCCAAATACAATGCACAGCTGAAGCACTTTGTTTGTTTTCTCTATAAAATCTTTGGTCTTGGTCACTGTCAGCTTTGTATATATATATTTTTTTTGTTTCACCAAACTAGTAGCTTGTCAATGTCTCCTAGCTGGTTCTACGGCTGGAGTCAGCTGATATATGTTTTATTTTATGTTCTATTTATTTGTTTGTTTTCATTTCTATGTCGAGTCTAGGTCACGAATAAACGTGGGAGTTCACTGCTAATAGGTATCGTTGGATTGTTCTTTCGCTTACGTGCCAACGATTAAGAACGTAAGGAGTTAATCCGATGGTGTCAGCTTGCGTTGCACGCCGCGTGGCAGTATAATAACCAACATGACATGCAGTCAGTTGAGTTCTGTTTGAAAGAGGAAGACCATAAATGAGGGCATGTGAGGTTGGGAACTAGGATATGTGAGCTCTGTTAGATGTAATGCATTACGGTTTCCGAACATGGAATTATTTTTCCTTTTCTTTATCTTCCAAGTTATTCTTACACGTGCTTATCAGAATTTCAACAACATTAATCAATTCCTGGGGAAAGGTTTATGATTTATGTATGTCTGGAATCTGGATTGAATTATCAGGTGACCAACTCCATTATTGGGGTAAAAATGTTTGTTGCTTACACCCCTCAACATTTTTCTTTCTTTTCAATTTCGGTTAGAAATAATGATGTAGATTACTAAATCATGTTAGCTCTAATCAATCCCTTGAGTAAGCTATTTGATAGTTACACGAGTACAGTAATTGTTTATTGTTGTCTATTGTGCCTGACCATGTTTTAGCCTAGAAATCAATAACTTTGTAGATGTAACTTGTAAGGATCTTCATTGATGATCACTGATTACTAATTTTTCAATTTGGCATGATATGTTACATGGAAATCTTAGCTCTAGTTATTTTGCATGATAACCAACGCTAATTGGAAAATCCTGATTATAGAAACTTCATGTACCAAGGCGACTAAGAATAAGATTTGACGTATCAGTTTGATGGAATATAAGTTTGTTGTATAAAAAAATTATTGTACCAGAATGATAATAATAAGGAAGTTCACGGATGAAAATAAAATTTCTACCTTTCTCCGGCTAAAACCCAGAACCCTTCCTTCTGGTTTCCCTCAATTCGAAGCACCCGCTCCTCTCTAGTGAGAGACTCCGAGAGATGAGTGGCGCCGGAACCCCTGATTTCTTCTATAGAGAAGCTCAGCGCCTCGGCTACGTAGCACGCTCTGCTTTCAAGGTGATAATTTCCATTCCTCCATTCGCACCTGATCTCCCTTGTTACTGTATTTCTTTCGATGGTCATTCTCTGACTCTCTGCTTTGATTCCATTCGCTCGCTCTTCCTCCAGCTTCTCCAGATACAGAATAAGCACAAACTTATAACTCCCGGGTCATCCGTTCTTGATCTGGGTTGCGCCCCCGGTGCTTGGCTTCAGGTATTTCGCTGGTTGTCTGTGCTCTTAAAGATGCAAGCTTTAATTAAATTCTGATGTTTTCCTACATGGGTTTTCATTGGATTTCTGTTTTGTTCTAATTTGAGGTATAAGATTGATGTTTCTGATGTTGAAATGGGCTTATAATTTTAGGTGGCATGCCAGAGCTTAGGTCCATTACAAAGTGGCGGGGCTGTAGTGGGCATTGATCTCAAGGTGTGTTATCCACCACTCTGATTGTTCTTGGTTTAGTTTTGATAATCGTCGAGCTTGCTTGTTTTGGAGAACTTTTCAAGGCAGTGAACTTGGTACAACCTTATAATATGTTCTACTATGGAATGTGCAGAGCAGAAGGTGAAGGTTCCTTCAGCTCACTGTGATGCAAGGGTTCAGACTGTTTCAGCTGATGTGGTGAAGCTCCCCATGGACCAAATTAGGGCTCTCTCTCCTAAGGTATTACTTGTGCTAACCGTGACTTCGTAATGGGTTGCTAGCTTAAATTAAATACTTATTCTACTAGTGGCTATTTCTAGTTTTGTTGATTGAATGTAGTTATTAGACTGAATCACATAGTTTGCAGTTTATATAGTTCTTAATTAATTGTCTTAGTGCATGTCAACTGGAGGATTTGCAGATGAGACAATGTTTGAATGAGAGAATGACTGTAGTTATCACCACGGTCTGCACAAAGTCGTGTACCTTGGCTTTAAGCAAGTAGGGAATCAGCATTTGAATCTACTGGGTTAGCTCACTGTTCCTCATTTTAGAACGCTGAAGTGTGGCCCCATTTTTCCTTAATTCACTCATGCTTATCATCTGGCCATGTGTATGGTTCTGACTGAACTGCCTCTCTTTAAGCCTTTAGTTATTTAAGAATACTCTTCCGTTGAGTTTCCGCCATTTCAATCTTATAAAAGTTTCAAATTTGCTTGCATTTGCTGTTTATGCAGAAGAAAGGATTTTCTGTGATACTGTCAGACATGTGCCCTTCAGTTTCTGGGATTACAACCAGAGATGCTGCTTTATCCATGGAGCTAGGGATGCGAGCACTTGAACTGGCTGTGGGTAGAGCAGCAGCATCAATTCAGCAGGAGGGGTCTGTAGATGGACCTTCTGCTGCTGCTGATACCAATGAAAGTGGTATATTATTATCTGGAGGAAACCTAGTCATCAAGCTTCTGGAGAGTGAGGATATTCAGGGTGAGTGAGAATAATTTCCTGAATAGAAAAGCTTCCAAAAGGAAGTTCCTTTGTTTTCACCCTTTGCTCCAACTTGTGGTTTTGCTGTGTAGACTTCACCAAGATATGCAAGCCACTCTTCAGAAAGGCATCGTGGTTAAGGCCGAAAGCAACACGATCTTCGTCAAGAGAGATCTACCTCATCTGCCAAGGCCTCCAATCATAAAAGATCCCGATTCTCGGTTTGCTGCCGGAACAGCTGCAGAGGCAAGGCTGGGTAGGTTAAAGGGTTCTGTGTGAATTGTCAGAGGAAACAGTCCTTCTCTCTTTCAGTGATTTACAATTTCTTTTTTCCATCTAAAGTTCTTTAGATGAAAGAGTGAGTGAAGGATATAGTGAAAGCGTAAAGAGAAGGTTCTATGAAGTGTAGGCGTGTAGCCAAGAAATTGGCAGTCATCTTCCAGTTTGCTACAAAGGGAAATCAAATCACTTGGCCAGAAAAAAGGTTGTGCAAAGTTACTGCTTACTAGCCTATTGGCGCGTAAGCTGATTTGAAAAGCAAAATTACGCCGCCAGCGGGGCCAATCAAAAGCTCACATTGGCCCATGAAAAATGAAAAATGACCGTTGGCTCCAACCTTTCACCGTTTCCTCCGCTCCCTTCCTATATATCTAGTCCCAAAATTCGACCGTTGCAAACTCCCCAAAGAGAACCCCTCCGACTCGCCATTGCCAGAGAGAAACGCCACCGGAAAGAAAGAAACCTCTCTGGTTTTCCCGGCAGCGGTCCTCTCCAAAATTCCTGTCCAACAATCAAAACGCCGGCCAAGAAAAATACAATCTTGAAGCGGAAAACACAGAAACAATGGATCCACAGACTAGAAGGAAGAGCGGACTCAATCTCCCTGCCGGGATGAACGAGACCTCCCTCCGCCTCGACAGCATTGCCAAGCAAAATCCATCTGTTTCCTCCTCTACGGCATTTCGAGTCGCCTCGGTGTCTTCCCCCCGAATGATCTCCAGCCTATCGTCGCCATCGAAGACTTCTGTCTGCAGCGATCGGTTCATACCTTGCCGATCGGCTTCCCGTCTCAACACATTTGGGCTTCTGGACAAGCCGCCGGCGGCTGGTTCTCCCGTTAAAGAAGGAGGAGGGAACGAGACTTATGCTAGATTATTGAAATGTGAGCTGTTTGGGTCTGATTTTGGCTCTTTTTCTTCCTCCCCTGCAGGCAGTAGCGGTTTGGGAAGTCCGAATATGCTGAGGTTCAAGACCGATCACTCTGGAGGGCCCGATTCCCCGTATTCTCCTTCGATCTTGAGGCAGGATAGTGGAAGTTCTAATGAAGGTTCTACCCCTACGAAGCCTCCCCGCAAGGTCCCCAAGACTCCCCATAAGGTCAGGAATTTCAAATTCAAAGTTGTGGTTTTCAGTGCTGAAAGGGGAAATTGTGTAGTAGATTTTGAATTGATTACAGTTTTTCTGCTGCAGGTTTTAGATGCTCCATCTCTACAGGATGACTTCTATTTGAACGTGGTGGATTGGTCGTCCCAGAACGTGCTTGCAGTTGGGTTAGGGACTTGTGTGTATTTATGGTCCGCATCAAACAGCAAAGTAAGCTTTTTGCTGCGGCATCTTGAAACAATTGGATTTTGTCTGTCAGAAGTGAACTAAAGTAGCAAATTTGGCTTTGTGTTTGTTATAATCAGGTGACAAAGTTGTGTGATTTAGGACCTAATGATAGTGTGTGCTCAGTGCAATGGACCAAAGAAGGTTCCTACATATCAGTTGGCACCCATTTCGGGCAAGTTCAGGTAGCGTTTTAGCTTGCCCAGTTCTCAGTCCATTCTTATTCCCTGAGAGACTGGAAGAGTTACAATAATGATAGTTGTTCTGTTTGGCATGGCAGGTGTGGGATGGAACACAGTGCAAGCGGGTAAGGACAATGGGAGGGCATCAAACGAGGACAGGTGTATTGGCTTGGAATTCGCGGATTCTGGCATCAGGAAGCAGGGATAGGAACATACTTCAGCACGATCTTCGTGTTCCTGGCGACTTTGTTAGCAAGCTTGTTGGCCATAAATCTGAGGTGCCTAATGCTTCCCAACACTGTACTTTTGAAGTTTCCTCAAGTGGAAGAAGTACTGTGTTGTGCTAAATTGCTTTGCTGCATTTTTTTTTTTTTTTGCAGGTGTGTGGATTAAAATGGTCTCACGATGACAGACAACTTGCATCCGGTGGAAATGACAATCAGGTAACTGGATCGAATCGACTTGAATGGGTGCGTTCAGTGATGGAGAGAGATTAATTGGGCGGAATGACTTGAATTGGGGTTTGTGTGGGCTTCTCTCAGCTGCTAGTGTGGAACCAGCAATCTCAGCAACCGATTCTGAAGCTGACAGAACACACGGCGGCAGTGAAGGCGATTACATGGTCGCCTCACCAGAGCGGGCTGCTTGCGTCTGGAGGTGGAACTGCTGATAGATGTATTCGCTTCTGGAACACTACCACCGGCCATCAGTTAAACCATATTGATACCGGTAGCCAGGTAATATGTCGTTTTCTATGATCGAGTAGGACACATCATTTCCTCCAAGGCAGTAGTTTGTGTTTCCCAACAGTTTTTACATTATTGTCAAGTCCTGATGGAGTTTGGTTTGTGGGGGGCAGGTATGCAATCTAGCTTGGAGCAAGAACGTGAACGAGCTGGTGAGCACCCATGGGTATTCCCAGAACCAAATCATGGTGTGGAAGTATCCATCATTATCGAAGGTAATCAATTCAGTAGCCTAATACCAATAAACTGTTTCAAACAAAAATAAGTACGGCCATTCACTGATTGTAGTTTTCCTCCTCTGGACAGGTTGCAACTCTAACTGGGCACAGTTTGCGGGTTCTGTACCTTGCTATGTCGCCTGATGGTCAGGTAATGGAGCTGTTTGTTTCATTCAGCTTCTCAAAAGGAGCTTTTGGCCTTGTACATTTCACCAGCTGAGTTGATTTCTCTATGGGGATTTTTCTTTTGTTTGCAGACAATAGTAACTGGAGCAGGAGATGAAACTCTGCGGTTCTGGAATGTCTTCCCATCCATGAAGACACCGGTAAGCTAGCACTCCCTTTTGACACAATAGAATATCACCTGGAAGCTAATAATTGTACACTAACATTGTATTTTTGTTGCCAACAGGCGCCAGTTAAAGATACAGGGCTTTGGTCGCTTGGACGAACGCACATTAGATGATGAGATTATCAATCAATCTTCTACTATTCAATTCGTTCCCACCTGTACATGAAGGGGTTATGCATATACATACCAAATTTATATTTTCCACTCAGACAGATTTGACAAATAATATTTTATGGAAACAGTTGTATTGCTTTTATCGATTTTTTGGTAAATGTAAAGTCAGTTGTCTCCATATAATAAACCAAGTACCATGAGCACCATCAATTTATATACTTCTCGAATCCTTAGTTCTTAAAGAAAAGAACAACAGTGGGAGAGAGACCATAGAACTGGAATACGGCAATCAATTGGGCAGTTGATCTCATCACCAGTTGGGTTTTTCTATTACTACAATCAGATACACGTGCTAAAAACAATCATTCTTCAATAGGTTACTACAAATTGTACCTAAATTTGTAACCGCGAATCCAGTCTTCGCCCTTTTCAAAATAGTCCATCCTTGTAAACGTCTGCTGGGGGGACTGCACCGCTGCAGCATATGCAGAAGCTCCTCTCCAGGCATCGAGAATTGGATCCAATGCTCTCACCACCTTAATCGGTGTTCCACACGGTCTAATCATTCGAATCCCAGCTTCCAAGCGCTCGCACATACCAGGGTAAAGGCAGCTTCCCCCGGTCATCAGAATGGAGCTAGTCAGTCTCTTCTCCAACTCCTCATCCTTCTCTGGTAACCTCCTTATTGAGACCCCAGCCATCTCATCTACCCCTGCCTGACCAATCCCTACTAGGTTCGGATTAAATAGGACTTCTGGACATCGGAATCTTTCTATCCCAAGGACAATCTTGAAGTCTTCCTGGGTCAGTGGTCGGGACTTTGGTACCTCAGAACCCTGTTGTGAGGCCTCTGCTTCTGATTTAGGCACAAATGTCGGGTCTATTTCCTGTTAAGTAAAGATCATATTGATATCAGAGTGCACAAGTTTCATTTTCAGCTCCTATTCTCAAAATAATACCAGTAGTACTTATTTCAAAGTCCAGGCCTTATTAGAATATGAACTATCTAGTATCTCATCAATAACTCTTTGATTACTAAAAGTATACAGCATGTCATCAACTCAACCTTCTGTATCAAACACAATTTTTTCTTCACCACTTGAAGTTTTTAGAGCAAAGAAAAGTTTCAAAAAGCTGAAATAGCCACACCAAAATAAAAGAGAATTAGAGACCCGTTGTTTAGAACTTCAGAAAGAACATTACCTGAAGTCGGGAAGAAATGCGTGCCAGCTCTACTTCATCCGGTTCTGGTCCATCGTCATCGTCATCATTATCTTTGCTCATTAACTTGTACAACTGCCAATCCTCATCTCTAGCACCAAATGTATCCTCACCCTTCCCTCGATCAAATGCTGCTGTTGTCAGAAGCCGCATTCTTTCCCTTTGGGCAGCATTCAATCTCTCACCCCGACCAACACCACCCGAATTTCCGTTGGTTTGGTTCCCGTTTGTTTTCAACCGTTTTCGCTGCTCAACTCTCTCGGCGAGTTCCATGTACCTAGCGTGTGTCTGCTCTAAATAAAGCTCTGGGTTCTCCCTGCAGTGGAAAAAACATAAGTAGGCTACATATGAGCAGTAAACTATTGATTAAAATTAGCTGGAGCATGAGAGATTTCAGAAAGAAAAGCTGCAATTCGAAGATGAGATGCATACAAACGTCTTTCTTCATCTAGCTGATTTCTTCTTTCTCGTTCCGATTCTTCATCAAGACGTTTCTGCTTTGCTCTCTGTCGACCATCAGATGTAGTCTTAAGGAAGAGCTGTTTTCTCTTCTCTTTGATCTGCCAATGATGCACAAGAAATATTCATTAAAAAAGATATAGCTAAAAGAATGCTGTATATTGTAGTTTGGGTGGATAACAAAGAAAACAGTTGCCTCATTGACTACGTGCAAAAAAGAAATTGGTAGCGTACCTGATCAGGGGTCAGCATTTCATCAGGGATGTTTATTAGAGGGTACTTTTCACTAGAATCAGTCTTGTCTTCAGCTTCAGACTGGTCAGCTTTTGGCTCTCCTTTAGCTTTCCTTAGAGACAGTGTCACCTTGTGTGCAGAGGCCTCTATTTCCTGCCTGGAATGATAGCCAGTCTCTCTAAGGAAATTAGGAATTTCATGAGCTTGTACCTGCTCAAGTTGGTGCAGAAGAAATTCCAGCCCACGCAACTCGTTCTCTAGTTCATTTATCCTTGATAACCTCTTTGCTTCAGCCATTTCTCTTAACCTTTGACCTTGCCTTTCCTTTAAAGCAGCCTTTCTGGCTATCTCTTCCTCTGATGGGAGCTCTTCAACTGGTGGTGGAACCCAAGGAAGCTGCCAAACCCTAGTTTTATCTTCAGCTTCATCAGTCCCTTTCTGTGCCACATTTGCACAAGGTCACATACAGAGATATTCAAGTATTGATAGTCATGCAGTAGATGGGGGAGCCTGTTACCTGAAACAACCGAGTTTCAGAAGCATAGGTTGGTGCAATATAACAGTGCTCCATTTTTAGGTCTTCAACCTTTTCCCATGTAAATCGAGCCCTGATAGAAAGGATAGCATCTTATAAAATGCAAGCACAGACAATGGTTTATAGCAAATAATAAAATCTTCTGGAAACAGAATCTGAATGGGAGTACACTCACATGTGGTGAGGGTACTTTAGTGAAAGAAGTTGCTTCAGATAGTCAGTGACATGATAACCGCCAATGTTTGTCCGAGTGCACCCTTTATAAACAGGCTCTCCAGCAATGAACTAGGAGAAAAACAGAAAACTCTGATTCCATAGGAAGAGCAATCACCAATACAAAGTTCAAACGTTTTCCTAGACTAATGTATGATCAATCTTGAAAGCTGTAGCATACACGGATATATCGCCCATTATGAACTAAAATTAGGATAAGCAAACACAGGTCAGAAAGCATACCGGGATAACATGGGTTGTGTTGAATCCAGGGCATATAGCAAGGCCATCTTCGTAGCAAATCCCATGACGCTGATTGTACTTGTAGCTGAATGCCGCATCAACTCCGAAAGCTATGAATCAAAGCAAAACTAAAGTTGAATATATCAGTTGTATCTTTGAAAGAAAACAGAAAAGAACAACAGTTCCTTCTGTGAAGTGTGTGGATAGCTGTCTAATCAATGACAGTTAGGGCATATACCAACTGATGGAACTCCATATGTCTCGAACAAAAGTTCTGACATTTTACTACGGGAATGCACCGGATTGCAGACACATTCAGTGATCAGGACAGGATGATCAATCTGTTCTGTGCACAAAAGGATAGAAAGTCAATAAACAGCCAGCACAAGTAAACGTGTACGAAATATCCTACATATACAGTTGCAACACAGCAGAAAATGAGTGGAACCTTGCATTGCAAGCATCGCATAATCAGAACCATGAAACCTAATCTGAATATTAATTGGTACACTCTGAATGACGACTAGGTAGATGATACCTCGCTATTATTTCCATTAACCCGATAGCCAAAAGAGCCAAATTAGAGAAGAATATAGAGCAGATCTCTCTCATTATAAGAATCAATAAAGAACAAAAAACGACAACTCTGAGTATTATATAAAAATGATAATAATCACTAGTCTTTATAGCTTTATGAAACCAGCCTGCTGAGCAGATGGAAGACCACAAAACTATTAGCCTATACAGTGGAAGCCTACTGAGGTATCCTCTCATTGATAAATGAACTTTTTATGTACCTGTGATCCATTAGCTCCGAGTCGGTCAAACCCAAAGTCCAGAATCTGCATGATAAATAGTAAAGATAATTAACTGTTGGTAGACAGGATAACCTATGACACGTTCGAACAAGAAAAACCAGGAATCTAACAACCAACATCCCGTCAGTAATGTCACACAGGGAGTTCACATGAGACTTAACATGTTCAATCTTGAATATGATAAATTCAATCCTACTGCTGTAAGCATCAGAGATGCACAAATTAAGCAATTGTACTGCTCCTAAACCAGGTGTGAGAGACTATAACCACTCTATAATCTTGTGCAAAACTTACATATTCCATTATTTCAAACTGGTAAACGACATTGTTGTCAAAAGCAGAACGAGGCCCAGAGCGAGTGCAGTCAAAGTATCTCAACAACGCAGGATCATGGTCACCCACAATGGTCACTGTTTCACCTATATGGCCAGAAAAAAGAGAGCAGATTAGAGCCACCCATATCACAGCTACTTAGTTACTGTAACTCACATCTCAAAGCAACTCAACAGTAAGACAAATGGCAGTAAAAGGCAAGGAAAAAAGAAACAAAAGGACAGAGCAAAGAACAGATGCACTCACCTGTGGCCTTATGGCGAGGTCTCTGGACAATGTTGCGGAAAATTACCCGAGGATCGTTCTCTCCCGCCCACCTGCCATTACAAAATTGGTGGGGGAAGTCCAAACAAAATCAACTATAAAATAAAATGGAAACAGCGGGCATTTTGCTCTGCATAGTAGAGAATTAGGGTTTGTAGTGAGCTTGTTCGTCCTTTACCCGATGCGGAAGTAGGAAGCACCGTTGTCAATGACGATAGGGGTTTCGGATGGGAAGTAGGCGTAATCGGACTGCCGTTGTATCTGCGATATGAACGGCATTTTTCAACTCCGCCGCCTCTCTCTCTCTCCCTCTCGCCGGAAGCTGAAGAAGGAGAGAAGCCTTCGTCGACCGTCTAAAGCTCTTTCTTGTCCTTCTCCGCAGAGATGGAGCTTAGTAAAGTGTGGCTGACGACGATTATGGAAAACAAAAACAGAGACGCGGAGCCCGGTGTTGCATATGCCATGGATCGGGTTGCTTCCAGCCTTCGGGTCAAATTTGCTCCGACCAACATTGCTATCGTCAAATTGGGCCCAAGTAGTGGCTTGCTACAATTTTAGCCCAATCATAGCACCAGATGCCGAACCTAAAAGCCATGACTCACGTTAATGGATGATGGATCCATCTATAAGCCCAACCTAAAAAAGTCCCAAACGACGGGTTACGTCAAATTTTTTTTTCGTTGAATTTTGATATACTGAAAACTTCCGTTTATCTTGTAGCATGTGACTTTTTCAAACCACTATTTGATTTTTGGGTAAATACAGTTTATTAGCCAAACCTTTAACTCTTAAACATAATAATAACCAAACCTTTTAGAAAATAATTTAATAGCCAAACCGTTAACTTTCCATCCGGTCAACCGTTAGTTGACTCTGACGTGGCAAAGTGTTAAGTGAGATGGATGGTTTTTTATGATGTGACACAAAGTCAAATGTTTGACATTGCCACATAGATATTTTATTATTTTACAAAACAATTTTTATTTTTGAAAATTGAAATTAAATTACAAAAAAACAAATCTAATATCTTTTTTGTACTGTTCATCTTCTCCCTCATCTTCTCCCTGAAACTCCCCCACCACCCAAATCCTTGTCCACCTTCCCATACCTGAACAGTTGCTGGAAAATGCTTTATCCTTCTCATGACTCTTGGTCTCCTTCAACAAAATCCCCAACTGTCGACCTCTTCTTCTCATTTGAAAACCTTATACAGACGAATCAAACACACAATCTTGCTTTTAGATTCGTCCTCAAATCCCTAATTAACAAAAATATACCATACGTAATAACTCAAGCTAGTGAGAACTCGATTGAAGCGCGATGCAAAAGTTCTGAGATGCAATTGTGAGGCCGGATACGGCCAGCTGGTAATGAATACCAAGCCGGCTCTAGTGTTAATGATGGGACATCGCCGACAATAGTAAAATCGATGAGGTCGAGAGAAGATGGTGGAAATAGGGGAAGGAGAGGAAGCCTTAAGAGCTTGGCATAGAGCAGGGGAAAACATTTATGTAAGCGAAAACCATTCACCGCCGGCGTCGCCGCTAATTCCCTACCAAACCACAACCACCAGTAAAGAAAGAGGAGATAGCGCCGATGTCGCCGTGCAGGGCGTTGACGGGATTAAGGGAGGAGACGCCGATGCTGACGCCGATCTGCTGTTACTGACAGTGTTTGGGATTGGCAGGAGGAGAGGGAAGATCGAGAGATATCGCAGAGCGAGCTTGTATATGAAAAGTGTCGGAGTCCGTCGTGGGGTTTGGTTGCTGGGTGGAGGAAGGGTACGGGGAGGGGAGGAGGGGTTTCCTTTTTTTTTAATTTCTTTATTTGAGTTGAAAAATTAATCAAAATTGAAATTAAATTATCTGACTCAGCAACTCATTTGCCACGTCAGAGTCAACTAACGGTTGACCGGATGGAAAGTTAACGGTTTGGCTATTAAATTGTTTTTGAAAAGGTTTGGCTATTATTTTGTTTAAAATGAAAGGTTTGGCTAATAAATTGTATTTGCCCTTGATTTTTTTCATCCATCTTCTATTCTATCCAAACTTACTGGTCGAGAATCTTTAGAGAATAAGGTTTGGAGTTGAATATAGTCCAATTGAATAGTAGAGAATTACTTAATACTTAATTAATAGTGTAGACAATTAGTAAATTTTATATTTTTCAAAAAAAAAGTAATGTTTTGAGAAATTTAATATGCAATTAGTCAATTTCTTTTCTGTTTGATAATCGTAATAGTTTGATATCAAAATTATAGATTTTATTTTAGTTATATTTTATTTATATAACAATATGTACTCATTTCTTATTTATATTTTTATGCATGCAGGAACTTTGTTTTGAGGAATTGCTCAAGTGTGGTATTAATTTGCATGCATATTCTGGTATAGGAATTCTTGTGGTGGGCGTTTGATTTGGTTTGATGAGCTAGTTGACATGAGACAATAATACAACTATGGTGATCAAGAGGTCGTCACGGTATCTTTTATATTACCAACACCACCATGGCACCATCAACATTAAATATTTTCTCATGCTCTAAAAACATTTGCATCATTTGTTTCTTTTTTACCAAGGGAGTAGTCGTTTCTTACCAATTTTGTTGTGTTATGTTGGTCATGAATTAAATAAATACAAAACGCTATTTACTTTGTACAACTTGTGTCATTAGTTGTGAGATGCACGTGCTGACAGTTTTATAAAATAATGTTGAGCTCAATTATTTCACCGAGTCAGTAGAGTCATTTCTTACCACGTAAACTCTTAATGGTGTGTCCCCATCCATATACTTCTTTACGTAGCCACAATACTGGTCGTTCGTCGAACACCGAGTTGCATTGCATGGAGTAACTGCAGCACAATTCTTGTCTGAACAAGAAACGAACTTGGAAATAGAAGAAGAAGCCACATCATAGGGATTGAGCTCAATCTCCACAAACAATGATCACATCATAGAGGAGTGAGTGTGTATGACAGCTTTAGAACATGGATCCTCAATCAAAATCAAATTACAAAAAATTAGAACACAAAGCAGAGCTCGCCACGAATCGCCTAGTGCGTAGGGAATGATAGCTTTTACAATGCAGAATATTCGAGTAATATGTTGATAGAAAACTCATATGGTAATTTGATATATGAACATATGACATTATTTGACGTAAATGTGAACTTGTAGGGACACGAACAGGTCGACATAAAATTGTTGTGAAACTCTATCCAAGAGTTATGGACAAGGAACAACGAACAAAGTTCAATAACATATCGTTTTGATTGCAAGGATCAAATACATGAATCTTGTAAAAAAATCATCGTGTGTTGCATTGAAAGAGATGCAAAGATGCTGATCTCCGAGTACATGCACAACATAAAAGCTCGACTTTCTTCATTTTTGATAAACTTACAACTATTGATACCGATATTTTGTGGGATCGGTTCAATTAGTCATATAATTACCTTTAGCCATGCATCACATTAACCAAACAAACATGAGTTTATCACGTCAATATAACAATTGTTATAGTATAACTTATGCTATTCTCTTAATCGTTAATTTAATCAATCAAACTAGCTAATATCTCATATAGTTTTACAATTCATAGATTTTACATCAACACATATGAAGAATCAGTTGATCTCAATAACTGACTTGTGATTATACTGAGGTGGACCTTATATACACACTGGATATCGATAACAAAATCGGGATAATTAGAAACGGGGAAAAGACGGAAATGGAAGGGTGAGAGAGGGCATAGTTTTTACCTAGATCAACAATAACCTCACAGCTAGCTGCCAATAAGTGGATCACCGCCATGCCATCAGTTCGCCACCCAGAGGCTCTGCGTACTTCAGAAGTGAAAGCTCCAATCAACCTTTTCTTCATTTTCTTCTCAGATATCCATGATTGATCCATTGAGTTTTTCTATATGTTTGTGATTTCAATTTCTGCTTTGATTGCCATCAGCTAGAAATTATAACACGACTACCCAAAAATTCTTTGGCTCTTCTCCCTTCTCTATTGGCGTCAAGAAGTCCCTCACTTATGAACAAAAGTAAGCTATATAGCTAGGCATAGGAGACGTCCACACATGCACTTGAGTGATTCTGATTCTGATTCTCACACATCTTTCCATCCCAAATCAATAATGTTGAATTTTCACACAAAAATCATACATCATAAGAATATAGCGTGGATTATGTGACGGCAGGGGTTGGCTCGTTGTACACAGTTCGTTTGCAAGTATTGCATTGGGTAAAAGTAATAATGGTTGTTGGCCTCTATCTGCGTCTCGAAACGATGTCGCTTTACTGGGACAGATGGCCAGCTTGAATGATTCAAACTCAGAAGGCGACGGAAAATGAGTATTTTTTTTTCATATAGAAAGAAACATAAACTATATGGTTAGTATACAGTTCTTTTTATTTACGATGAAATTCTACGAAATTTGAAATTATATGCATGTTACTTGTATTGTTGCCCTAGCAGCACCTAGTGAATGAGACTAACGTGCGTCGTTGTAGTAGTAAATGTGTAGGAAATGAAAAGTCAGAGTGGGAGTGTCGGAGCTAATTGATTAGTAGCTACTAGCTAAGGTGATGAGTACTATCTCTGCATGCATATGTATGTATGTGTGTAGCTGCTCTCAGCTATTACCTAGGTAGGTAGCTAGGACGAGGAGCAGAGTGGAGCAGAGAATGGTGGTCTTTCTCTCAGCAATTGGGGTTTCCATTTTGGGACAACCTGAGATTGCTTACACAGAGAACTGAATAGTATCATATGCAGCCCAATTTTGTGCACCATCCTTCACTTTCACCTCCTTTGACAAATCTTTTCAACTTCTCTGCCTATTGAGCATTTATCACTGTAGTTACTCCTGCTGCATGCTCTCCCTTATAATGCGGAAGGCCGGTCAGAAAAGAAAAAAAGGACCACGAATTTATATATGGGGTTGAGAAATCAAGAAGAATTTGGGTAAATGGTGGTGGTCTGCGTTTTTCATCTGCCGGTTATACTTTGGGCAGTGGTGTAGAAGCCTGGCCGGCCGCGCGGGCAGGGTTTCCAATAAAAAGCATGGATGTGTAGTAGTTTACTTGAAGCCAGGGGTTGATCATTCATAAAAAAAAAAGGGTGGGGTTGATCAGCCATGTGAAAGCAATTATGTAATGCCAAACCATATGAATATACATATGGGTGGATCTCCAAAATTTAAGTATTTTGTTTGTACATGGCACACATTCGTTGGACTTGGATGCATGCAATTTAAAAAACAATGTGCCCTAGATCAATACAATTAAAAAAAAAAAAAGAGAAGCCAATAAAATGTATTGTGCAAGAATAATGATGCACATATGTAAACAAGGCATGCTAATAAATGGAATAAGGTTGAAATTAATGGTACACTAAAGATGTGTATTTTATATTACAACCGTTCTTAACTTAACTAATAGAGACGTACGAGGAGAGGGGGAAGTGTATTCTTCACCGGGTATTGTGTGCGGGTCTCTGACTCTGACTGCGTGCAGAAGAAAGAAAAAGGAACCGCCCAAAATTCCACTCCCACTCCACTCCTCCTTGTTTCCATGCACTCTCCCTCTCTCTCTGCTTTTGTGTGTTCCGTACACAAATTTCTGACACATCAACGTCCCTTCATCGATGTCCCACTCCCTCCTGCGAATTTTTAATTTGCTCCATCTCCATGAACACTTCGAATCAAATTAGATTAGCCACCATCAATCGTGGGACTTAATCATGGTATATAATTAATTCCCCAAGCTCTAGTTTTTTGCAGCAAAAACCTGCTTACTTAAATCGGTTATACATGTTAATCCAACCAAACTATCCCCAAAATCAATTTCCCAAGAGGGGCTTTGGTAGGAGATAAAGAATTTCAACCAACATGTAATTGAGTTAATCGTCCATCGCCTCAAGTCCTCAACTATCGGACCTAATAAGAAATTTTCCATGATTTACGAATATATCGATCGATGGACTGAAGTGAAAATGTTATACAGACCATCTCCAAATAACAATCTTGGATATGATCAAAGATCAAATGTCATGTAAGCATTGTTGCAAGGAATATTTGCAGATCACGCAAGAACTTATTTTGATATTGACAGCTATATATATAGACAACAACGTATGCGGCCAAATGCAATCGATTGAGTGAGTCCTTTTAAATCTCTGCGATACATGGACTATAATGTCCATATTTTGGTAAATGGATGAGTGTACACTTGAATGATATATATTAATGGGTCCAAAACATTATAGTTGCTTGTCGTGTATATGCAAATAAGAGTTTGTGTCCAAAATTACTGCCTTTCTGCGGATGGACGGTACCAATCCTTATAGAAAGCAAGTGGCCATGGTTCATACAACAAATTCACTCTTATAGAGAGGGGGAAATATAAACTCGACTCACAGTTCATATCAAAATAAGGCAGTAATTTTTGTTTTGTGATACGTAGAAGCAAATAAGATAGAGTTGGGAAAATAGATAATATCGTTTGAAAATTTATAAATCATAACAGATCGTACAGTTCGATTCGGACCGAAAATCGTAAAAAAAATGATTTATTTTGATCCGTAGTCTGTAACTCTGTATCACATCTTCTCCTTCATTCACAAATCATACTCTGTTGGAGAGCAGGGGAGATAACATCTCCAAACATTATTATGTTAATGCTTATGAAGTTACGGTGAAAGTTTGGTTGTTTTGAAATTGTGTCTTTGTTATTAACTTGGTTTTCGAGTACCAAAATTACGCATGTGGGTTGGAATTTAGGTTTTTATGCTTTCTCGATTATTGGTTTGATTTTGGTGTGATGGTCCAAACAAACTTTGATTTTTTGCTCAATGTGGTATGTCTGGTCTGGACAATATCGGACCAAACCATACAGGTGTGATCTGGTCTAACCATGTATTTGCTCTGATCTCTACTCTAATCCCTTGGTCTAGACCTTAAACATATATTATTATATAATTGGGTGAACCAGATCACACTGTTTGCTACCCCAAATGCGCTAGAGATCATGTTAAGCGGTGAACTTGTCTAAGGATATAATATGAACTGCTATTGCTTAGTAAGAAAATGCAGAATCCCCCTGATACGGAAAGTGATGATGATGCGGATTTGAGTGGATTTGACGCGCGCATCGATCCCACTTGGCTGATCAGGTACAGCTACAGCAGGGATGATTATGCCCTCAACGATGGAAACTGTGTTTTTGTTTTTGTACTGGATCGATCCAGTGGGTCACGCACAGCACAGAGCGGCTTTTATTCGGCCGTTGGGCCAAGAATTTACGTGGATATTGATTATTTGAGCGGGACATTGTGTCAACCTTATTAATTTCTAAGATCTCATCGGCATTGGCGTGGAACCTATGACTACGACCGACCATAAAAACTGCTGATGAGTTGGTGGATTTCTTTTAAATAATGGAATAAAATTTATTATTGAATCTCTCCCAATACTCGAATTATTGGGATCAGTTGGCTCTTACATGATATCAGAACTTTTTGTGATCGAGATGTCTTATGTTTGAATCCTGATAACCCTCACTGGTAAGCACATGGTTTAATGATTCTTATGCAAATTTCAAGCGTATATGCGTGTCTTTCGTTTTAGAGGCATGTTAGTAAAATGGTTTAAAATCCATTGTTGAACGTCTTCCAATAACTCGTACTATTGAGATAATACGAATCTCAAAACATTTAAATTAAATATTAAAGATTTTATACAGTTGATACTAGATACACAGGAAGAACATATGCAAACTTCAAACTCATCTTCCTAGTTAAGAGGATTTATTATGTTTGAAACTGAACAAAGATTAAACCAAAAAGAAAACAAAGCTGGCTAAGTAAACAAAGAATCCGGATTCCGGGGTGAAACCCTAGGGATAGTAAAATAAAAAAATAAGAGAGGTAGGTAGCTGCGGTCTACGCGCTAGCTGTTGGTAATGGTATACATAGTGGGGATTCAAGCGGAAGCGTGTTAAATGAAAATGGAGAGCCACAGACAGCGCCAATGAAACAGAAGAGGTTGGTTGCTGCAAGGCCTCTGTCAATTGAACTGATGATGATGATGATGATGATGATGATCCCACCACCACCAGTATTCAGTACTACCACTGATCGATGACCTTTTCCTCCTCATAAATAAATATCCTCCAATCCATACTTGAATTGAATCCCTGTGTCGAAAAGAAAATGCTTGCTGTGGACGAAACTACTGCTGCAAGCAAATCGCCCTAAAAAGAAACAAAGAAAGGGATTTAATTTAACCCTTCCAATTACAGGCCCCAGTTCCAAATGTAGCAACTCACAATTGAATTGGAGCTTGCAGTAATTGGGAGGAAGGTGGTAGTAGGAGGCCCTTCAATTTCAATGCAGTATTCACATCACATTACGACAGCGACACAAGGAAATGATTAAAATCTATACATAAATTTCTCCTAATAATTCGAGTTATGTATATACCTCAAAGATAAACCCCATGAGCTATATATCTTGTTGATTACTCGTTATGTTATATTCCCCTCTGCAAAAGCTCTTTTGTCACAGAGAGTTATAACTCAAGAAATATATAGCTCAACCTTCTCTGACAGACCACGTACCTTCTCCATTACTTAAAATTTGTATTTTCAGCTTATATATATATATATGCTCTTCATTATTTGTGTAGTATATATATTAACATCCTGTTGATCAACACCAAAACATAATTAGTCTGTGATGATGGCGGAATACTAATGATCACGTGCTAAGAGTGGACCTGGACCGGATGGAGTGCTGAAGGAGGGGTTTTTTTTTAGTCTGGGAAAAACATTATCTGGGGCCTGGAGGACGTGATGAGGATAGTTTGGTCACACAAGGCTTTGTTTTTTTCGGTAAAACGAATGACTTTTGTTTTGTTATTTAATTAATCCTATAATAATAATAATAACATATAGGATTCAAAGAATAGCAAAACCATAACAAAGACGACCCAATAGTATAGATTGGATGGATGTTAGAGGGCAAATTGTGTCTGTATTGGACCATCAATGTGTAGAAGCAATAATGATAAGAATGTGTGTTCCAGGAAAGAGGTAATTATTTGTGGAAATCTTGGGTCCAATCCGGTGCCGTGTTGGGAGGGAGAAGTTGGAGATGGAGGGAGATTGGGGTGGACTGGTGGAGTGAACACCTAGGATTACGATGTGTAACTGTTGTGGGTCTCTCCAATCTTTCACTATCTGTCTGTAACTGACACATAATTAAATCCCTCTCTCTCACCCCACAAACCAGACTCCCCCTTTTCTTCTCTCTGTTTTCCATTCATTACTCACAGTAAGTAAGACTAAGAGTAACAAGCACACTGCCCATCTCTTCTCCTCCACCAATACCTTACCATCTGGTTTTAGGAGAGAGAGAGAGAGCAGATTGGGTGGTTGGCTTTTTGGGTATTTATACCCCCGACTTCCTTTCCCCAACCTAAACAAAAAATACACTCCTTCCTTCCTCTCTCAAATCTCAATCACCCAAACCCTACCCTTCTCCCATCCTCCATCCTTGTGTGGGAAGACTAAGATCTCTTCTTTTCCCCTTTACTTCCTCTTGTTTGATGCGATGGGGTTAGGGTTAGGGTTACAGCTGCAGCACCTAGCCAGTGTTTGCGGGTGGAGCATCATCAAGATTCACAAGGTCCCTGGTTCAGTCTAAGATATATGATTCATATTAGTAAACCAAATCAAATCAAATGGAAGCCCCTTGCTACCATTTCCCCAGCTAGCTAGCTAGCTCGTACTATTTTTTTTTTTTTATGCTGCTTTCCCCCCACATTTACAGTGCCCTTCTCTTCTCTCCTTTTCTTTTGGTGGGTTTTCTTGTTTAGGAATAGCAGCTGGTAGGTAGCAAGGTATCTTAGTACAAGACCAAACTTGGGAATCTTGATGATGCTGCAGCGGCGATTCACTGGCTTAAATATTATTAATTAACAACGTTACAAAACAAATTCCCTTGTCCTTTTACCACCCTAGTATTAATCTTTGCTCCTTCCTTGTATCAGACAGTCAGTCAGTCAGTCCACCCACCACCGAAAGCAGCTCAAGGTAAGAGGAAAACCTGCACGATAGTGGTTTTAATTGGGTATGTACAAATTAAAGCTAATTAGTTATCATTTGTTCAGTACTAGGGTTTTGTGAAGCCTCTCTCTCTCTCTCTCTCTCTCTCTCTTTCTCTGCAGTATTATATATTTGGGGCGGGGTAATTAACATCTTTAACTTTGTTTATTAATAATCCGATATATGTATATATAAAGTTTCTGCAATCTGGATCTAAGACGACTCTCTCTTTTCCTGTCCCTTTAATTTTTTGGTTTGTTTAGATTGGAGTGGATGATCAGATGAAGGGTTTGTTTGGAGCAACCTAGCTAAGTTGTTTCTGTTGCTGGTCCAGCTGCTGACAGCCACCACCACCCTCACCAGGTTTATGTCTGTACCTTTTTTTTTCTACTTATTACTTGCTTCCTTTTTCCATCGATAAATGGCTGACTGATCAGTAGTTCCCGTACTATTTGTTTTGCTGCTAGCCAACATTTGTGTTTCTCTAGCTGTAAAAAATGGGCCTCTTTCTTTCTTTCTTTCTTTCTGTTTGTTTTAACCCTTTATCCTTTTCGATATATTATTTCTCTTTTAGCAGCAGCATAAAGTGAATTTATTATCCTGGGGGAGGGCAGTTTAGGGTATTTTCGTTTCAGAGGAGAATCATATTCATATGCATACCCCAGTTGTTGTTGTTGTACTGGTTTGTGCAGATTCGATCAAGATTTGCCAGCCTTCATAATCAGTGATGGAAATGTGGTGGTGCTTCTACCTGTTTCAAAAATCTGTATCTACGTACAAACAACCGTCATTCCTCTGATAATGATAATCACAGTAGCATATATGAAAGAGGCGGCGCTTGCTTGCTTGCTACGTGGGGAGTAATTGAGAGACAGTATGATTAAGGTTTGTTAGACTACACGATGGACAAATTCATTAACTGCATGTGTTTTCCCCCGCGCCTGCAGAGAGGGAAATGAAATGATCATGTTTAACAAGAGATTCCCTCTTCTGATTGATTGATTGAGGCCTCCCATCTAATCTGTATTTATATAAGTCAAAACTGTACTTGTTGTAGCAATGAAGGGCTCATCGTCTCTTTTTTCTCTTCTTTTAATTGATTGCAATCTAGTGTCCAATGGTTAAAAGAGGAGTAGCTGGTCTGGTGTAATCATCTGCAAACAGATACGCAGATCATGTGCAGACATGACAAGAGATGTGTTGGGATGTAGGCTTTTTTTCCTTTCTTCTTTCTTTCTTGGATCTGTTGCCGTGATCATCATCGATCTTAACTATGTTGATTTCATTCAAGTTTACGTTTCATGTTCATTCAGTTACATAGTAGCAGTGCTTTATACATGGTTTAACTTTCTGACCAGCACCGTACGTAATCACCATATTCAGACTTGGTGATCATATGCTAGTTTCAACCTCGGCGAGCAAGTAACTAGCAGAGTAGCCCGTCAAAAATTTTCATGTCGTTGGTTTTTTTTTTATTTTTACAAAAGGTATCATATATTGATTAGAAAATGTAGAACAGTAAATCTTGGAATTCAACCAGGAAGTAAAATCAAAGGAACGACAAGTAGACAGGTACAATGTGAGGGCCCTTTTAGGCTTTAGCCACCAAATGAAATACCCTATTACTACTTCGATCTACAAATCGAACACGAAGCCCGACATGGAGCCTAAAATATCGCACAACCTCCTCAACAACATGTAAATTCTTTACCTTCACAAAATTTGAAGAGTCCAAGCAACTCAGCTATAGGTGGTGATTAAACACGTCAGAGTTTTATGTTCTAAATTCAAGTGATTAACGTGTTCTACCAACATGTAAGAGGAGATTTGATTACTCGTAGCATTTCTTTTTTTTTTGGTGCGAAACAGAGCGCTAGGGGCGCTCTAACCCTTTAGTTGCTGATAATTCTCTGGGTCTGAACCCCAATAGTATCGAAATACAACCAATGCCTCAGGGCAGGACTCGGGACATCAATCAAGTGGACTCCTATAGGCAAAGAATGGCCAACAGACGCCAAATAATCCGCAACATAGTTTCCTTCGCGGAAAACATGCTCAAGCTTCGTCTCCCAATCTCTAGCCAGCAGCTCTCGGATAGCTGCTATCACAGTGTAGTGTGGATTATGGTCATTCGCATCCTTGATTAGGTTGATCGCCGTTGTCGAGTCCGTCTGTAAAACCACCTTCCTTGCTCCCTCCTCCCAGGCCAAACGCAAACCGTGAGCTATGCCTCCCAACTCTGCATGAGTAATCGAACCTCCACCTAAATTAGCAGCGAAAGCCTTAATGAATCTCCCATCACATCCCCTGAGCACTCCACCCGCAGCAGTACTCTTCTGAGCTAGAACCGCAGAGCCATCCGTATTTAAACAAACCCAGCCTGCGGGGGGCCGGTCCCAGCTAATCATGCTACTTCGGCTCTCCCCACTACTGCCCGTAACAACGCTCGCCGACATATAAGCTTGGCGGGATTGGTCGACTAGCGTGCGCACCTGGTAAGCAAGATTGGTTGCTGGCGCAAGCTTCCCTTCAAACACCATAGTGTTTCTGTTCTTCCAGAGCTGCCAGCACAGAATGGCAAACATAGGAGCCTCGACCACACTACTCTTGCCTCCAAGATAGTACATTATCCATTTATCCACATCTTCTTCATTAAAAGCACCATCAGGCTCGCCATCAAGGAAATGAGACCAAACTAATCTCGCATAAGGGCAATCCCTTATCACGTGTATCACTGTCTCCATCTCACCCCCACATATTTTACAGTCCGCCGACGACGCCAAGTGACGACGCACACGTTCTGAGTTAGTAAGAAGTTTTTGATGAGACACTAACCAGAAGAACGTGCGAGTACGCTGGGGTCCTTCAATGCGCCAAATATTCCTCCACTTAGGATGATGTTGCGGCCCTTCATCCTCCCCACGAACAAGGTCATAAGCTGTATGCAACGTAAATCGCCCGGAGCTAGAGAATCGCCAAACGGGGATATCATCTCCTGCCGAATGGGGGATCGGGTGCAACTGCACTTGTTGAGCTATCTCTTCAGGGAGAAAAGCCCGAATGAAATCCATGTTCCAGCTGCCATTAAGAGTCATCTCGGCCACAGTTAACTGGTTTGCTTCATTCGGTAAACTGGCCGCAAACTGCACTAGAGGTGGCCCATCAAATAACCATCTATCCGTCCAAAACCTCGCCTGCATACCACTCTGGATATTCCACATTAAGCCTTCCGGGATAAGATGGAGGATTCGCAATACGCCTCGCCATAGATTAGATAATCGACCCTTTTCTCTCGGTCTCCATCCTCCTGCTGTTCGCTTCAGGTACTTTCCCCGAACCACCCGTGCCCAGAGGCTCTCTTGTTCAGTCAGCAGTCGCCACGCTATCTTCACCATAAAAGCTTCATTCATCCTGGTCGCATTCCTCAACCCCAAACCCCCCTCCTCCTTGGGCCTGCACACCGTATCCCAATCGACAAGGTGAATCTTTCTTCCCTGCTCCGAACTCCCCCAGATAAATCCTCTAATTTTCTTGTCGATATACTCCCTGACAGACGCGGGGAGGAACGACGTTTGCATCGTATAAGCCGGGAGTGATGATAGGACCGACTGTGCTAGAGTAACTCGCCCAGCTAGGGACAGGGACTTGACTTTCCACCCCGCCAGCCTGGAGTTAATCCGGTCAATCAGGTCGGTATACGTGGCTTTAGCAACCCTGTCATGTATCACTGGCACCCCCAAATAGCGCCCCAAATTCAGCGTCACAGGGATGTCAAGGGCCGCACTGATAGCTGCCGAATTTGAAGCTCTCACATTCTTGGAAAAAAATACTCTTGATTTTGGGCGGCTGATCTGCTGACCCGAGGCTGCAGAGAAATCCTCGAAGCATTGCATAATCACTTGTACCTGCTCTAAAGAAGCTTCACTGAAGAGAATCAAATCGTCAGCAAAAAAGAGATGGGAGAGACTAGGTCCCGGTGACGATAACCTGATGGGTTTCCACTCTCCCCTGTCCACGGCAGCCGAGATCAAGTGACCTAATCGTTCCATACAGAGAGTGAAAATGTATGGGGATAAAGGGCAGCCTTGTCGCAATCCTCTGGTCGGGGAAAAAGCTTCTGTAAGTCCTCCATTCCACTGGATCTGCATACTAGCAGAGGTTATGCACTGCATGGTAAAATTAGTAAAACTCTGAGGGACTCCGACTGCTTCCAAAGTATCCCGAACAAAACTCCATTTAATTCGATCATATGCCTTGGCTAGATCAATCTTCAGGACCATCCACCCCTTCCGACCCTGCTTAGCTCGCATCGAGTGAATGACTTCCTGCAAAACACATATATTGTCAGTTATATGACGTCCCGGGACAAAGCTTGTCTGAGTCTCATGAACGAGCTCAGGCATCAGAGGCTTGATCCTCTCTGCCAAACATTTAGTCATCATCTTGTAAGTCACGTTGCATAGGCTAATGGGCCGAAACTGTTCGATCAAAGTCGGTCTCTGGGTTTTGGGGATAAGAGCTACAACCGTCTCATTCACCATTCTAACCCGCTCCGGATCACTCCAACAACTTTGGATAAAGTCAACTACCGCCGGCCCTGCGAAATCCCAGCACCGCTGATAAAACAGCGGATTGAGACCGTCCTTGCCCGGTGCTTTGAACGGACCCATCGCCCGGACAGCAAGCCAAATCTCCTCCGCCGTGAAGTTTACATCAAGCCTCTGTACTGAGTGAGCAGGAATGGGGTCAAAAGCAGCCGGCAGGCTACTTGTCGGCGCACCATCATCAGTATATAAAGTAGTGAAAAAAGCTCGGGCTAGCTCAAGGAGCTGCACTTGATCTTCGACCCATTCCCCTGCTGCATTCTTTAAGGCCACCACTCTATTTCGACGCCTGCGTTGGATTGCTCTTGCATGGAAATACTTCGTATTACGATCAGCCGAAATGATCCAATCTAATCTTGATTTCTGGCACCATAGGAGATCTTCTTGTAATAGCACAGTTTCTAGCTCCTCCCGGGTCTCTTTAAGTGCTGCGTTCTCGGAGTCTCCCCCATACCTCCGCTCCAATCGTTCTATCTTTGTCAGCAGGGAGCTTTTCCTTCTCATAATATTTCCAAAAACTTCGGAATTCCATTGCTTTGCTTCGGCTGCAAAGGCCTCAATAGAGGAGACCAAATCCGTTCCTTGATTCCACGCATTAAGGGCCATGTCTCCAAACCCCTCATGTGTTAACCATGCCGCCAAAAATTTGAAGGGTTTTGGACCAATCGCCTGGTAAATCGGAGTGAGCTTAGTAAGCAGAGGGCGATGGTCACTCTTGACACGTGGCAGGTGAGCTACCGTCGTATCTGGAAAAGCACTCGCCCATGCAGAGTTGGCGAGGCTTCGATCCAACCTCTCCCTCGTCCCTGCTTTGAACCATGTAAAGGGTGGTCCTGTGAAGCCCAAATCAAAGAGACCCGCATCCAAGATACAATCCTGAAACTCACGAGCGCGACTTGCGTCGAACGGGGCTCCTCCCATCTTGTCCGATGGTTGTAGTATCGAGTTAAAATCACCTGTTAGCAGCCACGGATCCGTCATACCCTCCGCAATTCCCCGTAGCGCTTGCCACAGTTCACGGCGCTGAACCAGAGCTGGATTTGCATAGATCGCGGTAAGGAACCAACATTCCCTCTCGCTAGTAGTTACCTTGGCGTGGATAAACTGCGATGACCGATCAACCTCAGTTACTGTTGCCCGTCCCGAGTCCCATGCCAACCAAATGCCTCCCGCAAAGCCCTGGGCATCAACCACAAGCTGCTTATCATACCCCAGGTCTTCGACAACTTTCCTTGCCCTATCCCCGCTTATTCTTGGCTCCATAACAATCACTATACTCGGACGGTACTTCCTCCGGTATTCACGAAAAACGCGCAAGAAGCGTCTGCTTCCTGCCCCCCTACAATTCCATGTAAAGATACTGGACATAATTACTGCTGGAAAGGTAGGCCCCCGTCTGGGTTCGCAGTTACGAAGAAGGAGGAAGCACCCCATCTCTGAGGTCCCCCGCCAATATCTCACTAGACAGCATCTCGGGTAATGTCGCCACCTTTCCTCCTGTTTGAAAACGAGGAGGGTCCGGGGGCTTGGGTTGTTGTCCGGTTCCCCTACTCACCAGAACCGGGCCCAAACCCTTATCCACGGCCTCCGCCATAAAAATGTCACCCACCGCCATTTCTCCCTGACCTGCTACCGCAGCGGTTCGGCATGGACTTTCTTCAACTGGTTCGGCCGGCTTCGCTGTTGCCCCTCTCAGATTTCCTCCTCCCGCTCGGGAAATATCCTGCACCGTGCGGTCCACAGCTTCAGGTCGTCTCTGAGTACTCTCGTTCGAGACTTTCTCTTTATTTCCTTGCTTCTTCTTATTCGGTATCTCTCTAGGCGTGGCTTTGCTCCCTTCCACATGGACTAACGGTGTGCTAGTTGTTTGTGTGTTACTTTCCTGATCTTGGGTCTCCACCGTCTCCATTACTTCCTCAGTGTCCAGGGCTGTAAAACGCGATCCTTCGGGTTTATTGCTAGGTCGATGGTGACCCACTCCCCGTCCCTTACTCGAAACCCCGTTGCCAGCAGTTGGCTCTTTCCGGGTACGCGACCTTCTCTTCGCTATCATCCACTCCCCATACAAAGCTTCCGGGACTTCTGACACCTGGGCTTCCTCTTCGACCATCACCTCTGGCTCACTCGTCTCCGGTGGGCACTGGCAGGCGCATCTATTTCGTTCGGAATAGGTGCCGCACTTAAGACAGATTTTCTCGAGGCCTTCGTACTGTATAAAGTACTTCTTCCCTTTAATCGTAAACTGCGACAGTAACGGTCGCGTAATGTCAACTTGAACACAAACGCGCGCATAGTCACTCCTAGATCCAGTACTTGTTGCTTGATCGACTCGGATTGGCTTCCCAATACGACTCCCAATCTTCATCACTGCAACTTGGTGAAAATAATGAATCGGGAGATCTAACAAACGTGCCCAGACCAACGTCGATGAAATCTCATGCTCATAAGGATTGAAATCCTCAGACCAAGGGTGTACCGTTAGGTAGTTATCACCCACCAACCAGGGACCACCCGTTACTGCCCTTTCGTAATCAATCCCACTCGTAAATCTCACGAGAAAATACCCATTCTTCACTGAGGTAACTTGGATTGTTCCCGCTTTTGCCCAGAGTCCAAACAGGCGTTTTGCCATTAGCGTATACGAGACCGACCTTCCCAAAGCTTTGACCACTAGTGCGGATCGCCATTCTCTGCAGAACATCCTTTCCTCAGCATTCGTGAAATAGATCTCAGGGCACTTTGGGTCGTCCTCTCCAGTAAACCCTTCATCACGACCCTCACTCCTCATTGTCTCCGCGACGTCCTCGGAGTCCGAGTCCGCTACGTACCACACTCCCATGCGAACAGTGTCGCTAAATAGCCTTCTCGCCGCCCCTCCTCCTGTTGTCCACGCAGAGGGCTTCGGTGCAGCTGCCGTACCATTATTCCTATTTTCGTGCTCAGTCTCATCACTAGACTCGTCTTGCATATCATCATCACGAGGCATCAACACTGTTTGCTTTGCCTTCTTCTTGGTCTGTTGAGCTTCCCGATCGCCTTTAGGGTTTGGCGAAGACGACTCCGTTGGAGGCCTACGCTGTCCTGTCAAGGCGTCAGAAGACGGGGAGGTACCAGAGCCTCCTCCGGCCAGCGGCGTGCCCACCGCCGGCATGGGCTGGCGAAAACCCTAGCTGCTGCGATATACGTAGATCCCTCTCGCTCCTATTTTCTCGGAGCGAAAACACAACCCATCCTTTCCCTCTTTCTTTCTTACTCGTAGCATTTCTAAAGTGATGACAAGATAATTATGTATTTTATGTTTCATATGTTTTTGAAAATGTATGATTGACACAGTTTCTAAATGTAAGAAAATAGGTAAACAATTCAGTTTTCCGACCCTACTAAAAAATTTAGTTTTAGAAACTAACTAATATTTGACATAGAAGAGTTTCACATTAAAGAAATAATACCGTCTTTATATACAACAAAAAAATACATAACGTACTAACAGAGCCTCTATTTAAGAAGTATCTTGTTCGAATTCTATTGATCTCCTATATCATGTGTTTAAATATGATGTGGTTTAACTATGCAAACTTGAAACTCATCAAACAACCCTTGTTGAAAGCCATATCAGACTCATGCATTATGTTCATTGTTGACCATCATATATATGGTCGTATCAATTTGTTGTGATGAGAATTATATTATTTATACAAAACAATTTCAAACCATACATGAAACTTGAGGCATTATTTACTCGATTAAATCATATTACATTTTACATTAAACTTCATACATATGTGTTTTCAAAATCAAATTTATTTTTAGGTAAGACGATCAATCTATACAATATCGTTGTATCTAACAATAAAAAGGTGTTCATTTTGATATTTCACTGAATCCACTACTCTAGAAACCGAGACTAACTTTAAATTAAATCAACAACAGATAAGATCGCCTTAAAATTTTAATGGGTAAAAAAAAGGAGAACTTCCATAGAGTCGATTGAATTCTTTCCTTTACTAATTCGTGAATTAGGGTTTTACAAATGGTCAAGTAAAAGAAAGAAGCTGCGACGCAAAAGAGGCCACAGATTGTCAATCCGAACCGGATATTTGACTCACTGATGGGCCAAGTCTGAAGCCAGGACTGCCCAGGAGAAATCCGAGCTTCTCTGATGGACCAATTAATGTTATTTGGACTTCTCTCTCAAATCCCAAGTTGGGCCATGCCCACACAAATATACGTATGGGCTATTAGAAGATGGGCCCTCGTCAGGGCAACAGGCTTGGGGCTGTGGGCCGTCAAGTACAGTTGGTAGATCGACTTCGTTGTGAGATACTTTCTGATTGTATTGGTAGCTCCAACATGCGGGAACCCTAGAAGGATCGGCGACGGCGAATTGATCCTGTCGGCGAATCATGGGTCCGAACGCGAAAGCGAGATGGAAGAGGTATCACAAGATAGATAAAGGCCGAAAACCGCGAAGGCAATACGGTGTCTTGTACCCTCAACCCCCACGGAGGAAGAAGCTGGAGGGGTCTAAACC
This sequence comes from Linum tenue, assembly GCA_946122785.1. Classification (NCBI taxonomy): domain Eukaryota; kingdom Viridiplantae; phylum Streptophyta; class Magnoliopsida; order Malpighiales; family Linaceae; genus Linum; species Linum tenue. The sequence continues at coordinate 7,258,737 of CAMGYJ010000005.1, read as the reverse complement.
GCCGGTGGATCCCGTTGATTCAGACGCGTTTTTGGTCCACCGGGTTTTAAATGATCCGAAACGGAAACCGACGAACAAGGCGCCAAAGAAGAAGGAAGAGGAGACACCAAAGAAGAAGGAAGAGGAGAGTGCGGATGAAAAGAGTCGTACGGAGGAGGAGGAAGCGCAGAGTGGCGGTGAAGAGGGGCATGCGGCGGAGGCCATATACGTCAACCCTCCCAGGCCTCCTAACTCTCCCATGCCTTCCGAATCAAAGCGGGGGTACAGCAGGATACGGAAATGGAGGTTGAAGAAGGCCCGTCAGCAGGCGGAGGACGACGACAAGAAAGAGAAGATGAGTTACGGCAGTCCCTACTGCCAACGCTGCAGACAAGTTGACGAGCTCACGCTGGTGCCATTGGCTGACGATGCAATGTATCTGTCTCCCGACGACGACTTTGGCGGCGACCAGAACCTGAAACTAAGGGTAATCCGCTACCGGAGGAAGAAGTGGTTGACCGGGGTAAGTAAGTTCATTACAACACCCAAGCTCTTTCCAATTTTCCCCAGCAAATTAACAACTAAACATTCATGCACATTCACTCATTGGTGCTGCTGTCTGTCACGATTCCTATAGAGACAGAGTGTTTGCCATTATCGCTCGCTTAAGAGGAGTCGAGACACCCTTCTGCCACAGTGCCACTAGAATACCATGTTTTAGGTTCCTCTAATTCCTTCATTTCGCTTGATTCATTGTTTGTTGATGAATTTGCAGGGTTTTGATGCTGATTGTCATCCTAGCTATCTTACTTTCGGTGGTATTTTTCAGCCATACCATTATCGCTTTGTTGTGGGTTTCGACAGGATGGTTAATGGGTCCGTGAAATACGCAATTAGTGAATATAATCGACTGAAGGAATTTTTCTTTCTTTTGAAGCTTGTATGTTAAATACATTATTATATTCTTTTGTTTCTATTTAGTATATGGTCTCTCAAATGTCGGGTATATAATGTTTGCAGAAGCAAAAGTTAACTTTGCTTAGGATTGTGAACGTCACTGCCGAGTCTGCTGGGTGTTACATATTCTATGTAACATTTGAAGGCGTGAATGAGTTGCTGATTAGTAAGGGAACACCTGATATCATTCATACATACCAAATTGTAGTGACGTGTGCACTATGGTTCATTGGCAATCATGAAGTGTTCATCTTCAAGAGAAAATTCGATGACAAATTGTCGGGTGACGGACCGTCGAGAAGAAAAAGCTTTAGAGGTATGTGCTACTTGCACTTGTCGCTTTAGATATTTCACCAATTTCCATTGGCAATTATTGTTCTCTAAGGGTTGGTTCTCTTTTTTAGAGAAGCATTTGTTACGACCAGAACCTAGCTATGCGGAACTCACAAGAGAAAAGAGAGAAAAGTGGTGGACCTTGGAAGCAGGAGTGAAAAATCGGGGACCTTGAATTCTTGAAAGGTTGTGTGTTATCTTTGCAGGAGTAGTTTGCTACCCTTATGTTAATAGTGTTTACGTTCACATTAGAGAACTGGCGGTAATGTGTTTTCTTTGCCTGTTAGTAGGATCCCATAGAGGATTTGATACACTTCAAAAATAGTTTTGGTTGTTAATTAGTAAACAATATAGCTAAATGGTTTAGGGTTTGATGTGACGGAAATATATTGTTCTAATGGAGAAAAGATAGAGAATGTCTTCCAAAATTGAACATGTTAATCTTATTTTTTTCAACTGTTCATTTTGATGATGAATGTATTTTTAATGTACTAAAATTGTAGCTGGATTAGGTTTCGAGGGAGACTTTGCTTTGCTTTGGTTTATTTCGTTTCTTGTTGCTTTCCCGGGCTGCTGCTTCATCATTTCGCTTCTTTTTTTCTGTGACCTCTGCAGCTGGCTGAGATTGGAACTTTATTGTTGAGACCCGGACTGGTGTTTGCCTGCTTGGCCTTATTTGTATCTTTTTATCTTGTTAGATTATTAATTAATTGATGTCACCATTATAAAAAAAGGTTAGATGCTCTGCGTAATTTTAGTCTATCTGAAATTTTATTTTATGACCTTTTATATGGAACTCTCACAGAAGGTTGACTATGGCTATCTAGTCAAATTGGCACTTGCCCAAATGCCAAAACAAGGCAACCAATCAATAAAAAATGAATATGATGATCAAGTGATGAAGCTAGCCAGCTAGCCCCAATTGGTTATAGGAGGAAAACAAAGATGCCCAATTTAATGAACAGACAAATTGAAGATGAATACAGAAATGGAGATTATAGTAATTAATTTAGGGGATGCCCCCCATCCTAAGGACATGTCATGCCCTTAGCTAGGGACTTGCTCCGCGCCCCTCTCTATGCAAGGAAAAGCAAAGGTATATATTGATTTCCCAATTTGTTGCGGATGATATGATTGGATTACTGGACAAACCATCCTAACATTACGCAAGAATCTGCAGACAGCTTCTGGTAGGCTCCAAATCATGTTGGATTTTGTGACAATATTTGCATATTGCATAAGAGATCGAGTTGGTCTGCAGATTTATAAAAATCCTTGATGATTTGACTAACAGAATAAGGTCATTTTGGGTTTAGCAACAATTAGGGACATAAGAATGAAGTCAAGTAACAGTTAACTAGACTAGAAGATTGCTACTTGCATGGCCTTGGTGAGCAACAGGCTTTTGCCAGAGATATGCAGACCGAATCAACATAACAGACAGCATAATATTACCTAGCGACTAATCTATTATGAGATAATGGCAGATTTTGGGTATATATATGAGTGCTTTGCAAGGGAACGAATGATTAGTTCCAAGTTCCATTAATTCAACCAGAGATAGGGAAAGCAACTTATTTCCTGGGATTTTGTCTGCAGAACAATCTGCACAAGTGGGAATGAAGGAATCACATAAATCAGCAGACAGAACAGAATTACAACCTTTAAACAAGGTATAAGGAAAAAGTGCATATTTTGGCACATTCAATCAACTTGGTCCATTTCGCATGCATGTTTCATACTTAATTCTGTCTCACGTCGCCTTTCTGTGCTTGGTCTGCAAATTAATGCTGCAGCAGGCAGCCGCCACTGATCAGTGTTAAAGAAAATTTATGGCAGAGAAGTCAGGCGTACAATTGCATTTTACTTCATTCAAGGTTTCGTTCGGTTCATGAACTCTAGCTTGGGAACTAACTTTGATGCAGCAACATGTCAGCTAGCGTTCGACACAAAGGAGTTTGTTTAATATCAAGTCTTTGAAGGTTGTTGTTGGGACGATGAACCGCACTTGAGTGTGACAAAAGCAACTGCTGGTCCGCTGCAGAAATCCTAATAACACATGGTCTGCAATTGCATCTTACTCTGCTAGTATTTAAACCTCGATCGGTTGATTAAATGTACCATCCATTCGACCAATGATTGCTGCAATATCAATGTTCCCGGTTAGCTAATTCATGCATTCATCCAAGACAAATTAAAGCCTGAAACGTAACTCTGGCGTTATGTATGGTTATAATTAATAAGCCTTTGATGAGTGACATTGTATCTTCTTATATAGATATATGCATCAACTTGCCCCTGTCTGTCGATTACTGGTACAACCAAATGAGACCAAAAAGCTGAAAACTATGGAAGCAGGAAATGATGCCATATGGGCAGTTCCCTTTTTGGGTGGTCATCATGAACTCATAATCCAATTATGCTGGAATTCAGATAGACTGAACAAAGTTATTCAATCATAGTTCATAACAAATAATCATTAAGTTGGGTATAAATAACCAGACAGGGGACATAAAGAGGTCTGGAAATTGAACCAAGAGTACAACCATTTGGCCATACAAACTCTGACAATGGCGACACATAGTTTGCTCTTAAACCACACATACATCTGGGGAACGATGGTGTACTGTTCCCTTAAAGCAGAAAAGAATCAAAAGATAGATAAAAGTATGACCAAAAGCGCATCCGAAAGCAAAGTAATTACGGAAATGATTAATCTCACAAGTGTCCATATGAATTCTATCTTGAACCATATTCTATATCTGCACTCAAAGGAAATACGGGTTTGACTGCTCTGTGTCGTCTCTCTCAATCTCAATCTCAACTCAGAGTGCCCTACCTACTAGCTTTTGCTTCACATGGCGGCATGTGACTGTTCCCTGCCTAGCTCCAACCACCATGACCAGTTAAACTTAAAACCATGGCGGAAGTCAGTTTCAAAAATGATTGGAGAAAGTAATATTAAGTATAAGCCCTGCCTCCTTATGGGCAGAGTTTTGGATGCTTTCTGTGAGGGGACAGAGCCGGACTCTGCATCATACTGTTTACCAAAACAAGCAATTTAACTTCAGAGTGGTCCTCAAATCCGAACCCAACAAGGATTAAAGATATACACAAACAAACCGAATACGACAAACCGAGGTGGGTTGGGTTGGTGCTCGATCGTCCGTGATTAATTAAGAAATGGGGAGGATTAGTGAAGTTAAATTGTTAAGATAATTAGCCGCCCCATGATATTCCCCTGCTGCAGAAACCGAAAAAACAAACGAGCTAGCTAGCTAGCTAACTATTGGTCAATCTTCTCGGCAAGGCTTTGCTTTATAGAGATTTTGACCAGCTTTTGTTGCTATTCAATTTCATTCATGGCCGTTACGTAAGAATGCAAAGTTACAATGAACCTGATGAGGAAGGGAGCGAGCTTGCGGCTGTGCCATTTTTTCCATTCATGTGTACTCTGCATCTGCTGCATACTGCAGAGCAGAGCATCATCTCTTGTTCATCTTTTGCCTCGTCGTTGAACGGCGGGCTTTGACTGTTCAAAACAGCCGCCAGCTACGCGACAAAACTGACCGAAACCGCTTACCCACAATGAACCGGATCTGTTTTATTCTCTTTGGATTCGACCAACAAATTATTAAAGGGGTCATTTGGATGCAGGATTTTAATATGAGGGATTTATGAGGGATTTGGTCCCAAATCTCTCGTTTAAAAAACCAGGAAATTTAAATGAGTTATTTGATTAAAATTTCTTGTTTGGATGTGAATGAGGTATTTGTAAGTGATAATCATAATTACAAAAAAATCCCTGCCATTCTTATGCTTCTCCTTCGTTGCCATTTTTATGCCTCTGCCGCTGTGGCCGTCACAAAATCAAAATCCAACAGGGGACGCAGCTTGGGAATCGGAATGGTGGTGATCGGACGACGACGAGGATGCTGCTGCAGTCGCTGCGCCGCGGTGGTCAACGACGACGGGGTCGGCCACCGCGGACGAGGAGGAAGCCGTCGCGGCGAGGGAGTCGGAAGGGGTGGGCCATGCGACCGGGGAGCGGAATTCCGGGTAGTCAAACTCGGATTCGCCCTGGGTGTTGATTGCAGTGGGGATCTTCTTGGGTTCTGGGTTTGCCGGTCGGCTTAGGGGAAGAAGAGTTGTGGCCGGAGGAGTTGAGGAAGAAGGTCGGCGGCGGTGTGGTGACGATATAAGAAGCGGGTAGGAAGGGGTAATAGTTGGAAGAAAAAATAGAATAGTGAGGGATTTTGAAATAGCTGATCCCCATCAGCTATTTTCAAATCCTACACTTGTAGGTTTTCGAAATCTCTCATGATTAAAATCTCTCATTTTTTTTAGCCTTTCCAAATGAGTGATTTTAATTAAAATCCCACACTATGTAGGATTGTGCCCAAATCCCACACCCAAAACCTGCATCCAAATGACCCCAAAGTGATTTGCTGTGGTTATAACTTGCTAGTTGAGTGATTCGAATACAAGATTTTTACTTTTTAGGTTTCAAGATCAATGGTATTATTATCTCTAGATTAAGTTTTTATTCGTGCTTATGACAATTGGGGGCATTAATGGAATGCATAACTTTTTTTTTTTAATGGTTGTTTCAATTGGAGAGCCAAAAGAAGTACGATTGTGCATAATGAAGTTTCGGACTAAAAGTCCGGGTTACAATAACTCGATCAAATTTGTGTTGACAGATTTTTCATAAATTAATTTAATAACTTTGTGTATTTTTTTCCGAACTCACTTGAATTACCACGAGTCCACGACGACACGTATACATAAAGTTGACAAACTTGCTACTAGCAGATTGGATATGAAACCCTACTCCACACTTACGCCCCCCGCTTAATTATGAGAACAAATAACATACACATCAAGGTGTGAAAAGTGAAAATTAACAATAATCTTTTGTAAGACCATATATTCAAACTTGAAATTCTGATTACTTAAAAGTGGTATTCAGTTAATTATCGAAGACTTTTTGAATATGACAGCATCAAAATTGCAAACATTTAAACTTAAAGTGTTAGATTTAAGTTTTTAGGTATTCCCGCTTATTGTTTTTCTTTTAGTTAAGATGCATGAAGAGTTATAGTTAACTAGAATGTTGACCTAGATAATCATAAAAAAGACCTAGATTACTATATGTAACTAATTTTAATTTATGAATAACTCAATTACAACAAATAAAGTCAACTCCAACAGAGAAACTATAGTTTAGACGCATAACAAAAATGATTAAATTTTGATTAGGTCAATTTAATTACTTTGTAGACGGCACTTGTATCTAAAGTATAAGGAAATATGCCCAGACAAAAACATTTTTGTTTGCTGGTATTTATTTTCTTGCTAAAATTAATTATAGCGAAGGGAAATTAGTCAAATTAGTGAATTACAATTAGAAAAGGAAAATTGGAACGTGTGCGTCTGCCTGCAGATTCCGGTTTGCACCCACACCGCTGCACGAGCGCGACGAAAGGGACGGTTGCCGGTTGGGGAGAGATTGTTTGTTTGACCATTGACGAAGTGGGGAAAGGGCAAGAACCGGCTTTTAATCGGATAGGTTAAATTATCTTACCGGTTGTTATTATTGGTTAGCTCTTCTTACTCTTTGACCTCTAAGTATATTTATCAAACACTATTAAGCACTTCCCAGTCCTAATTTGGGATTAAACTAAAACTCTGGTTGAATTTTGTGTAGTATCGTACGGAGGTGTATGAAATGCTTCCCTTAAAATAGAAAAGGAAAATTGTCTACGAATTCAATGGATTGCTTTCTAGGGAAAAGGCAATCCAACAAACTTGTGGGTTTTCTGGAAACTTGTTCATCAACACAACAAATAGGCACGAACGAGGCCAGCCTTTGAAAAATTGGAAAACCAATTAAGATGGCAAAATTATGAACGTGAACTTGGGAAAATTATTTAAATGTGTATGACTTTCTTGAGCATAGTTTAATGGTTTGCTCAACAAACTCCTTTAGTTTAGAGGATTTGGTATGCACTTAGAAAAATAGTTTGGGAAGTTACCCTATTTCTTAAAGGACATGTTAATCTTATTAAGTTCGAACATTCCACTTTGTTGATGAATGTATCTTTTAATGTACTAAAAAAGAGTTTGATATATTCTTAAAGGACATGTTAATCTTATTAAGTTCGAACAGTCCACTTTGTTGATGAATGTATCTTTTAATGTACTAAAAAAGAGTTTGAAAGGTCCAAATTCGGTTACATATTTATTGAGACTTAGAGACTATTGTTCGAACTTACAAAATATCATCTTAAAAACACACACCTTTAACGAAATAATCCTAATTTTACATAAGTACCGACCAAGAGATAACCCACACAGCCCAATGATCGACACCTACTCTGCCGTAATCAAGTGTACGATTGAGCACATAATTTCAGCCGATTACCCATAAAGGCTAAAGCCATATGGTGCAACCTAGCTAATAAGGGTACCGTCATAATTTCCCTTAGGCAATGAATAGTCATAAACCAAATAAGAGAGTACAAATATTGGGCATAGACAATGGGAAAACTTGAGACAAGGATATACAGAACGAACAAACGTGATGGAAAAACATTTGTGAAAAACACCAAAACAAAAGTCTATTGTTTTTCCTTTACCTCTGCCACATCTCATCATCACCAGTCACGATGAATCAATGCCACCACAACCCATTGCCCACAACAACAGTACTCCAAAAATCTTCTCAACCTTCCTGATCTTTCTTCCCTTCTCCTGTTCTCTTGCATGATCTTGCTCATGGGTTCGAGACAAAATCTGCGTTCTCTCAGATTGATCGAAATCATGTGTTCTTCTTCCTAACTCGAAACATGAACATGATCACGATGGATATGAATCGACGGGGCCCCGGCTGGGTTGTCTGCTTGATTTGGAGGACAGAAGCCCATGAGAGCTAGAAATGGGAAGAAACCACTGATGGGTCATATCCCAAACTCCCCACGCATGTTTTGTTCCATCTTTTGATGTGTCAAAGTTGAGGATCCAATACCCTTTTCGATTCATCACATCCATCTCTCTAGCCCCACGACCCACTAATGAGATATGACATATTTGACACACTATGTGCATTTGCATTTAATGTTTCTAAATTTAATTTGCGTAACACGCCCCATGTGAAAGTTTGGTGGTTCATTATTCATTCATTCGACCTCACACGAAGTAGTTGGGGGGTGCGGTTAGAGATCGATAGGGTCATTTGTTGGCGGTCTACATCACTGGTATATTAATTAAGTTGTTCGATCACTAATGTGTAAATTCCTGCCTATGGGGAGAAGAACACTGAGGATCTGCAAGACTGTCTGCAACTAATCTGACATTTAGAATATTGAAAAGGTATCCTTACAACTCGATTCAATAGCGGAGATATTGCTCCTACCAGCTGACGACAATTCTACGTAGGGATGATATATAACAAAATTCGAATCCACGGGTACCCTACCTGATCCAACCTGGCCAAAGCGGGTAAACCCCGCGTTGAGGGATTGTGGGGCGGGGTCAGGTTGAAACACGTTCACTATTTAACGGTTGGGTTGGAGTCGGGATTAGGTAATATCCAACTCATGGATACCTGCCCACACCCATGCTCCCGCAACCTATCGATTAACCTTGTTGTTCATGAATGTTTTTTTCGATTGAACAATTTGTATGGATAATTTGTGGGTTTGCTTGTATGTGCTAGATTGGTATTTTATATATATGTGAATAATTTATATTGGAAAATTGGTATTAGACTTTTATTTTGACGGAAAATTGGTGTTGTGCATTTTTATCCATCGTAACAAAAAATTTAGAGGTATTGGGGCTTTAGGCCTCATTTCAAATTAAAATTGTGCCAATGTGTTTTATTATCTTTAGAACAAAAAACTTAAGTTGATTTATTGACGTATTTACTATCAACAACTCTTTCAATGTAACTCCCTATGCCATCGTATATGAATTCATCGCTCATTCAATGTTGAATCTAGTTCTCATATATCTCAAAGTCGAAAAAACTTATCGCAATACTTACAGTTACAATCGGTAAAATAAACGCTAACTTCAAACTTGAATATATGACAAATACAATAACATCCACTTTTACCGACACGAATAATGATAATGGTTAGTTTACAATTTGGATATCGAAATTAGTGGGGATTTTTAAATCGGTAGTCGAAGATACATAATTGCGTTAGGAATGACAATTTCGACCTGACCCGATTTACCCGATCTGTTTGGCCTGTTTTGGGGCGGGGCGGGGCGGGGCGGGGCGGGCATGGGTATCTCTCATCGACCCGACCTGCCCTGACCCGCCCCATTCTCGACCCGTTCTTGCCTAAATTACATATAATCTTAGTCAAATTATTTAGGATTATCCTCTTATTACATTATATTTTAACTATAATAAAGTTGTAATTAAGTGAAAACCTTAATTTCTTCAATAATTTAACTAGATTTTATCATATTATGGTTTCTTTCTTGGTCTTTTAATGAAAATAACGAATATTTCTAATATTTTTGACATAAATTACATACCTATTGGATCGACCTGCCCCGACCCGCGCCCCGTAATAATTTACCCAATCTGAACCCGACCTGCCATGGGACGGATATGAATATCAAGATACACACCCCGAACCTGGCCATTGCCATTACTAATTGCCGTAGTGTGTGAGGCGGACGAAAGCTATGATTTCTACCATGATGAGGAAAGCACGTATTCTATTTACCTGGGATTAGGAATGTCAACTTGTGACATCGCTTGAAGGTAGAAACAGAGAACTGTGAAAGTTGGATTGGTGAAAAAATGAGGGAATTGAAGGGTTGTGGGACTTTGGGTGCGACGATGCGTGAGTTCGTGGTTAGAGGCCTGGACATCGTAGTCTGCAAGGTTGTTAAACCTCTATCGGATCTCTGATTGGATACTGTTCAATCTAATTTGAGTTTCAAAACGATTTCAAAAAGCCCCCAGTTTAATCTCGAAAAAAAGAGAGGAAGAGAAACTTCTAAAACAACTCAAACTGACCGAACCTCAATCAGATCATTAAACTCAAATCTCTTGCTTGTTCAGTAACTTAAATCAGTTGGACAAACTTGGAAGGAAGTGAAGAAAGAGTAGTTGGCATGGGGTGGGGTTTCGGGTCGTATCTCTGGGCCTGTGTGTGGACGGTGGGTTCTTGTACTGACCAACTTCAAGAAATTCCCCATTTCACCTTTCTTCTTCTGGCCCAAAGGTTAATTCTCCTTTCTTTTTCCCGATCTTGTTTCTTTCTTTGAACCTTCACATTTTTTTACTTTTTAACTGCTAAAGAAACTGGTAACAACTTATTTTTTGACACCTGTTTGGTACGCTTGATTTATTGAAAGAGTTCGATAAGATATTTTGTTCCCCTGTTTTTGGCTACTCGTCTTCACTTTGGAATTTTTCTACCTCCCCTTCTTTATTTTTTCACTTGCCATAATTTATTTATTACTGCAGCTGACAACCGTGCTTGCTCAGATGGCAATTCCTGCTCGCTTTTATTTCAAATACATTTTGCATACATATTTGATATTTGAAAAAGACAAAGATTAGATACAAACATCTAATATGCAGTCACATAATAATGTATGGAGGCAAATTTATCTAACTCTGCCCCGTAAAAGCATAATTATATGTGTCACTTTATGTGGAATCTGAATCGTAATTTAAGAAGTAAATAAAATTCATTATAATCCATCAAAAAATGAAACCAACTAGAGACAATCATTGAGCACAAAGATTAGATACAATCATCGAGTGTAGGTCTGGCTTGTACTTAGTGATTACAACTTGTAGGTAAGACCATAACGCTAATAACAAGACAGTCCCGTTATATCAAAATTCCGAGTGACAAAGATTGGATGTACCCGTGATGCATATAACAGCAGCAAATCAGGCAAACATGAACCATGCACCAACCATTAGAACAACGTTGAGAATAAATAAATTGTAGCAACAAAATTAACATTGAACAAGCCTCAACATTTGCTAACTATTTCGAAATTATTCAAGTACTTAATTGTTTCATATACAGTAAATTACTTTTTTATAAATTCCTCAAAATAGGAAAATACCATGGTTGTTACCAAATGGTATATTCATGTGATCTAGCATATTTTTTTAGTATATGTGTTTGAAATCGCATCACATTATATTTGCCCTTCGTTTCTCCTTCCTAATTAGTGAAGTATCGTAGGTTAATATTATTATCTATAATTCATAAGCTTTTTGAAGAATCCGCATGAGACCCGTATGTATTAGAGAGAATTTTGTGATTAATTAGTTGATTAAGCCAATGATTATATTTGTTTTGGAACCACTACTATATTTAATAATATCTTATAGCCTAAGTCTAATTCCAGATAATGATAATCATGCAACGCGTATTAAAGCAAATTATGAGCAGATGGCCACCTGCATTCATACATAATCGGGTAGCTAGGAGGCAAAAGTTGAACACTTATCCAAATATCACTATCACCGATCTACATTATTTAGCCTGATTTGCTTCCTGATTAAAGTCATCGGATTGCATCTAAAACCCTTGTTAAGTTGCAGGAATTTGGCTCTAAATGTGAGGGAAGGGATATATCTTTCTTATTGTAAGGATTTTTTTTTTTTTTTACAACTTCTTATTGTAAGGATATTCCACACCTTTTCCCCCACTCAATGACGTATCAAGATGAGAATTGTGCAAGTGACAGTTATATATCCAAAAAAATTGGTTTGTTTGCTTGTTATGGTGCGTGATGAATTCTGTTCACCGAATTTAAAATGTCGATGTGCACATATCAGTTGTGTTTGGTTTGGGAGTGTATAAGTAAAAAGGATGCTTGGTGATATTTTAGAAAAAATGAAGTTAATATTTCTCCTTTTTATATCCGAAGTTTAATTCATTTTCGTGTTAGCTTGTTGCTCATTTTGTTCACTCTTTTCATTTATTATGCCACGTGTAATCCTTTAATTATGGAATCATGAAACTGGAGGGCTCGAAATCTAAAATCACCTTGTTACGTTCCCTCTCACGGTTCTTCGTTGGCTCCCTCAATTTCCTGCAACAACTCTTCTTGTTTCTTGAGTTCGGCAACCAATGGTTGGTATTACATTTGCATAGGTAATTGTGTTCATATCAAATCTACATACCGGACTCAAAGTCAAGCGCCCAAAAAAAATAATATATCGGCTCACCATTAACATCTTGTGAGGATCGAACCCATCTCATATTACAATATGACCCCGTATTTGTTAGTTTTATTGCATCTATGTTCATTTTTAACAATCCGATGAGAGGTTTCCTCGCAAATTCAAGGAGCATTCACATGAATCTCTATTGTCGTTCACTCTCTCATTCAACTCCGTACCTCATTTATTTTCCTAAAATTTCACCTGACCTCATCAACCTTAACATAGCATGACTACAATTTTCTCATAATACCACTAAATTGGAAGTTCTTAACTCGTGCAATGTTCATATTTAGTTAAACTTAAATTTTACTAAAATTATAATTAGAATGATAAACATATGCCTAAATAAATAATTAAATCTTATCCTCTTTTTTTTTCTCCTCCATTATCCCCAATTTTCACATACAACGGGAGGGAGACCCGTTCTTTCCCGGATCTGCTAAATAATATGCCATAATAATAGTACTAGCGTGGGCCCCGACCATTTGGCCGGAGGAAGGTGAGGTATGAAATTTGATAATGTAATGGGGTGTATAGCTTATTGTTGTATAGTTTTTTTTTTTGGGAAACACGTGTTAAAAATAGTGAATTTTAGTAGGAAAGAGACATGAATGATACAACGAATAAAAAATCAGCCTTATGACCCAAAATCAAGTACCTGTTACCTTGTGAAACAATATTGTTTTTGGTAATATGATGAGGTAAAGACAGTTTTATAGAAACCGAATTCCAGAAAATCGAATAAAAAATCGCCTATCTTGCCGGTTTTCGGGAAATGAGCATCTCACAATCGTTGCTAGCTTTTACTCGGGCCGTTGGCCGATTAATTTGCTTTATAAAACTTTCATTTTCTCATCATTGTGTTTTCTGGTTTTTTGCCAAGCCATGATAAAATCTAAAGAAATCAAGAATGAACAACACGATTTGGGATAGGAACCACCGTTCTTGTATCCTTAGAAAATGGTGGTAAAAACGGACTCACCTGTCAAACTGGTTTGGATTGAGATTTGTATCGGGTATCAGGGAACCATGTGATTATAAATTAGACTTGATTAAAATGGGCCAAAACTTGAAATTCAACCTGTTTGACCGACCCATGCCAAACTCTAATTATTCTTTACTTTTAAACTTTCTATTTGAAACAATAAATAACGAAAGAAAAGAGATGACTGCAATTCGCCATTTTTTTTTCTTTTTCCGTTGAATCAGTTCAATTCGCCATTTGCACATCACTGATTCGGGAATAAAACTATAGAATTCGAAAGGAAACTGAAAAGGTTTAGGATCGTTTTAATGTTAAAAATAACCAAATAAATCTTTTTGTTTAGTTTTTTACTAACAAATACCAAATGATTCCCTATAATATACACTATAACTTAATCATTATGATATCAAATAATTACATAATATATATTTGAAATGATAAAAATTGGACTAATTGGGTTGGTCGAGGTTGAACAGTTGAATAACTTTAAAATACATTATATTTTAGCCACTAAGATATAAAATAACAGCATAATATATATTATGCTAGAGAAAATAGCTTGTTTTAGAATGACAAACCCATGATGTTCATTTGTTTTACTTGATGGGCAAATCCCGTGTAGGCCAGACCCATTCAACTCTTTTATTTTATGGTTAGCGGTTAGCCCATTTGAATTCATGCATTAGTTTATTTTTAATTTTTTTTTTCTTTTTAGCAATAAAAAGAGTATTGTTTTTGCCTTTTCATATATAGTTTACCACCACGGAGAAATAAAAGGACTTAAAGAAAAAAATTGATACTCCTGGACCCGTTTAATCCGTATGTGTACGGTAAGTTGGCCCGTTCCACAGAGGAAAAAGAAAAAAAATGGACACTCCCTATTCTACCCTTCCTACAAACGCTCCTGGAGTAGGGAATTTGAAATGGGGGAAGAGTTTTTTCTCTCTGCGATTATATGTTTTTAATTTCAAAAGATACAATAAATGTACTTAGTGTGATTGGTTATGATCTTTGCTTTTCTTAAAAGTGGTCATGGTTCGAATCCTAGTAAGTGTCTTTTTTAATGAATAAAAAAAAAATAATTGTGAAGACCATAATGTCCTTCCTACTTTCACTCTGGATGCAGGAAATTTGAAATGGGGCTTCAAGTTTTCTCATTTGGCTTTTATTTATTGCGTAGATGGGCCGGGTGGCCTTTTTCTGACTCCAAAAAAACAAATCTACCCAAAATCACTTGTGGAAATTTCCACGTCAAAACCATCGATCTACCAATTAGAATGAAAGACAGAAATCTACTAATAAGATAATTCATAGGCAGGAGCTACTAGAGGTAGATGTGATTTCCCTCTTTTTACCTTTACTTTCACCTCAACCAATGTTTTTTTCAGCTTCGTCAGGCGATACCCAATTATTTTTCACCCTCTCTTTTTTTACCTCCAATTATTTTTTTTAACAATTTAACTGCCTCATCACTCAGATTTCTCTCCATTAAATTCCCACCCCACCCTACGCTCCCTCTCTCCCATGACCGATGACGTGTTCATCGGGAACCCACCTCTATTTAAAGAATAAAAATCCCCCTATTTTATAATTTTATATTCATTAATTTAGTTTTCCCTTCTGCCTCGGTCCAAAGTTGGTGGGCCTACCGAGGCATAGAAGGCCCAGGCGATACCCACTGCCACACCCGCCCGTCTGTTACCACCACCACTCTCTCTCCTCCCTCTATGATTTTAACTTATTATAAATAGAAAACCCTAACCCACCACTCCCCTGCCCCTCGTCTTCAATTCAATTCAATTCAATTCAATCCTTCACTCAACTCACTCCACTCGCTCTCTGACTCAGTTTTCTCTCTCATATAAACAGATCCCACTCTGTTTTCTTTTACACCTACCTCTTCTCTTCCTTTCCGCGGAGATCTTCGAATCCGTGATCCCAAAAATCAATGGCGGCAGCAGCCGGCACGCTGAGTCACTCCACAAGCGCGCCACCGCAGTTCTACTTCGACGAGAAGTGGAAGCTCTCCAAGAAAGAGTCCTCGTCGCGCAGCACCCGCTCCTGTTCCGGCGCTTCAACCGCCGCCGTCGCTACGCCGCTGATGAAGAGGTCGTCGTCGTCGTCGCACCGGAGGTGTTCGTTCACGAGGAAATGCGCCAGGCTGGTTAAGGAGCAGCGCGCCAGGTTCTACATCATGCGGCGATGCGTCACCATGCTCATCTGCTGGCGCGATTACAGCGATTCTTGAAAAAATAAATCCAGATTCGGGAGGAGTAAAGGAAAGAAACGAAATCAATTAGAGTAGCCGTCGCGGTCTAGGAGATTCGATCGGCTGCAATTAATCCATCGAGATCGGAGATCTGTGTTTAATCTACAGTAAGACTCAATTGATGGCGGACGGTGCTTGTGGCCTACAGCTTCAAATCAATCAATACCACGCTCATCTCTCTCCTCTGGTTTTTTGGGGATCTCAATGTTACCCCGGTGGCAATTTTGTTCGAGAGAAACGGTCGATCGATTCCAGTAATCCAACTACCGTTCTCGGCATCCAAACAGTGGAGTCAGAAGCCAGAGGAGGAAGATCAAGAAGAAGAAGATCAATCCATTTTTATAAATAAATTTGGGCATATATAATATGACACATGTAAATAGAGTTCCCAATCAAGTTTGGGGGTTTTGTGTTTCGGTTCTCAGTTTTGTTTTTTTGTGTCTCGGTCTCTGCTTCGATCACCCGAAACTAAACTGGGGAAGGTGATCGGAGCCTCGCCGGGTTCTCCTCAGCTGTTAATTAATCCAAATCGCAACTGTTAATCAGTTATTATTGAGAGATTAATTTCGCGAGTCAAATTAGTTACATATTCAATTGCCGCCCTCCCAGATTTTTTCTCGGGAAATGGTTGGTCATCATCGATCGGGCGGATCGGCTTCGTTCCTTTCTGTTTTTTCCTTTTTTGAGTTTCCTGTTGTTCCGCCATGGCAATTATTAGCTGGCTGGCTTACACAATTTAAGTTGAGTTCAGGTCTGGATTTGGATTATTGTGTGTTGTCCATTACCTCCTGGGATCCTCACATGCAAATGCAAATTGCAAAACTGCAAATCTCTCTTTCCTTTTCTGCGAGCCGTTTGCCAGAACAGAGAGGGAGAGTGAGAGAGAGAGAGATTCCACTGAAGCATTTGGGGAGGTGGGCTGTTAAATGTTTTTGTAATAATAATAGCATATAATATTTAATTTGAGTGAGCTAGCTAGCTCCATTGATGGATCTGGTTTCCTTGCTGAGTCACTCTGCGGCTCTAATAATCAGTTGTGTGCTTTGGTCGCGTACTAAACCGCCATTGTTGTTCGTATAAAGACGGGTCTACTTTTCTATTATCAATTTTCTCTTTTTTTTACTCTCGCAAATTTCAAGGATTGTGAAGTCTCACTGAATATTATATGGAAAAAGTTTGTGATGTAATATTTTGTACTATAATAATAATTTAATTGTTGTTCAACTATTTTCTACTGCTAAAATTACTTAATATTCTTTTAGCAATACAGTATTTCCAGTCCAACCGTACAATATGATGGGTTTCTTAAACATGCAATTTTTTTTTTGTTCGCTACTTAGAAAATGAGCAAAAAATGTAAAATATGGAACACTTTGTACTCTCGAAGACGAAGAGTATACACGTCCACCTACTGATATTTCGTTCTATTTCTTTTTTTATTGACATCAACAATTATGTTTTCAAAATGAGCTAAAGAATAAAAAGGACACCCGATGAAAACCCAATCACTTTCGTAGTGAATTGACATGTGGAGTTTTTGGAAATTATTTTCGTTGTGAGAGGTTGATGTTTGTTTGAGCTGTCTAAAATCTAAACAGTATATTTGTCATGTACTCATGTTGATGGAGTATTTATTCAAGTGGTTGTTTGATAAGTATGGTATGAGATGTTAATGTTACTCAGAACTTTTGAATAAGAGAATTTATGTATGAACTTCGAAGTTTTGCTATCCCTATTAATAAACCTACGATGTATGATGTCTATGTAAACTTCAATCTCGTATCAATTTATTAGCTTAGTACAACTAACACTTTATATCACAAACAATATATCTTCTAATTTTGAGCGTTTTAATTAATTTATTTAATGGGGGAATGATGAAATGTTAAATCATATTAAAACAAATGGGATTGGCGTTTTGGAAGGTGTATTGAAGGTGGATGAACGTGGGTGATGAGTGCCGACGAGATGAGAGGCTGTTTCTTTTGCTTCCGGTTTTGATTTAAGGTCGCTTTTTACGCAATTGTATCGAATGGATCATCAGCCTAATTCATTAGTTCTATACTCTTCTTATATCACATTAGTGAGTAGTGGCCAAGTGGGATAGTGCCGTAAGGGTAACTTCCCTTATTCATGAAAAGGAAACAACTTCTGTTATAGAAGTGAACAAACAGGTAGCTATTTCATTGTAGAGGGCATCTATACCTAAAAATAAACAGAGTTCTCTTGTTTATCACGTTGATTGGTCGTAAGAGGTTGTTGGAGTACCAAAAAAGAGTCCACAACTCCACATAGGTGTTTGAGATAGAGTTTATGTTGGCTTAATAGCACAATAAATTGGTAGGCTTTAGACTCTTTACTTTTGTGGACATATCATATGTGACCAGTGACCAAATATGATGCACTCTTGTTCTTCGTACCCTCGAACTAAACATCATAACTTGGAACCTCCAAGAAAGCTCAATCTTCTCTAGAATAGCACCACCTCTAACATTTTTGGATGTCATGCTGATTGATCTCGTCTATGGAGAGACCTCCGTGAATTCATTCTAGTCGTAACTTTCAATGGCATATCATCTTCTCGAAGGGCAACTCTCTTCCTGTATCATGAATCCAAATTCTCATTTTCATATCAACCTTCTTGAGATTGTAACGTGTTACAATCATCATATTGGAGTAAAACGCTCCTTAGAAAGACTAATTTCGGGGAGAATGTGATGTATTTTCTTAGGTCCTTATCCTTAACTTCGTGGTGCTTTCTCGTAAGAGAAGCACTATTATTCTCCCATGTTTTCGCTTTGCTTTCTATTTATCAAGGTTGTCAACCCGCGGGTTGACCCACGGGTCGACCCAATTTGACCCTGACCCGGTGAGAAAAACGGGCCATACGCACCCGCCGGGCCGACCGCTATAAGGTACCGGGTTGGAGGTCAAATTGTGTCATTTTTTTCTTTAGTTTGCGAAATGCGCCTATTTTCCAATTTTTCTTTTCGCCTAACTCAATCTTTGGAATACTAAGGTGAACATTTGAATATTTATGTTATATAAGTGTGTGTGAATTTTCACTATATGTTGGATCTAAGTACAATATGTTATTTTGGTGTAATTATATATGTTATAACTCATATGTTAGATAAGATTTGATATAATTTATGAGAATAAGTACAATATAATGACTCTTTCTATATTTCCGGGCCAAACCGGGCTAAAACGGTTGACCCATTAACCCTTGACCCACTAGCTCGACCGGGTCCGGGTCAACCCGCGGGTTGACAACCTTGCTATTTATTGAAGTCTTAGCTCTTGATTAGGGTAAAAAAGGAAGCTCATTGCTTTCCGCACAGATTTCCCACTTTTGGAACCCACTTTGTGTTATAGGCAACGAAACAGAGAACACCATCCCCTGAGTCCCGCAGGCCGCAAGTGATAAGTCCACAATGGAGTAGTGATCATCAGTTGATTTGAATGCTAATCATTGGGATTAATATTGGCGTGCGCCACTAAACAAATATCATCCTAATAAAGTGAGGGAGGAACAATGAAGAAATAAAGATGATTAGAGCACTAAAAAAGTAAGTTATCGGAAAGTCCAGCATACCTTTCATAGGGTAGCCTAGATTCTCTAGTGCCTAAGTTGATTATATATGTTTGAAGAAATAATTAAGATGAGAATGTTTCTGTTGATCATGCCCCACAAATCTTGCACCACTTGTAATTTGCATCATCGAGAATCTTGTTAGATGTTAAATAAAGCAAAGTCCCACTCCTCATTTTGACTACAATCAGCATGAATCGCCAAAATGATTAGGTTTCATCTCCTTTGTATTTTCTTTCTTTCGCCCCTTTCATTTTACGCTATTTAAATAAAAACAATAATATTTAAATCCGATAAGGAAAAAATAATTTCGAAATTCTAGTGAAAGAAATAAGAGAGCGCTAGCATCTTGAACAACGCCTTGAACAGATGAGTCCAATCGTTTTCAAGGCCTAAACCTAATCTAGAATTTAAAATTCTTATGAGAAATTGGAGAGCACTAGCACCTTGAATGTATCAGTCCAATCTTTTTCGAGACCAACTATTAATTTTTTTTTCTTCGTTGAATAACTATTATTTAATAACTTTGTCAAGACCAACTATAATATGTCATAATTATGAAAATAAGTGTACTTCAATATTGGTTGAATTATGATAAAAATGCATGCCTAATGTTAACATTTAACATGATATAAATACAGGCATCACTCTTGATACTGTCCACCTCGCAGATCACATATTTATTTTCTCTGTAAGTCATTTCACGTACTTTAAACTTATTATAATGGTAGACAACATTTATCCTAACTCCAACAAAATTCACTCGTAGTGAAAACAAAGTGTTCAATTTCACTTGAGAATGTTGAAAATTTGTAAGGTGGGGTTAGATTTGGTGAAGATTGCGGTGCTTAATGAAGCATGCTGACAAGGAAATGAATCAACCTCGATGCAAATGGCACCACCAAATCCTATGATTGCAAGTTTGACTGAGAATTAATCATCAACCCAACCAACCTCGTAACCCCAACAATAATGCTATCCAGCTTAATTAGAAAACGACTTCTCAACTTTTCCTTTGTTCCCTTTTTGTCTTCTTTCGTTTTCTAATGCATTACAGTTTATGTATCTTCATGAACATGATGATAATATATATTATTAATCTGGTTGCTGTTCAACCAAAGCAATATAGAAGTAGAACCCACCACTTCTTTGTTTGCTAATTGCTATCGAGGGTCAGAATTGACTAGTCGTTGCTGGGGAAACAGAATTGAAGGTGCCCTGTTTCTTTACCCTCTATTTGGCAAAATACGGAGGGGGTAAAAGTTCAATGGGAGGGATGAATATGTGTGGACTGTGGAGTGGTGGAATTATAAGTTGGAGGAGATATGGTGCTGTTTGAAAAGTAAATTTGAGTGAGAGTGAGGTGGAAATTGTTGAGTTAATGATATTTGAAGTTCTTAGTGTGATTTGTAACAAAGAAGTCCTTTATATTGTGTTGTTTCTAAAAAGTTACTTCTTTCATCCATATTTTTTGTCAGAATTATTAAGTATGGGTTTTTATATCTGTTGAGTTGGATTGGATTTGCTAACTGGTTTTATCTGGCGGGGAGAATATGGATGAAAAATGACATCTTTGAAAAAATATGAGTGAGAGAATGGATACAAATTCGAGATCCTTCTCATATAAGTCCAACACCTTAACCACTCCGAATTTTATAACTTTTGAGATATATTAATACAAAGGTAGCCCAGAGCCCCAAACACATTACTTCAATAGGGGGTTTAGAGAAAATTATGAGGGAATTTGGTTTTAAATGGCTAGAGTTGGTCTAGGAAGTGGATGGGGAAAAGAGGGAATCATGCTTAGTTGGCATCCTACTCAGCAAAAGTATGTTGATTGATCATAGGTGGATTTCCCATTTTAGTTTTTAGATGGAGATATGGATATACAAGTTTTAGAATGTTTTTTAAATATACAGTGATGCCATATAATACAAAAACTTTTTTTATTATTCTTGTTGTTATCATCGTCGTCACCTCTTTTGGTAGATTTGTTCATATTCATTATACATTCATGTCATTTGGCTAAAGTAGGACGTGAAATAGATAATCATCCTCAAACGGATTGACATAAGATCAAGGTTGTCAACCCGCGGGTTGACCCGCGGGTCGACCCAGTTTGACCCTGACCCGATGAGAAAAATGGATCGCACGCACCCGCCGGGCCGACCGCTATAAGGTACTGGGTTGGAGGTCAAATTGTGTCATTTTTTCCTTTGATTTGCGAAATGCGCCTATTTTCCGATTTTTCTTTTCGCCCAACTCAATTTTTGGAATTCTAAGTTGAACATTTGAATATTTATGTTATATAAGTGTGTGTGAATTTTCATTATATGTTGGATCTAAGTACGATAAGTTATTTTAGTGTAATATTATATGTTATAACTCATATGTTAGATAAGATTTGATATAATTTATGAGGATAAGTACAATATAATGACTTTTCCATATTTCCGGGCCAAACCGAGCTAAAACAGTTGACCCATTAACCCTTGACCCACTAGCTCGACCGGGTCCGGGTCAACCCGCGGTTGACAACCTTGCATAAGATACTTCTTTTATAATTTGTTTAATGTCCACTACCGGAGAATAACCAAATTGAGTTATACAAGTACAACATGTTCTATAACCTAACCAACTGCTTTAATCTTTTTCTATATAGGTGATCGTTGTTTGAGTTATTTTTACAGTCTTTGCAGCCAACTCATATTTGAACAATCTAAAAGGACATGTTGAACTACGATAATAAATTTTTAGATGGAGAATAAGTATAAAGGAATTTTAACAATAATTTTTAGTTGACAATGTATTTAACATAAAACAGTTTACTAAATTCAAATTAATGAAATGGGGTTGTTGTGCCTTTGCCTGTTTATTATTACTAGCACCGGGCCCGGCCCCTTGGCCGGGAAAGTCTAGACAAAAAATATGTTCATATAACATGCTTACAATATAATAGGAAGATACGACATATCACTGAAAAAAGAAATATAATTGTTCAAAGAAGAAAAGAAAAACATACAAAATAATAGGTTTTCAATACTTAAAAATGGCAAATAGTTCAAGATTATAGTTGTTTTTCCTAAAACATACATAATGAACCCTCAGAAGGAAAGAAAAAGATTGGTCTCTAACAGATTTTAGGAATGAGATCATTTGTAACCCTAATTAATGTCTAACAGATACACCCATATTATTCCTCTTCATAGAAAGTAGAATAAGGATCAGCTGGTTTGGAAGCATGCTAGTCGTAGTCCCCGAAGATGCCTAGAAAATAGTCCGGGGTCTCAAGAGAGCTTCAAACTTAAGGCTGAGTGCAACTAATTTTGAATTACATATGTTTGTCTTTGTCAGTGTTGCTGATACTTTCACTGACTACTTTGATTGGTAAGTTGACCATAAATAATAGGGATATACCTTATTTTGACCTTGAAGTTTGTCGTAAAAGCCAAACTTGACATGAACTTGCAAATAAGACAGTTTTTCAAAATTTTGAAAGAAATGGACAAATTTGGACTGAAATTTATGTTGTTCGTTAATATTAAAAGTTAAAAATTTCTTCATCCATTCAACATACAATGCTCAGGTGGTTGCGATTGCGATGTGGCTTCCATGTCATAGGGATGATACCTTATTTTGGCATGAACTTGATGTAAAAGACAATTTTGGCTCGAATTTTCAAATAAGATAGGTTTGTTTGCACTTTGAAAGAAATGAACAAATTTGGTCCGAAATTTGGGTTGACCTTTAATATTGACAGTTGTGATAGAGAGGTTTCGGTTGCGATGTGGCTTCCAAGTCATTTATTTATAAAGTCTAAAAAAGTGAATTTTTCAGAAGAAAAAAAGACCACAAAATAGGACCCTTAGTATATCCTAATATTTTCATATTTACTTGCATAAATCATATTAAAAGGAAAAAGAAATTGATTCAGGCCCCCAAAAAGAAATTGATTCAGGCCCCCAGAAATTGATTCAGGCCCCCAAAAATCCTAACATTGTATGTTGAGTCATAAAAAAAAGAAATGTTTGACCCTCAATATTAATAACCGACCCAAATTTCGGGTCAAATTTGTTAATTTCTTTCAAATTCGGACAAAACTATCTTATTTGAATGTTCATGCCAAAATTGTTATTTACATCAAAGTTCAACACAAAATAGGATATTATCCCTAAATAATATAGGAGTACTAAAAATATTGGACTAATGAAGTTCAAAATGTTTCAAACAACATACAACCCTGATAAAACTGCAGTCCAACCAACTAACATTTAGAACAAATGACTTTCCAGCAAGATAACACAACTATAAGTATGGGTGGTTCTATCATATTTTGATTAAGAAAATGACATAAGGAAATGATATATAGACCTTGAATGATATACTCTGAGTATGAAAATGATGTCTAGTGGCCGGAGCTAGGGACATGGTACTATACCTTAAGCCCTTACAGATTAAAATCTAGGTCTTAATTCTATGAAGCTCATATACTAAGATCAATTTTATTAGAAACAATAATCGAAGGTCGTGTTTCATCAAAATACATCAAAAAAATTATGTGCATAATCTTAGTGTTTAGGGCAAGGATTGAAAACCCTTAACGTACCGGGGGTTCGACTAACCAGTAGGCACTATGTAGTGTTGTGAAACGACTGAATCACGGTTAACCACAGTTTTCGCATAAAATACCCTCCTGCCGACTTTTTCGGTACAACCTCTGATGAGGTTTTATAATCCTTGGTTTAGGATCTATGATTTAAATAGTTAAGACCTAGAGTTCACTCGTCAAGGATTAGAATATAGTGTCTCGTCTCGAAATCAGGTTAATTCAAAGTCTAGATTGCCATTTCTTACCAAGGGTATGAGTTACCTTTTGATTTTACTCAAAATATGATAGAAAACACTACACACACACATACTGGTATACTACAGGAGTATAGTATACTGGTATACTCCAAGAGTATAGTATACTCCACATGATCTAGACATTAGATGTACTTTGTTGAGCTCCAATCAATCTCAATGGTCAATTATAATTTTCCATTAAATTAAACTTTGGGTTTGAGTTTAGAGAATCGGGGCCTGAGGTTTATCCATTAGAGGTTAGGGTAGAGTATCATACCCCAAACTCGGTTAAAAATCATGGTCTAGATAGAGATATCTCACGAAGAGTACCTGAAGTATAATATACTCTAGGAGTACACCAGTCTGACCCATATATATGTGGTTGTGTGTGCACATATATATTTAATATTGTAATTTGATATGCAATATTCGAATAAATGATATTTGGATTGCGGTTTTAAGATTATCCTCCATTTATAAGATAGACTACCATTATTATTGAAGTCAAAATAAAATAATAATGAATGATAATCAAAGATCCAACACTAAAAATGCTTAAGAAAGACTTAGTGGGGTAGCTAACTGTGCTGGAAAAGTCATTTGATTTTCAGAATTTTGCCTCTTGTATGTTTTTTTTATAAATAAATGCAACAAATTTGTTTAGTCTTATTGGTTATGACTCTTGTCCTTGTTAGAAGAGACCCGGGTTCAAATCTTGACACTGATATTTTTTTCAAATAAAAAAATAAACAATTGCAATGACGAAAGTACCCTTCCTACTTTCACTCTCGTTGCAGAAAATTTGAAATGGAAGAAAGTTGAGTCATGAATCTCCATCATATATCTTATAGATAGATTGATCAGCATAGAAATGGGTAATGAAGAGTGTACAAAATTGGGCCTTAAAATCTGGCCCAACCGCATCTGGATGTAGGCTGGAGGAGTTATTTTGTGCGCCATAATTCGTGACCAGAAAATAATCACTCGTTTTAGCGATAAATGTCCTGATAATGCACAAAACACGAGAATGCTTAGTAGTTAGTATAACGATCATCGTGCTTTGTACTTGTTTATTAAGAAAATGATATATTCCCGCAATATATCATTAAGTAGAAAAATAGCAAAGATAAGGGGGGACCTCTATCTATAGAAAGAGAGAGGGGCCAAATCTGTATCTCCAAGGACAAAGGCATCAAGCTATGAAAAAGTCTGCTTGGTTAATTGAATCTGCACAGTTATAAAAGTTGGACAGCATAAAAATTGGGTTTTGGCATATGCTAAGTTTGGAATGGCGGATTGGATCT
This sequence comes from Linum tenue, assembly GCA_946122785.1. Taxonomy (NCBI): domain Eukaryota; kingdom Viridiplantae; phylum Streptophyta; class Magnoliopsida; order Malpighiales; family Linaceae; genus Linum; species Linum tenue. The sequence continues at coordinate 7,233,243 of CAMGYJ010000005.1, read as the reverse complement.
GGACCACAGTATTTGGGCCCGCTAATCCTTATTTATGGGTAGCCATGACTGGATCTCAGGACCACAGGATCCAAACTTGGGCGCACTTGACAGAGCTTTGTAATTAGTTTTAGAGGGGGTGTTTCTAAAGTGAATTCTGCAAAGTAATGTATTGTACGTACCAAACACTTCCGCTCTGGTTAAGACCGAAGCGTGTAACCAAAAAGGGATAGAAGGTAAAAAGAGTTGTCTGCCTAACGTCATAATTATTACCCCAAAAACTGTACCACTGGGCATTGAGTAGATGCTATCTATTGGAGGCCCATGTTTGACTGTCCAGCTCGACGAGGGCCCAACATGTTCCGTCTTTGTTTCACCATTCGCTTGGGACAGAGTCACAGGCCACCAAGAACATTATAAACCCTACCAAACTATGTTCAACCTACTCATTTTAGCTGCGTTGAATTTTGGTGATGTTGTGAAATTTCGTAGTGGCAGAATTAAAATCACGAATTTTACATATATTCACCGGCAAATAATTTGTTATTAATTTGATATACAGTAGGTGGATTATTGATGTGAGTGAATCACAATTCGATAAATTTGCTTACCCGCATTTATTTGAGTAATCGGTGAATTGATTGTAGTTCATCCGAATGACCGAGGTCGTATTTAACACGCCAAAAGTTGGAGTGGCAGAGTGGAGGAGGAATCTTATTAGATGCCATTGGGCCCAATTGAGCGAAGCCCAAGACGGCGAATATGATTTCAACCTCTACTCTAGACCACTCGCTTCGCGGCGCGTGCATTTCCTTTCCCCACAAAACCCCAGCAGCATTTCCTGCGCAGCTGAACGAACTAATCAGGAAGCTCCAGACGCCTATGGCCAACGACAACGACGCTGAGTTTCCTCCCCAAATCCTCTGCGATTCTCTTAATTCTTCGAGTCTCCTTTCCGATCCTCACGCTGGTCTGAGCCGCTGAAGCAGGTCTGTTAGTTCACTGTGAAGTTTCTGTCCATGAATTTGACAGATTTCGGTTTGGGAAGGGGAGGTTGCTAGTGGTTCATTCCAATTTGTCTTCTTTTGGAGTTTGTAGAGTGAAATAGGAACTGGGTTTGGTATCTTCTGTGAATGAACATGCTGTATCTGGTAAAGGTGCACAATCGTTGGAGAATTTTGGGGGATGTTTGACTTAATGGATGAACTCTCTTTGAGGTGTTATTGTTCTAGGATGGGTTCACAGAACTAGCTGGAGTAGGGAAACTTCATTCCCAAATCCAATGGGTTCCTATCAGAGCTTCCAGTACAGTGAAAGCTGGTGTTGAGAACAGTTTGTCATGGAAACAGTGTCTGTGAAATTTTGAAGGGCATGAATGACTATCAGTTGAAATAGAAATGTCCGTTCAACTTGTGTTGGGTTAATTGGGTATCGGTTCTGCGTTCTCCTTTCTAAGAATTTATGGTTTCTGGTGGATGACTGGATGTAGCTTAAGTCTTGGCTGTTGTATGTTCTGATGTTTCTTCTTTGTTGAAATTGTACTATTTTGTAAGATTGTATAGGCAATGGGTGATGCAATTGACTTAACCGGCGATGGAGGTGTCATGAAGAAGATTGTAAGGCGTGCAAAAGCCGATGCAGTTGAACCTTCAGATGATCTTCCTCTTGTTGATGGTAAGCTTGGGTAATCTAGGACTGGCTACAGTTGGGTAATTTAGGGATCGAGAATGCTACATTTTTTGTTCCTTGGTATGTAGGCTTGTTTGATGTTAATATCTTGGGAAACCAGGAATGTAGACCAGTCGTTTATCCTTTCTGGCTGATGGAAAGGATTCCCAAATTGCACATTTGTGTTTATCTTCTGTACTTACTATTTGATCTGTAAACTAAGATCTCCATCTCTTCTTCCTTCTGCAGTTCATTACGAGGGCACATTAGCCGACACCGGGGAAGTCTTTGATACCACACATGAAGACAACACAATCTTCTCATTCGAAATTGGAAGTGGTTCGGTGATTCGGGCATGGGATGTTGCATTGAGAACGATGAAGGTCTAGTTATATCAAGTGTTGTTCATTTTCCACATCACTGAATGCTTCCCTATTTATGTGCTAAATTTTTTTGTTGCTATTCAATTCCAGGTGGGGGAGGTTGCAAAGATCACTTGCAAGCCGGAGTACGCCTATGGCAGTGCAGGCTCTCCACCGGATATTCCAGCAGAGTAATGCTATAGCTAGACAGTTGTGTTAAATCATGATCTGAGTCTGTTTTCTGATAGGGCACGTTTTCTCTTGATGCAGTGCAACTCTTGTTTTCGAGGTGGAACTTGTGGCTTGTCGTCCTCGGAAAGGTTCCAGCATGAGCAGTGTTTCAGAGGAGAGAGCTAGGCTAGAGTAAGCAAACATCATTCATTATTACATTTTTTGCAATTGTACCCACAAGCTTATGTTTGTTGGTCTGTATAATCCGTTCAAATTCAGTGAGCTGAAGAAGCAAAGGGAAATGGCGGCCGCAGTCAAAGAGGAAGAGAAGAAGAAACGAGAAGAAGCGAAAGCTGCTGCCGCTGCTCGTATTCAGGCCAAACTAGACGCAAAGAAGGGTGGAGGGAAGGGCAAAGGGAAGTCCAAGTAACAAAGGAATGTGCTCCAGCCTCCAGCTTCCCAGTTTTAGTTCTTCCATTTTGTTGTATTTGAAACTCAACTGTAGTTGTCGACTCACTTAGAGCGATAGCACGACTGTTAAGGCCAATAAATTACCAGCTATTCTGCTAGCAGATAGTAACAATTTCAATATCATTTTGAGTGTATGATTTTGAGTGTGTGATTTTGAGGTGTTAAGGCTAACAAACACAGCAACCATTGCCTGATGTGAGACTTCTCCCAACTCAATCAGGTAACGGCAAGTAAAAAGTTACTATAATAACTGTGATTTTCGATTGCCAACTTCCCGAGTAATCTAAATTACAAAATGTTATGATGTTACTAAATACATCAATCCGCATCTTTTCTGCAGTGTGCACTAGTCTGAAAAAGATTTACGTTTTAGTGTTAGGCACACAGTAACTATTAAATTAGACCTTCCATCTTTGTTCAATAGGAACTCCAGTGAACCTTTTACTTTCTATCTTTGGAGAGGTAGACTGAGTCAATTGATGCAGAGGTTAAAAGCTAAACCATGTATGCAGCATCCAGAGCTTGTCCATTTTCAGCCCAGCTGGATCCTGCCCTGTATTTGCAAACTGGGCATGTTCCCTGTTGCCTCAACCATGGGTCAATACAAATGGCATGGAACTGCAGGGGAAAATATCAAGTTAATGGTGTGCTTAAGCATATTAGGCCACGGTGCCTAATATTGATATACTGAAAGAAACAAACCATTCATAGACAAACAAAAGAGAGATTAGGATCTGCAAGAAAGGACAGGACCTGATGCAGACATGGGAGGGTACGTATGACTTCTCCAACATCCACTTGCTCCAAGCATACACTGCAAGTAAGTTCATCCTCTGAAGCCTTCAAGCTACCAAACCTATTTGATGTCTCCTGCTGCTGCTTTGGCTAGAGAGCAAAGTAACAGATCAAAAGCATATTCAACTCTGTTGACAAGCTGCAACTGAATTTGGCCTAGTGCTATTGTAGGTTCGAAACTTGAAGCCGTCAATCACTACTTATAAGAAAATGTGTGTAGAATGCACTCGTCTGTCTCAATATGCATTTATCAGATATGCATGCCGACAAAATTTCACACCATGCAAAAGTAAAACTAGGATAAAGAAGTCGAGTAGTTGACTGTTATTTAAAAAAAATTCTTCCTTCGAGAATTCATACTGATCAAAATTCACATCAGAATCCAGAGCTCTACTAATTGCCTAATTGGGCTGGAAGCACATGAGCTTTGGTATTGAGACAAGGGAGTCGTTCCGAAGGGAGAAAGAACAAATCACTACTACAAACATCTACAGATAAGACAGGAGGGTGAAGAACGTATCCTAACTTGCCAGGAACACAAAGTTCACATTCAACAACAAAGTACAAGAATATGTTAAGAAACATGTACCTCTGTAGGAATGGACGATGATGCTTGTTGCACTAGAGGGACCGAACTGGCATATTAAAGAAGATACAAATCTTTGTCAAACACATAGAATACTTATGTATGAAGCCCTTCTAGAGACAACATGCAGCAACATAGAAAAACGGTGTAGCAAAGTAGTAGATTACTGTAAGCTACTTATATAAACGGAATTTTCAAGTGATACATGATAAAATCAGAAGGAACCTATTTGCCACATTTTAAGACTCTGCTCCTCTCTTGCTAGTTGCTACACTGATTTTGTCACAGAAATGCTTTACCAGGACACGAGACTCTGAATGACTTACAAGAGGCAACACCTCTGATATCTTTTTGTATGCAGACATGCAACCATCAATCAAAATGAAAATCTCAGCCAACTACAACATGCAGCTCAGCTATTGTATAAAACAGAAGAGGAGAGAAAAGCTTCTGGAGGATGAATAGTCCAAGAGTAAGCAAAATGTGTCCAGCTGCCAAGAAGTGTCCAAGTTCAGCTGAGTTAAGTACAGGACAAGAAGTATGATGCATGCAGCTTGAGGCAGAGATAAGCAAATCCAAAGTAAACATCAGACGAGTTAAACAACACCTGGGAAAACTTACATCTGAGGACCAGAAATCTTATAATTATGAACAGGAAGGGCATTTATCTCTTCCTCGCTCATTGATGTGGTGGGAACAACATCAGAATCCAGTGCTCTCAAAGTCTCATAATCTGCAAAAAAGCCAAATCCAGTGATGGTAAGAAAACAAAACCATACATCCATCAAAATGTATTATTCCAATCACAGCATAGCTAAGAGTCAATTCACCAAAAATGACAAATCAACACACCCTTAGCACTGATTTTGGAAAAAATAAGCCTCACCTAGGTCATCAAATTCTCTATCAAGGAGAGCAAGCTGGAGTCTGAGGCCCTGTAGACGTCCCCTGGTTGCAAGAGCTATGGATGGTGGCATATGCAACCTTAATTCGGTATGGCCAAGTAGCCCACTGGCAATGGCCGCATGAGCTTGCGCCTGAGCTTGCAGTTGTTGACAAGTTGCATACATCCTCAAGATTGTGGCCATCAAAAATACCCCAAGCACCAGCCATAGCTACAACGCAGCATCCAAAAGTTACAACACATTCGAATTTCTCAAGGGCCAAACGGAAAGAAGAGAAGAAAACAAATTGTGAGGGGGCAAAGATAGATGAAATCACCAGGAAATTGGGAGGCATTTGGTGTGAGTTCAATATCATGAACAACAATAGAACTGCATGAACCCAATTTTACAATTATTCATCAGGAAAAGCAATGCAATCAAATCATTAAAACGTAGAATTTTGATCCCCAAACACACAAAACATACCTGTGACGAGGAATACAAGCGAGTTGGAATTAACCGGCCGAGTCGGATGAACTCGCTGAAACAAACAATCAGGAGGTGAAATCAATTCAAAGCAGCAAGCGGAAACGAACGTTTTACATGATGAGGAGCAGAAGAAGAAAATCTCACCATTGCTCGGCGCTCAGGGACGAATCCAGGAAAGCCATTTTCTAAATCTAATTCAGCTCTGGTCCCGCGGAAAACAAAACTCATTTTCTTCCTCCTCTGTTCTGATTTTTCTTCCTCTTTCTGGTTCTCGTTAGATAATCTCCGGCGACGGTGCGTTGAATTCTCCCCCCACTGTCAAATTGATACGGGAAAACCACAGTCGAAATCAAAGCAACAGAAGCGAAAAACCATGCTGGAATCCAGACGACTTGTGAAGGGAGAAAGATAACTAGAAAACTCACGCTGTGCGCGGAGGACGAAAGGGCGCCGGATCTGGAGGCGAAAATGCGATGGATGGCCGAGCGGTTGATCAAAACCTTCAATTCATTGTGGTGGTTGGGGAAATGGCGACGGTAATTTGGCGTCCGAGGAGATGGAGGACGAGTTGGACGGAGCGATTTGACTCGGACGCCCCGGGATTGGCATGTTGTTTGTTTCCTTTTCCTTTTTCCTATATAATCTTTTACCTTTTTTTCTGGATTTGTTTTCTTATTTATTATTTTTTTAACCTCACCAACAAAGCAAACGCTTTCGTCGTGAGGTCGCCGGAGTAGTGAGAGTAGTTAGATGGGTTAATTTCCTTATTGACAGCTATATTAACACGGCACCGTTCCGGTAGGGAGAATCGCCATTTATAATCGACGTAGAAAACAATGATGCCAACCATGACCCACTTCCGTTGGATTCGTAGACTAACTTTGGTAACTCTTTTTGAAAGCACAAACCACCACACAAAATATAACTTAACAGTTGTGTGGTCAAGAAGAAGATGATACAGAGTTAACTTTAATAAACTATCTTATTAAGTCTATAAAGTATACTAATCACATGTCAATGTTGTAAAACACTAATTGATCTCAATAACTCGAGTAGTTGGAAATTGATAAAGTAAACACTCGATGCATTCCATCACTTCTTGAGCAAGACACAATTGAACTCTCTGTACATCAATTACCACGAACTAGAAACAAGTTAATGTATCACTTTTTTCCGGTTTTGATCACCCAAATTATGAGCAATCGAATTAAGAGTTTTGTAAAAGTCACCACCATCACGTCATAGTGTTCCCCTTTTTTCCATATTTAGGACAACGTTCAGTCCTATCGTGCAATGGGAACCACATCATTCATCATAGGCAGTTGAACGAATCTGTTATCAATCTAAAAACTGAATGGGGTTTAGTGAGTGAGGGTCCAGAATCCTATCCCCACATTGATCATTGACATTATTGAGTTACAACAACTACGAAAGCAGTTTTCTGCCAATCTTCTGGCTGTGCTGTGGACCATTTACATTTCTCTGATTGAGTGTGGACCGTTGTGATTATCTATGGTACTAGTGGTAGTGGGCTTGTATTGTAAGCCACCGCAGAGGAAAGAGCTGATAAAGAGAGAAAGAAGGTCATCAATGGCGGAATCGCGAAGGGGGGGAGATGCGAATGCGACGAGGCATGCAACTAATAAAATATCTTTCTTGTGGTCGGTCTTTTCTGGTTTGCTTGATTCAAATGTTCTTTTCTTTGTATATATTTAATTAATTTGGCACCACACGAGTGGGATCAAGGATGACATTGCGGGATGGAAGGGAAGTCGTAGAGACGTAGACTTTTGAGTTTTGACTTGGAGACCCTAGGCCCTAGAGCGCTAGGATCACACGTGGGCTTCCGACGATTCAGAATTATGACGACACGGTCTTACTAGGTCCCCGGCCCAGCCCAGCCCACTCCCAATATCTTGTTCGGATAAATAAAGTGTACTGTGTACATATATCAAAATGTATTTACTATTTAGGCTCGTTATTCTTTATGATTAAAGATTTGAGCCACAAATAATGATGGCTACTATACTAAGCGCCTTCAATACATTGGGCCCAAGGGTAAATGCTGGTAAGGACTCTGCTCCTCCTTCCTCTATTCACTGCACGATGTGCACATTACTAGCGATGGCAATGGGGCGGGGCGGGGCAGGGCTGGGCGGGTACCTCAATTCCCATGCCCCGCCCCATGCTACTACGGGACGGGGCGACCCACTCTTATATGTTGTTAAAAAAAAATATAAGTAAATTTTACTTTTTACAATAAAACGTAGGGAAAAACACTTTAAGAATGAAAAATATTGATAATAGAATGGATAATTGAGGCTAACAAGTTGAAAGATCGACTCTAACTAGTTGAAGAAAAGTAAAAATAGGAGAAATATGTATAGATATTGTAAAAAATTGAGATAAAATGAGTGTAGAACGGGGCGGGGCAGAGCGGGTCGGAAGTAGATACCCATGCCCCGCCCCACGCTACTGCGGATCGAGTAATACACGCCCCATCGCGGGTCAGGTCGGGTAATACCCGCGGAGCGGGTTGAAATTGCCATCACTACCCATTATCTTCTCTCTACTTTATACACCTTGTCTTTTATACCGTCACTAGATCACAAAAATCACCATATATTTCCAGGGGTTTATTCTACCCCTAAAAAGATTTAGGAATAAACCTGAATGAGAGCTACACATAATTGACTATAGATATTGTGTATATAGCAACCCCTACCATCGAATAAAAATTGTTAGAAATCGTTTTGATTTTTCTTGTTGTTAAATTGACATATTGATGTATCATATACTATCGTGTTTGCTATTTGTGAGTGTATTTTTACATAAATTAGTTTAGATTATAACGATCTCCTTTTTGCCCGAAGTTGGAAATGGGAAGTAAACGAACGGGAGAAAGAAAAGAAAGGAGCTGAGGCAGAAAGAGAAAGGCGGAAAAGGCTTCTTTGATCTTTCTTTGTGTTTCTCAATTAGCGTGGGTTTAAAGGAATTGAATGTGAGGCGACAGCAGGGGTTATAAATTTGGGGAAAGTGGGGATTCCACACGGCAGCTGCTGAGCACAACAATTTCCAGCCTGGCTGGCTGGCTGCGGGATGGCGCAGTCATTAACTACATTAATTAGGGCTCAAGATAGGGTGCATAACCCATGGTTATGCACCCATCAATAACCAAATCTGAACCCTTCATTTAGAAAATCCAGATCTAAGGATGGAGAATTAAAGGCTATTTTTATTTTCACTAGCTTTCTTAATTGACTCATATCTTTTTCGTTTTAACTCGGATTTTAATTTTTTTTGCACAGATGGAACGAGTTCACCGTGCTCTACAAAATGAGATCAATTTTCAATATTTTTTTAGGAAAAAAAATTCTGGCCTCTCGGTACCAACTGCATACCATATGGTATCTTCTTCGTTTTTAATTCGTTTTTGAAAACGTTTGCACAGCAGGGATGAGTTCATCATGATCTACTGGATCTACAAATTTCTGGGTGAACAAATTACAGGACCAAAAAATACCACACAATACCATACAATACCACCCTGGTACGGGGTGGTATTGTATGGTATCTTCTTCGTTTTTAATTCGTTTTTGAAAACGTTTGCACAGAAGGGACGAGTTCATCATGATCTATTGGATCTACAAATTTCTGGGTGAACAAATTACAGGACCAAAAAATACCACACAATATCATACAATACCACCCTGGTACGGGGTGGTATTGTGTGGTATACAATGTTAAAAGTCGTAAATTACAATTAATATACTTCTACTATCATGTATTCAACCATCCTACAATATTGGTTTGTTCATATCACCATGGTACTTTTTTCAAAACATAGGTATGCTTTTATTTCAATACCAGTCAATACCATATGGTATAGGCTGGTAAAAAATGGCTCAATTTTTTTTGTTCAAAAAATATATTAAAGTGGATATCATTTTGAAGAGCACAATTAATCTGATCTAACTGTGCAAAAAAAATTAAATTTCGACTTAAAATGAGCGAGAAATCGTCCGTTAAAGATTAAAGAGGGAAAAATTAAAGGCTTTCCATGAGAGAGAGGATGCTGATGTCATGCTGATGTGGACAGGTTACTCTTGATTACTCACCATAAGGTTACTGACCTGATCCATTCCCATTAATTAGTCTTACAGCGGGAGGGGAATCCTCTATTTCTTTTTTCTTCCTTTTTAAGCTCAATTCATTAAATTGATTAAAATACAGAAACACCAAATATAAGAGTAATATTCCTCTTATAAAAAAAAAAAAAATAAGAGTAATATGAAATTCATTATGAAGCAAAGCACAGCAGCAGGCTGAAGTCGTACTCCTCCTACCAGCAGTGCATAGTATAATACTAGTCGAGTGAGTCTAGTCTAATCTTTTCCCAGTTCCCACTGCAGCGATCTCTGTGCTTGACTTGTTGGCACAGCATAAAAAATGAACAGAGATATCCGACATTGATCAGCTAGGTAGCAAGCAAGCAGTGATGTGAAGCATCCAACAAACAGTATGGTCTTCACTCTTCCCCCCACTAGGCCAAATGATCATATCGGTATTCATATGGGCTGGCTGGCACCCACTCCCCACTCAAACACCCTCCGCCCATCTTACACAGATAGACAATATTTGTGTCCTTATCCGTTACGGTTTATGTTCCTATTTTGATTTTCTCACTGAACAGTGTCACATGTGGCCGATGACATGGCGCCAACAAGGTGACAACAAGGCTGCACATGTGTATGGAAGACTAGTAGCATAGAGATGCTCCTAGGATTCTCCACCTAAATGAGAGCTTAATGGTGCACTTATGGGCTACATTATGGTAGCATTGATAGAGTGCATTATGGGGGGACTTTATGGGGTGTATTGATGTAGTAGAGGGACCATTATGAGGGGCATTGATGCCTTGTATGATGAGAGGCCTATATAAGGAGCCATCTCCCTCACTTGTAACTCATTCCATCATTTTTGAGAGTAATACACACTAGAGAGTTCTCCCAATCCTTTGTCTCTTTGTTCTTGTTCTTTGCTTTCAAGTGAGTTGAGAGAAAGGCTGCCTAGCGCTCTAACGGATTTGAGAGCTAGGGCCGCACGATCTAGAGTAAGGTCGTGACAAGTGGTATCAGAGTCTGGTTCGGCTTTGTGCTAGCAAAGTTGAACCTGAGCCAGAAGGAAAGGAAGAACCTCATCAAAAATGTCGGGATCAGACAGCGGCGTTACCGCCGACGAGAAGCGCGGAAGGGATCAAACCAAGCATCCCAAGCCAAAGGGTGACAAGTCAAGCACTCGTGATCCTATGACGGCACTAGAGAGGCGAGTCTCTCGAGTGGAAGTGAAGTTGGCGGAAGACATCACCGCCATCGAGGATTTGGGAGGTAACTTCGCCCAAGTCCAAAGCGATGTTCAAGGTATGGCTGGTCGGTTGACAACCTTGGAGATCAATCATGATGGGATGCGGGAAGAGCTCATAGCCCTCATCAACAACACCATCACCACCTCCATGAACAACGCTCTTGAAGTTGTGAAAGAGCAAGTCCAGGCTGAGCTGGTCGGCGTGAAGGAGGAGATTGCAGACCTCAAGAGTGAGGTCACTCTCGTGAAGAGAGCCATGGCTAGCGGACCAGCCCCGGTGCAATCCGTCCCACGTGCTGACGTTCCAAGACCGAAGAACTTCGGAGGTTCAAGGAACGCGAGGGAGTTAGAGAACTTCCTTTGGAGTCTTGAGCAGTACTTCAAGGCGTCCGGCATCCAAGATGATGAGGTAAAACTCCGTACCGCTCCACTCTACTTGGTTGATGTTGCCATGGTGTGGTGGAGGCGACGTGAAGCGGACGTCGAAAGAGGTACTTGTGTGATGGTAACGTGGGAAGATTTCAAGAGAGAAATCAAGAGGCAGTTCTACCCGGAGAACGTGGAATTTGAAGCCCGTTCGAAGTTGAGAAGACTCACCCAGAGGGGTGGAGTTCGAGAATACGTGAAAGAATTCTCGGAGCTGCTTCTAGAGATCCCGGACATCACGGACAAGGAGGCCATGCACGGCTTTCTTGATGGGCTGCAACCATGGGCCAAGATGGAGATGCAACGTCGAGGAGTGCAAGACCTTGCAACTGCCATGGCCACGGCGGAGTCTTTTGTCGAGTACAAAAGGCAAGAGAGCAGCGGCACAGAGAAGAGTTCGAAGCCCAACAAGGGTGGAGAGCAGCAGAGGCCTTTCAAGGAGGGTCCTCGCACTCAACAAAACCAAGGTGGTTCAAGCAAAGGGGGTAAGTTCGAGCAAAAACCCATGTCTTGCTTCCTTTGCGACGGACCACATCGAGTGCGGGATTGCCCAAGGAAGGCGAGATTGGCGGCCATGGAAGCTCAAGATGAGGAGCCCAAGGCGGCGGAGGCCAAGATTGGCTCAATCCGCAAGCTTGGCGCGGTGAAGACCGACGTCAAGGAGAGCAAGCGTGGGAGGTGCTATGTTCTGGCGCAATTCATGCAAGGCGAGTCCAAAGCCTTGGTGGATACCGGTGCCACGGACAACTTCCTTCGCATCGAGGAGGCAAACCGGCTGGGTATTGCTTACGAGAAGGGGCAAGGGAGGCTCAAGACGATCAATTCGGAGTCCATCCCAATCCATGGAGTTGCTCACAACGTGCCAGTGAAGCTCGGCGAGTGGGAAGGCCTCATCGACTTTTCCGTCGTCACCATGGATGATCATCCAGTCATCCTCGGCATCAACTTCCTCGACAAGGAGGGAGTGCTCTTGAAGCCCAACTCCAACACTATGTGCTTGGAGAAGGAGGGGGAGTTTCACACGATCCATCTTTTGCGAGAAGATGGCCCCCATAGTGCTCTATCGGCCATGCAAGTGTTGAAGGGGTTCAAGAAGAATGAACCAACCTTTCTTGTGTCCTTGAAGATGGAGGAAGAAGGAGGCTCAACGGGAATCACAACTCCCATCATCGAAGGCGTCCTCGAAGAATTCGATGACGTGATGCCATCGGAGTTGCCCAAGAAGCTGCCACCACGAAGAGAGGTGGACCACAAGATCGAGTTGGAGCCAGGAGCGAAGCCCCCTTCGCGAGCACCATACCGCATGTCGCCACCGGAGCTAGAAGAGTTGCGGAGGCAGCTAAAAGACTTGGTGGACGCAGGCTACATGCGGCCATCGAAGTCACCTTTTGGAGCACCGGTGCTGTTCCAAAAGAAGAAGGAAGGGTCGTTGCGGATGTGCATCGACTATCGAGCCATCAACAAGTTGACGGTGAAGAACAAGTGGCCGATTCCCCACATTGCCGACTTGTTCGACCAGCTTGGAGATGCAATGTGGTTCACCAAGCTTGATCTTCGCTCGGGCTACTATCAAGTGCGGATAGCAGAGGGCGACGAGCCAAAGACGGCTTGTGTGACGAGGTATGGCTCTTACGAGTTTCTTGTGATGCCATTCGGTCTCACCAACGCACCAGCCACGTTTTGCACTTTGATGAATCAAGTGTTCGAGCCATTCTTGGACCGGTTTGTCGTGGTATACTTGGATGACATCGTCGTGTATAGCAAAACACTCGACGAGCATGCCGAGCATCTACGCCAAGTCTTCCAAGTCCTTCGCGACAACGAGTTGTACGTCAAGAGGGAGAAGTGCACATTTGCCGCCATGGAGGTTCCATTCTTGGGGCACATTATTGGTGGAGGCAAGTTGAAGATGGATGGAGCAAAGGTGCAGGCAATCCAAGATTGGGAGCCGCCGACGAAGGTGCCAGAGTTGCGGTCATTCCTCGGCCTTGCCAACTACTATCGGAGATTTATCAAGGGCTACTCCAACATTGCAGCACCCTTGACGGATCTCTTGAAGAAGAACAAGGCGTGGGATTGGTCGGAAAGGTGCCAAGAAGCATTCGAGGCCTTGAAGCAAGCGGTGGTGAAGGAGCCCGTGCTCGTGCTCCCCAACCCAACGTTGGCCTACGAAGTGCAGACCGATGCATCCGACTTTGCGATTGGAGGAGTGTTGATGCAAGATGGGCATCCCATTGCCTTCGAGAGTCGGAAGCTTAGCGAGACGGAGAGGCGATACACCGTTCAAGAGAAGGAGATGACGGCCGTGGTGCATTGCTTGCGCACATGGAGGCACTACTTGTTGGGGTCAAAGTTCGTAGTGAAGACGGACAACGTGGCAACGAGCTACTTTCTGACGCAGAAGAAGCTCACCCCCAAGCAAGCAAGGTGGCAAGACTTTTTGGCCGAGTTCGATTTCGTCATGGAGTACAACCCAGGCAAGGCGAACTCCGTTGCCGATGCTCTTAGCCGCAAGAGTGCCGCCGCAAGCGTCAGCCAGCCCATGTTTCCTTTGAAGGAGCGGATCGTTGAAGGCCTTGGCCATGACCCCTTCGCCAAAACCGTAGCGGAGTACATCGAGCAAAGCAAGACTCGACGGTTTTGGATGAAGGATGGGCTCATCATGACCAAGGGAGAGCGGGTGTTCGTGCCAAGGTGGGCCAACTTGAGGAAAGAGATCATGAAGGAGTGCCATGACTCCAAGTGGGCGGGCCATCCCGGCATCGAGAGAACGCAAGCACTAATCGAAGAAGCATACTTTTGGCCGCGTATGAGAGACGACGTGGAGATGTATGTGAAGACTTGTCTTGTGTGCCAACAAGACAAGATGGAGCAGAGAAGCCCGGCAGGCTTGCTAGAGCCCTTGCCCACACCTCAACGACCATGGGAGAGTGTAAGCATGGACTTCATCATCGGACTTCCCAAAGTCGATGGATGCGGTTGCATCATGGTGGTTGTGGACCGGTTCTCGAAGTATGGAGTGTTCGTCCCCGGCCCAAAAGACATGACGGCAGAGGATGCGGCGCGGCTATTCTTCAAGAACGTGGTCAAGTATTGGGGCGTTCCTAGCAACATCGTGAGCGACAGAGATGGGCGCTTCACGGGCAGATTTTGGCGAGAGTTGTTCAAGATCATGGGCTCAGACTTGAACTTCTCGACGGCATTTCATCCTCAAAGCGACGGACAGACGGAGCGGGTGAATGCTTTGTTGGAAGTGTACTTGCGGCACTACGTGAGTGCAAACCAACGAGATTGGGTGAAGTTGATGGATACGGCACAGTTCTCCTACAACTTGCACCGCAGCGAGTCGACCAACGCGAGTCCATTTGAGTTGGCGACGGGGCAGCAACCTTTGACACCTACGACGGTGGCAACGGGGTATAGAGGCAACAGTCCGGCAGCCTACAAGTTCGCTAAAGGCTGGCACGAGAAGATGGAGATGGCCAAGTCTTATTTAGCCCGCGCTAGCAAGAAGATGAAGAAATGGGCGGACAAGAAGAGGCGGCACTTGGAGTTTGAAGAGGGAGACATGGTGATGGTCAAGTTCTTTCCTCATCGCTTCAAGCATCTCAAGAACGTGCACAAGGGACTGCTTCGCCGCTATGAAGGGCCATTCCCCATCGTGAAGAGGATTGGCGCGGTGGCATATAAGGTTAAGTTGCCGACGCACTTGGAGATCCATCCGGTCTTCCATGTGAGCCAACTCAAGCCTTTTCACGAAGACAAGGATGATGAGCAACGAAGAGAGTCGCAACGCGCTCCAACACTCGTCACCAAGACACACGACCATGAAGTTGAAGAAGTCATGGCGCGTCGTGTCATTCCTCGTCGTGGCGTACATCCAAGCTTTGTGGAGTACTTGGTCAAGTGGCGCAACCTTCCAGAAAGTGAAGCAACTTGGGAGAAAGAGCTCACGCTTTGGAAGAACAAGGACTTGATCGAGGCATTCCATCAAGAGGACGCGACGAGGGCGTCGCGAGCATAGGTGGGGGAGGATGTCACATGTGGCCGATGACATGGCGCCAACAAGGTGACAACAAGGCTGCACATGTGTATGGAAGACTAGTAGCATAGAGATGCTCCTAGGATTCTCCACCTAAATGAGAGCTTAATGGTGCACTTATGGGCTACATTATGGTAGCATTGATAGAGTGCATTATGGGGGGACTTTATGGGGTGTATTGATGTAGTAGAGGGACCATTATGAGGGGCATTGATGCCTTGTATGAGGAGAGGCCTATATAAGGAGCCATCTCCCTCACTTGTAACTCATTCCATCATTTTTGAGAGTAATACACACTAGAGAGTTCTCCCAATCCTTTGTCTCTTTGTTCTTGTTCTTTGCTTTCAAGTGAGTTGAGAGAAAGGCTGCCTAGCGCTCTAACGGATTTGAGAGCTAGGGCCGCACGATCTAGAGTAAGGTCGTGACAACAGCCATTGCCATTCTTATAAGCACTCCAAATGTTCTTAAGCCTGGCAATTCCATCCAACAAGTCTGATTCAGGCCGACTCGTTTTGAAGCAGGTCTGATCCAACCCGTTTCCCCTATGGAACCGGATAAACAAGTCAGAGCGGACCCGAGAGATACAAACTCCAACCCTCCTGCCCATATACTTCCCAACCCAAATCAACGAATCCTTCCTTCTCCATGCCACCTCAACCACCCACCCCAATTTACTACCCACAGCCCCACAAACCACTCTTCAGTTCAATTAAACATCTCCCCATAATTTTACACCTTTTCAATATAATCCTAAAATTACTTGCCACCAATCGATGGTCACCCTCACCCCCTGAGTTCCCAACTTCCTTTTCCTTTCCGGTTTCTAATTCAAGTCATGTAGTGGAGGAGGGGAGCGAATCAGGTCCATAACATTTGATTAATAACTATGCATAACCCAATTAAAATTCGTCATATCAGTGTTCTTTCTCTTTTCTAAAAGTCTTCAATTTTCCTTCTATTAATCTTTAACGAACGATTTCTCGCTCGTTTTAATTTGGAATTTAATTTTTTTTGCACAGTTAGACCAGATTAATTGTGTTCTTCAAAATGATATCCACTTTGATATATTTTTTAAACAAAAAAAATTGAACCATTTTTTTCCAGTCTATATCATATGGTATTGACTCGTTTGAAACAAGAGCATATCATATGAAATGAAAAACGTACTATGGTGATATGAACATACCAAGACTGTAAGATAGTTGAATACATGATAATAGGAGTATATTAACTATCATTTACGACTTTCAACATTGTGTACCACAAGATACCACCCCGTACCAGGGTGGTATTGTGTAGTATTTTTTTTTTGTCATGAATTTTGTAGATCCAATAAATCATGATGAACTCGTTTATTCTGTGCAAATTTTTTCAAAAACAACTTCAAACTGAAGAAGATATCATATGGTATGCAGTTGGTAACGAGAGGCAATAAATTATTTTTATTCCTAAAAAAATATTGAAAATAGATCTCATTTTGTAGAACACAACGAACTCGTTCCATATATGCAAAAAAAATTGAAATTCGAGTTAAAACGAAGAAAATACGAGTCGATTAATAAAACAAGAGAAAATAAAAATGCATTTAATTCTCCGTCTCTTCAACCTTATTTAAATCCCTTTGTCTTCTCCATACAATATGATTCCCAGCTAATGTAACAAACTAACAATTCTCAATCTCTGCTCTCGTCCACCGTCAAGTTGTCTGATTCTATTGTGATCCGATTTTTTCAATGCATGTCATTTAGATTCATTAATCAATCAATCCAAACGATTGAATCCATGAATTCACCAATACATTTAATCCATAAATCTACAAATTCAATCTACCCTACAATGTATACAATTCATTTGATTTCTTTTACTTGAAGCTCAGCAGCCTCGCCAAATTCATTGAAATTCTCTACTACACTCAACACGTATACTATTTTTTTATAATATTATTTTGAAAGGCAAAAGTTGCGCCAATTTTTTATAGTCCGACCCGGATATTCAGAACGTAAAACAACAAGTGGCTGATTCGTGTCTCATAACGCGCAAGAACAGAAAACCCAACTAATAAACTAACTATTACCTTCCCTTCATGAATGGTTGTCCCTTTTCCTTTTCTCTCGCATTTTTAATGCCCTTTTCTATACGTGTGAATAAAGGAAATTCCTTGCTTTCGTATTTGTTTAACCCTTAAGAATAAAACAAAGTACAAGAAAAGCACAATTATATGATCAAGTTATTATAATTTGAAAATGAAAAGGTAAAGCAGGAGACATTTTCATTGTGAGGCTGAAGTTCATTCAGAAATCCGCAGTACAACTGTACAATAATAATAAAGTAAGGTGTAAATGAAACCCAACCCATAAACCACGTTCCGATATTTACTCCTCAACATAGCCCACCATTTGTCCGAACAATGATCGGGCCATACCACTGAGACGAGCCCTTTCAATTAATTAGACAACAAAACCACGTGTCTTCTACTCCCCACAAAAATATTTCACCCACCCTTTTCAGTTTTCACCCGGACCCTCTAATTACCACCCGTAAAAAAGAAAAAATTTAGTAATTTACAGTGCCTGCCTAACAAGTGTCTGAACTTCACTAAACATGTAACCCAAGTTGTCGACCAGCGTCGTCACACCTGACTTCCGCGATACCGATCCTCGACCCAGCCAGATCGTACTCCATCCACACGTTCTGCTGATGGTGATGCCCGATAACGAACGCCTCGATCCCCAGCAGCTCGGAGTTCCCGAATGTGAAGCACCACACCGAATCCCTCCCCTTCCCCGCCGGTTCGGGCACCCGGTACAGCAGCTTCTCGCCCGATACGGTCATCTCGGCCCCTTGGAACATCAGCGTGACTCCGGGCAGGCCGGGTGGGGGGACCGTCCGGGTCGACTCGATCAGGTAGCACAAGTCCATGGCTCCTTGGAACACGTAGTTCGGGTCGTCGAGGACCCGGAGAATCCCCTTGGTTTGGGCGAGGAACTCGGTTCGCAGCGCTGTGTAGGCATCGCCGAGCAGGAAAGTGAACTGGGTGCCCGAGTCGACCATGGTCTGGCCAGCGCCCGTGTGGTCCGGCTGGAAGACCGATTCCGGTACGGGCAGGGTTTTGTTGTTTACCTTTATGCCCTCCAGCTGGACGGTGTACGCGACCCGGTCGTAGTACGGCAGCGGGTCGTCGATTTTCACCATCGGGGTGTAGCGGAGTGGCTTCAGCCACGAGAAGGAGGCGTCGCCGCCGAGGAGCAGCACGCCGGAGGAGCCGAGGCTGGAGATGCAGTAGGAGAATTTCGGGTAGCCCATCTGGTTGATGAAGGAGAGCGAGCCGCGGTTCATCCCCATCAGCCCGGTCGATTGCGCGTCCTCCTCGGAGTTGGAGCTGAACCCGGAGTCCATGCACCCGAACAGGGTAGCGGGTCGGGTCATCGACCCGATCCGGAACGTCTCGTAGGCGAGGCTGCCCTCGATCGAGGTGGCGTCGGCGTAGGAGACGGTGACGTGGCAGATCTTGGCCGGGTCGCAGGAGACGGGTATGGACAGGTCCCGGGTCCGGGTCCGGCAAGTGGGCGAGGCGCAGGGGACTTTGGCGTACGATTTGGAAGCCAGCGGATCGAATGTGGAATTCAATCCTGGGGTTTTCCTGCAATGGAGCCAGGAAAGCTCGCTACCGGTGTCGAGCACCATCGTCACGGCCTGCGGCGGCGACCCGACGGTGAGGGAGACGGTGAGGGAGACGTTGTGGTGGAAGAGCATCTTGTCGGATTTGGAACCCGCGGCGAGGGTCTTGAACAGCCTGGAATTGGGAATCCGCTGGTGGGTCTCTGTTTTCAGGGCGAAAATCTGGCGAGGCGGCTTCGAGGAGAGACAGTGCTGTTTTGGTAGAAGGGAAATTAGGAAGATGAAGAGGGGAAGGGAAACAGAGTGGCGGATTGAGAAGGCCATGGCGGCGGCGATTTGTTGTTGGGAGAAGGAAGGTCTGGGTTGAGTTTGGGTTGGTTCAAATCAATGGTGGATTTGAGGGGAGAGTGAATATATAGTACATAGTGCAGTAGGGCGTGGAGGGGATTTTGAAATTGAAGACGGTGGTGGAGGCGATTTGGATTTTTGCGTCTGAGGAGAGGAGAGGGAATTGGTGGTGTTGTTGTGTGTTGGTTGGGGAAAATTACAAAAGAATGGGAGGCGAATTTCCGGTTCTTTTGGGGACAAGCTTTTGCGGGGAGGATGGATCTTGTGATGACAATTCACAGCAGGCCCGGCCCTGGGCCTGTGCTGGCCGGCCCCCCAGCACAGGGCCTCAGGGAAATTGGGGCCTCAACCTGTTGGACATTTGGATTTGTATGGGCTTTAAAGCCCAGCGAAAGAAAACAAAAATTACATATAATTAATGCACGGAATTCCTTCCACTCCAGACTCCACTGAGGAACAGACTCAAGGTAATAGGGGAAAAAGTCCCTTTTATATGTGTAGCTATTAAATTAAAGGTCATCAACAATTTTTTTTAAAGCTACACTAAACAAAAGATGGCAACTTAATTTCTGTTTCGGTAGCAATATCTTCTTTATTTGGACCAACAGTAATATAGCAACTATATCTAAAACATACTTATTGTAAATAATTAGCAACAACAATAATTTTTAGACTAAAAATGTCAAATGCTAAATCATTGTCTATTATCTTCTTCTCTAGCATATGATATTTGACTGTTCAAAAAATTTTCTACTCTTCGACTCTGAGTTCGCTAAATCTACTTATGTGGATTTGGTAAAAAACTACTCCTCAATTGAGTTTTTTTTTTCTTTTGTTTTAGTTCTGTTTGATTCATTCTCTTAATTAACCAATTCGCTATTGTAATTTTTGTCCACCCATCATCTGTTTATCATTCATTATTATTTTGTACTATATTTATTTTACTAAATTTATTAAATAAATTTGGGAATGTATTATTATTCCTCATGTTGTTGAATTTATATTTCGAGGGTAAGTTATTACAAGATTTTTTACCTTAGGAATGTATTCTTCCTTTTGAAATTCTAAATATTTTGAATTTTGTCGATTGTTTTTCTAATACAAACATAATATATAGAATTTTATTAACTATTCATGTGACTATTGCTGTATCAGAAAGAACTTTTTCGAAGTTGAAGTTGTTGAACTCTTATATGAGCTCTACAATGATACACGAGAGGTTTAACGGGTTAGCTATGTTGGCGAGTGAGAATAACTTTTTAGATGATGCAAAGACGGAAGAACTAATAGATTATTTTATTTCAAATAATACTAGACGGTTGTTTAAAAAAAATGATATTATTACTTCTCTAATCATTTTCTAAACTTATATATTTTTATTATTATTTAATATTTTATTTTAAATAAATTTGTGGAAAAAATTGATTTGGACCACATTTTAAATTTTCGAACAGGGCCTCCGAACATCATGGGCCGGCCCTGATTCACAGAGAGGAGAGGAGAGGAGGGAGTTGTTTTCAAGGTGGTGAATGTGATAGTTATTTGTATTGTTATTTCGTATGAGCTGACTAACGGTTGTCATGAGACCGACTGATATGACAAATTTTTTACAGGCAAATATATCATACATCACTATTTGCTAATCTTTGGTTCTGGAAATAAGAGTGTTTCCTTTTTCTATTCAATCAGAAAGTTCGGATTGAAATGACTTGGATGGTGTGAAATTCAGGTATTTTCCAATATGGAAGTCGCAAATGTTTGATCACGAATCTAATAATAGGTGAGAATTTTAGCATATGTTTGAATTTACAGTACCTCAATCATTTTATCTTTCTCTTAGGTTTGACATGCCGAATTACTAGACTCGTTAATCTTCTCATATGATGGATTGATTATGATTTATGAATTAGTAGAGTTATAAACACATACTTACGGCGTATTCATTGTTGATTGATGGAGAATTGACGATTGAACTGGACATTGGGGTTTTTCTATATAGAATTGATGAATTGAGGGGGGTTTGTCTGGTGTACGTGTAGGGAAACCATTGCACTCGAGTACCGTCTTGTAATAATCGCGATGGAGGGTTTCGTGTTGCTTTATGGATGCTTCAGTTTCCTTTCTTCTTTTCTCTTTACCGTTGAATTCTTTTGAGATATTTTACTACCTTTATTAAACGGACAGATGGTTTCATGCTCCTGCTCTGTTTTAGAAGGTTCGCTTCCCTTTTCTTGCGCTATTCAAAGTGGCGCAATCTATTCCTCTGTTTTAGAAGCTGCGTAGTTTGGTAATGGGACGAGAAGGAAAGGAAAGATTGGTGGTGTACGTTTGGTAAGAAATTTAACAACTTGCCCTCTGTTTTTGCGTAATTCAAGGCAAATCCCATTAGAGTATACAACAAGATCATAAATAATCCATCCTGGGAATCATATATGGAATCTCCCAGATGTTAACGTTATGTCCAACAACAAAGTAGGTTTTACCATGACAGGGGAAAGCCATGGCTGGCAAAACCTAAAGCAGAGGAACGTGAGTAGTAGTGAGCGGCCCCAGAAGCAGAATGAGGTGATATTGAGATGCTGTAAATATCTAAACCGGTCGGTCGGACAGATATGGTGTAGGAGGACATGTGACATGTTTGACCTTTCCATTGCACTAACTAGTGGTCATATAATCTAGGACATGAACATGATCCAAGGGTTGCTTGTCAAAGACAAACTATTATATTTTGTAGACGACTCGCTTAAGTTGCTATTATTTTTCGTGATGTAAAAATTTTGTTAGGTATCTCACAATAATTATCGATGACGGATGTTGATTCATAGCACATAACAAATATGTGATTTCATTGTTTTGATGGAGCTAAACGGGGTAGAATTGTGAAACGAAAAGACGAGCAAAAAACTGTTAGCTGAGAATTCGTATTCTATGAGGTTTGAGTCTTCAACATGAACCCTCTTATTATATATTGACGTCGTGCATTTTTCTTCCTTCCCATATCAACGTACTTGTTTTCTATATATATATGATAAAAGGATGAAAATTTTCATGTTAAATAGACCAAGGAGGGTTCGATAGTTGCGAGATACATATAATTGTCATTCCTACTAATAGATAGCTTGTAGCCTCAATAATTATTTTTCAATATCCAACGTAATATGAGGTGTTACTCATTTTGAGTCATGTTGTTATGACTCGAAAACTTATTATTTGTCATCGACTGCAATTCATATGGCTAGGCCTTTTGGAGAAGGTGTTACATGTATCTTCACAATCTCTATAATATGGATTTTCTCAAGAATACTAAAACTAATAATTTATATCCATAGACATAACTAACACATCGTGTTAATAAATCATCTAAATATGTATTCTTCACTTTCTTACACTATCGATTTTCCGATCCATTACAACAAGCCATATCCTATTCACACCAATTTCCGTCCGCTATAGCTTTAGCAGGTAGCAGCAGCAGCCAAGCTCTATTCTTCCTGTGTTCCTATTGCTACTACCAACTACCAATCAACCCTCAATTTCTTTTCTTTATCACTTTTAGGAGGACCAACACCCAACACTCGGTTTTTTCTTCTAAATGAACCCTTTTTTTAGCAAGGGTGGTCTCTTTCGATAGATTTGTTTTAACCACTCTCCTCTCATATTGTTTACTCTCTAAATTTTGTAGCTGCCAACTGTTTTTTGTACTTTTCTTTTGAATTAACAAATGTGATTTATTAGAAATTTGGTGAAAATTGTCAACACGTATAATCACTTTTTTTCTAATTGTTTTCTTGTTAAGGTCAATGTAAATAAATGCTATTAGCTTTGGTAGTACTTTTCCCTCACTCAAATCATTTTTATGTTGTGAGATAATTTGCCCGCGTCCCTTAATTAGAACTTAGAAGAAGGTCCATGCATGCACTTTATCCTCATTTCCAATGCAAATTTAGTCAAAAGAAGCACTCGTCTTATTGTTTTCATTGATTCAATTTATGGTGTTAAATCTCTAAAATAGCAGCCACTCTTTATGTAAAGATGAAATAATGCTCTAATTTATACACAACCTTTCTCTTTATTGACAAAACTATTCATCAAATATGATTAAATATAACGTGGAATCATATACTATAGTAACAAACATAGCACATACCATCAACTCTCGAATTTCTATCGTCACAAATCGATCATAAAGAATAGCTAGACGGGAATGGTATAAAAGACACAATTCTCATCATTCATTGTGCATGTATGTCACACACGTAATAACACGGTCGAGCAGACATATTTTATAGTCTAATAACGATGTTAGATCTCCTATTGAAAATAAATAATCCCCTTGTTAGTCTCTCAAGTCCTATAATTGAGAGTCGATTTGTGGATGTTATATGTGCATTGAAGTAGTTAATTGATGCTATATTTTTTATTCCAGATACTGTATGTGTTTAATTTGATCCAATAACACCATTATATGAACATATTTGTTGATGAAAATACATAAAATCGGTTTTAACGGTGTTCTGCGATTTGGAAGCCAGAATTGAATTGATGAGTGATTATAATTGAATAGAAAAGTAACCAAATGAGCAGGCGATTTGACAAATATTATCGGCTTCGCAATTACAACAATGGTTGGTTCCTACTTATCTTTCAACCTTCTTTCTACACGCACCAAATCACAACACCACAAACTTAAATCGTTTCAACTTATCTTTCAAATAATTATTAAGTGGCGCATAAATCATAATCTTCTTTTTATTCGCCTCAGCTGCTAACATCCTTGTTTCTTCCTTTACTTCAGATGGCTTCTTCCTCAGGTGACTATGAAAATAACATCTGTTGAGTTCAGTGTCGTTGAAACTAATGGATGCATGTAAACTAGGAGAAGCTGTCAATTCCTTTTTAGTTATTTAATCAAACTTCGAGCCCTTGGTCACAAAAAAAAAAATTGTAATTAATAATTAAAATATGGTCCAATCAATTTTTGTTCATCGTTGAATTTGATGCGCTCGCATTAATTACTTGATGATTTGGTTACTGTCAATAATATATAGACCGTTCCCTCTCATGAGTTGTCAACCTCCATAATGCTATTATGCAAAACTACTGGAGTACAATTGTTTTGAAACCGTTGAAGAATTTTTTAAAGTATGTAAATTTCGTAAGAAAATTATATTAACATTCAATAACTCAACAATAAAGTAGAATATTGAATGACCATGAACTAGATAGGTAATTATCATAAATGAATGCAAGACAGGAAATGACTGTTGTATTTGTGCATAAGGTTCGAGTAGTATATTAAGAAAAACAATGTTGGGCGCGGGAATTGATGTTATGGAGTCACATATAAAACGAAATAAATATATACACGTTCAGAATTCAAACATCAAGTATAATGAGTTATTCGGGTCAAAACAACTCGCGTAAAAATATTACCCAAACGAATCGATACAAACACAACCAGCAAGAAGCATGCACGAGACCGCACAAATTAGGATGGTTGATGGCCAAGTCTTGCTTTGATTCACGCGTTTCCCCCAATCAACAGTGCTAGCTAGCTAGCCCAGAAAGAGACTGGTGGTGATTGTTAAGTTCATTGATTCAGTTATGGATTGTTGCTCATCCTATATAATAAGTCAATGGATTGGTTTGTCGCCTTATTTGATGTATATATCTCTCTAGTCTCTAGCTAGTAAGAGATGCCATCTCACTCATCTCCTCCATTGTTTTCAATACAGAGAATGACAGTACCATAGCCCATACACATATGGTTGGGCCAATCTCAGCCTATTGGACATTGTAGCAGTTGCGTTGCTGGTCCTGCGTGAGTTAGGAAGGGGACTAAATACAAAGGCCCTGCTGGAAGTGGGTCCATGGGCCACTTGTCCATCCATGATATACAAACTACTTTTTATTTATTTATGAATGATATAAAAAAAGTGATATCTCTTGGAAATAGGTTCTATGATCTAAGCATTGTTGGATGGAGTCCTGCTGGTGGAATGCAACAAACGTTTGGGTTAATAACGAAATTGGGCCATCAAATTGGCCCAGTTTTAAATTACGTAAATTGAACCATAGACGAGCCCACGGTACCCTACAACCATTTAAGTAAAGAGAAAGAAAGCCCAAAGAAAGAACTCTTGATTTTTTAGTGCCAAGAAAGACGATGCATAAAAAAAGGGAGGTACCACGTAGTTTTCTCAGTCACGACGACTCACAACCTTCTCATTTCTGCAAAAGCAATGCAGGAAGAATGCTCAAATTCACAACAAAGTCATGGGAATGACCATTACATTGCTCTTGTCGAGGGAGCCCTACCGCGGGATGTTCTGGACAGGAAGTGCAATGAACATCCCTCTATGCCGAGTGATTAATGCTGCTAGATTAGTTGTTTTTATCCTTTCTTATAGGCTCTGACAATTCTTGCGATGAATGTCAAGCTACTCATTTCTGTAGAAGCTAACAAAGTTGAGTTCGGGGATTAAAAGAGAAAATTAACACATACATTCCAACCGATGGATTATTATTCATTATCAGAAAACTAAAGTTACAAAGTACTCAATTTCTTGCAACGGGGCATTCTTAGTCAAAATAGAGGCCTTGGTTAATCAGCAGGTTCACCGCATGAGCAATTCCGACTGAGATCAGTGTCACATTAAGGGTTTCATCATTACCCAACCCAATAATGTTTATCTGTAACTAGAGAATCACTAACCTGGGATTTGTAGCTAGAGGGATCACGAGATTGTTGGGGACGGTTTGCAGATTAGACAACTTCTTGGCGTTGATTACTCCAGTCACATCAAAATCAGCATTGGAGAAGCTTACCGTCTTGAATCCTAGGTTAGAGACTGCTCTCGCCACCTGAGTAGGCGACGGAGGAATTTTGGTAAATTGAATATGAAGACCAAGTGATCTTGATTATGAGTGTGGGCGACAACGACTTGCACCAATGGAGGATGGAATTTTCTGTCAGCGCTACGCTTAGAATCGTTAAGCCTCTAAATAGCCCTTCGTCGTGCGGCTGTAGGCTGGCTACTGCAGTAGCCAGATTCTGTGGCGGGAGGCATGAGGGCCAAGGCTGAGTGAGACAGTGTATGAGAGAGTGTAGTGAGATTCTTGATTTCTTGGCTCGTAGAGAGGAGACCGCTAAATGCTAACCGAAGAAAACTAGAGTGAAATATATTCTTATACCTCACATTTAACCTGGCGTACCATGGGTGGAGAAGTCAACACTTGCGGAACATGCGACCAAGATTCGGTCGTTGGGTCTCTGCAATTACTCATGTTGATTAAACAAGGCCTCCGCGCTTGGGCCCTATTTCATCCACCACCAGTACAATCCTGTATTTGGGCCTAGACCCAACACTTCTATAATTTTTACGTTGGAGTTATAGATTCGTTTTCCACTGAACATCAACATTTTTCGGATAAATTCTCGCAATCCTCCAATAACGTAGAGATTCAGTAAGCATGTACCCTTATAGGTTATATAAGCTCAAAGTCTAGTTGTATTAATCGTCATCACCTTCCGTCGTCAAGTTAAGTCATTTTCAGAGATTGATTTGCATGTTCAACATAAAAACGAGAGAGAGTATTACGACCATTGGATGAATGGTTAATTTGTATTTTAGTCCGTTGAATTTATTTCAGTAAGTGTAAACATAATAATGAGATAGAACTTGAACACCTGATCTATTTCCATCTCTGGTAGGTGGAACCGAAGTAGACAAATACTTATCTGTTACAGTTGTTGCAGCTAGTGAGCCAGAACTGCGGACCAACTCAGAGGTATGAAGATGAAAACAATGCAACTCTTTTATGTGAAACCAGGTAAAGTTAAGAGTGCTTAGTATAGGAATTTCCGTCCAACCCACAAAGAAACTTCAGCCGAGAAGTGAGAGAGACCAGCAAGAAAAGAAACCCCATTTGGCAACGTCGTAATCCATCTATTTATCAATCTGTTGGCACAAACAAAACAACCCATTACCTACGTGAATGATGCACAAAAAATCAAATCGGTACAACCAAATTACACCACTAACAAAACAAAAAGGCAGCTTCGGTGGCTGGCTTTCTTCCGTTTCCCCATATGTTGCCATTATTGTAATTCAAAGGTCCCTACCACATCGCCTTTTCTTTCCCGTAACTCATGCGTCACACGACCAATAATTTTGCCAATGTCCTAGTCCCAACAATCACTACCTTGATTATTCATAATTCTTTTCTCCAACAAAATGGTTGCATACAAATCCTAGAAGACTAATAACGTTTCAACCAATTTGGATAGTGTACTCAAATTCCTATAAAGTCTCGACAAGATAACAGATCCCCCGTCCAATTGACGCTTCTTTACCGCATGTGTTAACAAAATTTGTGTATAGATAGAAAATGTGAGCTTGTATTGTGGCAAACCCAATAGTTTGATTTACAAGATTAATCAACTAATTGCTTAATAGGACTAAAATTTATCAAAATTAAGAAACCAACCACTCGTTGACATAAGATGCAAATAATTGGGAAGGAATCCTGGCACAAAGGTATATAGCTTACCTGTTCAATCTCTCTTATAATATCCGCAACCTGTCCTAATCTGTGCCAAAAAATAGTAGAGGACGCTCCCCTTTCCCTTCCAATCTTCCAATATCCCTTCCCTTGTATTATTGTACTGAAGGGCAAAGGTAGGTAGGGTACCCTACCCCACATTCCAGCAAGCAAACTTGAAGTTGCCAACTGCACTGCAAATGGTTTCCCCAATTGGGCCGCCGCAGGTTCTACCCTTTGCATTTCCAAAGAGCCCATGGGCCATAGGCCATAGGCCATAACCCTTCCGTGTGCAAACAAACAATTCCCAGAACCAGCCCATTCAATTCGGCACTGCAATTCTTATGAACTAACACCAAAATGCTTCGATTGATAACCCCCCACGGAAAGAACTTAATTAGGCTACAAGAAGATTCCAAATTAATTAGCAAAGACAAAATCAAATTTGGTTCATTCATCCCCTCCCCAAAAATCAAGCAACCGAAATAATTTCTGTAATCAATGTTCTGAATCTGAAATAATCTCCATCATTCTTACTACCCGATGGATTTCGTTCCTATTCCCGGCTGCAGTCGCCGACCGGACCAGAAGTTTCAGTATCGCCGTCGACCCCATGATAAATCCATTCCCATGTGTTTTAATAGACCCAACGTTTTAGAAAAATATATACATACAGATAACTGCCGGCCGATATCACGCGACTTCGCCGCCTTTCCTGACCCTGCCAGTTTGACCCCCGGTCACCGATTTATTCTCGCCGACGAAGTCGTCACGATGAAGGACGGCGACCGACTGGTCATCCGTCTAGATCTAGAAGCTGAGCTCTCCCCCATGCCGAAACAAGCAAACCAGTGCCGGAAAACCCGGCCCAGGCCAAGCACCCCGCCGCGGTTGCTGCCGCTGCCGGAACCGATGTTGTCCCTCCGGGTTCGGCTCCCTCTCGATCCCCACGAGATCCGTCGAGGCAAGCCCCCGTTGTTGCTGCTGTTGTTGAACCCGCCGTCCATTTCGGTGTAGACCACCGGGAGCTCCCTTTCTCCCCTCATGGCTCCAGTGAACCGCCCCACCGCGTACCCGCCGCCCGGTAGCCTCCAGATTGTCAACCCGACCGCTTCCTCCTCGCCGGCCTCGCTCGTGCCCTGCTCGCTGACGGATCGGTCCTCGTCCGCCGCAGGCAACTCGTGGCGGCAGACAGGGCACGAATTGCGGAGAGAGAGCCAGGGGAGGATGCAATCGGAGTGGTAGAGATGCTTACACGGCATTTCCCGGGCCTCCGATTCGATCTCGAAAGCGTCCATACACACCGCGCAGTGGGACTCCGTGGAGGTGTGCCTCTCGTTGATGATTACCGTCGGCATCGATTCGATTGCCGCCTTCGACGCCGGGGGATGGTCGTACCGACTCAACCCGTTCAATTCGATCTGCGACAACTGGTCCAGCAGCCGCTCGAATCCAGATCCGAGCAGAAACTCCGACATGCTCGGCGGCAGCGGCCTCAATCCAGAACCGGCGCCGTCGTCGTAATACAACTCGAATCCACGGCCTCCGCCTCCTCCGCTCTCGCCGCCGTTCCCGGTACTGGTGAAGCTGTTCCCACTCTGGCTCCCACTGTCCGCTCCGCCGCGGAGCACGATGACCGGATTAATCGGCGATCTGTCCCCTCCTCCTCCACCGTTCCGCCTTCCACCGACTCCTCCCCGGACCCCGCCTCTTCTCTGCTCCGGTATGAACATAGCCGCAGGGAATCCCCGGCGATGGGGGCGCGTCTCCATCGATGTCATCTGAGGAGGATGCTCGATCTCCTCCACAAACCCGGTCTCGCAATTGGGGCACGAAACTGGATCGTCGTCTTGCTGTGCCTGGCTCCACACTCGGACGAATCGGTTGCAGCGGTAGCACCAGTAGGAAGGTCTGGGCGACGACATGAGAATGAATCTGTGTCTATGATTGTCGATTTCTTTTTCCGGCGTTCAGATCTGAAAGGGGAAAGTTAACTACGGCGAAGACCGCCTTTGTTGGAAGAGAGGAAAAAAGGGAAATTCAACGGGAGAGAGAGAAAATTTTAGTGGTGGGAGAAGAATGGATGATTATAAGAGAGAGAGAGCGAGAGGGAGGGTTGAGGAAGGAAAGCATCCAATCTAACGGCGTAACCCGCGTCGACAGTGTTAGCGTTTGACGGGGGGAGGAGGGTGGAGTGACGTGACCGAGGGGGTGACCTTAACGGCGTTTATAGGGGCGTTAAAAGAGGGAGGATTCCTTTTGTTTCTAATTATTTAAATTTTGTTTTGTCCATTTGAGTATGGAGATTGGAGAACACAGCATTTAGCACAGCGTTTGGTAATTGTTTGTTTGGGTGCCATCCAGCTGTGGGAAATGTTCCCCTGGATTTGCGTGGTCGCAAACATGGTGCGGAATATCATTAACCCTACTATACTAGTATACTATTATCACAAAAATAAATAAATCTATGACGAGAAATCGACAAACATTTTTTAAAAAAAATATAGAGTTTGGCGGGATCTATGAACGGTATCATATCGACGGTTCAACTACAAAATACTCGTATTGGAGGTTAAAATGGTAGACGGTAATTAACGATACTGGTGATTAAACTACGATTAAATCACAATCTATCATTGACTTTTTCGGTATAGTTTCGTAAACCATGGAGTTGGGTGTATCTAGACAAGTGTGAATGCAGTTGGAAATTGTGTTTGTGATTTTTAATTACACTCAATAATTAACATCACAAACACTTTTATGCTATCTTAAATTGGATAAGAGGTATACAATCTCAAACGTTGAAATATGTAAAATCGGTACACGTTTACTTGTGGGCTAGATTGCAAGTTTGATCACTGGAATTACTTAAAAATTTTCATTATTCAAAATTAGTTCAACCAATTGTGTTTCACGTCGAGAACTCCAAATACCTGGATGTCCACGTAGGCTTTAACTGATCACACATGCCATATGACTTTAGGTCTAAGTAGCCGAGCACTTCTACTATGCTATATAGGATTGGTGCTTTAATATACAACTTGAAGTTGTACTATAACATTAAATGTACAAGTTTAGGTTGTACCATATAGAAATTTGTATCATTATGCTATGGTACAACTTTACAACTTGAAGTTGTACCATAAAAGAATTTGTACAAAAGTATAGGTACAATCTGAAGTTGTACCATAACATTAAAGGTACAATTTCAAGTTGTACATAAAAGTAAAAACCTATAGCACCAATGCTATATAGCATTGTAAAATTCCTCCTAAGTAGCCTATATAGGTTTACTTAGTTTGCGAACTAAACACGTCCGGATTACAATAAAAATAGGGCCAAGTACAAATCTATCTGATATGATATCACTTGTGTTTTGTAACATCCATATTTTTTTTTTATAAAAATATTATTCGCTTTCACGATTTTGATATTAGGGTCTTATAAGACCACTCATCCTTGTAACGTTTCAAAATGAGCATTTTTATTTTCAGAATTCTTACAAAAACTCTTTCATTTCACACCAAAATGCGTATTTTCAGTTAATATCAATTTCTTACTATTTATAAATCATAAATTTCTCCAACACTTATCGACAATAAATAAATGTGAATTCTAAAATAGGTGACCACTAAAGATCGTAAATACGAGTTAATTATGATTGACTTATGATCCATCCAACCTTTAACATCAAACCAGCAAAATTCTTAAACATATCTATTTAACCCAAAAACGACACTCAAAACATCAAATATTATTTTGTTTCTAGAAACCTGCGGCAAGAAACTTTGAATAGTTTGATCACACTAGACACAAAGGAGTTTTCGGCAACCTTCTCCTCACACTTGGAAACTAGCTATAAGACGTAAACGGTCATCTTCTTTGTTCCTCCATCGTTGAGTAATGAGAGTATTTTTTTTATAAGGATAATATAAGTTTGGTTATTAGTTAGGTGTCATTTAAGCGATTAAAATTTCGAATCTTCAAATTCAAAATTAATTGTATATGTATTATCACTTAACCAAATTTTTATTGGACTACATTTGACCAATTAGCTGATAATTAGTAGCAGAAACCAGATTTGTATTCTATGCCCCTCTGGGCCTCTTCCATGAATGAGGTAAGTAATGGCGTTGAATGGTCCAATTGCTCACGTGGTTAGTTCTTGGGAAGACGCTCGGAAATAATGCAAGAAAAAAGAGTAGCTGGTTAGTTGAAAAGTTGGGTGGATGCTGAACTTGGAACCTAACTTGTTGTCTAGCTTACTTATTGCCTTGCAACTTCATCTTACATACAAGTTATGATCTTAAAATCTAGACAAGCACGTCTTTCGTGTTGGCACGAAATTTCCAATTCTAAGGATGGTCGATGATTTTATGGTTGACAGATTTCAGAGACCAATAGATTTTTCAAATCCATGGATTTATATAGGTTCGAGGAGTGTTTCGGATGAATTAATTTGACTTCTTATCAGATATGTGACATGAATACAAACACTTGTAGAGGTGCAAGATAAGGACACAAAATTGGGAGACAAAGGAAAAAAGATTTATACTACGCCCTCACAAGATATATATAGAGTTACCACTGAGAGTATGTATGGGAATAGGTACAAATGGATGGGATGAATGCAATTTCGAATATTTTTCAATAGTTATAAAGGGAGTAAATGGAGGGCAAGTTTACTATTCTCGTCTATCTCAATTTGGAGTGTAAATAACAATTATAAAAAATTTATTATTACGAGCATTGTTATATATAGACGATATTCGAGGGCAATCATTGATTTCGGTGTAAATTTAGCTCCAATTGTTGACACTTGACACGCCAAACAAGTTGGTCAATTGTTGACTCTGGTTATGATTCAATATGTTGGTTTAACAAACATGTCAACAAATCAATGTGCCAGCCTTGTCATGATGACCTAGCTATATATCTTGGTCATTGAATGGATTTCGAGCCTACTCATATCATCAAGGTTACTCGACCAACTATTATTTGAAGAGGTCTAACAATAACATTTCATATCTATTTATGTGTGTAAATATTTTATGATAATAATTTTTATAAATTGTATTTATAATCATTTAGTATACATACATTTCACTCCAATTCACACACTCTTATTCCTCCATCCAAATAACAAATCTTGTCCCTCCAATTACACATCCGACTTTACATCCGTCCTCAAAATTTCACCGCCGAACATAGTGTATATAAGATGCCAATCTTGGAATAATGAAAAAGAACACAGACGCTAGGGAGAGTCCACCTCTTCTAATCAACTGCCACGTGCTTCTTTTCGAGAGTAAAAGACAAGGCTGCTGATGAGGTTGTGGCCCCAAGAATGTAACAATGCAAAACAGAAGCAGTCGACTAATTACAAAGATAAGGTTAAAGACGAGAGAGTGATTTCATGCGAGCTCAGACAGAGGCAGCAACGATAATATATATAGCCTTGTGTTCGGCCTTTGTATAGACCTGTAAGCAAATTGTCTTTTGTTTTCTCGAGTAACAATGAGATTAATTTATCAAAAGGATCACCATGCGAGATTAGAGATTGTAATAAGTGGACTTATTGAGTAATTTATTCAATTGTCATAATTTATATGAGTATTGGGTCCACTAAAATGAACTTATATATACTTTTAATGAACCTGAATTGGGTTTGAATTGTATCCTATTTAAATAAAATTTTTTGGATAAAACCCAAATGGGTCTAGTTAAGTTGGGTAGAGATGGTTGTACCAAGCATTCCATTAATCTCAAAAAGCATATATGCTGCCTTGCAATGGAAGCATATTTGAGATCAAAACTTAATTAGCCTCGTCTTTCTAAACCATAATTCAACCCTATTTATATTTGATCATATGTACGCGTATACTTATTGTTCGACCAAACATTGATCAAAATTAGACCGAAGTGATAAATATATGTGGTAAACAGTACAACTTACAACATCTGCTATCGTGAAATTGCAGGGAGTAAAAGTGCAAAACTTAAAAAAAAAATGATTTACGTTCTTACTAATTAATGGTACTGCCAAATTGGCGATCAGGTAGATATTGGTAGTTGTAGCAACTGTGGAAATTAGACAATAGAAGGTAAAATGTATAAACTAAAATGTTGGATTCGAAGGAATGATGAAAGCAACATAACTTTGGTAATTTCTTGGTGAACTATAAAACGCACATTTGTGACATAAGCACAATGGTACTAATACTGGCGGCACAACTATTATTCAACATTGTCCAGAAATTTTAATAAATAATAACAACAATAATTACACACAAAACAAATATTCGTAACACCCAAAACAAATTGATTAAAAGGGACCATATTCCCAAAAACAAAAGAATATAAGCCCCAGCAGGAAGATTAGATATACTCGTAATTACAAGAAAAAGAATTAAAAATTGGAACCCACCCACCCAAAAAAAAAAAATTACTACTGAGTCCTTGACATTTAGCCAAACCAACAATTTGGTCCTTAAACTCTTAAAAATCACCTCTCCAGGACTCCAACCCTAGACGTTACAACATCAATCCAACAACAAGGGAATAGGGCTTTCAAATACACAAGAACCAAATTGTCAATTTACCAAAATCCAAAACTCCAGTAGTAGTTTTTCCAAAAGAAAAATAAACAAATGCACGAATTTATGTAACCTTTATTTTTTCTGTGTAGAAAGTCGATCGTCTCTATCAACCCAACCAAATAGATCGTGAAGAGCGCCTAATGGAAAAATGGGGTGAAGGCGCTGACAACCTTCTTGGCCTGATCCACAATCGACATATACGACACCGTCCCATCATTCCCCGCCAGAACCCGATACTTATCCTTCCTCGTAAAGTTGGTGCACTCGAACCCCAACGTCGCCGCCAAAATCCTCTGCACGTAATTCGCCACGTCATGCGGGCTCTTCCCTGACGAACACGTGGCCTCGGCGGGCAGCTGGTTCAAGAAAGTCACCTCGTAGACGGGCCTCGGGTTCATAAAAAAGAATATCGGGTCCAAACCCTTCCACCCTCTCGCCGTCGTGGCGTGGAAGAACCCGACCCGGTAGTTCATCGCCACGGGCACGATCCGATCCGTCAGCTCCGCGAAAAGCGCGCTGAACCGGAGGAGGAACGGCTCCCTACACGTGGTTCCCTCGGGGCAGACCACGAGATCTCCCTGGCCCAGCTCGCGCTTGATTTTCTCGGCGTCCACCTCGCGAATTCTCGTGAGGCGGACGGTCGGGATCGGGGACAAAATCTCGGTGAGCCGCGAGATGGAGTAGGTCACGGCCGGGATGCGGCGGCGGAGGACGGTGGCGAGGACCACGGGGTCCATGAGGGTGCGGTGGGTGCACACGAAGAGGACCCCGCTCCGGCTGCCGTGGGCTGGCGGCGGAGGTGGCTTCCCTTTGACGATAACTTGGCCGCCGAGTATGCGGGACATGTAGGGTTTGGCCCAGAAGGGAAGCATGGTCCCCACCGTCATCCGGACGACGGCTAGGACGATGCCAAGTGGCATCCATAGGATGATGAGGAGGGCCGTGGCCGCCGTCGGCCGCTTCACGAGGCGGCCGTCGTGGAAGATCACCGGGAGTGGTCGTACCAGCTGTTCATTTTGAAGGTCCTCGTTGAACGTGAATGGTGGGTGCATTTCTTCCTGCATGATGGTTTGGTCAGGAAAAAGCGGTTAGTTCGGTTGGTTCTCCAAAACAAGAAACTGTACGACGGAAAAAGAAATACTACTCTATTTACCTTGCAAAGTGACAAGAAGCTGGAGCCTGAACCGGTTCGCCTCCCGAGCCCTAAACCGGGCAACTCGTCATCATCATGGTCAAACAGTTTATCAACCTGACTCAAAATGAACACGTCGAGATCGCCACCATCATTGACCAAACCGGTCGCATAACCGAACCGGTTCACAACGAGCTCGGCCCCGATAACTTCATGGGCACTCAAGTGATCCTTGACGAACCTCTCCACCATGAGCTTGGGCATCTTAGTGACGACCACCCGTTTTTCACGAGAGCTGAACACTCTCCATGCTCCCATGTCGACGTCGTCCATGTAGAATTTGGGAAGCACGGCTCGAGCCACGGACTCGATCTCGGAGACTCTAACGCCAACCGTGGCGACAAAGATCATGAGCTTGAGCCCTAGGTCTCTCATCCCGACGGCCTCGAGCAGCTTGATGAGCGGCCAGAGGAGGAGGAGGGCGAGGAAGCGGAGGAGGCCGGAGGCCTCGAAGGCGACGAGCATGAAGTAGGAGAAAGGGTCGGGGTCGTGGAGGAGAGTTCCTTCTAGTTCTGCCACGACGGCGGCGGCGGCCTCCATTGTGTATGGAGAAATGTGTTGGCTAGCTTAGCTCGAGTGGTTTGGTTTTTTTGGGGGGTTGATGAGAAGGAAATGTTTTAGGGTATATATTTGTTGGGAGGGTGGGAATTTTGTGGAAGGCGGGTTATCGGTTTTACAACTAACGAATGATGCGATTGGGATTTATATAGACGTGAGAGAGGGAGATTTGGGGGTGGATAGATCTGCAAAGAAGATAGGGTTATACGCCACGTTATTATAACACCTCCGCGGAATTTGGTTGGTTAAAAGGAAAAACAAAAAGACAAGTGGACTTTTTTCTTCTTCTTGTTCTTAGTCTTTGCTGATTAATTAGCTTTATTGTTTAATTAGGGGGGCACAAAAGTATAGTAGATTGATAACTTAATCCCAACAACTCGGCCTAACTCTGTGCTGAGGGTATAGGTGTATATGTAGATACGGCACCGTATGAACTGCGAAGACACGTATACATACATAATGCTACCTATAGAGTATAGTTTGGAAGTTGGCCACCTTTAGGGGTCGTTTGCTTCAAGGATTTGGTACATGGATTTGGTAAAAAAAACCAACTATCAAGGATTTAGGTACAATCCATTGTTTGCTTGCACTTTTTTTGGAGACCAAATCCGTGGGGCCCACGGATTTTAAGGGTCCAAATCCGTGGACCCCACGGACTTACAAATCCCACATGTTGATGTGGGATTTGGAATATGGCATAAATCCTTGATGAGATTTTACCCATATACCCTCATGCACTTTTAATATTCCAAGGTTGCCCTCAAATTTAACTATTATACATTATAATTAACAATAAATGGATAATATAAACGTTCAATTAATGTGCAAACATGAGTTAGATTTTTTATATCATTTCTTGTGTTCTAGTTTTCTTTGACCTTTTCATGGAACGTGTAATTATTTGTTCTCCCGATTCTAATATATGTTGTTATATGTCACTTTTGAAAAGGAGGACAAAGAATTGGTAATTGTTTATGTAACGTTAAAAGTTAAAACGGAATTTTCTCGTTTATTATTATCGTCCATGTGGCAACATTATGCTTATTAGTATGTATTGTCCTTGTTTTGTGTACATATCATAAACATGTCAAACATATACAAAATGATAGTAAGGTAATTTTGAAGTTTTGTCCTCTTTTTGTGTACATATCATAAACATGTCAAACATATAGAAAAGGGCAGTAATGTAATTTTTGACTTCAAGTAGTAAATCTCACACCTTTAAATCCATGATAAAAACATCCAAACAAACAAAGGATTGTTACAAATCCATGATGCCTCAAATCCTTGATAAATCCTTTGGTTTTTAAATTACAAAACCCTCATTTTTAAATCCATGAAGCAAACGACCCCTTAATTACAGTTTCTTTCTTATGCGAGTCAATTATTATAATATTTAAGGCGATTAGCTAGTTATATAACATTTCAAAAGTATGACATATTCAAATTATTATTATTAGATTAATAATGTTGCAAGAGCAATTTGATCGTCTTCTGATGCCACGTACGTTGCTTTGCTGCGCTGAAATTACATCCGCTGTATAATTTCTTCATTCAGAAAAAGAAATCTGCATTTTCTGATCCTCAATTGGTCAGTATTTGCTCGCATATACAGGTTGCCACGTGTGAAGCCGAGAATCGAAGCATGCGTCAAACCGTATATGGATGTGAATGGCTGCGAGCTTAGTAACTGGTGACAAGTTTTAGTGCAGGAAGTAATTATAGTGTCTGGAAGTTGGAAGCATGCATGCAGGAAAAGAAGGGCCACCCGGCGTGCATATATTATCTGGGACAGGCAGCCTAGGGGGAAAAGAGAGACTGTCGTGAATAAAGAATAATTCCTCAGTACAAGAAATTAAAGCAAATTGATTGAAGAATACTACTAACTTTTACGTTCAGGTAAATAAAGCAGGTTAAATGTTGGTATCTAGCTGTTGCCTAGGGTTCCTGCCTTCGTATATAGGGGAAATGAAATAGCAAGCTAGCTCAATAAATCAGGAAGTTAACACCAATGTAAAATGTGAGTCAGGTTTTTATTTCAAACCTCGCTTTTCTAACCAGAAAAATATATGTGTGGTATTGTATGAATATCTCAACAACTCAAGTTATTGAGACGAATTGATAGTTCGTAATTTGTGTTCCCCTCACTGATTTCTTGATGTCAGTTTCTCTAACATGCTGATGAGTGTGAGAGATTTTTGCGACCATATACATTAAAAATCAAGATAGGTAAGCGGTTAACTGCAGAGACAAACTTGTCATGCAAACTTGGTTGTTGGTAAAATGTATATGTGAGAGATTAAACAAAGACGTACTGTTAGTGATGGCAATTTCAACCCGCCCCGCGGGTATTACCCGACCCGCAGTAGCGTGGGGCGGGGCATGGGTATCTACTTCCGACCCGTCCTGCCCCGCCCCGTTCTATACTCATTTTATCTCAATTTCTTACAATATTTATACATATTTCTCATATTTTGACTTTTCTTCAATTAGTTAGAGTCGATCTTTCAACTTTTTAGGTTCAATTATCCATTCTATTATCAATATTTTTCATTCTTAAAGTGTTTTTCCCTACGTTTTATTGTAAAAAGTAAAATTTACTTGTATTTTTTTGGGTTAATTGTATGGTTGGTCACTGAGATTATAAAAAACGTTCATGTTTGGTCACTCGAAATTTTTAAATCCATTTTTGGTCATTAACTTTACAAAAACCATTCATTCATGGTCACTCTCCGTTAGCTGCCGTCCAACGCCGTTAACAGCGTCCGTTAAGTGATGACGTGGCTGACGGATTTGCCTAATCAGCACCTTTTAACCCGAAAATTGACTGACCCGACCCGCCACGTCATTTAAACCCTCCATGTCTGCTAAACCTAACCAAACCTCTAACCAAACCAGACCCGACCCGACCCGACCCACCAACAAAAACGACCCACCCACCACTACGAATTCATTTGCGATTCAGGTTCCTCCTCCACTAGTCATCCATGGATGCCCTGCAACAAATTTGGAGAAAAAATCAGAGGTCAGAATCTTGAGACACTAAAACCCATCTGCGGCAGTAGAGATATGAAATCCTCGCACTCTTTTCTTTCTGCCCTCATCAGTCATCTCATAACATGGGTAGCGCTTGATTTTGTGTTTAGAAAATGAAGGAAACAATTAAAATAAGAAATTGGGATAAACAGAGCCAAAAAACAAAGTGTCTCTGTTTTTTAAGAACTTACGGAGCACTTGCTCTGCAGAGAACCTCCTGTAGACATCCTTACACAGCATCCTCCTCAGCAAATCCTTAGCCTTAGGCGAAACCGACAGGAAAACCCTCGGCGGGAAGCTGTGATTCGCCCTCAACACGGCGTCGAAGATCTCCACCGCCATCTCCCCGTAAAACGGCGGGCGCCCGGCGAGCATTATGTACAAAACCACACCAGCGCTCCACACATCCACTTTCTCCCCGTACTCCCACCCAGACAAGACCTCCGGCGCGACGTAGTACGACGTCCCCACAATTCCGGTCGCCGCCTCGCCCCCGACCACCACCTCCGCCGACCCGATATCCGCCAATTTCACCAAATTCCACGAATCGAACAGCACGTTGTCGGGCTTGTTGTCCCCGTGAATCACCCCCTTCCTATGGCAGTGGGAGACGGCCGTCATAAATTGGGCGAGAATGGATCTGGCTTCATTCTCCGCAAAGACTCCGCCGTTGGCGAGAATAAGGGCGTGGAGGTCGGAGTTGGGGCAGAGATCCATCACCATGGAGGTGGGAATCGTCCTCGTAGGTTGCGTGGAGCTGGACGAGGTGAGGGTGCGGCGAGACGAGGCCCAGGACCTTGGGCTCGGTGAGGAGGCACTGGGCGTCGAGGGAGTCGCCGGCGGTGAGGGACTTGTCGATCGATTTGACCGCGAAGGAGTCGCCGGAGGAGCCGGAGATGTACTTGAAGGCGGCTCGGGATGGAGAAGGGGAATGTGCTGAAGGGTTTTAGAAATTAGGTTTTGTTTAGTGCTGGGTGGGTCATTTTTGTTGGTGGGTTGGGTCGGTTCTGGTTTGGTTAGAGGTTTGGTTTGGTGTAGCTGACATGGAGGGTTTAAATGACGTGGCGGGTTGGGTCAGTCAATTTTCCGGTTAAAAGGTGCTGATTAGGCAAATCCGTCAGCCACGTCATCACTTAACGGACGCTGTTAACGGCGTTGGACGGCAGCTAACGGAGAGTGACCATGAATGAATGGTTTTTGTAAAGTTAATGACCAAAAATGGATTTAAAAATTTCGAGTGACCAAACATGAACGTTTTTTATAATCTCAGTGACCAACCATGCAATTAACCCGTATTTTTTTTGAACAACATGTAAGAGTGGGTCGACCCGCTCCGTACCCGCACGGGTTTTACCCGCCCCGACCCGTAGTAACGTGGGACGGAACATGGGAATTGAGATACCCGCCCCGCCCCGCCCCATTCACATCACTACTTACTGTTACTCAACAAATCGATCAAGAAAGCAAATGATTCGCTACTGATCCCATGGCATGCAGTATCCCTCTACCGTATACTTTTAGTTAACACAAATGAATGCATTGAATTCACAGTTAGCGCTGCGCTAAGCTGCCCCCATTATTTTCTTTTCTTTTCATGCGTTTCTCTTTTCATCTAAGAGCAAATTTTGGAAAACACCACGCCAATATTATTTAACCATTATTTCCACACACATAAAAAGAAAACAAAGGTAAGAATTAGAATTACAACTAACAAGCTAAGCTATTCCATTCCCTTGAAGATATATACAGCGTTGCGTGTGGGTTGGGCCGATGAACTTCTTGAATATTTATTTCATAAAACTATCATTCCTTGTTTGGACCAAGGGGTATATCATATTGCATCGGATTTGGGCGGCTTGTCTTGTTTTCTGCCAAATGCAAGGCAAAATTCAGCTAGCTGCCTAGAAACACCCTTGTGGGGAGAGCTTTGTTTTGTAGGCGTGAGGGAGTGAGTATATATGAGTTAGGTGAGTGTTTGGTTGGAAAAATTGGGAATGTCTTGTTCAGGGAAACTGATCACCTGTCAAGAAGGAGAATTAAAATAGAAATCATCCAAAAACAACAACAACAACAAGATCATCTTCTTCGTCTGTTTGAACCACACAAGTGGCTCAACTACATACACATACACACACCTTTTTTCTTCTTCTTCTTGGGGACAATTGAATAAAGAATTGTAGAAGGGGAAATCTGGCAAGAAATGCTAACAATCTAGCTAACTAGCTTTAGAAGCTGTTATGATGGCGCAAGCTACATCGCGGGAATAAAGTCATCAGCAAGGCAGCGTTAATATTCTCCCCGCATATCAGGCAAATATGTTGCAGCAGTGGCAAAGCCACCTCAATTTGCAAATTTTTTTCGTTATAAAACGCCTAATAATTTTGAGGATCAAATAGAACATTTGTTATTAGTACATTTTGGTCTTCTCTACTTGCCTCTAAAATTCTCGAGTTTCTTAAACTTTATTTTCCTGCCCCCTAACTTCCATTTCTGGGCTCGTGGTGAGATTATTATTATATTACAAAAAATAATCATATATATTGATTTGAACAAAATATCATTGCATCCTGGAATTTAATAAGGTCGGAAAATTAAAAAAAAAACGACACCGAGTACGTTTCTAGCCACCAAATGAACTATCTTATTATTACTCTGACCTACAAAACGCACACTAAGACAATTGTGAATATTAAACATTTAAAACTTTTAGTTTTTTCATATTTCTATAGTATAACTGTATACTGTACTCTAATTATTTTTAATAAAGATATTCATATTTGAAATTATGAATTAAATCGAGTTTGGAACTTGTAACTTTTTCATATATATCAACCGGTACGATTTGTATTCCTTTCATGAGGAGGACTGGAGGAGGAAGAAGAAGAATAAATTATGTGCACCAAAGCCGGCCTGTTGATATGCTATAGGGTCCACGAGGCTCTACTAAACAATAAGCCCGTTTCCACAATCACCGGAATGCATTGGACTTCTTGGCCCAACTGCCAGGCAATGAACCATCTCCATTCTCCACCATACCGATCGATTTATTATAGAACGATGGCTTGGCCGTGTGCTATGATTAATTCTTCTGATTTATTATTAAAAATAATTAGACCAAATTAAATAACAAGAACAGGATTGTCTAGTTTTCACTTTTCAGTTAGCAGAAGAATATCTGAATATGATGGTTCAATAGTTGACAGATGATTTCATACAATGATTTTTTTTAATGGTAAAGTGTGATATAAACTAGTAAAGTAAAATTCAAAGGTTCCTAAATCAAGTTCGGACTTCAACTTGACAAGAAATTTGATAGAGTTTTAATCAATTGGATTGGTAAAGATAACGTTAATGTGAAATTTGTCTACTTATTTATTTCATTTATCTGACTCATGGGAATATAAATTTTCACCATTTAGACATCTTCTACTCCATGCTATCACATTAAGTACACCAATAGTATCATTTTCGGAAAATTCTTGACATGTCATCCAATGAGTTATGGCGAAATCAGTTCAGATACTATTAGATTACCGAAGAATGTTGTAAATTTGAATCTAGTGACCTCCTATTATTGCTTTTTTTTTAGCTAACAATACCAAACGAACTATTGTTGGTCTAATGAGTTAGTAGGGGTTTGCTGCACCCTCCAAAAAAATTGTATTTCATCATCTCCATAGTACAGTGACGGAATCGTGACTTGAAATTATCCATGTTTTTCTTAAAAATATAAATAAGTATTTAGCGTATATAGAACAAATAACTGTTTATTTTTTTCAGATATGGCAAGGTACCTTTATATCACCTTAAAATGACGAGATTGATACTTTGCATATTCACGAATTGAAATTTATTATTTGTACCAAAACCTACTTGTATTTATAATAAACCCTGCTTCCAGCACTGCAGCAGTTCATCAAGGTCACGCACTCCACCATTATACCTTAAGTTACATTCAACTTTAATTTTGTCGGTGGAAAAGCATATGAAACGCCTCGCATATATGTACTGAGCTCAACGTGAAACCTGCACTTCAGAGAGCTTACTTAGCACACCTAATCCATTTGAATTTTATTTGTTTAACTTCTTGTCTTACAAATCATGTGAACTAAAAAAAAATGGAAATTCAGATATTGTCTATCATATATCACGGAATAGGATGCTCCTGAGAAGTTTTAGATTTTTAATTATTATTAGCACTAAAATCCTAAAAAGATATGACTTATATTATATATAACTAAAATATGTGAGGGGTAAGATCATAATGTACCCACGTATGTGTACTACGTGCAGATACTATATTATTGTGTCCTCCTTGTCTCTCATAAAATGGATATACAAATAGAACTTTCTCCCCATCCAAAATCGTTTAGTTTGATGAATCGATAAAGTTCTTAATTTATAATTGAATGGATAATTTTTTTATAAATGATTGGTTAAATTATTTATAAAACAGTTGATACACAACATAAAATACAAGAGATATGTATATATAACACGCTAATTTATGGCTCAATTTAACCCCAGTAAAAAATTATTCCAAATGAATATCATCCATCACCAAAAAAAAATTAACAAAAAAACATTCACAATAGTCTTCAAAATAATAAACCATACAAAATTTATAAAATCCCAAATGCGTAATTGCTAATTGAGGTTATTGATCGTGTAAATCCAATAAGAAGGCTATGAACAAAATAATTAGATGGTCTCTATTCAAACTAGTTTTTTTCTTAAACTTTCTTGTTTCTGATTAAAATAGTAAATCGGACAAATCAAATCGTCGGCTGATCAATCCATTTCTTATAACAAGGACAATCTCCACTCACTAATGCTAATTAATGACATAAAAAGATGATGCCTTTGATGGGCGACCGGCTCAAAGGATGAATCTCATAAACTGAAAGGAGCCAAGAAGAAAGGTAGTGGGTGAAGACCAGACTGCAGAGGGAGGGAGGGAACGATTAATTTATAAGTTCACTATTAGCGTTAATGGGGTGTGTAACATTTAATTAATTGGGAATTTAATTAGTTGAACAAGTGAGTAATTAATGAATGACTGAGGTCTGAGAGGTCGGTCACGTGACCCTCCACGGTTCTGATTCGAGCCCAAACTCCCAAACACAGTAGTTAATGGGCACATGTGCCCCTCCCAAAGGCATACAAAATATCAGCAAGGCTCTATCCAATATCCATTGCCTTTGCTGTTCATCATCTCCAAAGCACAAACCTGCTCACATAATAAGAAATAAAATTATCGGACCCAATTAATAAACAGTCCAGAGATTAATAGTTATTATCATAATTAAGTGTAGAAAGCAAAATCAACGGTGCAGCTTATACTGTACTTGTCCAACCGTGTTTTTTTTTTATCAATGAAAGAGTGATTTTGTTCCTCTCCTTTCAGTTGAGTATATTGCTTTAACTTCTTTTTATACGTCTAAATCGTATAACCATTTCATAGAAGTTAATAAACACGTTTGTATATCTAGCAAGCTTGTTTGGCCTATAATTTTTATAATATAACAAATGTTCTCTTTCGAGAGAACATTGTTAATGAACAAATTAATCTCAAGTTCCCAACCATATTCTACTCGAATGACCCATACTTCTGCATCCCCATTCTCAAAATAGCCCTAATACCATGAAAGCAGCCAAGCTTACCCCAAACAAGGGTAAGTAATGTCGTCAATCAAATTGCTCATTTCTTCAAGCTCCATGACATGAAAGTCAAAGC
This sequence comes from Linum tenue, assembly GCA_946122785.1. Taxonomy (NCBI): domain Eukaryota; kingdom Viridiplantae; phylum Streptophyta; class Magnoliopsida; order Malpighiales; family Linaceae; genus Linum; species Linum tenue. Next base: position 7,188,374 of record CAMGYJ010000005.1, on the reverse strand, counting down.
CAATTACGATTTTAATTTACTTCCTTGCCCGTGGTCATATCAAAAGGGTTTGATGTCGAGTTGGAGATATCATTTTTCTAGTAGAATACAAACTAGCTCCGTCTCATCCAAGTCGGTAGTCGAATTACGCAATCAACGAGGGAAATTTATGTACACATTAACTCTTTCCGCGCACTCTTTTGCTAACTCGTCAACCCTGGTATGGTCACCAATACTCAGCCCGAACTTCAACACTCTATGAATCCCAATCGCGAAAATGTGTGACCCTCAACACGAAACCCCGAGTATGGTTACACATGCAAACAACACATGAGTTAGTGTGATACGTGATAGTTTGAGTTTCAACTCGGTTAAAGTACCCATTTTAATAGCTCGTTCGTTAAGCAAGAAATATGATTTGACGAGGAGAGTGTAGATGAAAGTGGGAAATAGGGCTTTATTGATGGATGCCCTTGGTTGGGAAATTGGGATGAACATCTGTATTGGTGCTTGTTGAACAACGCATTGAGAATTTGACCTTTTGGATACACTTATCAATCCAATCACTCAGCCTGTCACAGACAGTAACCAATAGATTTAAGAATGATTTCAAGACAACCCAGTCCACCATACCACCTCCTTGTTGCATTTCAAGGTTGAGTATCACGTTACAGTTTTGCTCAATGACTTGGATTAAACCGATGAAATCAAGGCCTTATGAATGATGTTGATGTTATATTGGATAACTCGACCCCTTCTTCTCAGAGACATGAATACACTATTTACAAAATCGCACCTACCAATAATTTTGTCGATATACAAAGATTGAAATAGAATTAAACCACGGTTTACACATAAATAACCTACCACGTACTTGAGCAAAATCCAATATAGTTTTACAATATTTGATAAAAAGATCTCATCCAAACAATGGAAAAAGAAATTGGGGAAGGGAAAAGAAAGGAATTAGTTATTAAATCGGAGAAAATAAAACCCTACGACCCAACTCGTAAGGACGAATACTTCGTGGATTAAAATCTGGCCGTCCAGAGAATGATCCTACGGTAAAGATCAGCCCATGCTCGTGCTTATCACTCATCTTTCTTCACTCCAGTCTCCTCTCCCTTCCCCTTTCTTTTTGTTCCCCTCTCTCGCGAAGAGAAAACCATGGCTGAAGCCTCCATGATTTTCGATCATCTCCAACACTCCTAACAGTCGACCTGATCCATTTGTTCATAACAAAACCCTACACATTTCTTGTTACGAAATCCCAGTCTTTTAACTCCCAACGAAACACAACCTGTTTGGGGGGATTTCATATCTGTTTGTCTATTGCTTTTCCCCTAAGCCTTCGAATTCCGTCGACTTTCCAGAGTTCCCTGTTTTCCAATCAAGAAGGCCGTCTGTTTTCCTGGCGCAAGACAGAGAGCCCAGTTTGGTTCCTCTTGCTTTGTAGCTGAATCTGTACTCAAAGTCTCAATCTTTATAGCGTCGTATGCGTCCACAATCTCTGATGGTCTCAGATACGTATCCAAACATTCTTCCCGATATCTCTATGCGATCAGTCCTTAAAAATGAGGATTTGGCCCAGTTGATTAGGGAACAGCGGCTACAACAAGAGGCGGCGAGCGAGAGGGAGAATGAGCTCAACATTTACCGGAGTGGGTCTGCGCCTCCAACAGTCGACGGCTCTTTGAGCTCAATCGGAGGCCTGTTGAGGAAGAATGGGAAAGGTGGGTTCTTTAGTGAAGAGGAGTTGAGGTCTGATCCAGCTTACGTCAATTACTACTATTCCAATGCTAACGTGAATCCAAGGTTGCCGCCTCCTCTGCTGTCAAAGGAGGACTGGAGATTCGCTCAGAGGCTTCACGGTGGTACTCCGGCGAATTCGGTGGTGGGTGATAGAAGGAAAGTTGGTAGAGGCGGTGGTAATGAAGGGAACAGGTCACTCTTTGCGATGCAGCCAGGGTTTGGAGGTGGTAAGGAAGAGAACGGGATTGGAAATGGCGGTGGAGTTGAGTGGGGAGTAGATGGACTTATTGGTTTGCCAGGGTTGGACCTTGGAAGTAGGCAAAAGAGCATTGCTGAGATGATTCAGGTGATTCTTTTTTTAATTTTAAGTGCTTAATTGGGTGAAATGTATTTATTAAAATATATGGTGTTTCTTGCCCATAGTAGTCTGTCACTGGTTAGAGTATGTTCTTTATTTGTAGTAATGGTTCTATGGTAGCTGTGCTTTCTGTTTGGGGTGGTTCATTATGATAATGCTGGTTTGGAAACAAAGTTCTTGTGGTGGTATGTTGTTGTTCTGGCTTTTAGTTGGTTGTTTTCTCATAAAGCATCTGGCATTTGAGTTAGATTCTTTGGCATTGGTGGTTGAATTTACCAAATCACTTGTAGGATAGTTTGTTCGGATTCAAATTAATATGGCCACTCATGTGTGGGTACCTATTTCGGGAACTTCTTTATGGTTTCCCTATTACCCAGTTAGTTTCCTTATTGGCTAGGTTGTGCCATGATATTGTGGTTGTTCTGACTCTGTGTTGGTTGTTTTGTCACAAAGCATTTGATTCCAGATTCTTTGGTGTGCTGGTTTAGGTTCCTAGTCACTCATAATATATTTTCTTTTGCACATTCTTGTGTGAACTCTTCAAATTTAAACTTCTTGATGCTTAAGTATATTATTCAATTACTTTGCCTATCGGCTAATTTGCACAGATATTGATAAAAGGATCATCTAATGACCTAACTCCCGAGGAGAGGATCTTCACTTGATTTCTTAAGAAGTATTATCTTCACAAAGTATGGAACCTATCAATGCAATTCGGATATTCCTTCTGCAATTGATTGTTAAATTAATGTTCCTTGTTTGTTGCACTGCTGTTCATGTGTTCATCTTAGTATGAGAATCATCATTCTTGTCTCATCTCCCTTTGTCACAATCAGCTTTTCTTTTATGTGAAAATACTGGCAGTCTGGTATATTGAGCTATTGAAACTTTGATTGCCAGACACTTTAATTGTTCTGTTTTTAATCAGAATTCCAGTTATGGTTTTGCTATTAGATTCATATCCATTGGTCTGTCCGTTGGTTATATTTGTATTTGTTGCATGAGCATCCCTTGCCGCTTTGTTAATAGCTTATCATTACTGAATGCAGGATGACTTGGGTCCCTCAAACCCTGTTTCAAGGCATCCGTCACGTCCTGCTAGCCGTAACACATTTGATGTAGATGTCGAAGCTTCTGAATCACACTTTTCTCAACATCATGGTATGGCATCTCTTGATGGTTTGCGGTCTAGCCCCAACCAACACGGCTTGCCAGCTGTAGGATCTTCATCTTCCCAGACTTATGCTTCAGCTCTAGGTGCCTCCTTGTCACGGAGCACTACACCTGATCCCCAGCTGATAGCCAGGGCTCCTAGTCCCCGCATTCCACCTATTGGAGGAGGCAGAGTCAACTCTTTTGATAAAAGAGATATGGGTGGTTCCAACTCATTCAATGGGGTTACGTCAAGCTTGGGCGAACCTGCTGACCTGGTAGCTGCCTTTTCTGGGCTGAATATGTCGAATGGTATGGCCGCTGAGTTACACCGGCCGAGATCACAGACCTACCAACATGAGATTGATGATCGCCATGACTTTTTCAATTTGCACGGGGACCAAAAACATAACAAGCAACAGTCGTATTTGAACAAGCCTATGGCATCTGGTAACTCATACCTTAAAGGACCATCGACTCCACCTCTAAATGGCAGGGGAAGCTCTCCTAATCACCAAAGCCTAGATAACTTGAATTCCCCTTTTGCAAGCTATGGTGCAAATGGGTATCCTGGAAGTCCGTCGTCTCCATCTATGATGGGAGGTCAGCTAGGTAATGGGACTTTGCCACCTTTATTTGAGAATGCTGCTGCTTCTGCCATGGAAGGACTTGGGTTAGATTCTAGAGCATTGGGTGCTTTAGGACCTAATCTATTGGCTGCTGCAGCAGAACTACAAAACCTTGGTAGAGTTGGGAATCAGGGTGCTGGGAATTCCCTTCAAATGCCTCATGTGGACCCATTGTATCTACAGTATATGAGATCCAATGAGTATGCTGCTGCCCAGATTGCTGCTCTGAGTGAATCAACAATGGACAGGGACTACCTGGGTAATTCATACATGGATCTGGTTCAAAAAGCGTATCTCGGGGCTCTGCTTACTTCTCCAAAGGCACAGTATGGTGCTCCATATCTTGGAAAATCTGGTAGCTTGAATCACAATTACTATGGAAATCCATCATATGGTCTTGGCATGTCCTACCCTGGAAGCCCATTAGGCGGAGGCCTTCTTCCAAACTCTCCAATTGGGTCAGGTAGCCCTGGAAGACACGGTGAAAGGTCTTTGCGTTTTCCATCTGGAATGAGGAATCTGAGTGGAGGTGGCATGGGATCTTGGCACTCAGAAGCTGGTGGTAACTTGAATGAAGGCTTCCCATCCTCTTTACTAGACGAGTTCAAAAGCAACAAGACAAAATGCTTTGAGCTCTCTGAAATTGCTGGTCATGTTGTTGAATTCAGGTGTGTATGTAGTATGCATTGAACTTATGGATGTGACTATCCTTTTTTCTTTTTGTAAAGTCAGGCACTGAGAAGTTTATGTATGTGTAAAACAGTGCTGATCAGTACGGGAGTCGATTCATCCAACAGAAACTTGAGACTGCTACAACAGATGAAAGAGACATGGTCTTCAATGAGATTATGCCCCAAGGCCTTTCATTAATGACTGATGTGTTTGGTAACTATGTAATTCAGAAGGTATTTAGTTAGATCACTGAGCTACATGAGATTCGATTGTTGATTTCTTCAAGCTACACCTGCTGCTTGTTTGTTTCTTCGACGATCACCTCATTAAATTCTATGTAATTTTGCGTCTAAGTGATACTTTTGTTCTGCTTCAGTTTTTTGAGCACGGATCTGCTCCTCAAGTGAGAGAACTGGCTGAGCAGCTGACTGGTCACGTGCTGACCCTTAGCCTTCAAATGTATGGCTGTCGAGTGATCCAAAAGGTATGTTAAAAAATATGATCATATTTCTGGTTTGCCATGTTCTCCTCTCTGAACATGCAGGTGTCATCTTTCTGCATGGTCTTAATATCGAAATGGATGTAAACTAACTTCGTGAACTTTTAATTGAGCTTCTTGTTAGTGAAGGGTGAATGATGGTGCTGCATGTAAACTAAAATTTGGCATTTTCTGGAAAAATAGACTAGTGTCGGTATTATGCCATGATATTATCTAATTCTGGAAGAAAGAAATGGAAAGGGTATTTTCAAAGAAAGAAAATAAAGGGGGAAAGGAGATTGATAATTTGGTTATAGAAACTTTACTGAAAGGTTTCCATTGTCTCATTGAAGCCATTATACGGTGCTACCTTTATTTTAGCATTTTCGCTTTTGCTTTGTTCTGCCACAGCCTCTTTCAAAATAAGCGAAGATAAAGTTCAATTTTCCATAAACTTGATTTTCTCTTCGTCTAATTTTTCTTCTTACATGTATACTGAACATGTACTGAAAGATAGGATAGCAGGCTTGATAGCTTCCATTCTTTCTCTGCAGGCTATCGAAGTTGTTGAGCTGGATCAGCAAACCCAAATGGTGAAAGAGCTTGATGGTCATATCATGCGATGTGTGCGTGATCAGAATGGCAATCATGTCATCCAAAAGTGTATTGAATGTGTGCCTGAAGATGCAATACAGTTCATTATTACGACATTTTATGATCAAGTTGTTACACTATCCACTCATCCATATGGTTGCCGTGTGATACAGGTTTGTGTATTCTGTTTTACTTGTTTGTCTATGTGTGATGATTGATTCATTTTTGAAATCAGAACAATTGCATCATGTCTACAAAATGAAGAACTGTATCATAGGCGCACAAGCCTTTGATTCCGGATATTCTGTCTTATCTTTGCTGGATATAAAGGAATGAGTGCATGCCAACAGCTATCTCGACTTTTGTGTTAGATAGTATAATTGTTCCCATTTGACATGAATTTGATTTTGTAGAGAGTTCTGGAGCATTGTAATGATCCAAAAACCCAACAAATAATGATGGATGAGATCTTTCGATCGGTTTGTATGTTGGCGCAAGACCAGTATGGGAATTATGTCGTACAGGTTCGTTATACTATCCTTGTGTTGATCTATCTGAGTTGAACCTTCTGTGCTAACCATCACACACTATTATTTATTGAGATGAAAACGAAGGTATCATAATTATTTTGTTGCATGCAGTTACAGTTTCTGTATTTCTTGATTTTGTTGATATCTGTGGCGGTCTTTCTACTCTATATACTTCTGCGGCATGTGAGAATGACATAAAATTTTGATATCCTAGAGACACCTAGGGTCTGAGGTCTTTAAAATGGAAAGTTTAAGAACTATATTTGGCTGTATAGTTTAGAGGTTATGGTGAAAATAAAATGAAGCTTTACTGTGGTTATATTAGTCCAGTGGACTTGTATAAAGTTTGATGATATTTTACGTTGTAGTTATTCCATAAACGATTCATTGTTCAAAAAGACTGCTGTAATGGCCAGTGGCCTTTCCCCTTGCTTGTTCGCTTGTTGGGTTTGTTACTGTTGGTTCTCGTTGTAATATGCAACCTCCTCCATCCTTCCAGTTGTGCTCTGTCTTCTTTAATTTCGCTTCAAACTGGCTGGCTTAGTTACTTTTACCTGTTTACAGCATGTGCTGGAGCATGGGAAGCCTGATGAACGCTCAGCCATTATAAAGAAGTTGACTGGGCAAATAGTTCAGATGAGCCAGCAGAAGTTCGCTTCCAATGTTATAGAGAAGTGTTTGACATTTGGGACACTTGCTGAGCGCCAGGCATTGGTTGATGAGATGCTTGGCACCACTGATGAAAATGAGCCTCTTCAGGTTTGTGAATGACTTATCTTCTTCTTCCCTCCCTTTGACATGCCTAGTGCTGTCACTGTGTTGGAGAATCTGAAATTATATAATTTTATCATCTTAGAGCTCTGCGGTTCAAGTCGTGTTTGGGTCTCACATGCAGGCAATGATGAAAGATCAGTTTGCAAATTACGTTGTACAGAAAGTGCTTGAAACTTGTGATGACCAACAACTTGAGTCGATCCTCAACCGTATAAAGGTGCACTTGAATGCTCTGAAGAAGTATACCTATGGGAAGCATATAGTGGCACGTGTAGAGAAGCTCGTTGCAGCTGGAGGTACGTTGACGCACTTGTTTATGGTTCTGATGTTACTCTTTTATCCAGTTGAGTGAAAGTAGAGGAAGAAATGAATCTAACAAGAGAGTGGTTTTACTTTCTACAGAGAAGCGTATCAGCATCCTTACTCTGCAACCTGCTGCTGTTGCTACTTAGATGGCATAGGAGAAGTTGTACAGCTAACTGAGGATAGTATCAAGGCACCTCTCTCTTCCTTAGTTTCCGAGTTTTCCGCTTGCTAGTTAGAATGGCCCTGTCCTATTTATGAGGACAGATAGTGTGGCCATGTGCAAATAAACAAATTGTTGGTTGTACTTAAGTAAGTACCCCTGTACATTGTTAGTTGGAGAGTATACCTAGATTCAGGCTTTTCTAGCTTAAGGGCTCAGAATCGCAACACTTGCCAATGCTGTTACGTAGCAGTTGCAGAGATGAGATGATAGAAGAGGGTGGGACTACTGAGCGAGAAGAAGTCCTCATCGTTTGCGGGTGTAAAAAAAGGTACAATGAGATGGGTGAGGATGTAGCGAGTTTGCAATGTTTGACTGTACAAAGGTGTTTGCAGGCAGAGGGACAAAACCAACAAAGCCTTTTCTGTTTAAGGAGAGTCGGGGGAATTTCATAATGTAATGGATATTTCTTTGATATCTAAATAATCCTTTCCCTATAACGAGTTTCCTCGAATGGGGTTTGATCATCAGATCATGCGCCCTTACTATTTCACAAAGTTCAGAACTTTATACGAATGAGCATCAAAATCTGTCAATCAAGAGGGGCAGAAGGTGATAACATAACGAGGAGCAATACAAGTCTTGAGCCCAGAAGCCTCATCAAAAGCAAAGCTATAAGCCCTAGGGCAAATCGCCTTGAAGACAATACCAAACACACTCGGCTTGCAAGCCTTCGGATCAGCAAATTCCCCTCTGCAGCAATAGCTATCACTTTTGGCAGCCAAACAAGCGCTCTTGCAACCCACCACTTTCCCCTGCCGCTCGATGACCAGAACAGAAGGGCACACCGCATTCAAATCAGCCTCACAAGCAGCCACTCCACACTCCCTTCCCAGGCCATTGATTGGCACAACCGAGACCGGAACATTGAATCCGTCGAGCAGGCTGACATCGTAGAAATGTAAGGCCGATGCAGAAGTTCCCAGGGTCATCTCGACTAAGGTCGCTGGAGGGACACCGCCGATGCCTCTGCACTCGAGCATGCCAGAGCAGTCTCCGGTCTGGCAGTAGCCTTTCTTGGTGGATTGATCGAAACTGCAGCCTTGTCTCGGCCAGATTCTGCCCGACCAGTGGCGGGGAACTTGGAAGGTAACTTGTTGGCCACGGCAGAGATGGAAGCCGCCTTGTTTTGGGGTGCTGTGGCCTGCATTGCCCAGGATTCCTGGCCATACGCTGTAGTCGCAGTTGTTGAGTATTGTTAGTTCTGTTGTGGCGCCATCTGCACATCAAACATGACAAACAAAAGTAAAGAGCATGAATTGGGGAAAGAAGTAGAGGGAACGGAACTTGAATTTGTGAGAGGTTGTACCTGTGATGGAGATGAGGGCGGGGAAGTGAAAGAAGAAGATGAGAAATGAGGAAGTTATCTGCATTTTCGCTTCGAAGTTTTGGTGGAATGTGATTGAGGAACAGAAGAGAACTGTTTCGGCTTCCAGTTTCAACGGCAGAACAGTTAATTTTAGCCCTGCCCTACATTGGCAGTTCCAGTACTTAAACTTAACCGGGTAATCCTACCCAATAAAAGAAGGGTAGGATTGAGGTTTGATTTTGACCACAATTGTGCTTACAACTCTTCCATATATGTTCCGGGCGTGCAGGTGAAACAGTAGAAATTAAGAAGGTGTAAGTCTCACAGATGATGATGATCATGAGGCTGAAGTTCACAAAACCCACTAAGTGGGGTACCTAAGCAGACCCATAAAGCACATGAAAAACCTGCACAACAACGAACAGTGTCTTGCAAAAAGGAACCATTTCCATTTGTGGAATACGTACTAGATACCCATTGCTACTGGCTAAATAGCAAGTGTCTCTCTCAAAAACAAAAACGAGTGTCTAGAGTGCATGCACCTAGCAGCACTGACAAAAGCTCACATGGGATGAACTTTCACTAGTGGTAAGGAAGTAACAGGATAAACAGGAGGTAAAAGACACAGAACTGTTGTTTCCTTTCTCCCAAGCTGGGTTTTTGCTGAATCTTCCTGCCATACCATGTTTCCTCTTTCATCTTCCCACGTTCCAATTCATATAGAAAATCATCAAGTTGTGGATTCTGAATTCTGATACTGCAAGTTGTGCTATTTTTTTTTTTTTAAATTTGGGTAGATGTATTGTTGTCCACCGTTTCTGCAGTGGTTTTGGTTCAACTTTGATCGATGCCGGCAAACTTTTGTCAACTGGACTAATATTTTATAGACAGTTCCTTTACGAGAAGCAAATTAATAAAATGTTGCAATTTGCCCTAATGATGGGCTTCCCTGACGTTATCATGTACATCATTAGCCAGAGACAGTGTCCATGTCAACACCGTTGGACTCAAGTTGACAATGATACTCTGTTCTGCATTCTTCTGGCAATGGAATAAAAACAAAGTGGGAAGGAATCTGCAAACCCATCTACTATTGTTCAATTCAGCTACAATCCTGATAGGGGCAATCAGTCATAGAACAAAACCATTTACATTTACAGAAGCAAACTACACTGAACAGCGTATAATCCATCAACCAAGGTGAACTGCTATCTACACTCATTTCCACTGGCAGCAAGCGAAAGCGATGAATCGGAACAACCTTCGACATCAGCATCCCCGAAATCTCCAGCCGACGACCAAGTACTCACCTTCGTGAAGTACGACGGATAAGAATGTGCCCCAAACTTCAACCTCACCTCACCTTCACAACCACTGTCGCCATTCTCACCATTTCCTTTCTTCCCATCGTATTCATCAACCACTTCAGGCAATCCCACCTCGCCTTCCAAGTACCTAACCACCTGCCTCATCGTTGGCCTTGCCTCGGGCACATTGTTTGAACACATCAGCCCTAACTTCACCACCACGACAGCTTCCAGCTCGTCGAAGTCTCCATTCAGCTTTGGATCAACCACATCAAGCACAGCACCACACTTCCATTTGTCCCACACCCAGTCCACCAGAATGAGCTCTTCCGGTAATGCCTTGGCCTCGATCGGCCTTCTTCCACAAGCCACTTCGAGTAGAAGCGCGCCAAATGCAAACACATCGGAGCTAGTGGTTGGCTTTCCGGTTCTAGTTAGCTCAGGTGCTAAGTAGCCCAATGTGCCCACTACCCTTGTTGTGCCAGGGTTAGACCCATGTTCATACAACTTGGCCAGACCGAAATCGCCAAGCCTTCCATTAAGCTCAGAATCTAACAACACATTTCCTGCTTTAATATCTCTGTGGATCACAGTCTGCTCCCATTCTTCGTGCAGATACAGAAGCCCTGATGCTATGCCTTTGACGATTTTGAATCTCTGTTCCCAGCTGAGTATCGCTTGAGGCTCGTCGAACAAGTACTTGTCCAAGCTGCCATTCTCCATGAAATCGTATACCAGAAGCAAATCCTGCCTCCTTCGACACCATCCAAACAACTGTACCAAATTCCTATGCCGAAGTCGACCAATGGTGGAAATCTCGGAGGCAAATTCCCTTAGACCTTGCTTGGATTCATGGGATATTCTCTTGACCGCGACTTGGGTAGCCGAAGTTCGTAAAGTGCCTTTGTAAACTTTCCCAAATCCACCGAATCCAAGCAACTCCTTGTCTCTGAACCCTTTGGTTGCCCTCTTCAGCTCTTTGTAAGGGAACCTGTGAGGCCCAACATCAAGCTCCCAATCTTCAATTACATCCGCATTTCTCATCTTTCTAATGAGGTGAAAGGATGCAGCAATGGCTAGTACAATCACACAAGTGACAGAGATTGATACCCCCAGGATTAACCCTTTGTTGCTGCTCCCAGAACCGGGGAGTGAAGGGAGATTGGAAAGGGACAAACTTTTAGCTTCTCCATTAACGCAAAAGCTCCACCCAAGAACATAGTGAGTGCTGGCTAGCAACCCAGTTGAGGAAGAGAAACCCACAAACATGTAGTCCAAAAGAAAGCGGGAGAGATCCACATCAAAGGATAAAATAGGGGATTTGGGTTTATTCGAAGAAGGAGCTAACCTAACTTCCAAGAGATTCTGGCTTGAATCGTAATCCACCCAAGCTTGAATCGGTTTACCACTTTTGAGGTTCAAATCTACCTTGGTGGAATTAGCAAGAAAATACCCAGCTGGAACTGATTTGTTCGATTGCAATCCGTCAATATCGATCCCCACATGGTTATCATTTATATCCCCAAACTCGAAATCTTGGACGGTGTCGAATTCGACGGCGAGAATGTGGTTGGAGAAATTACCCACATCGGTTGAATTGAAGAGGCCGAGATACTGGCTGGGGAGAGCATTGGGGAGTTGCTTTGAGCTGGAGAGAGTGAAGGCTAAGCCATGGCCACCGAGTTTTGGGTACTCTGGAACTATGGCGAAAACGAAGGCGGTGGAAAAGGAGAAAGCTTTACCATGTGGGTTTTCCTTGAGCTGCACTGGTGGAGAGTAAAAAGCATGGCCGATTAAGCGGAGAGTGTCGTTTGTCAAGCGAAGCAAGCCGTTGTTTTCGATCTCTGCAACTCCGGTCAAGGTCAGGTTGCTGGTTGCTGAGTCGAACCCTTCGAAGAAGAGCTGGGCCGGCTGAGAAAGAACTGACCGGAAAGTGAGGAAGGAGAAGAAGAAGAAGAAGAAAAGCAGGGGCAGGGGCAGGTTTCCGGTCATGGCTAATAATGGTTGGTGTAGTAGAGCTTGGAAGTTTTCTTGAGCTTGGTGAAAAGAGGAGATGCTCTGTTTCTTTGGCCTGTTGGGCTAGAACTGAATGAATGGAGGAAGGAGGTTGGCAAATGGCAATGGCAGTGGTGGTGATGCTGTCTTGTTTTTGTTGTTTTGCTCAGCAAGCTCGTGCTTGTGTAATTTTTGGAGTTGTTGCGGCAGAAGGATGGAAAGAGACGGGAAAGAGACAGCGAAAGCCGAATGGGGGAGAGCAGGGGTTAGACTTTGGACTGAGACAGTTAATTTATGACATTCTGTTCTCTTATTGTTGTAAATGAATGTCATTCCTTCACTGATATTTAATTATTTATACCGACAAAAATGTCAAACAGATTAAGACAATATTTGTATTAGTGGTGGTAGTATGTAGTTCAAAATCAAAACATTTTTTCATGAATAAAAACGGAGTAAAATACTTCGAGTACTACTAAAGTTTGAGAATGGTGGAGTTATACCTCTAAACTTTGAGAATTTGTACTTCAACTTGATATTGAACCAATTTTTTAATAAAAAAATTTAAAATCTTTATTATTATGTGTTCTAATAATTGAATAATTCGTTGAAGCAAGTATATCCTATGAATGCTATCTCGATATAAATAATATGATGATGTTATATTAAGTTCTCTTACGTCATGTTGATTTTGTCTAATTTTCCATGTTAAATCTCCTTTTAATTCTCTAATATTGTAAATGTTCCATATTAGTTAAAATTACTAATTCTAATTCTCTTCCTATATTCATATTTTCGTTTCTACATTTGTTATTGTATGTTGTAGCTTTTATAGTTTATTTATTACTTGGTTACTTTTTGTCTCTTTTCGTTCTATTTTTTTAATTACTTGAATATGTTTAATTCTTTCTTATTGTGTTTCATTTTTCCTACTTTGGTCTTTATGTATTGATGATCGACTAGGTTCTATTTTAACTGTTTTTAATGGTGCTTCTAATTGAATTGAGGGTTTAAATAAATAGTCTAATATTGACTTTAAATATTTATTATTATCTTCTAGTATATTTATTCTTCTTCTTGATATTCGTTTACTATTTTTACTAGCTTATCTATTTTATTGAAATTTTTTGATTAGCTATTCCAATTGTACTACCCTGGGGCACCTTTAGTAGATACGAGAATAGGTGTATATAGAAATAAATCGAAGTAGCTAGGTAGCTTGTGAGAGATAGAATTCCCAGGTAATTTAGAAGGGTTTCTAATTTTATATTAGTTAAAACTTGTTGAAATAGTTTTGGATGTTCTTACAAGTTTTGCGCGCCAAAAAGTAATTAAAAGTTTGGATTGGATGAAAAACTAGACGGATGCACATTTTAGCGACTTTAATGGTACCCGACGCCTTATTCAAACTTAAATGGTATGTCTACCCAAATTCTCAAACTTAAGTGGTACCTGAGATATTTTACCCAATAAAAACATATATGAAACTCACATAACAACTCTATCTTGTCTCGTGTTTCACTGTTTTGTCTTGGTCGTTGTAAAATGATCAATGGACTTCACGAACTCTTTAACCGACCTTTATTTAAACCTTGATAATATTCTCTGTCGTTTTCGAAATTTTCAATAGAATAATTCTAGTGTTAAACCGATAATATTACCGAATCCGCCTTAATTATCATTTCCATTCCATTTCATACACGTCTGGCTGTGTAAAGCAGTTATCCAAGCTTGTACAAGAAGAAACAGAAAAAGAAAGTTATAGAAAGCAAAATGGAGATAACTATTGCTTTAAACAACATACCTACTTGTTTGCCTTCCAGCCACAGTTTTAAGCACTGAATTGGTAAATGCCCCCATCGACTCCGTTTCGCTGGTGGCGCTATGGATACATACAATACAAGTTTACGTAATTAGCTTGAACTTAGCTAGGGTCGGCTGTAGCAATAATAACAGTTGTAAGTTGGAGACTTGGAGTTGGGTTGATTGTGTCGTCAACTTAGTGGATTCTTTGAAAGGGATATCTATCTGTGGGATCACCCAACTACGTGCTGATCACCCACGCACCTCACCACAAAGCATTGTTTATTAGTTCATGTCAAACCAAGTCTGTGTTATTCAGTATGGTCATGATGGCTCTCATCTTTTGTTTAATTTCCCAAACTCAATTTTGATTATAATGCATGCCAAGGATCCATAGTGGTTCATGATTCAGCAGTTTGATTATTATAGAAGCGTTGGTTAGACAGTGATAGTAATTGTTTATATGCTACAACACAAAAGACTGTGTAATATACAAATTCATATCATCCATCTCCACAAGTTCTAACAAATCATCCAAACCGTCTCACAAAAACCATTATAATTTTTTTATTAAATTCAAGTTAGTTGTGAGACTGGCCGTCCATAGTGGACCAAATGCGACAAGAATGTTGGTGAACGAAGAAAATGAAGCATAAATAAAATTAGTAATTCACGTTGGATGGTCTTAAGTTAAAGGAATTTTTTCTCAACCTTTTGGCGGTAAAAATAGTGAACCAGTGGGCCAGCAAAAATGTAGTGGTTCATCTGATTTCATACCTTCTAGTTAAAAACCGTTCAGTCCACCCCAAACTAGAAGAGTCTGTAACTGGTTTGGTGGTTCGAATCACTTATTTCCATTGGATTACAACTAATGCATAGTAAACGAAAGAAAAAGTAATTCATACATTTATCGCGCTTTTTTTATTTATGAAAATAGTCCGTGACATTTTAATCATTCGTTGAGAGATTTCGAACTGCATTAAGAATGAACACAAATTCTTCATCGATCGAATGGAACAAATGTGTCAATAATTCCTCCATATCTGAGTACGGTTAACCTCTAAATCTGATACAATAATCGCTTATATACATGGTATTAGTAAACATAATTTCCACCGTGCAAGTTGTAGTAGGCATGTTTTCCTCATGGACCGGCGATTAACTGCTTTTAGAAGAAGAGCAACACCACATGGAGATCTGCCATTGCCATGGACGACTGTGGTGCAGTGGCCGGCCGGTTGGAGATGTTGATGCCCACAAACCAAAAGAAGATAAAAATCACAATCATTAAAGCTTTACACTCCAAAATATGACACATTTTGTATCTTAATTTAGCATCACTTCGTCACTGCAAGTACCAACCTTTCTTGTCTGGTCTCTTTCATGTTCGGTTTATCAATGGGAGGAGGTCACCAATAATTTGAACTTTCATTTGCTTTTGGTTTTTTTTAAGCCAATTTTAACAACAATTTGCACTAGACAAACACAGTGTTAGGTGTACATAGCTGATGTGCAAAACTTGTGATTTCCTTTTCATACTAAGAAAAAAAAAAAATAGTTTGGTTCTGTTGTTCACATGATGCATAAACATAACTATTTTTAACTCGTTAGTTACTTATGTTGTCCACTTGCATTTACATACTGTTTACTTGTGATTTTGGTTTTGTTCAATGAGCAAACAATTTATGTTCTGTAATTCTGAGACGAATGTGGTGACTGGAAATTTAGTGATTACGGAAAAAACAAAAGTTTAGTTGTAAAGAAAATATTGATGGCGCCAAAGTGTATTAACTATTAAGGTTCCTTTTACAAATTTATTAAAGATCCCTTGACAATTGGGCCTATGCTCGTTTGAGAAACAATGAAACCAGAAATGAAATGAGCCCAAGCCCAAAAAATAATTAGAGGACTTTTCCCTATGTTTAACAAGATAGGTCCATCAACAACCTAAAGTGTAAAGGAGTAAAGGACAGCCAATGGCCCATTACCATTGATTTTCCCTTTTGGCCAATGTTCAAGCCATAAATCCATGTTACCTAGTGATGGGCTGATGGCCCGTTAACATTTATTTTGCCTTTCGCCCGAAAAACAATTTCACCTATTCAATATTTCATTGGGTAAATAAATGATTGAAGAAAAATCAAAACAAAAAATATATAAAAAATCGAGATAAAACGGATTAAACGGATAAAATAACAATATCCACAATCTATCCCATGCTAGTGTGAGTTGGATAGGATAATAGCATATTAAGAAGTTTGGATTGTCATTCCTGTATGTAATTAACTTTACTTTATATAGGTAAGATGGTAACCACTTACAAATTAAAGTCCCAGGTCTTTATTTTCCAAATATAAGATATTACCAACATGAACGCTAATGGATGGCTACTAAGGAAATATCATTTGTTGGTTCCATTTGCAAATGTTACTTCAACAACATTTCTAGAAATGCAAATGATTAATGTTTTTAGAATGCCGGATTAAGAAGTGTATAGTTATCAACACTCATTTTAGATCCCGATCAACGAAACATCAACAAGTACAAAAAAGAACGAAAGAGAATCCATAAAGACGAAGAGAAGAACATAATTAACAACATTAATATATGTTTTCTTGAATACATGAAGAAAAAGAAGAAGAAAAAAAAACACCAATCCGTAAATAAGAAGGGATATAACGCAACATACAGCCCTTGATCCTCTGCAAATCCGCCCAACAAACCCCTCCTAGAAGAAGCAGAAAAAAGGACCTTAAAATTTCACAAATTCAGAACTGATAAAGGCAACAGCTTCCATCATCACTCCTTGCAGTTTGGATCAAAGTCACCCGCTTTTGGATCTAACTGTAGAAAGTCCCGCTCTCCATGGCATCCTTGTTGGCATCGCCAAGAGCAGCCTCGTTCAAGTACTGGTCAGCCAACTGCACTCTCTTCACATTGTCTTGCTCCTGCACCAGCATGTTCCCGTACCCCATCAGCGTCTCCAATGTCATCGTCGGCTGCTCGAACGTCGGCGGCGGGTCCTTGGAGTTCACCAGCTTCTTCCCGATCGTGTCCACTCCCACTCCGGAGATCCACTTCCTCACCTCGTCGTCGTACACCCTGGCCCTCAGCGCCCCGAAGAAATCTGCACCCACACAAATCGTCACAACATTCGTTAATATGGTATCAGAGTCTTTAACTAGAGATAGAGTGTGTCAATTAGACTGGATTCATAGATTAGTGAATTGGATTGGATTCATGGATATAAATCCTAATTGCCATCTCTAACTAGAAATCATGGTTTCTCACGACTCCAAAAAAATCAACAACGATTTTAGCATAAAATACAGTAAAAGTTAAAATACTGTACCGATGGATTGGCCGGGGAAGGCGTCGACGAGCTTGACGATGTCGTCCTTAGGGACATTGTCGGTCCTGAAGATACCGGTACATACTCCGATTCGGTCTTCTCTAGTCGGGGCCCAGTAGAACTTCTCCATACGCCCGTCACGGATGAGAGGCGCGTAGAGGGTGGAGAAATCGTTTCCGGTGACGATGATGGGGACACGGGCGTTCTCCTCCTTGTTGTACATGCCGGGGAGCTGGACGTTGGTGGGCGCGTCGGCGATGTTCATGAGGGTGGCGTTGACCATCTGGTTGTTGACCGTGTACTGGGTGGTCCCGCCCATACGGCCGGCACCGGCGTCGAGATCGTTGATGAAGAGGCAGCACATTTTCCCCTTCTTGATGATGTCGGCGGCCTCACGGTACCTCTGCCTGATCAGCTTCGCTGGCTCTCCGGCGTTCCCGCTCTCCAACTCTCCGGCGCTCATCATGATTGGGCTGGTTGTACAAATTTCCACATTAGCTACATTAATTAACTAGGAACAAGAGACATATATGTTTGTCAGTTTGTGGAAATGAGGCGGTGGCCTCACTTGATTCCCATCTTGGCGAAGACGAGCTCAGCTTGGAAGGATTTTCCTTGACCTTTGCCTCCCCACACACCCAAGATCAGGGGAACCTGTAGGCAGAGCAAATCAGAAGGTCCAAATTTTGATCGAATGAGTGTTGGAACCAAATAAGGGAATCGATCCAAGGCTGTGGGGGATTTAGTAAGGATGGAGAGTTACCTTAATGTTAGGGAGGTTCAAGAAGTTCTTGGTGATGTGGACGACGAGCTTGTCCATGAAAGCAGGGGCAATGTAGAGACCACCCATGGTGTTGTCAAAATCGTATCTGCACACATATAACACAACCAACTATCAGTTACAATGACCACTTGTTTCAGTTCTCGAATTACGATACTCTTATTAGTTAATACCGTGAAAAACTAACCGGTAATTTCGATCACACAAGGCTCTCATAACATGTCCAGAGATGACAAAAACGGTCCAAAATTGGGTAATGGGTATTGTTCAAACCCAACTTATTATTAGTCAAACCAAATTTGAGTAGTTTTACTTTTGGGGTATACACATACCCTATTTTTCATTTAGATCTAAATTGGATCCATAGTATTAGAATTACAAAACAAAATGAATACCCGATTATAATGTTTTTGTTTTGTTTTAAAACAAATATAAATGTGGAGACACCTATATTAAAGGGGTATAATGGGTTGAATATGATTAATAAAATTGTTGATATTGTGTTTTGTATATACAATCATCTAGACCAACTAGACACATTTGTGTCTAGTCCAAATGAATTGACCCAAATGGAAGTAAATCCAAACTCAATTCAAACCCAAAACCACTTAGAATACATATGGGTACATTTGGGTCAGACCTAACACTCATATGTGTCACGATAATTGGGTTAAATTACCCTACAAGTCAACCATTTTTATGTCTAACCATATCAAGAACTAGTTGATTATAATAACTCAAGTTATTAGAAAAAAAATTAATAATGAATCATATATCACTTACTAACAAATAATACAGTTAATACTACTAAGATCCAAGCGATTTGTTCCTCTGTCTCCCTCCTTAGACCATAGAGAGTAAACATCTTAATTCAATTCCCCAAATATATCCTAGGCTTACTCCAAACACTACAACACTTACACGAGAATATAGACAAGTACATAAACATGCAGATTATTGTATTCATTAAAAGAAAACATGCAGATTGTCTCTTACCCTAAACGTTTAGACATTTAGCATAGAGATGATTGCCGTAAACAGAAGTAAAGTCCATTCAAACATAAATTTGCAACGTTACCTAGATAGATTAGCCACCAAAATAGGCGAGAGACAAGTCTTGAACAAAAAGGCAAACATAGAAAGAAAGAAGAGAAAAAGAAGAAAAAAACAGAGTAATTAGTGGAAGTAGAGGATTTACGTACGTTCGGAGTCCCTTGCTGATGTAGTCGTAGGAGCTCATGACGGCGTAGTGAGTTCCGGCCATCTGGGGAGCCTGGAAGAGACTGTCCACCATACCTTTTCCCCTGGTGATGTCCTGCTGGTCGTCGGACATGTCCGTCGCCAGGTGTCCCCATCTGTCCTTATCCGTCTGCTTCTCCTCGTCCACGTCCTCAGGGACAGCCGCCGCGACCACCTTGAACCCGGACTTGGGGAACGACCTTACTCCTCCCCCCAATTTCTTCAGGGTCGACCCGAAGAAAGCCGCGGTCGGCACCGATGACCCGGCACCCGACCCGTTCAAAGCCAACTGTAAATCAAATCAAACCAAACCACGTACCCACATCGTAATTAGTCGGACTCTACTTAATTCACTAACAGAGTGGTAAGGAAGTAAGAAGAGAATGGTACCGGAGCCCGGTTGACGGCGCCGACGGTGGAGATGGCGGTTGCGGCCATGATTTGGAGTGAGTGAGTGAACTTGTTGGAGATTGAGAGCTCTGGGGAACCAGTGATGAGGAGGGGATGAAGTGAGGAACTATATAGTGGGAGTACGAGTGATCAGGAAATTGGGTAATTTTGAGGATTGGCTTAGGGAGGAAGGGAGATTGGTAACGTCCACACGATGAAGATTGGTTAGCTGCCACATTGGCAGACCAGGACAACCACCCGCTTCGGGGTAGAGCCTCTGTTTCTGAGCGGGTGTGTGGATTTTGTGTGCTCTCTTTGCCACAATTAATGAATCCTTTTTCCGGTAATTCTTCTTCCCTTTTTCGAATATTTGCCACACGATGGATTATATGGATGACGAGAATTATTGGTCGTTATTTTGGTTGGGTTGTGATTTCTAAGGTGGTAACCCTCTGTTTTTCCCCTGTTTTGTTTCAATACTTTTGTCTGGTTGTGTCGAAATAATTTCCAAGTTTGGTTTCCATTGGAGGATTAGATTCCATTATCGGGCCCGTATTAACATTTTAATTTGCTTGTTTTTTCGAATATTTGCTTGTTTTTCTGGTTGCCATTTATCGAAAGGAGGACCAATTTGGTGGAAGATAACGACCAGGGAAAATGTGTTGGTACTTGGTAGAAGGTTTGGGCCATTTGTATCGATGCGGAGAAACGAGCTTCGGGGCAAGGACAGAAGATGGGAGGCCCAAACCCAGTATTCTAGAAAGGCCCAAACCAATAGACAATTTTCGTTCTGTGGAATTGGCGAAGAACACCCTTCAAGTCGCAACTTCAGGACAAACTTCTAACTAGTAACTTCTCTCAGGTTGCATTAAGGTAGATCGATCAGGGCATCATCCTATATCTACTACTTCAATCAAATGAAGGAGAGAGCTTGCTAAGCATGTTCATAATTAACTTAGGATTATATATGTATCATTAGAGTTGATCCCCTAAGTTAGCAAAACCAACTAATTCACATGACATCTCAGAAAGGTTTTTCCATGATCTCAATCATAACTCTCAAGTCATGTCATATTATCCAAGATGACAACTTGTAGTTGACCACTTTGCTAAACCTGATCAAAGACTCCATACCGATTCACATTGCTCATCATTTCATTGCCACACTGTAAAGTAATAATTCTTATATGTTCAACTAAAAATTGAACGAGTTTTCATAATGTTGGCTTCTGCTAAAAAATACAAACTCAAAATCACCAACAGATTCAACCCACACAAGAATTTAACGTTGGTCATATATGAAATAACACTACAAACTAGAGTAAATAATAAGAATTATACAAAACAAAGGATTACTTATGTTTGTTAGTGGTGGTGATGACAGCTCAAACATGATCAACAGGGAACTGGAAAACAATTGCAAAGCTGATTCACCACCACCCAGGCACCCACCCACTTCTTCATATCGAAATTGCTTACCTGGTTCTACGAGGATAGGCTGCTCTATGCATGCAAGAAATCATAGGCAAGGTAGTAGGATGGCAGAGCTGGCAAGCAACCATAGCCACCTACAAACAAGATTTGGAACAGAACAACATACAGAATCATGATCACAGGTCTATTGATAGAGAAAGACAATTTCATCGTTCAACTCGAAAACCTGGAACAACCTTGGAACAGTTATGAAAGGACAGAAAGTTGCCGTTGAAAACTGGCAGTCTTTGTCTCCTCCTCCAGTTGCTTTTATTTCTAGAGCCGTGAAGCATACAAGAATTACCACGGAACGAACGGTGGAAAGGAACATTGTTCAAAAAAGTTGTAAGCTCGAAGGACTGTCGCTTATTAGGTAGGTGGGTTGAACCTGATAAAAATGTAACATTAAGAAAAGGCTTAATCAAGAAGGATTAACTGGTAGTAAATTATAACAAAGCATCAATAACTAAGGGAGATTATTAACCAGTACACCAGAGAAAAGCCACCATTAATCATCAGCTCTACCTTCCAAGTTGCCCGCCTAAGCTATGAATCCTGCATATAAAAACAATATCAAGCCTTCTGCTTTTCTTTTCCTGCAGCCTCAAATGTGAATGAGCCGCAATGCATCGATCCTCTCAACCTTGATTTGACACAAAGGATTAAAATTATAACAGTAACCACCCAACATCAGCGCACTAATAAATCTACTTTTGGTAATAATCAACTACCGACCATTTTCATTTGTTGTGCTCTGCTGAGCTAAGCTGCCTTTTCTGTGCAGCTACTGCCTACTAGCGCAAGAAGAGTTGTAAGAGCATGCACTTATAGCCAAACAAATCACAGATCAGAATCAATCCAACAGAACAATCCAGGAAAACAAGACTGTAGTGAGTTATCTTGGTAGAAATCTCACTGCTGTCACTGTGGGAATATCATTCACGCGGCGCACAACCTGATTGTATACCTCGAATCACCTACCATCACGATTGATCAAACGATCATGGTGGACGAGGTTTACCTTCGAAAGAAGTTTACTGTCATAGAAAAGACTCAAACTCAAGTATCAAACTTTATGCAGATATGCTACAATACTGCAGAATTCTAAAATTCGACCATTTTTTGGTTTTCTCGTCACCTACTGATATTACTAGGCCAAAAGTTTAGATAATTGATACACCACTGTACTTGGCTAAGGCTAATGATGGCTAGTGTTTACAGATAAAGTAGCATTTGAAGCAATCATCGCTCATTTTTAGAGCCCAACTAATGATAGTGATGATTAGGTCTTCCATCAGTGTCTTATTTACAAGAGAATTTTATTGAAATAGAAATGCTCTTTTGTTTGAGGCATTAATATGGAAAGAAAGCATATACCCAATTTGAGAATCGACAAATGTAGCCCATAAAGGGGACCCTAAAGACACCTACTTTTGTGAAAAAGTGAGAATGTCTGTTGGTACAGAAAAAAGGATATACGACCCCTCACTACATGCCTTACTATAAACAGCAAATAAAACAAGTTCCTAAACCAATTCCATTCCACCCTTGGTACCAGGTTTAAAGTTTAAACCCCCTCCACTCGAAGAGAGGTTAGAAAAGGAAAAAAGTGGGAAAACAATGACAGGTCTAGGCTCTTCATGTGGTGCATGCAAGTTCCTAAGAAGAAGGTGCATGATGAAAGAGTGCGTTTTTGCACCTTACTTCAGTTATGATCAGGCTGCAACCCACTTTGCAGCAGTGCACAAAGTTTTTGGGGCCAGCAATGTTTCAAAGCTACTACTTCACTTACCTGTAAACTATCGAGGTGATGCTGCAGTGACTATTGCTTATGAGGCCCGAGCTCGCATGGGGGATCCCATATATGGCTGTGTTTCCTACATCATAGCACTCCAACACCAGGTTTCAAGCTCTTTCTTTGTCTCTTCATGCGTGATCATATCCCTGTAAGAATCAGCTAGAAGAATTTCACTCAGTGTTGGAAAGGAACAAGACTTCACAGACCACCAATCTTACCTATGTGTCTGTCCGCAGGTTTCCAGCTTACAACAGGAGATTGAAATTCTTAGCCACCAAATGGGTTTGAACTCTGTCATTGGGGTTGCTGGCAGCTCTAGTAGTTTGCATGCAAGTTCTTCTGCCTCAAACTGCGAAACACAACTTTCTCCACATCCAAATGCTATAAACACACAGTGCCAACAGAATCACGAAAATATAATGGCTGGAAATCAAGATTTTGACAGCAAGATGATCCCAGAGCTTGCCACTGTGTATGGATGGGAAAATCACAACCCCTTCTGCAACTCTCCCCCATGCAGCTTAGATGACCTCCTTAAAGGAGTTGACATTGAGTTGTTTCCATGTTGGCCTGACAGCAGTAACAATGGCAACTAAGAAGAAGCACCACCTCAGGATCAGAAGCAGTAGATCAGCTTGTATAACAGGAGATTCTTTTGTCGCCATATGTGGGCAAAAGTTTTGTTGTATCTCCATATTTTGTAACTAGAAATGTAGATTGTACAGTATGGTTTTGGGTTTCAAACCAAACGGAACTTCAGTGAATTTCAAAATATCTCACCATCCAGAACAGATCAACTACACAAGTTATCAGTTATCACTTGGCTGTAGCCTGTAGGTGAACGAAATGTCTCTCACTATTTGCATGATCACCAAATATGTACAGCGTACTGTTGCAAGAGCAACGAAGTGCACAATAGAATAAAAAATGCATCGACCTGCTGAAACATCAGTAGAATTCCTTCCATTCGATACAAGATATGTTTAATGGAAAAAAGACAAGGAAAGGATTCTTATTCGGGTAAAAAAGATGGTTCTTCAATCAAAAAAGTTTCTAATCAGAACATGTCATACGGTATAGAATCTACTTGACATAAGCAGCCTTCAACATTGATGAACATGACACGAAAATCAAGCTCTCCAACTGCTGCACCAACTAGTCTCTGATATTCAGCCACACCATCGCCATATGAACTTCGGCAAAGCTTTTAACAATCATGTGTGTTGCAGTTTATGTGGTGACTAAGAAGGTTACATGCTGCTGGTAAAATGACCGAAATTAAATCAGTAAGCAGAGGCACAAGAAGAACAAGCAAATGACAACAACAAAAGAAATCTAAGCCTACCTCAGGCGCACCATTCCCTGGCATTCTGGAACATCTTCAACCACGGGCTAGGGCCTTTCTTGTCTACATTCCAGTTGGTTGGGTACCAGGGGAATTGCCACATTAAGAAGCAACGTTCGGGATGAGGCATCATTGCAAGATGCCGCCCATCAGGTGAGCAAATTGCAGCTACTCCTAATGGAGAACCATTCATATTAAAAGGGTAAGTTTCTGTGGGATTGCCATCATCATCAGCATATCTCACTGGTGCTAAATTCGAATGAATAACTCGATCAAGAACACCATCGTCAGGGAAATATGCCCTCCCCTCGCCATGCGCTGCCCACACTCCCAGTGTACTACCTTCCATTCCTTGGAGCATTATAGCAGGAGAGTCTTGTATGGTCACACTTGTGAACCGGCACTCAAACCGACCAGACTCATTGTGAATAAATCTTGGCTGTGAAGGGTCACCACCAGCACCAAGCACACCACCAACTTGTGGACCAGGGACCCACCCCAAAAGAGCCATGAGCTGGCAACCATTACAAACACCGAGACTGAAAGTATCTGGTCGCTTATAGAACTCCTGGAATTGGGCCAGAAGAGGCTGGTTGAACCGAATTGAGGCGGACCAACCTTTTGCAGAATCAAGCACATCAGCATAGCTAAAACCTCCCACAAACACGATACCCCGGAATTCGCCAAGAGATACGGCTCCTTTGAGAAGATCGGACATAGCTATATCCCATGGTTCAAACCCAGCAGCATAGAGTGCAGCAGACATTTCCCTGTCTCCATTGCTTCCTTCCTCCCGGATTATGGCCACTTTGGGTTTTGAAGTTGCAGAGAGATATTTGTCATCAGTAAAGGATGGGGTGAAAGACAATTTCCACAACGGCTCGTGTCTAAATTTCAAACCTTCCTTCTCTGACTCCACACATGAAGCCAATCTTTGAAACTTCTCAAGCTGAAAACTGGCATCCTCCCACATGTCTCTGAGAAGAGTAGTTTCTTCTTTAAATTGAGTTTGCCCATCAACAATGAGTTCCACCATGGGAGAGGCAGTTACTTGACCAATAATTTCAGCAGTAACACCTCCACTGTTAAGTTTTCCCATTACCTTGTCTAAATTTTGCCTGCTAACCTCAACAATCAGGCCAAGCTCTTCTGCAAATAGGGTCTGGAAGAGACCTTTACCCTGTGACCGCAAGTCCAAAATAAACCCACGATTCCCAGCAAATGCCATTTCTAATGCACAGACAAGTAAGCCACCGTCACTAATGTCATGGCCAGAGGAGATTATTTCATCTGTGATCAGATCTTGGACGCCATCAAAAACCCTTTTCAGGTAGGAAACATCATCTAGATCAGGACATTCATCTCCAATTTGATCAAAAGCTTGAGCAAGGGCAGAACCTCCTAATCGCCGATTTCCCTTGGCCAAGTCAATATGAAGCAAAACACCTTCATTCCCTAACTTCAGATCAGGAGTTACTGTTTTTGTTATGTCGGGACAAGTGACGTAGGTACTAATAAACAGATTACCAGGTGCCTTAACAACCTCACCAGATGCATGCGCAGCCATTGACAAACTGTCCTTGCCTCCATCAATTGCAATACCAAGTTCAATCATGGCTTCTGAAAGTGCCGTTGCAGCATCATACATGTCAGCTCCTTCTCCATCAAGTTTGGCAGCATACATCCAATTCCCACTTGCTTTAACATCAGAAAGAGATGTCACCTTTGCCCACACCAGATTTGTGAGTGCTTCTCCGACAGCCAATCTGGCCATAGCTTTTGGGTTGAGCAAACCTTTAATTGGTTGTTCCCCAATAGAGCAAGCACCTCCAGTGAGGTCTGAATAACTCTGAGCAATGACAGCAACATCAGCAAGTGTAATCTGCAATGGACCGACAGTTTGTTGCTGGGCTACAAGCCCTGTGACACACCTATCAACTTTTGTTGTCAAAAACCGCTTTGAACACACAGATGGAAGACGTAATACCCTCTTCAAGGCATCAAATACAGTGAGCCCAGGAGCAATATTAAGGGGCTCTTGAGCTTTTGCAACCCGGTGGAATTCAAAAGTCTTCTGTGGCATATCGCCAAGAACTTTATCAAGCTCAAGATCTACAGCAGGAATAGGAAGAGGGAGTCCACTAGAACGGGATTTCTCAATAGCTAATTTATCAACTAGAGTAACACGTCCTTCACCACTTATTGTCCCAATAACAGCCATAGACAGCCTTTCCCTATCACAAATCGACTGCAAGAGACTCCGGCTTTCAGGTTTTATTAAGATTGCATCTTGCTCCTGATACTCGGCACCCCATATCTCGAGAACAGACATGGTGTGATCACCAACCACAATTGCCCGGATATCGATCTCAGCCCCCTTCGGATAAATAATTTCTTTCACAACATTGCAGTTCCCACCGGCCCCTTGATCGTGGATGCTAATAATAGGATTCTTGTCCCCCATTTCAATGCAGGCACGCACAACACGATATAGCTTTTGTGCCATCTCAGCATCTCCACGTTGTACGGCATTGAAATCAAGCTCAGCATCATTCTGTCCACTAACCATGCTGGATGCTGCTCCGCCTCCCATGCCGATACGGTAAGCAGGACCTCCAATCTTTACCACTAACATTCCAATATCAGGCTCCCCTTTAGTTATGTGGATATGGTCAATCTGCCCAATTCCGGCACTGAACATAATTGGCTTCAACCATTCTCTCCTCTCCCCACTTGGAAGTCTCATTCCAAATGTTCTAGTGTAACCTTGAATCAAGGGTTCCCCAAATTTGTTTCCATAGTCTGATGCACCGTTGCTAGCATCAATAAGAATCTGCAAGGGTGATGCCAAGTTTGATGGATATGCAAATGAAGGATCTTCCCAAGGTGAATATGATCCCTCTATATTTAGATTTCCGACACAATAGCCAGCGGTAGATGCAACCACGAATGAGCCCCGACCTGTTGCGTGGGTATCCCTGATTCGACCCCCAGCACCTGTCTCAGCTCCAGGGTAAGGTGCCACAGCACAAGGAAAATTATGTGTCTCGGCTGTAAACAAAACATCAAGATCCCGATAAGCTGCTTCCAATGGACAAGGCAAACCAGGCTTCATTGGCCGTAAATGCTTCACTGGGAAACCTCTGATTGCACTAGAGTTGTCCTTGAAGCCAATTACTGAGTTATTTGGATTTGCCTGTAAAGTACTCTTCACAATCTGCATAAGCGTTCTGTTCATAGGTTCTCCATCAATTAAAATTTTTCCAGTGAAAAACCAATGTCTGCTATGCTCACTATTAGACTGTGCAATGTCGAATAACTCCACAGTCGAAGGGTTCCTTTTGATGTCTTCCCTGAACAGCCTGGTATAATACTGTAAATCTTGCTCATCAAACGCTAAACCCATCTCCTGATTGATCTCCTCCAGGGCCTTCCGACCCCTCTCCATAACAGGCACAAAGCGAACTTCCTCGGGAACCAAACTGGTCGTGAAAGAAGTTAACCTCTGAACATAAACACACTCGGTCATTCGATCGTGAACCATGGAAGCAAACTCATCGATTTGATGATCATGTAAAGAACCCTTAGTATACAACAAATACCTCCTGGACCTTTCCATTCTTGTGATCTCAGTTAGTCCACAAGCTTTGCAAACCGAGACAGCATTCGCAGACCAAGCAGTGGTGAAAGACAACCTGGGACCAACCTCGACTATAACAGTACTCAATCCTTCTCTCTTCTTCTTCTCGAGGAAGCTCTGGGTATCCAAATTCTCGGGCTCATACGTTTCCTGAAGAAGCCACCTAAGAACACCAAGCTTGTCGCTGGAAAGCTGGGAAGTGAGCCCAACATTAAAACACTGCTCGGTCTGTAACCCCACAATCTCATTCGACACTTTTGTTTGAACTGACTTGAGCAATTCAAGAGTGGCACTCTCTTGAATAAAGGGTACCCGATAAAAATGGATAATCTCTGGTGCTGGTTCGTCAACCAACCTGGGATGTTCATCAACGGAACTGCTCACGCCCGCGGAAACCAAAGCTCTTGTCTTTTTCGAATTCGAAGAGCATCTCAGTGAAATCGCTTTTCTACCAGATATCCCCACATTAGACTTGTGCCCGGCGCGGAGGGTTCCCAATATCAATTGGTTTCGCCTGTTGAGGGATGAATCTCTGTGTAAGAACAGAGTTTGCCCTTGTATCCCCTGTGGGCAAAATCCACGGCCAAAACAACAAGGTTAATATTAAAATCGTGGAAAGTTCGTCACTTTACTGAATGGAATCCCCCCGAAAGCAGAAACGAGAGTTAATTGGAATTTAAAGACTGGAAAAAACTGGATGCGAAAAACTTACTCCCAAGAACTCAGTAGCCGTTGCGGCTAGCTCTCTCGTGCCAGCCATCTCTGAAAGGGAAGTAAATTCTGTTGTTGATGAGATGAGAAAGTAAAGCGATGGGTTTTAGTGTGGTTTCACATGCAGCAGAGACGCGCCACTTTCAGGCTATTGGCGTCTTCAGTCACCAACTGACCAAAGGGTTTTAGGAAAACCCTAACCTCTCTCTTTTCTTTTCCTCGCGTTTTTTGTTTTCCTATTTTCCAATTCCTTTTTGGGCTAATACCACTACAACACCCGAACTATCCGAAAAATGCCACTTGTGTCCTATTGTTTCCAATATTCCATCTGTGTCCTGAACTATTATTCCGTTAGTGTTGACCGGTGTTGACCGTTAGCATTTAACAGAAAATCCAGTCAGCGTTGACGTGGCATCTGACGTGGAATTTTTATTATAAATTTTTATTTATTTTTTCATCTAAAATAATTAAAATAAGGAAAACAAAATAAAAATGATGGAAAATTACAAAAATAAAAAAATAACTCAAATCAGTCGATACCCATCGACTCACTGGCGACCCTGCTTCTCTTCTCCAGATCGTCGATTCTCTTCTACAGATCGACGATTCACTCCCTCTCCTTAGCAACTCCCCTTCTCCCACCGCCTCCACTAACTCCCTCTCGTTGCTTCTCTACTTCCTCTCTCTCTCTCTCTCTCGACTTCCAATCTGGAACTCTCTGTAAATGGCGGACAGAGCAATTAGGGATTGGAATTGTGGCGGTGGCGTTCAGATTAAGGGCGGCGTTCATCCAGCGGGTCGCCACCTCCGAAGTCCTTGGGCGAGCGCTTGAGAAGCGGAGGCAGCGATTCTTCGTCGTCATCGTCCTCTTCTCCGTCGCTCTTCCCGAAATCGGCAGCTCCGCCCTTGTACACCGTCGTGGCGTAGATGTCGTCGGTCTCTGGTCTGCGAGAGGGTTTGGCTCTGGCTCTCGGCTCCGCCTCGGATTCTGACGAGGAATCGTGAACCACGACGGTGGAGTAGATGTCGGTTGTCGGAGCCGGCGGTTTCCATGACCGGCGAAAAGTGGGCGTATAGATGTGGGTTTGAAGGGGAAACTATGAATTCGTCGGAGCTAGATCTATACTTCTCTCATGGTAGCTATAGATCTCTGGGTTTGGATTGATTTGCGGCTTGCAGAGACTGGGGTCTTGGCTGCTCATTGTTTGAAGCAAATCTGAGAGTGAGAAGGGATATTCTTGTATGATTAATTGAGGAAGATTGTGTGGCGAGAGTTCCTGATTAGGATATCGCTGCCCAGGTTTCCATTTCTCAGTCAAAGGCCGCAACAATTGTGGGCACAAAGTTACTGGGAATGGAGAGGACGAGGGGGAAGAGGAAGAGGTGGTTGGCGACAAAGTTACTGGGAATGGAGAGGAAGAGGGGGAAGAGGAAGATGAAGAAGCGAAGATTGGGTGGGGGTGGGGAGCAAATAATTATTTTTTATTTTAATTTTCTAAGAATTTTTTATTTTACTTATAACTCAATTTTTATTTAATTTGAATTAAAAAATATGAGGTCAATGACGTGGCATCTATGTGGCAGACACATTTTTTGCCACGTCAACAAAAGTCAACTACGCGTTGACCACCGTTTGGTCAACCGTTATCTTTAACGGTCAACGAAATTAACAGGATACAAATGACACAAAGTATCATAGTTCAGGACACAGATGGAATATTTGATACAATAGGATACAAGTGGCATTTTTGTGATAGTTCGGGTGTTGTAGTGGTATTAGCCCTTCCTTTTTATCTGCTGATTCTCCTCCATTCATATAATTTTGTTTTGGAACAGAAAAATATCTCTATTTTGTTCACTCTTTATTTTCTTAGTTCCAAAATTCAAAGCTGGAAATATGATCAAATAAATGGATATAGTTTCATAAAAAAATCAGGGACAGAGCCAGGATTTTTGGGTAGGGGGGCCGAAATTTTTTTTTACAACACAATTTTTGTATAAAAAATATTTAAAATCACAACACAACTCATTCGATATAAATAATTTGATTTGATAATAAACGTGAACCTTTGATTTATCTCTTATCATATAATCACACTATACTTCACCGTGAAAACATGGGGCCGAATTTTTTTCTTTTCGCAACACAATATTTGTATAAAACATACCTAAAATTACAACACAACTCATTCGATATAAATAATATGATTTGATTATACGCGTCTCAACACAATATTTGTATAAAATATACTTGAAATTACAACACAACTCATTCGATGTAAATAATTTGATTTGATTATACCCTTGTTATAAAAACCGAACCGGATCAACGGCCGGGCCAGTAGAACCGTCAAACCAGTTACGATAGCGGTTCGGTTCATTGTTTGAACGGTTATTGATGGACCAAATGGTTTTTCACGGTTCAACATAAAATCAGATGAACCGACACGGTTTAACTGGTCCATTGGTTCACTATTTTAACGAAAAAAAAATATTTTAACATAAACTAAGACCATCAAATCATAACTATTTATTTTATATATGCTTCCTCAACCTTATTGTCGATTTTACATGGCCTACTACCAACTAGAATCGTAATTTTTAATTTGAATTAAAAAATATGGTTTCTTTTGTGAAATGGTTGGAATGATTTATTAGATATTTTCGTGATGATATGAATTTGAACTTGTTTATGGTCAATGATAATTTTATTCTTAAATTAGTGTAATATACAAGCCTTATATGTTATATATCATTAACGGTTCTACCAACGGTTCACCAATGGTTTTGTAACGGTTAACCAGTGAACCCTTAAACCACTAACTTTTCCGGTTCAGTCTCCGATCCGGTTCTGAAAACAGAGGATTATACACTTGAACCTCAACATATGATTTATCTTATGTAACTACACTATATTTCACCGTGAAAACTACATATCCACTATACTAGTATAGAAAGATAATACAAATTATGTGTAAATATTATCATGAATAAATTATCAATTGTCCAAGAACTTTTTTTAAGACTAGGAAAAAATATTGGGAATGGGACATGTATTTACTTAGGAAAAAGTTAAAAAGGGACATAAAAACTAAATAAATTACATGAAAAAGGGTGGTAAAAGAAAAGACTAAGAATAGAGGAAGATAGTGAGTATCGAACCAAGCATTCTTTCAATATTAAGAAGACCAACTTACATTTCAAACCATTTTACCACAAGATAGTTTGTGATCAAGGTCCCAAAGTCATCTTACTAATAATTTGATTCTCAAAATTCTAGGGGGGCCATGGCCCCCCTTCTCCTAAGCTGGCTTCGTCCCTATAAAAAATATATATTGAAAATTAGGGTGCGCCTACGGTGACATGCACTTTTCGGTCGACCTCAGTTAGGATTCGGTCAACCTCATTTGTTGTTTCAGTATAAAAACAGTTTCATGGTGCCTACTTTGGAGATTCATATCATACAATTGGCTAGATGGAATTGAAGGTTAATGGCTTGTTTTGAAGATGGAGTGTCCCTCTACATATTGAAGTGATTGAGAGAACGATAGGAAGTCCAGAAGATCATTTTTGAACCTGATCAAAAGGCTATGCCAAAACTGGGAACCTGCCTGAAAATGGCTAAGTCTGGAAACGTGTTTGTGAAGCCTACTTTGGAGCTCAATTCGAGAAGCATGAACGCGAGTCGAGTCTAGGGGCCTCTACCACATTAAATTAAGTATGTTTTTATGCAAAGTCAAGGCATTGGATGAAAGATTGGATATCTGTAACGCTTCAAACAAAAGGGTCGAAGTTGCTACGAAGGTTGTTTTTCTAGGAGACTTCGAGCACAAGCAAGCTGCCAGAAAAGCAGCCTTGCGAACATTGTCGAACTTGCGGATGTCATTGACCTTGTAGATTCGTTGAACTTTTCAACCTCGTTCAACTCACGGTATCATTGAGCTCCGCGACATTGTCGAACTCGCAACACTTTCTGAATTCGTGACCGCGACATTGTCAAACTTACTCACAAAGTTGTTGGATTTGCCACGGCGCCACCAAAGATAAGTTGTCATTCAGTTTGCTTAAAGGTGTCATGCCTGGAGTAGGGACAAACTTTCACAACGACCCTTGGTTGCCCTCCCTACCATCTTTCTCCCTTTCCTTGTTGGGATAAGCCTCCTTCAGAGTCAGTGATTCGATCTTCCCCGAGAATAGAGGTTGGAATGAGGAAGTTGTTCGCGTTAGTGTGGAGTTGCAATTGGTCCTCAGGATGCCCAAGATAAATGGTTATGAAAGTTTACACACTGATGATGGATGTGCAGGTAAAGTCATTTGTTCATCCTCGGTCGAGGTTGAGGCTCGTGCACTGCTGGAAGCATGCTATAGGGAGTCTTTAGATCATATACCCTGATTGAGATCCTCTCTGATTGCAAACCTTTGGTTGAAGCTTTGAGTAATACTCCATCATCTTGTCCATGGCGGTGACATGCTTTGCTTTCATCTACGGTTTGCATTTTGTCCCAATTGAACTGGATCCACGTCAAGTTCACTAACCATAATCACAACAAGAAGGTTGATTGCGTCGCTAAAAAGGCACGGTGTAACTCGTTACGACCTGATTTGATAACGCTTCTTGACATTATATCTCCTTTGTTGTAAGCCTCCTCCCAACTTATGAGATTGGAATGAATGAAATTGATATTAAAAAAAGAGGAGCTCATAGTCTAAAATCAGCGAATCAGTCACTTCGAGTGGCTCGCGACCAGTCTATTCATTCTCAAGTTGAAAGTGTTGACTGGAAGTGGTTATGGTCAATTTCACTTCCTTCTAACCTTTGTTTCTTTATTTGGAAATGTGGAAAAAGTGAGATTGCGACTCGAGCTCAACTGTTTTCTTGCAAGTGTGCCCGAATCAATATGTACGATTTGTGAGAGTTTTGATGAGTCAATCATGCACTGCCTTTTCCATTTCCATCATGCATCATATACTTGTTTGTCTTCGAGTTTGCTCTCTACCCTTCCTCATGTCGAGACTTCATTTTACGAGTGGATGGTGGACCTTAAAGAGCATATGTCGGAAGATCGTATTAGGAAGATTTTTTGCTGCTTATGGTACATTTGGATTGAACATAACATATGTGTATTTGAGAAAAAGGTTCCTTCCCCCGACAAACGCGGTAAGATTGGCTTAACGTGACTCTCAAAGCATCGAGGAAGCAATGGATTCATCCGTATTTCAATCTCACATACTTCATCATCTTTGTCTTCTCAACCAAGGGGTTCCCATCCACACCCTTCGCCACCACCTGGCCCTTTCCAGAAAACTGTTTACTATGATGGTTCATCTAATTATATTTTACAATTGGCAGCTTATGTGATTACTATTTATAATTTCCACGTGAGGTGTACGATGACAAGGTTGGGTCTCTCTTCTTGTTCCTATCCCATTCAGGTGGAAGCCTGTGCCATTCTTCACTTTGTTACAATAGCAGATCAAGAGAATTGCCCAATAATTGTCTACTCAGACTATCAGACATTGACAATTGCTTTGAGGCTCAATCGGGAACATTGGCCATGGCAATGTCAAGAAATCCTTGAATGCATTCGTTTTATCCTTCTTGTTTCCCATGGATTACTGTGCACTTCGTTCCACGTCGCCTCAGTGTGTTAGTTGATTGGGTGGCTTAGAATGTCCGTTTGGAGTTTGGACCGCATATTAGTGGATTGGATCGTTATTTCCCACATGGCATCCACGTCGCATGACATGCTGATTCATTAACGGTCAATGATGTTGACCGTCTAATTTGATGGAAATTCACGAGCCGGGCCAATTGAGTCTATATGATGCATAGTTGAGGCTATGATGTTAATTTCTGAAACCACATGCCAAAGTTGATTATATGGTCATAGTTCGGATCAGAATAAGGCATTAACCCTTAAATGAAGGGTAAGTTTGGTTTGTAATTTTGTATCAATACGATTCCCCCCCCCCCCACAAGTCCCAAGTGGTTTCCCCCTGCCCCTCAAGGAGAGAGAGAGAGAGAGAGAGAGAGAGAGATTCTCCGGCGGTCGGCAAAGTTGGACGATTTTTCGACGAGGAATTTTTCGGCGACGACAGACTGTATCTTCCGGCGACAACGACGATTTTGTTATGTTTGTCAGACTATATTTTAATGCTTGTAAGTTTGGTTTGTAATTTTGTATCAATACGATTTGTATCGTTATTATTCTTGTTTGAAT
Organism: Linum tenue; assembly: GCA_946122785.1. Taxonomy (NCBI): domain Eukaryota; kingdom Viridiplantae; phylum Streptophyta; class Magnoliopsida; order Malpighiales; family Linaceae; genus Linum; species Linum tenue. The sequence goes on along the minus strand of CAMGYJ010000005.1, from coordinate 7,153,566 downwards.
GTTTTTCTATTTTTTATGTTTTGTATTGTTTGTCGATCTAGTTTGTATAGTTCGTATGTTTTGCATTGTTTGTAAATCGGTTTGTATGTTTTGCCTCTCTAGTTTGTATTGTTTGTATGGTTTGTACTGTTTTTTAGGCCGATTTGTATACTTCGTATTTTTTCATAATTTCCAAATTACCCCTGTCACTAATTAAAAATATCTTCCCACTTTTTAACCGTTATATTGGTGTGTTCAAATCTAAAGACTAGAAAAGGCTTAGTCAAATGACTAAGGACCCCTTAATTATGGTATCCGCTCTCGGGAGTGGAGAGCGGATACGTGTTGTTGGTTGAGTTCTTGTAGTTGTTTTATTTACGTTTTGTTTTGATATTTTTTTTGTTTATGCACGATTTATGCATATAGAAGTGGGGATCAGCCTAATGGTCGAATTTGGTTTCCAACGATCAAATTTCACCAAGGAAACATATTTGATTATGCAGTGGAATTAAAAGTTATTTAATATAAATACTTAGATATAATTTCACTCAAAACCAATTCTTAGTATTTCAATAGGCTTGGATAATATAAAATAATATAAAAAAGATTTGGATAAAAAAAATAGACATTACACTTTGTTTTATGTTTATAATTGTTGTGCATTTGAAGTTTTTATAAGAATTTTTTTTTAGTAGATTGACATGTCCCTTCACATTTTTACTCTGTCCTTCAGGATTTCACATCTTCGTTGTATAACTGGGATCTCAAAGTAGCTTTGTCACAAATAGTTCATCCAAATAATCTTATACACGACAGTAAAAGTCTACTCAATAATAATATTCATGATTAGTGATTTAACCTCATCAACTTTTATTTGCTTTTACTTATCATGACCTAATTAGACCCAAAAATAAACGCCAGTATGATTATATTTTCCGGTTGAGCAATTTGTACAAGGTAACTAACTATATATATTAGAAGATTCACACACATAACAATCACTCAATCAGTTGAAAGTCAAATAACAAAATACGACCGTAATTATCCGCCCGCTAACTTCCATCATACGTAAGAATCCCCAAGACATATCTGATCGCTAGCTAGCTCTTCACTTTGGCTAAGATAGAAGTGCCATGGCGTCAACTACTACAAGTGTTCCATAGTATACTTCCACAAAATTTCTATCCTTTCAATTGACAACTCAGCCAACTAACTGACGATTTCATCAACCACCATTTTGACCATCAACCAAAAAAAACGTGGCAGAAGCAAATTGAAGATAAGAGTTGAAGAAGATTGAGCTGCCAGGATGGCAAAACCTTGATCGGTTTCATCAAAACCGCCTTTGACCAAACAGGAGGAAGGGCTGGGCTGGGCTGATGATCTCTCTTGTTCCTTCGTTGCGTTTCATTTCAGACCTCAGACTGCCCGTTCGAAGCTTAGCTAGCCAGCCACTTGTTAGCCGTTCAGTTTGAAAGACAACAATTTGCTAGCAGTTAAAAAGGAAACATCAGATGTGAACGTTACTGTGAACACACCTTAAATCACGGCAGATTTACCCCTCTGCATCGAGAACAATGAAGCAAAAGAACAGCGAGGTGAAATAACGTTCCCAAACTCACGAGAAGCAACTTTAGATTGGAATAAAGAGGGGGGGAAATGTTGAATTGGCCCTCTCTGTCCCCACTTCGTTCGTGTGACGAATCAAAACTTTGGCCAACCCCCAAGCTAGACATCGTGAGAAATATTCCCGCATGCAAGTTGGCTTAGTGGGAGCCCCAACCCATCCCATGACAAACACAAAGAAAAACACCCATTTCCAGGCAAAGCAAAATCCCAATTGATCAAGAGGTGCAGATGAATCTAACCCAATTTGAGCTTCATTGTCAGTTCATGATAATACTGATACTGACATTGCTTGCATCATTCTTTCTTCTTCAATCAATGTCAAACATGTCATCTATATACACATTCCTTTAACTAAAGCACTGAAACATGTCATCTATATACACATTCCTTGCAATCTCATGAGCCCGAGCTGACGCGAAACCTTATCAGCATGCAGCAAAATCCGACACATGCCGATTACCAAGCAATACGAAAGAACGAAATGACTCAAAAGGGAAGATGTTGATTTGGACCGAGTAAGGGAGTTGTATGTTAATTATTAGCCGACTAACTTTGAACAACAGGGAAAATTCAGGGTGCAAAATACAAAACATGATCCAAGTCCTACTTATCCCACTTGGTTTTCCTTCCTTCTCAGTCAAGCTAACTTTTACAGAAGAAAAAAAAAGACCCAGCAAACCTGCCCACAGAATATACCCCCAAAACTACCAAGTGAACCATTAAAGAAGGGAGATCGATGGAGCTTAGCTGATGACGATTATCAGAAGTTGGCAGGCCGCGGAGCACCCCAGAAGACTTCATGCGGCATTTGGCCATTCCCTAGCAAATTGGGTGGCAAATTGTAAATTGGCGGAGGAGGGAATCCAATCGACCCATGCTGCTGCTGGTGATGATGATCAGTAGCACTACTCATCCCTTCCGGCGAACCAGACCCACCCCCTGAATTCTCATTCCCTTCCCCTCCACTCCCGTTATTATTGTTGTTTACATTCTGATCCCCCTGTACCTGTTGCTGATGATGACGCGATTGCAGCCCATCCGGGCCTGATGGGCCAGGCCCATGGCCCACCTCCTGATCATCCAGCGGCAGCCGCTCGTAGGTCGCGTTACTAAACGTCGCCGCAATGACCATAACTGGGCCGGCAGCAACCAGCGGGCCCACGACCCTCCCTCCCACGACCTGCCCCTGCCCGCCCGCCAGGTAAACGGTCAGCCCCGCCGCCCCGGGCGGCGACGGCGCGGGCAGGAACGAGCCCGACAGCGACAAGATCTCGAAGCTCCCGTGGAGGGCGATGACCCCGCCGGCAGCCGCGGGCTGGCCCAGAGTGACATTCGTTACGACGCCGTTCCCGCTCAGGATCGACACCCCGCGGTGCCGCCGCTGCGCGAACCCGGCCACGCTCTCGGCGATGTCGCTGCCGGAGCCGACTTCGAGGATGTGGCTGCGGAGGGAGTTGGGGCTTTCCTTCGTTATTACCACCGGAGGCTTCGGCTTGTTCTTCGACCCCGCCGGCCGCCCTCTCGGTCTCCGAATCGACGTCGTCCCTCCCCCTGCTCGTCCGCCGCCGCCGCTTCCGCCGCCGCTTCCTTCGCCTCCTCCGCCGTTCCCGCCTCCGGAATCTGGGTTCTCCCTCCTGCTGCTGACATCTGGCTCTTCTACTAGCCCGTGGAGTTGGAGTTGTTGCTGCGGGTCGGGTCGGCGGATTGGAGCGGCGGATCCGAGGCGGTCCATGAGTCCCATGGCGGATTCTTGTGGAGGTGCTGCCGCCACATTCCCAGCCCACCAACGGTTGTGATGATCAGCCATGTAGCTTGAGTAATCGGTGTTCTTCCTTTTCGAGTACTGGATAGATGTAGAGTACTAAATACTGAAATATATAAGCTAGCTGGGTGGGTTTCTTTCTTTCTTTCTTCAGGTAGATCGAGGTCTGCGGCTCTGGGTTGCAAAAGACAGGAAAGGGGTTTGGTATTGGAGGGGTTTGTAAATTAGCTGGGAGGAGAGGAGTGGCGAAGTTTGAATTGAAAGCACATTTGGAATTGGAGATGGATACAAACGAGGATGCAGATAGGTAGAGATAGATAGATATGCACATGGACCAATCCAATGAAAACCTTATCTCCCAGAAAAGAATTTACCGCCTGCAGCTAAAATGACCAAACACAGGAGTGAAATTTCTACCAACTACTGACCTCTTTGAGCTTAATTAGCTTCTCCTCCTGATCGATCTTCTTACTTACTTTGCAGATATGATCCTGTACAACAATGCCCTAACTAAGAAACCCTAGTAAGCTAGCTAGAGCCCATCAATGGATCTGTACTGTTGTTGTTTTGTTCTTTTCCTCTTTATGCAGTCAGATCCAAAGGAGGGGCAGGGAAAGAGTACTTGTTCCTAAAAAAAAACCCACCAACCCAGTAGTACTTGTTCAGAGATCTGACCTAAAAAAACCCACACCAACCAAAACCAAAACCAAAGCGGCAACTTCCTTCTGATATATATACAGGAGAGAGAGAGAGAGAGAGGGGAAGCGTTGAAGTAAAGAAAGGAAGCGCTAGCCTGGGTCGCGGCGAGGTCAATTAGTACGGCTGCTGGAAAAGCAAAGCTCAGAAGAGAGAGTGTGCAGATTTATTTTAAGAATGAGAAGATGAGATTGAGAGATGTACCTTGGGTGTCATCATGGGACAAGAATGGTTTTTGCTTTTTCCTTTCCGGTAGCGACAGCGAGATGGGAACAGTAGTAGTAGATTAGAGGAAGAAGAAGGAGAAAAAGGGAGAGAGGGACTCGCAGGGGAAAAGTGGTGTATATATATTATTTTATTTTCTTCGTGGTTAATTGACGGTGGTGGTGGTGGTGGTGATGATGAGGATGAGTGCGGCAACTGGGCAAAGAGTGAGGGAGGAAGGAGGTTTGTATCTAGTTCAAAGTTTTCCCTTCTCTTTCTCTCTGTCTTTGGGTGGCTAGCTAGCTAGCTTTATGTTCAAGTTTCAAGCTCTTGAGGGGTGAGCCAGGAGCAGATTGAAGAGGCAGGCAGAAGAGAGAGAGAGATGACTGATGAGAGAGGGCCGCTATTCTACAGTCCGTTCTCTTCTCTGCGTCGCTCGCCAACCAAACACATATCTCTACCACCAAAAACCAACCAACATAGCAGGCAGGCACCCATCACGCCCTGCTTTTTAAATGGTTTGACCACTCACCACCTTACTTGTGAGGTGTGCCCATACCTTACCCCCGAAATCTCATCACCAATCTCCAAGGTTTCTTCTGTATGTTCTTTTCTGGAAGTATGAGCGTGCGGTGCGAGACTAAGACATATCCAAATTTGTGAATTTACCCACAACAAGTCTGACTCGATTATATACAACACTTAAAGGGTATTGTTTGTATTGTATTTATAATTTTGGTTAGTTCATATACACTGAGCTATTGGTTTATAGTTCCATATTGTGATTCAATGTTCCTTTCAATTTGGGAAAGTCCACATGGCCTACTAAGTAAGTAGTCATATCTGGAACACGAATGTTATAGTTCAATTTCTTACTCAGTCGTCATAACAAAAATTACTTTCAATATGTTGATCCATTATAGTCCTTTCGTCTCCATTGACCTCAACATCAGAATAATTTTAGTTTTGTGGAAGACTTGTTGTTACATCTTTGGATCAGTCATCATGGCCACCTTACAACAGGGCATGAACGTTGTCAGTCTTTTTGCACACGTTGTATGACATCGAACATAATTCTCTCATCACCCTATAAGGAGGTAACTTATTATTTTCTTAATAAGGATGATATATGTTGTTTTTTTATAGTTTGGCCTCATAGTAAAGAAATTTGAACCTGTGATCTCCAGGTTTAGGAGTAGTGGTATTTCCATTACATTAAACCCTTGTTTTTAATTTGGGTATCAAACGTGTTGTACTATTCGTGATTATTGATTCGATATTTTATTATGTTTAGGTAATTGCAATTATGGATTACAATCTATATTATGTCATTTACCCATTTTGTCATATTGATCCATTGAAGAACTAAACCAAACATTATTTGGCCATCCATACTCTCTTATTTCTCTTAAAATCCCTATCCCTAGCTAGTGTATTCTTGATCGCTTAATTCCTCTCAATTTTCTCTTATACTCTTTTATCCTCCATGTCCGATCTAATTCTCCTCTATCTCTATCCTCCTGTTGCTCAATATCGATCGGATGCATAAATTAATCTTGAGTCTCGCCATTGACCCATGACAACCTTGATCATATGGAGGTCCAAGTTGTCAGGTTGTGATGTATATGATAACGTTTATCATTGATGGAGAACTTGGCCGATGATGATGTGGATGTACACTTCTTTTGGGCTTATCGGTGTAAAGTAGTGTAAACAGACTAGGCCACCGCTTTGCATTTTAGTTGGCTTCGTTTCCTTCTTAGCCCATCTACTCACCCAAGGTATTTGTTTCTTTTTGTGTACAACGGTCAAAGGTCTTTGGTAGAGGAATGAGCTCCGACAAAAAGGAAAAATCGCCAGCAACAAGTGACTGGACAGGGTTTTGATAAACATAACCAAGCCCAAAAGACAACAAAACCAGTGGGCTATTTATTTACTTTTTCTACCACGGGCCGATATTGGATATTCCCTTCTTCCTTCATTCACGAGCCCAAGGCAGCAAAGTTTTCCCCAACAATACCCACGTGGCACGACCTAAGTCGCGAAAGGACAAATCATTATCCATTTGGAAATTCCCTCTCTAGAGAAGAGCGAGAGACTCTCTGTTCTGCTTCTGCTGTCTGCTCAAGCTCTTTTCGGAGGTTAGGAAATCGGGGGAGCAAAGAAGAAAAATGGGTGTTCTTCTCCTGAACAACTCTCTCTGTTCGGCGAAAATCCAAACGAAACCAGCTCTTCCCCTCCTTCCGAAACTTCCTCCAGCGTCAGTTTCACTCTCTCCCTCCCGATCCCAGGTCTCGATTGTTCCCTTTCTACTTCCCTCCGGGAACCACTCTGCTTCCTCTGTTTTTTCCTATCCGAATTCCAATTGGGGTTTCCCCTGTTTCCCGATTTGTTTGTTCCATCAGGTTGTACGAGACTTGGCTAAAACAGGTTTGCTTGCGGTGCTATCTGCTTCTGTCTTCCTATCTGACCCAGCTCTCGCTTACAAGGTGAAGTAAACCTGGTTAAATACTGTGATTTGGGAGTTTGAGAAGGGTGAATTAGCTTGTAACTTGGTAATGCGGGTGTTTATGCAGGGAGGAGGGCCTTACGGCGCTGGAGTGACGAGAGGGCAGGATCTAACGGGCATGGATTTCAGCGGCAAGACTTTGATCAAGCAGGACTTCAAAACTGTACAATTTCGTTGCTGCTGTTTTGTTTTGAAATGTTTCCCCCCATTGAGATGAGAATTTGGAACTGCTATTTGATTGATGGGCTTTTGTTTATTTACGTTGGTCTAGTCGATTCTAAGGCAAGCAAATTTCAAAGGTGCAAAGTTGCTCGGTGCTAGTTTCTTCGATGCTGACTTGACAGGTAAAAGTTTGCTCCCGGAGAGATGTCTCCGAATGCTGGTTTGTTGTTGGGTCGTTGTAGAAACCATGATCATGTTTTAATTTAACTGTTCTTGGATGGGAAAACACAGGGGCTGATCTTTCGGATGCAGACCTTAGATCTGCGGATTTCTCATTGGCCAATGTCACAAAGGTTAAATCTTTCACTTTATACAACCAGTCATTTCAGCTTTGTCCTTCTGAGAATCTTGTGGCTAACAACTTGGAAATGGGTTAACAGGTGAATTTGAGCAATGCTAACCTGGAAGGCGCACTAGCTACAGGCAACACTTCTTTTAGAGGCTCGAATATAACAGGAGCAGGTATGCGGCACCATTGGATTGGTCACATCATGTCATCAGATCTTTAGTGTCTGTTTAAGTCGATGGACTAATGACGATGTCCTTCGCTTATCAGATTTCACAGATGTACCTCTACGGGAAGATCAACGAGAATATCTTTGCAAAGTTGCAGATGGGTAAATATGAAATCATTTCGTGATGCTTCTGCACTAGTTTTGTTCTGTACTTTTGTGTCTGCAATGAACTTAAGTCCCTTTCTTCCAGGGTGAATCCAACAACTGGGAATGCAACACGAGAGACATTGCTTTGCAACTAGTACTCCTTGCCGAAGCACATTGGAAAGGAGGCATCAGCCATCTATCGGCACCATAGAAAGAGTTGCAAATTTCCACCCTTTAAGCTGAGGTTTGGCCATCAACTTGTGTAACTAGTTCACAAGTTCACGTACAAATACCTTAATTCAATTTTGCAACCAAATTTCTCCCTGCATCTTCATCCCTTCCAACTCAATCTCAGGATCACCAACTAAAACTGTGCCGTTCCACATTATACTGCACTATTTCGAACTGGGGGGAATATATGCTGATTGTGATTTGTGATCATATTGGGATGCTTGACGTCATATGCCAGAACATGGCTGAAGAAATGGCAAACATCTTTGCACCGACACATCTGCGTCTTAAATCTATTTGTTCTAATTCTAATGCTAAATGCTCCACTTAGTTGGTGAATACTTTCGACTTAGTGCCATCACTTTAGGTAAAGCAACACAACACCATATTTGGTGGGCGTGAAGTAAACTAATGATGCAGCAAAAAGAACAGTTTTAAAGATGCAAGAAAAAGCTTGCCTTTCCACCTTTCCAATATCAGCCATCAGTCATTGAGCACCTGTCTGTCCAGTAACAATTTCAGGGGAGGAAACTGGGTGAATAGTTATACTGCTACTGTTTCCACATTCCATGAATCTGGAGCACAATTGGTTTGCTATAATTCTACACATTTGAGCACCTCTTATTAATAATTTTTCTACTATATATTCACCCTACTCTCCTTTCGTCGCTTCATCTGTTCTTTCCGAACAACCATTTGCCCACGAAAGAACTCAGCTTGCCGCCTCTAGTCTACTCTACAGTGCTAACAATTTCCCTATCCCCACACCTTCTAACCCTTATCTGCAGAGTCTCACCCCTCATTCTTCCACCACCATTCACAAGATCACTGCATTGCCTTCTTGGCGCCTGCAATCCGAAAACCAAATCAAAACACTCATTCTTGACCACGTAATTGTATGCCATACGTTATCCGCAACGATGCTGTATAAATGTACAGAGAGCTTACCTTAGACCAGTAATCTGGCTCCATTACAACGGACGAGATGACCACTCTGTGCACCGACATAGCCCGAATGAAGTTGGGTCTCCTACATTTCACCGCCGGTTCCATCCTCTTGTAAACCGTCAATGTCCCCCACGTCCCGATGCTCTGCACCTTGTCGAGCATGAACACGATTGGGATGGAGCACGGGTCAGGCCCAGTGGGCCTCGTGTTGAACGTGAACGGACCCTCGCTGAAAGTCCTCCACGTCTTGAACGTCTGCAGCGGTACCTGCAGGTCGTGGACAGCCACCAGGTTCGGGTAGAGCTGGACGGTGTAGCCCCACGAGATGGAGACCGACCAGTTGAGGTGGTGGTCGTAGCCGTAGGATGGCTGCAGTATCCTAGCAGGGTCTGCCTTATACGCCCGGTAGAGTGTCCTCACCGAGGCCAAGTGGTCCTGACCGGGGAAGAGTGGGTCCATTGCGCCGAGATGGTGCAGGGAGATCAATGGCGCCATTGGGTGCGCTGCCAGTAGCCCATATGCACTCCCTCTGATGTCCATCTGTGTACAAAGGTAATTTGATCAAACACCATAAGGTCAGTAAAGGAAACGGTGGAGTACAAATACGTGACCAACTCTGTTAAGTAACCTACCTGGCTGTAATAACTGTAATCAAACAACCCAGAAAGATGAAAAGCAGAGGATTTAAAGAAACCTTTTTCTTTCTGTTTTTTGCCCTGTTCTAACTTTCTAGGTGTCCACTGCCGAGTGCGTGAATGATGGTCCTAATAAAGGACTGTTTTTGTTTATGTTTGATGGTTGAACGTGCATGGAGGACAGAAAACATAGTACATTAAATAAGGACACTATCATTGCCTGCTTTAACTCTGCAGGCCCCTCTTTCATGTGCCCGCTCATTTTTAAATCCCTAAACAACGGGAACATTTGTGTGGCTCTATCGGTCCCTATGTGATGTTACAACTTTAAATACGTAGTATCGCGTATTCACACCATCTTTGAGTAAAATCAATGATTTCAAGGATTCATTATAGTCTTACAACCCAAAATGTAATATCTTGAAGTATGAAATACAGGATTACGCTTTGAAATACTTGTATTTTCAAATACATACTTACCACCGAAACACCTAAGCTTACTCTAACACAAATGTAATTGATGATAAGATTATAAAAAGAAGTTAATTTGGCTGACTTACTCGAGATTAGTCTCAAGTAGGGATGGCAATTTACCCACCCATGGGTAATTTTGCCCAAACCCAAGTAGACCCATTTATTATGGGTAGGATTTGGGTGATGTGTGTATGAGTTTAGGTTAGATATGGATATTATCTAAATGGGTATGAGTTGGATATGGATATCCATTTACTTGAAGGTGTTTTAACTACACATGCAAAAATTGGACCTATTTGTAAAACTTGAAAAGTTTAGGTACCAAAATGTAAGACCAAAAAAAATTAGGTACCAAAACGTAATTTTCCATCGATATTTTGAGGACTTATATGCAAAAAAAAATAAATTTAGGTACTAAATATGCACATCTATTAAGTTTAGGTACCAAACTGTAATTTGTATTTGGGCATAGGTACAAACCCAAATCCATTTGTTAGAAACCCAACCCAACCCAAAGTAAATGGGTATGGGTACAAACTTATCAAACTTTACCCATATCCATATATTTGGATTTCATACCCAACCCAATTAGATTGGATAGTAAAATACCCATGAGTATGGGCAAAATTATCAAGTCCATTGTCCCATATAGTCATTGGTGGGAGGAGGATGAGTCATAAGTCTATTTTCCCGAGAATAACGTCAACTAACTTATGGTTAAGAGGGAGCGTATTTTGAACGGGGAATGGGCCAACGAACAACAATTCCCGTTCAATCGGCTGTTGCCACGTCCCCTCCCAAAACTATAGCACATCCATAATCGCTTTAACTTCTCTGGCACGATTGATGGCCTTTTTGTGGCGCTGGCGGCCCCCCAAAAGGTTAAGCCAAAGAAGAACAGATACCCGATGTTCTCACACGTGTCAATTCCCACCTAAATTTTATATGCTACCGGATTTTACTCCGACTTACCCAACTTTTAACCACGGTCAAACCAAGGCGCAGTTAAGCTAAAAAACAGAGAGAGTTCGGACACGTGTCAAGAGGAGCGGAGAAGACGGAACGTACCTGGTGAAATCCACGGTGAGGGGTGAGGCCCACACCTAACTCGGTGATACAGGCCCAGATCCTCTGATCAGAGCCGTAGAAATAGTGGAAGCGCTCGAGGCAACGGTCCAGATTCTCCACCAGGAGCTCGGCGAGAGGGTAGCTGATGGCGAACCCGCCGCCGCCGAACGCCATCTCGTAGGAGTGCATCAAGGCCTGCTCCACGCTCTCGGAGTTCCCGCCGATGTACCACATCTCGTTGTGGTCGTAGTTGGCCAGCAGGGAGACCAGATTCTCCGGGAAGAAGACGGTGTCGTCGTCGCCCATCACGAACCACCGGACACCTGGCAGTTTGAGGCCGAAGCTGTCGGTGATCGTCCGCGCGATCCGGACGGCGGGTCGGGAGCTGGAGAACCCGAACCGGGTCCATTCGGGCGAGGAGACCCGGGTCGGGGCGGAGTTCGGGGCGGGTGAGGAGTCGGGTCGCTGGTCGTCCTCCAGCCAGACGAAGCCCCGGGTTCGGTTGGGGGACCACCAGACGGAATTGGACTTGCTGCGGTCGTCCCACGTGTCGTTGGAGCCGCTGAGGGCGAAGAGAAGGTGGGAGAGGTTGGTCGGGGAGTTGTTATTAGGGTCCCGACGGCGGTGGTCGGCGGCGGCGGCGTTGTTGCGGGCGATGGAGGAGTGGAGGCGGTGCAAGGCGGCGGTGGGGGTGATTCCGCCGCTCTTGGGGTCGTAGAAGGCGGTGTAGAGGCCGATTGAGATGAAGGACAGGATGAACAGGAGGATGAGGGATTTCCCGACGATGGAGATGAATTGAAACGGCTTGTCGTCGGCCTTGTGCTTCGTCGCTGTCGGGGTCGGCGGCAGCCGATTGTGGATCATTATTGAATCTGAATTGTGTGCACCCCACCTTTGATGTTGGGGTTTGCGGGGATGATGAGAACACGATTAAGACCCAATTGAAACCGATTCTCGACGATTATTTGGCGTTGGATTGAAGAACAGGAGGGATAAGAACATTCACGTAAAGATTGGGAGAGGAGGAAGAGGAGGAAGAAGAAGATGGCGCCGATTTGGGAATGGCAATGCGGTTACAGACACACACATACAGATGTATGTTTTGGTTTGGTTTATTTAAGGATGATTATATTTATGACGTCGCTGTTGGGTCGGGTCAGGAGTTCGGAGCCTTTCCTGGGGAAAACGAAAACCCTTTTTTTAATTGCTTTTGAAATTGAGATTGCCGTGAAAGGACATTGATTGCAAAATTGGAACTATGTTGAAATGGAAGTTTCAGTATTAATTTCTTACTCTTTTATTTTTGGTGAAAATTAATTTCTTACTTCTTTATCTCCCCCAATGTGATCTTATCGGTGGGTTGCAACGTACTTGGTAAGTTTTTTTAACCTCGTAAATTGTAAATCCTAACAAGAGTTATTATTGTCATTTATTACTGTTGTTCCAGAGAAAACCGATAAAATCAACGCGAATTTCTAATCAAAACACACAATTCGTAACGTGAATTCAGAAGTTAGATGTTTAACCAATATGCTTTCAGAGTGAATAATTCACTCCATGAACATTTTTCTTATTTTTGGAAACTTCATCTGTCATCGTATCCTAACTGCATTGAGCAATTGTATTTTGGAGTTTCCAAAAATCAGTAATTGTAAGATGGCGATTGACAGTTTCCAAAAATGCTCGCAGCATTATCTCACTATGTTTTAGAGAAATCAGCGAAACGGGCCCTATCCTTCATTCTCGGCCTGCCAGAATCATCACTCGGGCTGGTTAAGTTTAACCGTCCTGGGCCCATCTATCCAATTTCCTACCGTAATAGTAATAGGCAATCCCCCAGTTGGATTCCCGTTGGGCCTATCCTGGGCCGCCTTCCCTAATTCAATTTTGGTCGTGGCCTGGCCTGGCCAAGCACATACAGATTCCGGCCCTTATCAACACTGGGTCAGTCCTTTGCCTTAAAAAAATAGCCCTGGTATAACTTTGGCATGGTAGTATTAGTATATGGAAAAAGATGAGTAGGCTTTAGTTTGCAATATCTGGACTAAATTCCATATATAAAGAGAATTATCTGGGCTAAACGTCTAAACCTAAATCGTTCAGATTGGAGTCTGTCCGGGGATTGAGACAGGATAATATACTACGTGAACCGTTAATGGATGAAAAATGATAAAAAATTTAAACTATAAAAATTTTTATCTAATCTAAAAATAATAGTTAATAGTTTTGATTCGTCGAAGTCAATCAAAGTACATGAAAAATGATAAAAACGCATACATGTACCATACACCAAGCGTACGCTAATCTTTACCTCATGAAATTATGTTCTCGATCTCATGTGAGCATTCTAATTAATTTTTAGCTAGCTAGGTTGGTTATCCCACCCTAAGCCCTACTGTAATATATATAATATATGTTATAGCGCCAATTGTTTCAACCCTATGAAATCGATTCTGAGGATTAATTTCACTAAATAAGGAGTTAAATAATCACAACTAGTTCTCCATGCAGATTAGATTAGATTAGTGCACATATTGGTTTAGGTCTCTTGAGTGTCATGTCCTAAGTTATCCTCCTCATCAATCACTCTATCTATCTGGTCGGCACTTATATATTAACAAATCAAGGTTAATAATAATAAAATAGATAACTCTCTCACTATCAACACACACACAAAAAAAAAAAAAAAAAAACGAGCCTAGGAAAGAGTCTAGAGAAAGACTTCTGCTTGTTTTTTGCGATTAAGTAGCAGTTTTGAAGCGGCTTTGCATATTCTTAAAATAAGTTCGTACTGTAATAAAAATTAAGGCAACCTAGTTTCATTGGCTAAATTTGTTTTTTTTTTCCTGTACCAAGTTGAGGAAGATCAAGGCCTAAATTATGGGAAGAATACTAACCGTATTTTTTCCAACGTAATTAAATAAAAAAGAAAACGATAAGATCATATATATACGGTAACGATTGGTGCACTCGTAGAGTATACCATATTCAAGTGATCTGATCGTTGGATTTACTTCGTTATACCTCGTAGAGTATACCATTATTTTTTATTAGCTTGATTTTTTATTTTGAATTTAGTGAATCAGATACTGAGATTTATCCATTATAGATTAGGATATGAAATCGTATCTCAAACTGATTTCAATTCATTATGTTGAGAGAAATAGATTACAAGCAGTACCCAAAATATAGTATAATCTATGGTCTACATACTCTACGAATACACCAGTTTCATCCATATATATATATATATATATATATATATATAGTGGCTACTTCGGTGCACTCACTTTTTTGGGTGCATTCAGTGCACCCACCTCTAAAAGTGGTCATAATACATTAAATTTTGAAATTTGATGGGTAGCATTACTCTCATATGATGACATAACACAGAATCACAACTAATCAACCCATTACCCTAACCTATTAACATTCAATTTTGAATCTAAACCCAAAATCCCAAATTGTAAACCCTAACCCTAACCCTAAATTCCTAAACCCTGAATCATTCAAATTAAAGAGAATCTTGAATGATTTTTGTACAAATTCACGTGGTTCTTGTTCATCATACCACAAGGGATGATTGTCATCGTTTTCGCATGAATCGCCTACTCAGAATGACGATTATGAGGCGGGTGCATTCAATGCACCCAAAAAAGTGAGTGCACCGAAGACATAACCATATATATATATATATATATATATATATATATATATATATATATATATATATATATGGGTCACACTCGTATGCGTCAGACACATACTATGCGACAGGATCTATGCACCGTTGATCTAATCTAACGACATTGATTAATACTAATTAATTAATTTATTATTTACAATATTAAAATAATTAGTTGGTCTCATTACTTTTTCATACGTAATATTTAGTACCTATACATATCTTTTCATATCCTTTTATATTTTGTACCTAATTTTTTCTAATTATAACTTAAAACACCCACTTCTCTGTACGACGTCGTTCCTCGGGCCACTCTCGATTCTGCCGCCCTATTCAAACGACGACATTTTCAATGTATCTTCGTCTACGACTCAGCGTTTCTCGACACCCCAACCAATCGCTGCCGTCGACATCGTAATCCGACGGCCGTCTCTCTTCTCCGACTACCCCGCGTCACCATCCCACCGCTGCCTCTCTTGTCCGGCGATCCCATGTTACTACACCAGAACCGACCTCACCGTAATCCACCATCGTCTCTCCTCTCCGGCAACCCTACGTTCCCACCAAAATCCCTCTCCAGGTTAACACGTTGAATCCCACCCCTGCCCAGATCGAATTCCAACCGAACTCCCGCGGCCGTATCAATGACTTCACCAATCGTGACAGCCCCAACTCGCCTCGTTATTCAACCGTCGGAATTCCAAAATCGACGCCGGAGCATCCAAACTACGTCGGAGCATCCAATCGATGGTTGTTGGATCGTGACAGCCCCAACTCAACCTCGTTATTCAACCGTGGGAATTCCAAAATCGACGCCGGAGCATCCAAACTACGTCGGAGCATCCAATCGATGGTTGTTGGATTTTGATGATGATGGTCAAATTTAGGGTTAGCTATGGGTTAGTTTGGATGAACTGATGGTGACGTATGGCCTTTAGATAGTCGAATTGGGATGTTATGGATTCATTAATTCGTGGAACTTTTGTTTATAACTTATTTAATTTTTGGGTGTTGAATTACAAATCTTTACTAAATAAGGTATTATACGAGAAAACATAACGGTAATCATTATTAGAGGACTTCATAGCACATATAATTATTTAAGGGGTGCAAGAAGTAATTATTATTATTAATTTTATCATAATTTATAATGACCGTTAGATTAGATCTACGGTGGAGAATCATGTCGCATAGTATGTGTCTGACGCATACGAGTCGTATCCATATATATATATATATATATATATATATATATATATATATATATATATATATATATATATGGTGGCTTCTATGGTACCCCGGGTGAAATCCAGGGTACCGCATACCTCGAGTATGGAAACTCTATCTAGACCTTGAATTACCAGGATTTTTGTGTCTGATATTATACCCTAACCCTTAATGAGTGAACCGTAGGTCATAATTATCTAAATCATAATCTATAAACCCTAAGATGGTGCATTCCTTTTTGTGCCTATATTTGGATGAATCATAACCGTCGATTATTGTTTCTAATTAAATTAATCTTGGAGTATAAGATTGGGAGAGTTAACACCTAGATTTTGATCTTTAAGTGTTAGAGTATAATATCATGTCCGAAAGATCGGTCAATTCAAGGTCTAGATAGTGTTTTCATACTCAAGGTATGCGGTACCCCGGATTTCACCCAGGGTACCGTAGAACTCGCCATATATATATATATATATGAAAACTTTTGAGCATGTCAGGTAAGAACTGTAGTTGGAAGAGTCAATGATGACTAGATATGATCAAAGGGTACGTTGTGACTGTCTTATTCTTCCATTGGTTAAGCATTTGTTTTTTTTTTTTTTAATAAGCATTTGGAATTGTTTGAAAACGCATTATGTTTTTTTTTTATTGTTATCAGGAACATATATATCGTCGGTTTTGAAGCAAGTGGTTAAAAAAGGGATCATTG
Organism: Linum tenue; assembly: GCA_946122785.1. Lineage (NCBI taxonomy): Eukaryota > Viridiplantae > Streptophyta > Magnoliopsida > Malpighiales > Linaceae > Linum > Linum tenue. Next base: position 7,136,983 of record CAMGYJ010000005.1, on the reverse strand, counting down.
GTTTCTTGTAAGTTGGTCTTAGCGGACATTAGTCCACGGGATTTACAAATTTGAGGCAGATGTCTGTAGCTTGATGGCGCCTCTCTCTCAATAATATAGCAATAATTTGATTTTGCAAATTAAACTATAGTGGACCATACTGGTCCAACAAAATTCACAACAAAAGTAAAGAAAGAAGAAGGCACAAACAAAATTCTAGCATGTCAGATTAAACCCACGCGAGAATGTCAAATAAATACAAAATCTCTTGATCTTGCCGTAACCATTAGAAAGAAGAAAATGAGTTTTGCTTGATATACCCAGTTTGATGGATGAACTCTGGTGATTTCTCGAAGTTGGTGACGAAACAAAGAAGTAAGAAAATTACCTTGGTTAATTAACTATTATTTGATGTAAATTGATCCAATTTCCTAACAGATTTGAACCTTTTGTGTGAATTGCCTAACGTTGGTTGTAGGTTAAAAAATATTTTCTCGAAAAGAAATGAAAACAAATCCCGCCGTAACAATTAATGAAGACACGTTAGTCCTTCTCCGGCTCTCCCGCCATAGCTTCTAGTTCTGGAGACGCAATTATGCTAAGGAAGAAAAAAGAATGCATAATTACTACTTACTGAGTGATCCATTGCCATAAGCAAATGCCAAATGGACGTCTCATTTTTACATTAATTAAGTCAATCACAAAAAAATTAATCACTAATCACTACTTAAATCCAAGACGAAGCCAGCTCGCTCCAATCCATGTTCCTTCGAACACAAATCATTGTCAACTTTTTTTGAAGTTGGGAGAAAAGAAAGAAGGTGTCGGCATATGGATCTTTGTCGTGCTCTTTGGCTCTGCACAGCACATTTCTATACTTCTATTTCATCAAAGGTAATGGGAAACCAAATATTAATAAAAAAAAAAAGATGGTTATATTAATAGAGAACTATACAGGGAAAAGCTGAACTCCAAGCTGGTGCCCTTTCAGTTTAAGTTGGATGCTTGATAATATGTGTGTAACTACCAGGTCAAACCAGTTCTATGATCAATTTGAGTCCATTCAATAATTAAAATTTTAGTTTAGGACAGACTTTTGTTGTTTGTCAACTTCATTGCATCCATCGAATAAGTTAATTTTGGTGGCTGTTCCTTGATCCCCCATGCCCTACTTAATTGGAGATTGGCATTATCAACTAATAATTATATCATAAACAATAATGCATAGTTTACTTAATTAGTCCAGTGGAGCTGGTTTGGTCTCATTCTCTTGAAGCTTTTCGCAAGTATATCCAATCCACCATATGTGCAACTTGCAACATTTTTTTGCAATATTATAGGATAGTCAATGTGCTTAGCAAAAGAAGCTCGAGCAAAGTATACATTGGTAATGTGGGGTTGGAACAAATGCATTTATTTACCATGTAGAATGTTTTAATTAACTTTGAGAGCGGCAATAATCCAAAAAGAATAAAATTGCTTTGTGTTTTAAGATTGATCTATTCTTGTATTAAATGGGCCGATCTATTCAAATCTTGTCATGCAAAAGAGAGAAACTCAAAGCCACCAATCCTTATCGCCTCCATTAGAATTTCACCACATAGATGCGACATCTGCACTTTAGATGATTATATAGTCGCCGATTTACAACCTTTGGATAACGAGAAGACACTCCAACTCGACTGTAAGAACTGGAACCTGACGTAATGGATTTACCAACATAAAGTTCATGTTCAAGAGGTTATATGTTTAATATAATGAAGTAGAATTGTTTGTTTGACTTTCAGGTTTTGACAAGGATATATAGACATCAATTAGTGTTAGAGATCAGATTCTAATTAACAATCACTAGACATACAATTAGCAAACCTCTCCCAAAGCAAAAACAAAAACAATCTCATATATGTAAGTAAAAGTGAAACAAAGACGTTAGATCTTGTTCTCAAGTAGTTGTATGTATGATCAATCTTTGATTAATCATCACGATTAGCATTTTTTTAAAATTATATTATACGTAATGATCAGTACAAATCAAAATTCCATGTGTCTCAGCAAAGCTCCTCCTCCTTCACAAGAGTTTGTCTGGGTCTGATTTAGTCATCACGCAAGAATATATTAGTATTATACTATGTTACACTAGCTAGTATATATAGCTGTTGTTTTCCCTAGCTATCTATCTGGCGCCATAGAATGTGACAAAACGGCCTTTACTACTTTAGCAACTTAGCATTATATGACGTATTTACAATTGTAGTTGAATCTTAACTATTCTTACTCGAATGGAAATAATGTAAGCCTAGAAAGAAACTATCAGCGAGGAAAACTTCAAGACTTTCCAAAAAAAAAAAAAAAAAAAGAAGGAAAAGTTCAAGATGATTCAATATAGTTAAGGAAGTCAATTTAAAAAAATATATTAATTGCTTCATAAAAAAATAAATATATTAATTGACATTATGAAGGGTATACTATACGTTTGCCATAGTTTTGGTAAAAGCTTCCAAGGTCGACGACGTCTAGTCCTCCAATTGTCCCAACTTAATTAAACGTTAGTTTATAGTTTAGTTTTATTAATGAGGTAGGCCATGCAGTCAACAGAACACCTCCCTCATATTCAGCCAAATTAAATCTTGTATATAGTATTGACAGTTGGGTGTTATGAAACATATTTAAATGCCAATTCGATAATGTTATCACTTCATCTTTTGGTACAAGTACAAACCTACGTTATTAAGTTGGATGTTATGAGATCCGAACATGCGTCGTTGAATTGAAAGTATATATATAATTTCATTATATGGTGGCGTCTTCGGTGCACTCACTTTTTTGGGTGTATTCAGTGCACTCACTTCAAAACTGTCATTTTAAACATGCGATTTATGTCAAAATGATGTCAATCGTCACTTATGATGGGATGAACAATAACGACATGAATTTGCACAAAATTCATTGAAGATTTACTTTAATTTGAAAGATTTAGAGTTTAGAGATCTAGGGTTAGGGTTTACAATTTGGGGTTTAGGGATATGACTCAAAATTGGAGGTCTAGGACTTAGGGTAATCCACTAATTAGTTGTTATCATATGTTATATCATCATATTACACTAATTCTACAAATTAAAATTCAAAATCCGACCCCTTAAGACTAGTTGTGCACCGAAGTAGTCACCATATATATAACAATTCTTGTGTGCATCTAATAATCGTAGATAGCGAGAAATTTAACCTGTGAACAGGTGCTTACCTATTGCACATAGAGATTAGAGAGGTTTAATCGTTAAGTACAAAAATTAGTGTTTGACTACTGTTACTCCAAAATGGGTCTGTCAGTAGCTTATCTCCTCAATTAGTTAAAACATACTAGTTAAAGAAGACTGAATTTGTCAACATAAAAGAAAAAGCAAAACAAAGGAGAATAATTAATGAAATAAAAAAAAAATCAGCAGAAGGCCAATCCCTCTCTTTCTCCGGTTCTTCTCTCTATTAATACCCTCTCTCCCCTCTTGACTTTCTTCACCAAAAAAAAGTCTCACCACCAAGACACAGAAAAATTCTCTCCATCATCATGTACTCATCATCATCAAGCGGCCATCAAGTGATGACGAGGTCGAGCACGGACCAAGCCCAGCAATGGATGTGGATGAAGCGCCACCGCACCACCCACTTCCTCGCCGCCGCCGCTACCACCTGGGAAGAGAGAGCCTTCGCGGAGGACGCCTCCAGCGTCCTCAACGGCGGAGGCTGCATTTGGCCCCCGAGGTCCTACGCGTGCAGCTTCTGCCGCCGCGAGTTCCGCTCCGCCCAAGCCCTCGGCGGCCACATGAACGTCCACCGCCGGGACCGCGCTCGTCTCAAGCAACAACAGTGCCACGACGAAGAACAAGAAGACCAAGACGACCATCTTGTCACCACCGCCGCCGCCGCCGCCACTACTGCTACGACGAACTCCTCCCCTAGGGTTTCCTCGTCCTCAATTACCACCGCCAGCAATAATAATAACAACGAGTGTGCAGGTTGGCTGGATCTTGGACTCATGGTCAACGTTGTGGAAAGTAGTAGCGGCGATGAGTTGAGCGGTCATTGCTGTAACGATGTTGAGGCGATTTTGGCCGGTGGGAAGAGGCGGAAGACGACGGCGGCCACCACTACTACTCATTCGCCGGGGGTGACGACATTGTCGCTGTCGATGGGGGCGGCGTCGGAGGGGATGGGGATGTGCACAGATTTGGATCTTGAGCTTAGGCTTTGAGCATGCCTGTGGCTTTAATTACCTTCTACTTCATTTCATTACCATGTTACTGTTTCTAACATATATAATATTATATATCATGATGGAAATTAATCACGTCCAGGACTAGTAGTTTACTAGTTTTAAATCTGTTCTCTTGTTTTATTTCGTTTCCCCGTTTCTTTGTTTCTGATTCTAGTTTCTAGCGGCTTCCTGCAGCGCAGGCTAATCTAATCTAATCTAATTAACTAACTGATGTTTCCTGGGAAGAGCCAATTACTACTGCAAGCTAATTAAGTGAAGCTGGGAGAAGGGCCTAATAACTTCAACTGGCACAGGGGTTGGGTTATAATCAATGAGCTAGGGAACCAAATTTGTGCATGCGAGCTTCTTCATTTGTTTGCCCAAAATAGCAAGGAAACCAGGAGTTTCGTCCTTCTGTCTTCCCCACTGTTAGTCTCTGCATAGTTACCAAACAATAAAAGCCCAAACCTTCCTTCCTATTCTATGTATCCATTACAATATACAAGGCGACGAGGGAAAAGCTCAGAGAGAGAGAGAGAGAGAGAGAGAGAGAGAGAGAGAGAGAGAGACAGGGTGGCCAGACGGGATATGAATTTGACTGTTGCCCTTCAGACAGATCGTTTTTTTTATGGAAAGACAATTGTATCCTGTGGTCCATCAAAGAATATGTTATGTAAGTATTAGAAAAGAAACTGACAGTAGGTCACTTCAGCTACATGCCCAAAAAATGACACATCAACTCCATGCAATGCAAGGCCAGCACTATTACTACCAGCTGGATCCAAAGAATTACCACAAGGCTTTCTCCTACTTTTTTTCCCCCACATTTTATCCACTGTATATATTATGGTTAGTTACTAGCTAGCTACTGCCCAATGCCCATCAAATCACTGCCTGCAGGTCTCCCACAATGGTGCCTGCTGCTTACTCATGTACCCTCTCATTTCTGGCAAATAAAACTGCTTCTTCCTGACTACATCTAATTGTTTCCAACAGTGCATCTTTCAACCCTAGAGGCCAGAGGGCAGGGCGAGTTTATGCTACATTTTAGTGTATAAACAAGGCAAGTTTGCTTAAGAGGTCTGGTAGGATGAATATTGGATAAGATTGCTTCTAAAATTGCTTCTTCCACCACATCTCACTGTTTCCGACGGTGCATGTTTTCAACCTTAGATGCCAGAGGGCAGAGCCGAGTTTAGGCTATACATATACACATACACTCTAGGTATCCCACGTTATTGTGTTTAATTAACTAATTATTAATTTCTTTTATCAGCTACTTCGTCACATGATCGATCGCCGTCTACCGCTGTAGCTCTGATAGCTCTCTCCCAAAATCAGTGGGGAAGCTCCAAAATACACACCTACTCCACAGGGAATCAAAATCCGATTAATTAAACAAGCATATGAAGCAACCTGCATGGCCGGAATAGATGGCTTGATTATACGCTTAAATGTCCGTCCGTCCGTCCGTCCGTCTACATCACATCATCAACACTAGCTAGTATAGTTTATTTCTTTCTTGCGCGTCGCTTTTGTTTAGTTCTTAGCTTAGGGGCTTAAGCGCTATACCCTTTTTTGTACGTTAATTTGTGTTCATTGCTGCTACATTGACACGCTACACGCAATCACACACCAATTAAAACGACCAACCCTTGAAATCTATGGCCGCCTAGCCAACTCTTATCTCCATGTATCCAACCAAGAAGAAGCTCTCTTTCACGAACCCTTGTGTACATTTATGTGCGGACATGATTGTATGCGAGGAGATCAGATGCATGTGTAATGTATAGGGGACATAATGGTGTTGGAACTCTTTCAATGGTTGAACTTATTGGAATGACAAAAATTCTTCTCGATACTCTATATACATAATACTAGCTTCGGACTCGGAACAGGGAAATGCCCGGGGTGGCCAATAATAGTGGGAGTAGATCAGGTGCATAACCTTATGGTCAATAACTATACATAACCCAATAAGAATCCACCACATCAGCGGTCATTTTCTCTTTTGAAAAGTCTTTAATTCTTTTCTCCTTAATCTTTAACGAACGATTTCTCACTCGTTGTAAGTCAGAATTTAATTTTTTTGCACAATTAGATTAGATTAATTGTGTTCTTCAAAATGATATTCACTTTCACATATTTTTGGAATAAAAAAAAGTCATTTTTTTACCAGTCATAAGAGCATATCATATGGTATGAAATGCGTACTATGATGGTATGGGCATATCAAGACTGTAGGATGGTTGAATACATGATAGTAGGAGTATACTAATAACTGTCATTTACAACTTTCAACATTACGTACCACAAGATACCACCACGTACCAGGGTGGTATTGTATGGTATTGTTTGGTTCTGTATTTTGTTCGCCCAGAAATTTGTAGATCCAATAGATCATCATGAACTCGTTCCTTCTTTGCAAAATTATTTCAAAAACGACTTCAAAACGAAGATGATACCATACGATATGTAGTTGGTAACGAGAAGCAATAAAAAAAATTTCTCGACAAATATTGAAACTGGATCTCATTTGTAGAGCACAACAAACTCGTTTCCATCTATGCAAAAAAAAAAAAAATTGAAATCCAAGTTAAAACGAAGTAGATATGAGCAGATTAAGAAAACTAGGGAAAAAGGACTTTTAATTATCCACCATTAGATCTGGAATTTTGGAATGAATGATCCAAATTTAGTTACTCATGTGTGCATAACCATGAGTTAAGCACCGTATCTGGAGCCAATAATAGTTCATGTTTTATGATTGATGTATTTTTTTTCTCTTTATTTTGTTTAATTGATAATGATTGATGTTCTTATTTAAACAAATAACTGTAAAGACGTATCGAATGTCATTGGAAATATTTATTTTAAGTTTTTTAATAATAATAAGTTTTCATGTCAGCCGCCACGTGTATGCAGACTGTGTTTTTGTTAACTTTTGACAAAAAAAAAATTAATGGATGAGACGATTTAGTATACAAAAGACAAATCGAAAGTAACGTAATGTAAACGACAATGTCGTTACAAGTTTATATTGCTAGTGGTATTAGCCCTAAATAGTTGAGAAAGTTCCTTTTTTTATTTTCTTATTCAAATAGTGTACTCTTCATATTGGCAAGGAAAACTAAATCCTGTCTTTCAAACATTCCTCAAGAAAGTTCTCTTTCCATTTTGAAATCAACTTTCTAATAGTAAATTTCACCCATGGGTGATCAATTCAATAACGTTAGCCCAAACTGATCAAACAAGTGTAGGGCAACACAATCATCCAAATTAAGGACGATTAGGAAAAAACAATCTGGACCAAACATCCACTTCATGATTAGCTAGCTAGTTAGATATCTCTCTCTTTTCTGTCTCTCTCTTTTTTTTTTTTGTCTTGAAGTAATATCAGCTACTCCAGAATACACGGCGAGTTTCTCTGTGAGAGGGATCAGTCGACGTTCGTGGGGTCCGGCGTAGTCGCTGGTTGCTTCTTCCAAAGTTTACTCACAGAGGCAAGTTGATGAAACATCGGCTTTGACTTAATGTGGCCTAACCCTACATCTACACATATGCAGCTTTCGCCTCGGCCCGAGAAGGAAGAAAGGAAGGCGCACAGTGCTGCAATTGCTACAATATGCCTGCCTCTGCCTCTGCCTCTGCCAGGGGAATTTAAGTTCCCCACCGAATAAAAAACAGAGCTTTTCCCATTCCTCTGTTTTCGCTTTACATACATAATAAATATTTCCATCTCCCCAAAATTCCCTTTTGGGCATGGGTGAATTCAAGAACATGTGTAATTCTGGTTGTGCTGGAGCTCTCACCATGGATCCATTAGTGAATTGAGACTATTATATATATTCAGATGAGATGGGTCACAATCTTAGATCTAAATGACCCCTTTTTCTCTCCCTGGACATACGTGGGGTTCCTGATGGGGAGAGATGCAGAGAGAGAGAGATGTACAAAAGGGAAATTGAGGGTTGGTTACTTTGGGTTTCTAACAAGTACCAGGTTTGTGTAAGTAGAGAAGTTAATTTTGGTTGGTTGGGAATTATAGGTTGCGTTTCGAGGTGAAGAGTGTGAACTGTGCTAATCAATGGAAGGGATCATTGGAGTTGAAGAAAGTGCAATAAGAAGGGAAGGCAGCTAGGAAGGATAGAGATACCAAGTGAAAGAGAGAGGCTTTTAATCCTTTTGATTGGAGGGTGCACATGGGCGCAGTCTAGGGTGTGGTATGATTAAAACTAGTTCGGTTAATGGAATCAAAATCATAAAATCGTTAATGTGCTCTTATCCGCAAAACCAAACATTGAAAAAATTGTATATCAAAACAGATAAGAGAAGGAGGTTATTATCACTTATTTTCGTGATTTGTTTTGTATTTTCCGTCTTTTCCTAAGTATTTAATATAATGATTTTCTTTGCTAAAACATATTTTTCATATAATGATTTTTCGGTAGTGTAATAGGATATAACAAAAATGGGGAAACACTATGAAACTAGTTACCCGAGATCGGAAACGGTTTCATACTTTGCTACAATAAAAACTAGGACATTGTTGTGTGACTGAGTAGATCTAGGTAGTTGATCAACAAAAAGGTAGAATTCTGGTTAAGCGCGAAGAGAAAATGGTCGATCAAGTTTTCACAAGACCACAACCAGTTGGTAGGTTAGCCTTGAGCCCTTGAGCCCTTAACCGTTATCAAAATTAATGAAAACTTACATATATAACCATCTATGTAATTTTAACATTCATAAAAATCATCAAAACATAATCTCACGGTGTTGAAGTTCATCGAAGAAGAAACGTTCGATGGGTGAACAAGATCGACAATTTGACCTACTCAATCGATTGACTGATTTTGTGATGATATCTTTCAACCGACTTGTCTAGACACTATACCGATTTTAATAACCCACAAATTAATGCTATTTATAAATGAATATCAATTAATAATGCTGAATAAAAATCGTAGTTGAGATAATTTATTAAATAATATAACTAATTGTTCCGGTCAAGTGACCGGTTCCATGCTAATGAATGATAATAATATACTTGCAGCCTCAATCATCCAATGAAAAAAATTCGTAATGATAATGAAATTGACAAAATAAAAATTCAACATAACATAATCTAACATTAAATACATCCAAAGTAGTATGAACAGTGAATACAAAACTTATGGAAGATGACATGTCTTAGCTTATCTGCAAGACTGCAATATATTAAGCTTTATGAATAATGAAATAATATTTATAAATTTAGAACAAAGTCTCATTAAAAAAACCTTGGCCCATGAAGAAAGCCCGAGAGAAACTCAAATCGAAATTGCGTCCAATACACTTCATCCAAAAAAACATTCGAGTCCAATACAGAAACACAAAGCTATTGAAGGATTCGTCGACTTGGTTGGAAACCCGAAAAGCATTAGAAAAAATCGTTTTCCTTTGAGAATTGTGTCCGCAACCACTTCCTGTTGGACAAATATCATCGTTAGTTGATGCTACTGGAACTAAACACTGGTGATTAACTATCCAAATTCGTATATAGTCAGTCCAATAGGAATTGCCGATTGCAAATGCCTTATCCTCTTAGTCATCCAAATGCGAACACACGTACCTCAGGGTAAAAAAAATACAGAAATTGCTTGTCCTGCTGGATGCCATTTTCCATTTTTAATTTGCAGGCTAATTTGGGAGGCAGATTGAGACGGGTGAGTAGTTCACAGCCGTTGCCAAATTTGTCATTCTCAGCCAACCCCTGCTCTCGAAGTGCAAGTCCGTTTTATACATGGATTAGAAATCTTTTACCATAGTTCCAAACCACATGAGACTAACTATTGAAGGTCTGAGCATGACAAGAAAAAATTGTGTAGGAAACACTATGAGACCATGGTAAGGATACCGATATGGTGATCCAACACGTGATTTAATCGACTTGTACGATATGATATTAGAATGGTAAAGTCTCGTGTTAGCATCTCAACTGTTAAAATCATCGTCTGTTTGAAAAAGGGAGACGGTTCATTGATTTGGGTGGATATTGTATAGTGGCCAATACAGTTTTGAAGTTCTTCATCAATCTTAATATAATGTGATTAACAAATGAGTGTCGTCGGGATTCAAACAAAAGGTTTTTCTATCAATAAATGTCATGTGCTTAACAAATGCTCTGATATCATGTGAAGAACTAATTGTTTTCAATGACTCGGATTGTTGAGTGAGATTCAGTTATGGTTCTTAATATTGTGGAATATTTTTTATGCATAGAGTTGTGAGAAATTTTCATGATAACTGATATGGATAGCAGGATAGGGAATGGTTTATGGCTTTATGCATGACTGATAAACAATTCCAATATTATATTAATCAACTATATAGAATAATTTGTAATCTATTTTACAGCCATGAAACGCGGTTTACCAACCATTTTTATGTTGATCTACCGTCAAACCTAAAACCTAAATGTTTGGGTCGACGTTTTCCCGTCGAATCCAATTGTGAAAATGAATTGCTTTCATGCATGTGCTGTATATATCGGTATAGGTTGGATTGAGACTTAGCATCGAACTGGAGCTCGACCGGTAACACTAAACATCAGTCGGTGGACACCTGATGAAACTGACGAGGCGACAATAAGCTAGCTTTCTGTTTTGTCTGACTAAAGCCGGACAGAAATGGCCATTTGCAACTTGTGGTTGGAACCGCCCTCAGATACTATTATTGGCCCCCAGAGTCGATCGATTTCAACTTCTAATCGGTATTACTACGGCTACGTGAGTCGTACGTGACCGTTGGTGATTATAGTTGTTACCATCATGTTAGCAATACTAGTACAGTTGTAATTATATATTGTTTAATTTTACAACGGTACGCAATTATAGTTGTAGTTACGATTTTTACAGTTATAGTCGGGTTTTTTTTATTTATTGTTGAAGAATAATCACAACTCTGATAAATCTACTACAACTCATGATTAGCATGATGCTAATTCGAGTACGTGTCCGCTCTTTGGACATGACCTGACCCCTGCTTTTAGTGCCCAAAGGAAGCCAAGCCACCAAACTCCTCGTACCGGTGGGTAGCAGAAAGAGAGAGCACAATTAGAAATGAACTTCCCCAGTTAATCACTCCACTCCTCTCGCGCTTGCGCAACGTCAAATGACAAACACAAACACAAGAAAATAAAAAACCTCAAGTGCATGCCCCCATTTTTTAAATTTTGCCTTCTTTCTCTCCTTTCCTTTCCCTACCTTAGTTTCTTGATAAGGATTTGATGATGAGGAATCCATCTCCATGTGTAACGCTCGTCCTTTATATTTACACAAAAAAGTTACGTGTCCAATTCACGCTTCCATTCTATATATACCCTCCTCTTCCTCTTCCACTTCCACATCCACCAAACCAAATCCTCTCTCGACCCTTAAATTCCTCTCCTCCAATCGCACAACAGATCCCATTCTCTCTTTCTTCCGTAAGATCCCAATGGCGACTGCCAACGGCCACTCCCCGCCGGCCTCCAGATGGTCTCTCCACGGCATGACCGCTCTCGTCACCGGCGGCACTCGCGGCATCGGGTAACCAATCACTCACCTACATCTCTATGTTTCAATCTTTTTACGCTGAAAAAATGGTAGCGATCAGATCATGCATGTAAAGAACGTGACGGTGGAAAGAAAGAAAGAAAGAAAGCGAGCGGGGGATCTGTTCTGTTGCGTTGGATGGATCTCATCTACCGATTCACTTCCCCTTTCCATGAGGGGAGGGGACCGAGAATTGAATATCCAACTTCGTGGGCCTGTGCGGGCCGAAGCCCATTCTTCTCCACAATTTAATGGGCAGGCTTGCTGATCTGGGCCTGGGCTTTTCTCTTTTTATTTTCTCAGGAGTGCAACTGTGGAGGAACTAGCTGGGCTGGGGGCCAAGGTCCACACGTGCTCGCGCAACGAGCCCGAGCTCAACGAGTGCCTACAGCAATGGAAAGCAAAGGGCTTCTCCGTTTCCGGGTCGGTCTGCGACGTGTCGTCGGCGTCCGAGAGGGAGAAGCTCGTCCATGAAGTGGCCTCGCTCTACAATGGCGCGCTCAACATCCTCGTAAGTCTTAAGTTTAGCAATTACGTGCTTGCATCGAATGCGTTGGTTAAATTAAATTGGTCGGGTTCTGCGTACACAGGTGAACAACGTTGGGACGAATGTCAGGAAGCCCACAACAGAGTATTCAACGGAAGAATACTTGAGACTGATGTCCGTTAATCTGGAATCATCGTACCATCTCTGCCAGCTGGCACACCCGCTTCTCAAGCAGTCCGGTGCCGGGTCCGTCGTGTTCGTGTCGTCGGTGGGCGGCGTTCTCCACATTGGCAGCGGCTCCATTTATGGCCTCTCCAAAGGTCGTTACGTTTTCCCACGCCAACTGTTCGACGAAATTCCTCACTGACTGCCTCTAAGTATCTAACTGATAATTGTTGGAAAATTTCTCTCTGCATCAGGTGCAATCAATCAGCTGACCAAGAATCTGGCTTGTGAGTGGGCGAAGGACAACATCAGGACCAACTGCGTCGCTCCATGGTACACCAGAACTTCTCTCGTCGAGCATGTAAGTTAATCAATGGCCCTCCCTAACAAACCAACCGCTTTCATGGCCATGGCTATTTCTCTGTTTGTTAATGTTGGGGGATCTGAATTCAGTTTTGGGTTTTGCAGCTGCTGGAGAAGAAGGATTTCTTGCAGCAAATAGTGGCGAGAACGCCGCTCCAGAGGATCGGAGAGCCGAACGAAGTGTCGAGCTTGGTGGGGTTCCTGTGCATGCCGGCGGCTTCCTACATCACCGGACAAGTGATCTCTGTGGATGGAGGAATGACAGTGAATGGCTTCAACCCTCCAATCAACCTAGACTGAGACAAACCGGCAGCGTTTTCTTAATCAAATGTGATTGCTTTCTGTATCTGCAATTCTGCATTGTAGGTATTCTAGGTATATTGGGGATTCAAATTAGCTAGTAATTCCTAGTTTTAATCATTATCTACTGTACACCGCAATTATGAATAAAAAAAAGGTCTCTACGTCAATCTCAGTTGTTTGTTTGGTGGGAAGATGATGATTGGGATGGATGATCCGACTCATTCACCCCATCCTCAAGCAAGCTCATAAATTGAAAGCTGTAATACAAATTTTCATCAGTGAAATGACTCATGAGCGTAGTTGTAACAGAAAGAACTGGAAGTTCATAAATATCTAGCGTATGCACCGGAAATCAAGGACAAGTTGCATCTAGCAGCAAACAACGAATCTTTTTTATAATGTGACAATGACATCATTGGAGTTGCAGGTTCAATGGTTCATTAAAACTCAGTCCTCCTTTGCCCTCATCATATCCATGGCATATTAGCTACTTTTATATTTTGGGTAAATTGCAAGGTTAGTCACTGAAAGTACTAAAAAATTCACGTTTGCTCACTGAAAGTATTTTATTCCACTCGTAGTCACTGAAAATGGCAAAACGCTTCACGTTTGGTCACTCTCCGTTAGTCTCCGTCAGCCTCCATTAACATCGCCAGTATTTTGCTGACATGAATAACAAAATCCTGATTCACTCATTTTTAAACCGCCATGTCAGACCCTTTACATAAACCAACCTCATTCAATCCCTAACCTAACCCGATCCCACACACCACCTGCCATCCTCACCTTCCACCATCGCAACCTTGACGCCGTTCTCCTCCTCATCCTTTGCGAATATCAGCGCCTCCTAGACTGGTCGCTCAACCTTCCTTGCAATCGACCATCGTCTCTCAACCATAAGAAATAACCAACCCCATTTCCCAAATCCAACGTTCAACACAAACAAAACCTAGAAAAGGATGAACAAGAACAAAAAGGTGGGGTGATGGGATTCGGATGTTAACATGAGAAAGCTAGAGAGAAAGCTCTGATTTGGATTTCCCCAAGGGAGTTGATTCGACCGGTCTCCCAGCATTATACGAAACCCTAGGTTGAATAGAGCACTACCCATTCATCGATTTGCCGTTCCGGGTCATTCCCGAGGGAGTCCATCTCTAAACGGTAGTGTAGTTGAGTCGATCGAGCTAGGAGGATACCCAACATCGATCCAAGGAATGGACCTAGGACGATTCAACCCAAGAGAGCTCCCAACCTGTTAAATAGCTAGGTTAGTTAGTTTAATTCTTCTAATCACCATCCTAGGTTGGCTAGATAACGAAACCTAAACCTGAAATAGGGTAAGCTTAGATCCCCGTGGTACGATAAATTTTAATTGCTTGCTTTCCCTATGCTACACCTGATCGGCGGTTATACTTGACCGTCGATTGGGATGTTGTAGTTAGAACGAGTCAAGGTGTCAGGTTTTCCAAGTATAAAACTTCTTATGAATTCTTGTAGAGAGCTCTGTGTACCGGTCATAAAGAGACTATGTCATTAATATGAAACATACCAAGGTTTTCCCCCACACCCGAGGTCATTGTTATGCCAGTTGTATCACTCAATCTCGAAGCCTTGTCCTAATGATTGATTGGTGGGGGGGGGGGGCCATTGTCGGGGAACACAGTCTATTACTCATAAAAGGTTGTTTACTGTTAATCTAGCATTTCGTTTTTGCATTAGTGAGTTGGATCTTGCTTAGCTTGGCTTGTGTTGTGTTTGTGAAGTGTGTGCATGAGGTATATGACCCTGAGCAACCAGACACTTTGGCACCACTCGTGCCACTTTCGATGATTGATTGGGGAAACAGACATGGTATACTTTTCGAGATTCACACAAAATTCTTTGAGGCATCTGTTGATAACGCCAATCTTTTTTACATTCCGCCTCTGCAAATAAAATCAAATCTTCAACAAAGAAAAGATGTGGGAGTCTGAGACCACCTAAGGAGAGAGCTATCGGTTTCCACTCTTTATCCCTCGTTGTTTTTTCGATCTCGTGAGACAATCTCACCTATAGAGCACAAACATATAGTAGGAGAACAGATCTCCTTGTCGAACATCTCGAGGTGGCGATATGAGAGATGTTAGTTTGCCATTCCACAAGATAAGCATCTCATTGTGAACAACTATATAATCTCCATCACTTTATACATTTAAAATATAAATTATACTATCCAAACCAATTATTTAAATTGCTCATTCCCTAAGATGATGGATTATTGGGTACTTAATGATTTGTTAAACTATAGTAAGTAAAAGAATCATAAGTAACCATCCAAACCAACCTCAACTGTTGATTATAATCATGCATAAAAGAAAATAATTAGAGCCACTTCAAAATATGAATGAGATATTTAACGTAATTTTAATAACAAATAACATAACTATCGAGGATCCTAGACTCGCAACAAGTGGCAACACATCTGAAGACATAAAGTATCGTAGATTGACAGCTGATCTAAATAATGAATATAAAGGTTCTCGTTGACTTATATGTCATTAACATGCCACATGTAAGACTTCCCATGTTTTTGTGTGCGGTTGAGAAGTTTTCTTGATAGTCAATAAATACTGACATGTGATCTAAACGTGTGCTAATATCCTCTCGTTACGTGGTCGTTTTTGTTAGCTTAGTGAAACAAATATAGTAACAAGCCAAAAGTATCATATTGGACACCTCGTCCTCTAAATCTTGACCATACTGATTTTCTTACTTCACGCTCATTCGCGCGCGTTATATTAATAAAGACAAAACATTATATCTATATTTTGCAGTAGCTTCTCATTCCCTCTAACAATTTGAGATCATAGTACTTTTGATCCCTTATATATAACAATTAACAACGGTATGAAAACTTTTCTATGATGCTCTTGAGCTTCAAAGATTCCACTCCACAGACTTAAATGTTGGGGAGGATTGTTAACTCCCTGCTCATCGAGCCGTCATGCAGCTCTTTGAGCAATCTAACACTCTTCCAAATTAAGGCTAGGTTGGATGAGCCCACGGGTGGATGGGATATGCACGGGTTAATCGTTGCGGTTAGCAAACTGCACAAACCACCCATTTTGTTTATGATTTATGAGTTATGACTACGGCTGACTAGCCGGTCGCCCGCCAACCACACTAGTTTGGGCTCCGTTAACCAAACACCAAAACATCAGAATCCACAGATGTTTGAAATTCGTAGGATACCGAACGTCAAAACCGGTGGCAAAACCACAGAAATCCAAAAGTAAAAACCACCGCCAGTCCGCAAGGGTAAAAAAAGTTAAAACAACGGAGGAAGGAAGGAAAGACGGTAGTATTGGTTTGAGGGCTAAGATCAGGTGACTAAGGGGGGGTCCCTTAGCCACAAGACTAAGCCAATCTCAACCATTGAACCTCATTAAAATCTAATGGTTCAGATCTATCTAGTTTAATGAAGGGTAATGTGGTAATTACATAATTAATTTATTTAATAATTAAAAAATACATATTGTTATTCTTACCTGTCAGCGCAGCCGTTTCGTTTTTCTGGGAATTCTCCCGGCGGATCCCCAAACCACGCCGCCGTTCCCAGGGAGAAGAAGAATTCTCCTGCTGATGGGAATTAATTGACGACGGCGGCGGAGGAAGCTTCTGGGAATTCTCCCGGCGGATCCCCAAACCACGCCGCCGTTCCCAGGGAGAAGAAGAATTCTCCTGCTGATGGGAATTAATTGACGACGGCGGCGGAGGAAGCTTCCAAAGGCGCCATGGAATTTGGGAATAGGAACTATTTGCTCGCTGATGGGAATTATTTGGGAATAGGAATTACTTGCTCGGAGAGAGAGAGAGAGAGAGAGAGAGAGAGAGAGAGAGAGAGAGAGAGAGAGAGAGAGAGAGAGAGAGAGAGAGAGAGAGAGAGAGTCAACTTTTCCGGCGACGGCGGAGCAGTTTTCCGGCGACCAGAGACGGTGGTGGATGATTTTCCGGCAACAGTATTGAGTTCGTGATGTTTGTAATGTTTATATTACTATTTTGTATACATTGTAATGTTTGTAATGTTTGTTTGTCATGTTTGTTATTTTGTATTGTTTGTATACTTTTATGTTATGATTTGTATACTTTGTATTCATTGGTTTGTTTGTAATGTTTGTAATGTTTGTATACTTTTATGTTATGATTTGTATACTTTGTATTCATTTGTTTGTAATACAAGTTTACCAATCTGTATTGTAAGTAGTGATATTCTGTACGTGTAGTATGCTTTGTACTGTTTGTAATGTTTGTTTGTAATGTTTGTAATGTTTGTTTGCAATGTTTGTAATGTTTGTTATTTTGTAATGTTTGTAATGTTTGTTGGTTTCTTTTGTATTTGTTTGTAATGTTTGTTATTTTTGTCCACATGTTTGTCATTTTTGTCAACCATGTTTGTAATGTTTTTTGCATCACAAATCAATACATATAAAGTATACAAATTATTAGTACTTACAATACAAAGCGAAACATACTAAGAATACAAGCAAAACATACTAAGAATACAAACTGTCAAAGAAAAACATACTAAGAGTACAAACTGTCAAAGAAAAACATACAAACCATACTGTCAAAGAAAAACATACAAACCATACTGACATTTTGTACAAAAATACTAACAATACAAACTAATGTTACAAAACATACAAACTATACAAATCACTGTTCTTCCTTCAGACGACTCTCTCTCCACCGCTGCCGCCGCCGTCGACTCTCTCTCCACCGCTGCCGCCGCTGATTCAATCTACTGCCATCGCCGACGAGCTCGAAATGACCATCAGAGGGTAGATCGATGCAAGATCTACACGGAGACAAGAACCACGCGCCGTGAGGAACCGACATGGAAGGGAGATCTGGAGCGGACGTGAACGCAAAGAAGGGATGGAGAGCGTTGGCGCGGCGGTGGCAGCGGCGGCGTGAGGAACTGTTCTTCTTTCTCTCTCCATCGTCGCCGTCGGCGCTTCTCTCACCGTCGCCGCGCATCTCTCTCTCTCTCTCTCTGTGAACGTGAAAGAAGGAGACGGTTGGAGAGAAATTTTTTTTTTTGGGTGAAGACGGTTGGAGAGAATTGGAGAGGGGAAAAAAGAAAAAATAAATAAAATGAAAATCAGGATTTAATTATTTTTTTAAATTCCAAAACTACCCCTCTGATTAATTGCTAACCCTTCTTTCATCTGGACCATTAGATCTACCCATTCTAATCTAAGGGCTGAGGGGAGCTTAGCCACTTGACTAAGCACCCCCCCTTAGTCACCAGATCCGGACTCTTGGTTTGATCCAACACGTCGTATTACGCGTGGAGGGACGAATGTAACACGAATCTCGTATTTGACAATCTCCGCCACGTGGTGATATCATCCGCAAAATATCATAATCAGAGAAAACGGAAATAAAAGAAAAGTAAAAAACAATATTAGACTCTCCTCCGCCTAGTACAGCACCACATGCGTGTCAGAAAAGGATGGTAGCTCCAACGAACCGTGTTCCGTCCTCATTGGTACACGTACTCACCCTCTCGAAAAGTTCCGGTGCACGTGGTCGATTGTTGTGAGGAGAGAGAGCGATGGACGGCCCAGATTGTTGTGTCCTAGTACTGACCTTTTACTTTCCTGCTGCCCGTATCAACGTCATTCCAACTGGCCATGTCGGATCTCCTCTGCCCCTGCCCTGCCCGTGACGGTGACGGGCACCTGCCCGGAGCCCTTAAAAAAATATTGCAGTGCGGGTCCCACGCACTCCCCCAGGCGAAAAAAGCTTCTTCTTCCTCCTCCCCGCCCCCTCTTTCCCCAACGCCATTTTATTACCCTTCCCCATCTTCCTTTCCGGGGATCTCTCTCTCCTCTCTTCTCTCTTTCGGATCGAATTCGAAGAAAGTGTTTGCGCCTGCTTCTATTCTGTGTTCGAATTTTGAATTTTTTTTGAAGGGGAATTATCCCTAAACATGGCTGGGATTTGCTGTGGATTTGTTGGCGAGAGTGACGCAACGGCTCCGGTGGAGCCGAGCACTAAGGCTTCACGGCGGAGGAGATTGGACCTCCGCACATTCTCCCTTGCTGCGGATTTTTCCGCCGCCTCCGATGACACCAGCCGGAAACAGCGTAAGCTCGTTCCGTCAGCTGGTGCGAGTAGTAGCTCTGCTCCGCGTGATTGCCAGAACGCCGTCGAAAATTCACGGCCGTGCGGCGGCGGGGGAGGCGATTTCGAGGGGAAGGAGCGTGAGGTGAGAAATTCCGTGGAGATTGAATCTGCTCTGAAGCCGGAGGGAAGCTGTGCAGTTCCGACGGCGAAATTCGGATTGACTTCCGTTTGTGGTAGACGGAGGGATATGGAAGATGCGGTTACTGTACAGACAACCTTCGGCCACGTAGGCACTTCCTTCTTCGGCGTTTTCGATGGCCACGGCTGCTCTCATGTACGGGCTTTAATTAATTTTGTGTTCCCTTCGGTTCCAATTTTTTGTTTCGCCGTTTCGTGGTGAACACAGTGGACTAATTTCTAGCGGGTTCCGTCTTTGCTTAGGTCGCTATGAAGTGTAAAGACCGCCTGCACGAGATATTGGAGGAGGAAATCAAGAGCTACGGCCAGGAGAATTCAATCGAATGGAAAGAAACCATGGAGCGGAGCTTCGCCAAGATGGACGGCGAGGTCGGGGACTGGTGCACCGACGAAGCCGCAAAGGCCACCGCTTGCCGTTGCGAGCTCCAGACACCGCAGTGCGACGCCGTTGGTTCCACCGCCGTCGCGGCCGTGGTGACCCCCGACAAAATCGTCGTCTCCAACTGCGGCGATTCCCGTGCCGTCCTTTGCCGTAACGGCGTCGCTGTTCCCCTCTCTTCCGATCATAAGGTAACGGAACTAGAAAAATTGAGCTTTTTCCCTCTGATTCGTTTCCACCTGGATTGTCCAATTTCCGAGGGTTCGTTTCTGATTTCCGGTTAATTCTTTTCAGCCTGACCGGCCGGACGAGTTGCTCCGTATCCAAGCCGCTGGCGGCCGTGTAATTTACTGGGACGGCCCTAGAGTCCTCGGAGTTCTTGCAATGTCGAGAGCAATCGGTAAGATCTGGAGCCAGAGCCATAGCCCCCTTTTCAATCTAAATCTTTTTCGCAGTCCAAAATCCTGTTTCGAGACACGGCTGATTAGAAAAGTTCAATTCTTTTTTCAGGGGACAACTACTTGAAGCCATACGTGATTCCTGAGCCAGAGGTGACCGTCACGGAACGAACAGGAGACGAGGAATGTCTTATCCTAGCCAGCGACGGGTTATGGGACGTGGTGTCAAATGACACCGCCTGCGGAGTGGTTAGGATGTGCCTCCGCGCCCAGAAGCGGCCCTTGCCGGTGGCGGAAGTATCTCCGTCAGGCGATGCCGCCGTGGGGAGCGGCTCCGATAAGGCCTGCTCCGACGCCTCGATGTTACTGACAAAGCTGGCACTAGCTCGGCACAGCACTGACAACGTCAGTGTGGTGGTGGTTGATTTGAGACGCAAGTCCAAAGCTGTAAACCCTTAATTGGGCTCGGATTTAGAATGGAAAAACAAAAAAAGCAATTGGGAATTGGTGGGATAATATATGGAATAGTTACATACGTATGTAGATTAGAACTAGCTTTAGATTTCCCCATATTGGATGTTTGGTTAGCTTTGTGGAAGGAAAAGAAAAAAAAAAGAAAATATGAGATCCAAGTTATTTCCCATCTGTTTTAATTTTTCCTATCCGACTGCTGAAATGTGCAGAATTGGGGTTGGTTTTGGGACAGCGGGAGAATGTATAATATGAAATCAAAGAGTCTCCATTTGTAAAACTGAGAATTGAGTAAATCTTCTGGTCTGTTATCTGTTCGAGCAGCAAGCTCCAATCCAAGCGTATAAAAGAATTTTGGATAGCGATGTTGTGGGCTTTGTGTTCTGCAAATGTTATCTGGAGAATTGGAATTAGTTGAAAACGTGCATTCTGTTTGAGGTGGAGAAATTGTGGTTGAGCTGACAGGAGTCTGGTCAGGGCAATACAAAATAGAAAGAAGGAACCTTAATGGAAGGAGGAATTCGGTCTGCTGGTCTTGTCATTTTGAAATTGTTGCAAGTGCAGATTAGGAGGAGGTGGCGTGGCGAGTTCTTAGACGATGAAGGCGACATCTGAAATTATAATAATGATGATGGGGGAGAGTTGAAAGAAATGGAGGAGGGTTAGTTTAATGGAGGAAGGAGTTGTTAATCAAAGGTGGCGTGGTGGTGATGTGGTAGTTAGGCAGAGAAGGGAGGGGGGGTACGTGTAACGAGCAGAGGGATCCATGCAATGATATTGTAGAACTGGTCTGCTAGCCAGAGAGGAAACCCGACGGGGAGGGAAAAAGGATTAGGAAATCAAATGAGGCAAATGGTTGGCAAGGAGAGGAGATATTATGAGACTGAGAGGATTAGATAATCAGACCCTTCTCTGCTGAGCTGGCTATTGGGAATGAATTTTGATGACATACTATAATAATAATAATAATAATATTATTATTATTGTTTATTTAGAAAATTGATATGAGGGTGGGGTCCAGGTGGGTCGCTGGTGTTAGGCCACTTTTGGGGTATTGCATAGCTGGAGGGCACGGTCGGGTGCATTATTATTAAATTAATGGGCTGTGTTTGTTGATTCCAATTCTTCGACGTGACGTGGAGGGTTAGGGGTGCTGACCACCACGACTTTGACGAGGGGACGACACGTGGGAGGGGAGATGGTGTTGAGTTGAATGTGGGCATCGCTGGGTTTGCAAAAGAAAAGAGTAGATTTGGTCAGATCTTTGATGTGGACTGGACGGACACAAGCACAACACAATTACACAACACACAACATCCTTCCTTGCATGGTCCATGAAACCGTACCAGATATCGTATAGGAAAAGTCAGCAATATGATATTTTATGATAAAACCGTGGTTTAATCGTAGTTCAACCGTTAGACCGGTAAGTACCGTCTACCAATTTAGCCTCCAATACTGGTATTTCGTGGTTGAACCGCCGCTACGGTACGGTTTCATGGACCATACTTCCTTTGTTGGTGTCACTTGCTTTTCACCTTACCTTTGCCTTCTTTCCTTCAGCATTTGCTGCTTAAACTGCCGAAGCTGAGTCTTCAAATTTTTTATTGATTACACGCTGATTACCAATGATGATCACCCACTTAATTTCTTGGTAGCTACTAGGGATGGCAATGGGTCGGGTCGGGGACGGATAGTGCATATCCGTTATCCTACCCAAAGTAGTTCGGGTTTTACCCATACCCATACCCATATGTGAAACGGGTAGAAAATTAAAACCATGCCCATACTCGTTCGGGTTTCGGGTATCCACGGTTATCCATGGGTAACGATTTCTCTTCATAACTCCAACCAATATGTTACCATTCACACGTATTCTCACATCACTTAAGAGGAAAAGTATGACAATAATTCACTAGAATGAAGAAAATTAATTAAAACAACACAATTTCATGAAAATATTATATTTATATGCTAAATATAAAATATGTTAGAGAAATATAATGATTATTTATAGACAAAATACATATGTATGTGTATAATCGGGCGGGTTCGGGTTGGATAGTGAGAAACCCATGCCCACCCATTACCCGCAATATTCGGGTTCGGGTTTTACCCGTACCCACTAAATATCCTTCGGGTACGGGTTTTGCCCTACCCGTTTAGGCCGGGTTCGGGCGAATATCCACGGTTACGGATATTTTTGCCATCCCTAGTAGCTACAAACGAATAAGCTAAACAGAACACCGATTTTAATATGGTTTCCTTGAATATCAAAATTGATTCACGAAAGAGGTAGAACTCTCCAAGTCAATCTTATTAGCGTATTATGTTACACAGTTACAATAAAAGATTGTATTTGTTGATGTGACTTGAATCGGACTATCAGCCGCTACGACTAGTGTGAAGAGGATTGGCAAGCTATGAAGAGGATCTTCCGGTACCTTAAGGGTACACCTGATGTGGGGATTAGCTTCAGAAGTGATACAGAGTGCTTGATGTCTGGGTATTCTGACTCAGACTATGTTGGAGATGTTGACACGAGGAGGTCGATGACCGGTTATTAGGGCTGCAAATGAGCCAAGCCGCTCGCGAGCAATTCGGCGTTCGTATCGGAAAAAACTCGTTCGACACTCGACTCGTTATTTAACAAGCCGGCTCGCGAGCCAACTCATTAGTTAACGAGCCAAGCTTGAGCTAGACCATGCTCAGCTTGATAAGCTCGCGAGCTGGCTTGATTCTGTGGCTTGTTGAGCTAAGCTCGCGAGCTGCCTTGTTTAGAACTTGTGGAAGGATGAATTACTCTTTTAAACATGAACATTGTCTTGTTAATACAAATGTGTATGAAATTCAGATGTTATTTATAATTTCTAGTGTTCTTTCTATCATTTAAATTCTTATGTTTACACATTTTTCCAGCAAGAATGATTTTAAATCGAGCTCATCTTGAGCAGAGCTTGTACTTGTACTCAGCTTGACAAGCTATGTTAATGAGCATTTATCGAGCTCTACCGAGTCGAGCTCGAGCTAGTTTATTTTTATTCAAGCCGAGCTCGAGCTAAAAAATTAATAAACGAGCCAAGCTCAAGCTAAGCAAAAACTCGGCTCGACTCGGCTCGTTTGCAGCCCTACCGGTTATGTATTCACTCTTGGGAGTTCTGTAGTGAGCTGGAAGGCAACTCTGGAGTCGGCGGTGACATTGTCTACTACTGAGGCAGAGTATATGGCGTTGACAGAAGCTGTTAAGGAGGAAATATGGTTGAAGGGACTGGTTGGTGATTTGGGTCTACATTATGATTAGGCAGTGGTGTATTGCGACAGTTTGAGTGCAATATGCTTGGCCAAGGATCAAGTCCACCATGAGAGGACTAAGCACATCGATGTAAGGTATCATTTCTTGAGGACAGAGAAGAGGATTAAAGTGAAGAAGGTTGGCACCGCAGATAATCATGCTGATATGTTCACGAAGCCGGTTCCACATGGTAAGTTCCAACACTGCTTGGACTTGCTGAATGTCTTGAGTGGGTGACTCCGCCCTACGGGGCATTGATGACAGGAGAGAGAGAGAGAGAGGAGCAGAGTACATCAAAGATTTCAGAGGATGAGGATTCAAGTCAAGGTGAAGATTTGTTGATGTGACTTGAATCGGACTATCAACCGCTACGACTGGAAAAGTACTATAAATACTTCTCATACTCCTCTGTAATCTCCTCGATATAGTGAAACTAGCTCTCTCTCGCCCGTGGACTAGCTAACACACATCGTGTTAGTGAACCACGTAAATTGTGTATCTGTGTTTTTTCGATTCTCGCTTTCGTATTCTTACTTTATCGATTCCGTCGATTTTCCAGCGCGTTTATAACCGTATTAGAGGATGGTCGATATAAAATCAGTGCGATAAGTCAATTAACTCACTCATCTCAAAATATTTGTTTTTTATATGATAAAATAATCAAATTAACAGTAGGGAGTTGGGACCATCAAATCATCAATTGGAACAATAGCCCACATATCAGAATTTCAATCGTCCATAATATATTTTTGGTTAATGTATGTTGAAGTTCGTTTCTTGGACTAGGCCACGACCCATTTTGGAGTGGAGATGGTTTGGGTCGCAGAGCACATAATACCCACAGCAAAGGGAAGAAAAGGCTGAAGCAGCAGGCCCAAGCCTACATGTGTGAGCAGGCCGCCGCTGCCATGATGAACTCCTCTCCTCTATTTGTCCCAAACAAAATTGCCTGACAGCCCTAACTCAATGAGCCCATTACCAAAAGGAGATGGTAATATTTTTTTTTTTTTGGTTTCACCAACTCCTTACACAGTAACTTTTCCACATTAGGGAATTCAAATTTACCGCGACCGCCGCTGCGAATTTCCCGGCAAGCAGTAAATACGCGCGCTCCGCCGCCCGAATCCGAGCAGTTCAAGAGCGCTTTCTCGTGGCCTCAACCACGTCTTTCCGCTGCCGCTGCCGCTGCCGCCGCCGGAGATTCCGATTTCCCATATCATCATTCCAATTTTATGACCTATTTTGTCTCGTTTTCCCAACAACCCAATCAGTACGCTCCAAAAGTTGCACCTTTTCGGCATCATGCAAATTCCCTTCTCTCTGCACTCGACCCAATGTGGACCTTGCTTCTCTTCTTGCGCCTAAATGGTCGCTGTTCTAGTTTGATTCTCACAGCAGGGCTCTGAGGGTTTCTTTCCCCCCCCCCCCCCCCCCCCCCCCCCCCCCCCGGAAGAGAAAGGATACATAGAATCCTACCGTGGCCGATTGGGTGGTAACTTTACTAGTCTACCTTGTTTCATGGGTTCTTCGATTTCTCACGTTCATACATTAGGGAATTGACGTTTTGGGAACTGGAGGGGATGCCCATTCGAGTACTGGCTTGTTGACCAAAATGTGAAAGCGGCAATTGAATCTATGTGTTTATTAATTAGTTTCTTTTCCAAGGACACTGAAATTCAATTTCTTGCCCGTCTCATGTTAGAAAGCAGAACCAGAATGGTAGTGGTGTCCTATTCCTTTATCTGTGCCGTTAAGTTTGTTCTTGCTGAATTTGAATGGACTTTTTGTTGGTATCTCTTAGAATAGGAAAGACCCTGAATGGCATGTTATGCGATAAGTTCCTGAATCTAAATATGTGGCATAGGTTTCTCCAAACAAAGATGAATGCTCCGTTGGAGTCTACTTTGTGGGATATACTTGGTGTGATTGAACCTCAGCGGGATGATTGGCTGATTCGGCAAAGAATCGTTCAAGAACTACAAGATGTAGTAAGAACTATTCCAAATCTTAGAGGTGAATCTTAAATGTCACCCCAAAACTGCTGATGTTACTTGAAAGAGACGCCTTAGAATATGTATGCTTGTTTTTGTGCAAAGTTATTATGTTCCTTTAAGATGCTGTCTCAAGTTGACATGGAAATGTTACATCTGGATACAGGTGCGACTGTGGAGCCATTTGGATCATTTGTGTCCAATCTATTCACTCCATGGGGCGACTTGGATATTACTGTTATGCTAGATTATGGTTCTTACATTTCAGTTGCTGGGAAGAAGAGGAAGTTGTCTTTACTTGAGGATGTCTTAAGAGCTCTGAAGGAGAAAGGTATTGGCCTGTCACAGTTAACCTGATCAGAATCCGACCCTTCATTTCATTTTCGATCTTCAGTTTACATCTGATGGACCTTGTTGATTTAATTACCTGCTTCTCATCCAGACCTCAAGGAAATAAATCATGTATTGAATAAAACTGGATATCCAATTTGTTCTAGATTAACATGCTCCATTTAACGAAAAATGTAGTACCTTCTTGAGTTTAACTTCATCATGCTGAGAAATCGATGTAATAATATCACTTTGTTTATTTTAGTTCCTTAACCTTCCTCTGTTTTTCTTGCATGTAACATGACTATGCGGTCAAGCTCTTATTGTTTATGTTTGTTCCCCTTTTCGAGGCTTTAGCTTGAATGATCTGCTTGACTGCTGCAGGTGGGTGGTGGAGGTTGCGATTTATCCCAAATGCAAAAGTTCCCATTTTAAAATTTGAGAAAGGATGCCCTGCCATTTCTGGTGATATTTCAATTGACAACCTTGGGGGCCAGATGAAGTCCAAATGCTTGTTCTGGCTCAACCAAATAGATGGACGGTTTCGTCCATTGGTGTTACTGGTACTGGATCAGTTCCCTAGAAAATGTGCTTCTGCAGAAGATATGCAACCATTTGAATCAATTTTCCTCCTAATTTAGGTTAAGGAATGGGCCAAAACTCATAACATCAACAATCCGAAGGGTGGGACACTTACCTCATACTCCTTTAGTTTGCTTGTGGTCTTCCATTTTCAGGTGATTTCTTCTCCTTTCACAATATCGTTGTGATGGCCCGTGGACATGAATTTTGCATTTTTAGTTGTTGGTTGACACTCTCCGTCCCTTGCAAATGCAATCCTTGCCTTTTGAGGGCTTTATTGCCGGCATGGGTGTAGGACCTTTTTTTCTAGTCTAAGCTTGTTGATTCATCGTTTAAGGTGTTCCATTTATTTTGACCATACTCGTTATTGCCGGCATGGGTGTAGGACCTTTTTTTCTAGTCTAAGCTTGTTGATTCATCGTTTAAGGTGTTCCATTTATTTTGACCATACTTGCTCCACCTTTTGTGGGCTTTGTTGCATAGATGCTGTAGCACTTCATCATCATATGTACTTATTTGGGTGGTTATTCCTTTTTCTTCAATTTAAATGTGTGCAGACGTGTAAGCCAGCAATCTTTCCTCCACTCCTTGCTTTATACCCAACAAATGCTCTCGATGACCTTACAGGTGTGAGGGAAACTGCTGAACAAAGTATCTCCGACCTTTTTCATGCCAACATAAGAAAACATATAGCAGGCAGATCCAGAACCATGAACAGAAGTTCTTTGTCTGAGCTTTTTGTTTCCTTTCTAGCAAAGGTAATGAATAGTTCTTGCACTCATCTTATTGTTACTAATCTGTCATCTTAGTGACTAGCCTTCCTTTCTTCTTCCAGTTTTCAACCATAAGTCTGAAGGCCCGAGACTTTGGAATTTGCCCGTTTACTGGGCAGTGGGAAGAGATAAAAAACAACACAAGATGGTTTCCCAGGACTTTTGCGCTCTATGTAGCTTTCTTTATCCCTCTTGCTTCTTCAGCATCATCTGCTTCTTTTTTACCTTTTATTTTTATTTTGGTGGGATGCTTCTTTTTACTTTTAATTCCCTTAACGTTGTTATATATGTTCAGGTAGAGGATCCGTTTGAGCAGCCAGCGAATAGTGCGAGGGCTGTTAGTGTTAGAAACCTAGACAGAATACAGGAAGTGATTCAGAGAACCCAACTTGCCATTTTGTCCCCAAATTTGAGTTGGATCGACATTCATCCGTTGCTGGTGAAGCCAGAGCTGAGTCGAGTAATCCTGTTTAGAAAGCAGAACCAGAATAGTGGTGGGCAAATGATGCAACTCCAACAGCAGCAGCAGCCACAGACAAGAAAGCATGTGCATTCTCCTGCACCGGTTATAGCAGCTCGGGTTCAGAATGTAAGGCCAGAGAATCAATTGAGAGGCTGGAGAGATGGGACTTGTCACATTCATGAGTTATCATCAAAGCCCAAGCAAGAGACGGCTTCCAATAATGCTGTCTCGAAAGAGAGTAATGCAAAAAAGTGGAGGAAGCGAGGGATTCAGCAGCAGCAAAGGGGGGATGTTTTTAATAGTAAGCAGCAGTTGTGGAGGCCAAGGTCACAACAAAGTTAATGCCTTCTATCCTCACAGCCCTAAATCATTTTGTTTCTTTGGCCATCTCTTGTAAGTTGTAAGCGTAATCGAGAACCGCCAATTGATGAATGAATGTGCAAGGTTGCCTTCTGCTGCTGCAGCTAACAACAATCTACCCCTGTTCACTCTTTTTGTTTTAAATTGTGAATCAACAGTTATAAAGTTTTTGTTCGACTTCGTGATTGAAATCTAGATATTATAGCTATATTGGGAACAGCAATACAGCACCAGAAATCCAATGATATGCTTCATAGGTAAGGTTTCAATATGGTTGGTAAAACAGGGAGAAACAAGCTGGGAACAAAACAAATACAACAAGAGTGAATAAAAGAATGAATCGCTCCAAGTTCCAACAGGTAATTAACTGCAAATATACAAGAACTTTAGTTTAATTTGCCCCCAATTTGACAAAATTGATCAAACAAACGTAGTCCTACACTTCACCACGAGCTTGACGTGTAGCTGGCGTTAAAGTCTACAATGTTACAAGGCTGTCCCTGTTTATGCTGCAGGATGTCTCAGCTGTTCAGATGTTTTAAACGCATCAGCTTCTGCAACCATCACAGGGAAATCTGTAAACTTCAGGATAATCTGGACCACCAACAATCTGTTGCCATGTCGTTCACTAGCCTCTGTGTGCTAGCAAGACGTAATTCCATTGACTTGTAGTCTCAGCTTTATCTCATCAGTTAACCTGGAGAGACCCTGAGTTCGTTTGTTTTAAGAACGCAGAAGGCGTTTATCACAGACCAGGATCCTATAACTTGCATGTGGTCCCTCAGATGTGTCATGTAATGCTGAATGCCAACCCATAGCATTCGCAATCTCCTGAAGTTCTTCCATGACATCAAGGGTGTCTCGGATATATGCTCGACCACCAGGTCTAAGTATCCGATCCATCTCGAGCATGATTGTAGACATGTTACATCTGACACAAAAGATAAAAGGAAGCACCAAGTCTGAGAAGCAAAAACAGCCTTGAGTATGTTCTACAAGAGAAACGAAGCTTGACAAAGGAAGTTGTCACCTTTTCCTTTCAACAGAAAAAAGCCCAGAAGCATGCAGTAAATCATAAGTTCTCGGGTAGGTGTCAAAAGGCTCACACCTAAATACATCACAGGCAACATTGTTACTAAGGTCATTAAGTAAAATAATGAATTAAAAAGAAACCTTATTCAGAGTTTAGATTAGTACCAATCGTGCATAACACCTAGCAGTCCACGATCATATATGACAGGCAGGGTGTTTGGCCCACTAACAGGAACCACATTCATAACCCAGCTATTGAATCCATGATCAATTAGTGCTGCAGCAAATCTATCAGAACAGTGGGGTAAACAGCATAATTTTGCATTCAGATAATTAAGTAAAAAAATATCAAGGAAATTAGTTGGAACAAGCATAGGATAGACAGGATGGATACCCTCCAAAACCGGCCTTCATGTCTAAGACATTTCTGAGTTTAAGCTGCTTCCAATGCCAAGCACGGACATAGCCAGATATAATTTCAGACCAATATTTTGATTCCGCCTTGAAAAGCTCTTTCCTGGAAATGTAAGCATCCATTTGTATACTCTGAAGCCTATCAGGAGGCGTATGTAAACGTGCAGGCCATGCAGTCACATTTGCTCCATATCCATTCTCAGGAATGCGAGTAATGCATGGCTTCAAATCAGCATACCTAACACGAAACATTTTCATCAGCATAAACAAGTTAACCATTGGGAACAAGTTAGAAGAAGCAGTTCACATGCAATGGAGGTTTCTATAGATTATCAAATTTGAGCTGCATATAATTCCCAATAAATATCATTCAGTGTATGGTATTTGAAGTTTTTTGCTATAAGTTATTTCCGAAACCAAAGCAATATTTGATGTCAGAAAGAAATAATACCAAACTTTATCAGGATCATCATCTTGATCACACAATGGAGGACTAACTCCCTCATCTCGGCTTAAATAGCAGTTATTATTCTTGGGTTTCTGCCATATTGCAATATATCCCTCTTTCTTTACAAGCTCCCAGCAAAGTCGAGTTGTAAGGTTAAGCATCTCTGCAAAGAGATACAAAAAAAAATATATATAAATATTAACTACACCGGTTCAGTATGAAGGAGACAACAAGGACATCATGATCATCAGGTAAAGTAATTTGCCAACTCAATTTTAACAAGAATATTACTTCAAGAATATAATAATCACTTAAACTGATGATTTTTATCTGCTTTCAACTAACTGAGGTGATACCTTCCCACTGTTCCTCTAGCGCTTGCTCATGCTTGTAAACAGGCTGCGCAGCCCAAGCAAAGTATCCTCCAGCTCGCATCATCCTGTTGACCTCAAGTAGCAAAATTCCATCTTCAAAAGAATAGTTAGCATAATCAGAAAATACAAACACTTGAAATTTCTCAATGCAAAGTCAAATAGCTATAAGATTAATGTCTCTGGAACTAATGGTGAGATGTGAAACAGATAGAGGAAGCTGACATAGCAAGGTGACCGGCCACAAAAAGTTTTTTTAGACAAGTTTTAACATGCGCAGAGGCAAATTTACATTGTCATTAAGCTAGGGCTAGTACTGCTAGAAGAACACAGACATTGGGAAGAACATTTCATCTTTATGCCTTGGGCTTTCCCACTACAGAAAGAAGCAATCAAAGGACGGGCAGACATACATACCATCACGAGTCCAATTGATTCTACATCTTGAACAATGGATGATTTCGAAGGCCTGACTTGGATACAGCAAACGATGGGTTGCAAAAGCAGCTACCATAGCAGGGACGCCACGCTCAAGAGCAAATTGGATCTGGTTCTCGTGAACATCCTTGGGAGCTATCGACAAAGGTACAACATCCCTTGACAGTAGATATGCACCAAAACTTGCTACACCGCATCCGACATCCAAAACAACTCGTGTGTAATTACCAAAAGCAATATCTGGGACCATCTGCAGAAAAAAAAAAAAGAAAAAAAACCACATAATCAAAGCTTAGTAGACTAGGAATGTAAACGAATTTTACATTCAAACTAATATTATGAGAGACGACTTAACAGACTTTTGAAATTTGATCCAAGTACTGATCTGCGCCATGAATGAACTGCGTTCCACCACCAGGGAACCTGAACTTGTCCTTGGCTTTGGTAATCCAGTTCTGACCTCCTTTATCATCAACCAAACGTGTGTGGGGTACATTGGAAAACCAGACCTAAAAGAGAAAAGCAAAGTGCTATCAGAATCCTCAGCAAGATAACCAGACCAACCAACTATCATTCCCTATCCTTTTGAGCACCTAACAGCTTCCCAAAATTAAACTCGGCCAACTAAATACAGTGAAAAGGTTCAGAACAGCTCAAATATCGTATATTTTGCCGTCATTTTCCGCCATAGTTTCGGTTCAGCATACCTCATCACGACTCCGGGGCCACGGAAGTGGTTGGCGATACCCTTTGGGCGGCGGAACCAAGCAGTTCAATTCTTTCTCCTTCTCAGGACAATGCCGCTCAAATCTCTCCCCTTTCTCCGTCGATTTCAACTTCTTGATTGCCTCTACATTATCCAAACATGGAATGTACTCTCTCATGCTCTCAGGGCATAGCTCGAATCTCTTAACCTTGGCCCTAGAACCCTCACCAGCTCCACTGTCGATCTCAGTCTCATTCCCCCAATTCTCCACAACCTCCGGATCAACCTCCCCGACTTCAAAATCATCGCTCATCTTCCCATCCCCATCAATAATGCCAAACGTCCGATCCAATTCCTTCGCCGGAGGCGGAGGAGGCTGCTCCACAGCCGCTGAATCACTCGCCGGCGACGTGGAAGCCGGAGGCACGGGCACCTGAGTGGGTTCAGGCTCGGATACGGTGTCGGTCTGATTCTGGGCGATCAAAGCAGTGACATTAAACGACTTGCCGTAGTTGGGGGAGACTCCGACTGAGGTTCCTGGTGAAGACGAGAAGAAGAGCACCTGCTGGTCGCCATTGGAGCTCCAGTGCTTGCCCAGGTAGAAAAAAGTGAGGGTAATTAAAGTGAAGCCAGCGATCTTGAGGACGAGAGGGGTCTTGAAGAGATCCAAACCCGCCGACGCTTTCATGGTGTTGTCTGGGATGGAGGATCTATTCACTTGATCTGTGAAATTTGGTAATGAGTAGCATTGGGTTTGTCACGGGACCGCGATGGCCACGGCGAGGGTGGCGGTGGTGGAGAGTGAGGCGAGCTATGGATTTAGCAGGCAGGATCCGTGGGCTTTGATTTGATGGTGAAGTAGTGACGAAGTAACACTGTTGTTGTGAATTTGTGATTGAGGTAGGACTTAGGAGGCAAGATGAGATTGTTGTTTACTGAATCGCTATTCGTCGTCCTAAAATTTAAATTATTTCGCACTAAATTATACTAAATTAACGTTTATACCCCTGTGCAATATCAATTACTAATCGCTAACTCCGATTGCAGTTTAACCCACCAACCATCCGACTACCGCTGCCATTCCTCGAACCCACCGCCGCACCCATTTCCCCACTCCGCCGACCTGCTGTTGCTGAGGAAGGAAGAAGACTCCATAAGGTTCTCTCGCCATTTTTTTCCTTCTTCCTCTTCTTCCTTGTCATTCAACAGCCAAAAGATTTCCTTTCTCTTCTTCCTCCGTATCCCTACCAATTTTACTCCATAAATTCTCTTATCGATCAATCATTATCCCCTCAACTGCCAAAAAGCGACGATTTGGAGGGAGGGGTTCCGTTTCGCTTTCTCCCATATTTAGATGGCGGTGGGTGCAATGGCGATCGTCGTCGGAGCCGCGGTGGTGCTGTACTACTCATTGAGTCGGAGATTGGTGGCCAACGACGTCGGGGTTAATGGGGTACGGCGACTAGGGCGATGGATTGGCGACGGTTTTGGGTTTGGGGTAGAATCCTCTGTTTGGTATGTTTAGGCGAAAATTTTAAAAAATTAAACGAAGGATATTTTAGTAATTTTAATAAATATTAGGGCGACGAATAAGGTATTTTAGGGCGACAAATAGCAATGCCGGTTGTTTATGGGTGAAATGCTTTTATGGTCACTTAACTTCTTCTCGGTCAACAGAACGATCACTTAATTTTTTTATATTAAAGTCATTGAGCAACTTATCACATTCGTCTCTGGAAAGTTGGGGTGGAGGCGTAAAATCGAACTCATTTACATTTACTCGTTGGAGGAGGTAGGGTAGATGAAAGAGTTCATAGATTAATCGATTACAATTATAACTGAAACAAACCGATTAACATGCTATAAATTAGGTAGAGAACTTGACCAACAAACCAATTATTTTGTTAGGTATTCATAATTTTGACGATGAAGTATTTTCCCCTAAAAGTTTAATAATTATTTAATAAATAAAGTGTTAGGATCAGTGACAAACCCAAAAACTTTATTAAGGATATACAAAATTCATTAAGGATTGTCAAATAGTATAGTGTCTCAAATCTCAATACTATCACCACTAAAATTAAATTTTACAATGGTTTTTTACCAATTGTGGATCTAAGAATTGCCAATTGATAACCCTTTCACTAGCTTGGGTTCGCACCTGGCCATGATTAGAGGTGTAGATCGGATTGATTCATACTGAACCGCATTGGATCAAATCAAATCATATCAAACAAAATATAATGTGATTCAATTCTCAATCACATAAACTTTGTAAACACTAAAGAAAAATGGACACAATTAATATCTGAAATGGACCAAATCAGACTAAAAATATTGTTGATTCGATCTTTAATTGTAAAATATTTTCACTAATTGATCGCAAGTGTCATAATTTTGGTTAAGTACAAATAGTAAATTTGTCAAAATGCCGAGTTATCTAGATAATAAATAAAAGCCGAATGATGAAAACTGTTGCTCCATTTCAAATTTCCTGCAACGAGAGTGATTATAGGAAGGACATTTTGGTCTTCACAATTGCTTATTTTCCTATTTATTTATTCATAAAAAAGGCATGCACTGGGATTTGAACCTTGGTCTCTTTAAAGGCAAGCAAGGATCATAACCAATCACACTAAGTATATTTATTGTATCTATTTAAATTCAAACATACACGAACCTAAATTATGAAAATCATATGACTTTTTTAACGATTAGTTGGCCACTGAATCTCCCGTAAGTACTTATTTGGTGTTTTAATACTTTGATTATTTTAGTTGTAGTTTAATACTTAATTTAAATTTCTATCTATTTTATAAATATACAATAACCGTAACATTGCAGCCCAAATATCACTGGTTCGAATATTGCATATCGAATTGCAATATTAAACATGTAGAAGCAATATCGACTTCTTAAATTAATATTATTTTTCAGAATTACTATGGAGAAATTATATCTTTGTGCAAACTATATGAGACTGTTTCTTTTAATGTTTTAGTCGGGATAACCTCTACATTTTAAACTTCTTCATAATCTGGCATGATTGGATCCAATGATCATTATACAAGATTGTGTTTAATAGGGTGGCTCATTTCACCACTTTTTGGCGTGTTAATGAATTTGTAGGACAATGACAGGTCTACATCTACACTCATCACAATCTACACATCATATAAATGTGAAATGAGAAAAGAGGGATTCCATTTCAAATTTGATGCGTACAGAGCAATTTTTTAGGGGTAAATTTAGAAGATGCCAGTGCGGTCGGTCTGTTGAGCACGAAAGTAAAAATATGTTTTCATTTAAATGGGCCCAAACTGTTATTTGGCCCACTAATCGTGCACCCATCGCCAATGCAGTCAAATTCGGGATTTTGATCGTAAAATCGTAGGATTTTAGGATTTTACTTAGGGATTCCGATCTTGATTTTAATATAAAATCGGTGGACCTTAAAATCGGGACTAAAATCGTTAAAATCATAAAATAGTACCGAAATCGGGATTTTGATCGTAAGAGAACAAAATAGGTGGTTTGAGCCAATTTAAAATAAGTATAACTGTTTCAGCGGAAAGGGCAATGGAATCTTCTCATATATTTTTCTATTAGAAAAATATTCAAAAATAATAAAAATAACCAAATTAGGGTTCGGTTAATCTCTTTCCCTTCACCCCATTTAACTTATTGGTAAAACACCTGTCCTAATAGTGGAAGTATGTAAGAACTAACATCATTATTAACTAATTAATTTATCAATGAATATATTTGTACCAAGCCACTAACATTACTTATTTTATTGGAGTTCAATTATTTTTAGTTTTAAATCATACTTAGTAGACGATGTCGAAATATTACTTTGAGTTAAACAACCTAGACATAACATGAAAATAAGAGCCAAACCCATGAACTATATCCCTTCATCATGAATTATTTTGAGTTACACATTAAATAACAATTAAAATAGTGATTTTGGAACATTAATCTTGAGAATTATCTTATGAAAAAAATCTTCTGAATTATTATTTTAAATGCTATGTGTCTTTGTGATATTAATAATTTACCTTATTAATATTCTTATATGCTATGTTCTATATGGTACTTAAAATCCTACGATTTTACGATTCGATTATACGATTTTGATTTTACCCCAGTTTTTGATAAATCTCGATTTTAACTGCTTTGCCCATCGCAGCCTCTCCAAATCTTCCTATTCTACTCGCCGGGTCATCTCCTCCACTACAAAATATCTCCTCATGTACTCAAAGTTCTCACTGAAACTTAATAACTACAACTTAGGCGCAGAGGGAGCAACTGATGGATTGTAGCGACCCCCACTATTTTGATAGCTAATCAAGAAGAGCGCGTTTGTTTAGTTGTATGGTGATTCACTTAACTAACAATTTTTATTCCGTTGACAGCGTCCTCTCCGCAATTGTATTGTGTTCACGAAGATCTGAAGGCGCAAGTGCAACAGGTCTAGGGGTCAACAAAATGTATAAAGCGTTGGCCAAATTGAATTGAGTCATTCTACTTGGAATATGAAGATTTTTGCTTAATTGCTTTGGTTCGTGATGCAACTATGTTATGTTTGAAGGTAGACCAACGCAAACAACAGCACAGCTCCAGGGCTATTCTGCAAATTAGGTAGTTGGGGCATTAATTGATAATTATTTGGGATTATTCCTACAAGTACATAATTTGGAACGTGCCATTATATTGCATTGATTAATAGTTGTTTGAGATTTTTCAACTGAGTGATTTGACATGTTAAACTCTCTTATTTTTGAAAATGGAGTCTTCGAAGTGGAATATGAAGATTTTGGATTAAGCTTGGTTTCGTAACGCCCTTATGGGTGTTTATTCTCTAAAATGCAGCTGGCTTTCAAAGTGCCCGTTGCAAATGGCAAGTCAGGATACAACGATGGTACCGGTACACGTTTATATCATTAGTAGGTAGCAGATTGTGTCCATTCTACTATATCATTTAGCTAAATACTTAGTTGTTCTTTTCAACTAAAAATTATGCTTAAATGCTGTGATTGGCCTCAGAAATGTATGTCTTTGCATTAACTGTTAATGATTGTGAGTTTTGGTTTAATGGTGAAAAGTCCATTTATTTAGAAGTCTAAATTGGGCAAACCTATTGGACAATAGGAATGCCATACATTAGTGTCGTGGGAGGTTTGTTTGATGTCTCAGGGTGTTAGATTTTTAAGAAGGTTGTTTGTTGTGGCAGAGAGTCCCTAAAGCTAGCGAGGTATTCCTATGTGGGCTTTTTCTTTGTTTGACTTTTTCTCGCCTTTTTTCTTGTATCTTTCTCTATTTTTGGTTTTGTGTGCTACCTTCAGTTGCTACGTCTTCATTTGTGAGCCATCTATACTTTTCTTATTCAGTGCCTAAAAATCATATATACTCGATTGCATAGTAGTTACTAATAGATACATTTATACCAATAGAGAGATTTTAAGTTTTATTAGTTGTTAGTTTTAATATTTACTTACATTGGTTGTTTATGTAGTTTTCTTTGTAATATTTCTCATTATACAACTAATTACTATGGCTACGTAGTTGTATAAGTGGGGGTTGGACATGATAGTTCTTAGAAGCATCAATACTTGAAGGTTATTATAATGACCAAATTCTAAAGTTATGGTTTGCCTTCAACTTGCTTGGAGCATTTCAATTATGCATCAATTGTTCTCTTCGTGTAGTTAACTCTCAGACAAATCGAAAATCTTGCTGATATGTGCTTGATTGTAGTTAAATTTAGGGTTCTACTGCATTGTTGCTTTACTCTTTTTTCGTGGTTGAGTCTGCTTCAAAAAATTTAGTTTGATTTTAGAAAATTTTGCTTCTGCAGTCCTGTCTTGCCACCAACGCGTTCAATAGATGGAGACGGGAGAGGCGAAGGCTATTTTTGTGTTGTTGCTGGTTTAGGGATCGGTTTGTGAAGAAGAGGGAGAAGAGAGGGGGAAAGGGAAATGCAGGAGAGGGGGATAACTCTTTTCTTCGACAAAAATGGAGTGAAGAAAGGAATTATGATCAGTAAGAATATGGTTATCTTACATAACGGTCTCTATTCTGTTTGAATTGAGCTTGAGAGGCAGTGATAAGGACGAGCTGCAACCAATTCATAGTGAGAAGAGAGCTATGAACTGTGATCATGTCTTATTTCAAGTTAGAAGGTAGTTTCAGTATAAGGATTATTTAATTTGACAAGTTGTTTCGTCCATGATTCTTGGTAGTTTCAGTGCCATTCTAGCCAATGTTTAGTCTGTAATTTTTGAGAATTGATGTGCGAGTAATGACTTTCACTTAGCTTCAACTATTATGTGTGTATTTATTGGCATGTGATAGAATTCTCTTTTCCTTTTCATTGAATTCATTTTCATACTCTAATTGTATTATTTGTACATAGGCAAATCATGCTCGAGATGGCAACTCGCTGATATGGCTGGTGCAAGGAATGAAGCCATCATTAGAATTCAGACCGACAAAGGGGAGGGACGCCCAGGACTAATTCAATGATGATTGATGATGGTATAATAAAAACTGCAGTTTGCATCAGCACCAATTTCTAGGCCTAAGTAAAGGTATTCAACCCAGAACTCTGCTTAGCGCTAAAAATTGCCCTCACCCAACCTTGATCCTGTTTGACCCACTTCTGAAGAGTCAAGATATATGACTAATCCTCCCCATTCGTATTTTTTTATTGACTCTTTCTGACCCTGTAGGTTGGGGCGGGTCGGGAAGAATTGGATTAGTGGGTCGGTCCTAATCAAGTGGAATCCCAATCCCTTCACTCTCACTTGCTTTCTCTCCCATTCCATAAGTGGGTAACATACAGTAATCCGGCCAACGGGCCGGGTAATAAGCTAGTTTATTTATAATAGGTAATAGCCCAGTAATTATTTATTAAGTTTTTTTTTCCCTCAGAATTTGTTTATTAAGTTGACCCGAGCAACAAAACAAGTCATCTTGGAGAAGAAAGTAAAAACCGACTCGAACCCGCAACCCGGCCACTTAAAACCACACCACCACCTCCATAGTCCATTCAATCGACGCCACCGGCCTCCGAACCGTAGCCCCCATTTCCCCCATTTTTTGGCATTTCTTTGCGAAGATTCCACCTTGTTTTTCTTCGTTGTCGCCGCTCCGGCCGTTGAATTTCCTCTCCGGTAATAATTCGTTCCTCCTCTTTCATAATTGCTCGCCCTAATTCGTCGGGGTTACCTCTCAATTTCTTCCTTTTCCAACACTCTACCCGATTTCGCGTCATGCGCTCATTTCTAGGGTTTGCTTCCGCTTACCCCACTGTATGAATTGAATCCGGCCGTGCTATTGTAGGTTCGAGAAAATTCGTTGAAAGTTTTGGCGGAAATTCCATGTCCCTCCTTTGATTCAGTTGGTATTGGTGTAAAGTCTGAAGCTTTGGACTGGAGGTCGGGGCGGTGTTGTGTTTATAGTCGCGTGGAAAAAGCATACCCCGCAATTCAGGCGCAAAATGTCTGATACGGCTGAAATGGTGGATGAGTTCAAGCCCGAGTTCGAGAAGGAGCCATCTTGCTCGAAGTCGGTGAATGAGACGGTGAATGGGTCGCACCAGTTCACCATAAAGGGGTATTCTTTGGCGAAAGGTATGGGGTCCGGAAAGTGCATTTCCAGTGATATTTTCACGGTGGGTGGCTATGATTGGGCGATTTACTTTTACCCGGATGGCAAAAACCCTGAGGATAGCTCCATGTACGTTTCGGTGTTCATTGCCTTGGCCAGTGATGGTACAGACGTTAGGGCGTTGTTTGAGTTGACGTTGTTGGATCAGAGCGGGAAAGGGAAGCATAAGGTGCATAGCCACTTTGATCGTGCTCTGGAGAGCGGGCCATATACATTGAAGTACAAGGGGAGCATGTGGTAATGTGCTTCTTTCGTCATTGTGTTTTGCTTTGATATTCAGTAGTTAGCAAGCTGTGATAATGTGACAGGATGTATTAATAATTTGCTATCATTTTAGTGTAACTGTTGGCATGTGCATTTGTTGTTATTCAATTGTTGAAACCTTGTTCTGAGATCAATGCAGGCTCATATAATATCGTCATTGTTGGACTACAGGGGTTATAAGCGTTTCTTCAGGAGAACAAGTCTAGAAACTTCAGATTATATAAAGAATGATTGCCTCATCATGAACTGCACCGTTGGCGTCGTTAGAACTCGTCTTGAAGGACCAAAGCAGTATTCTGTTATTGTTCCCCAATCCAGCATGGGTCAGGGCCTTAAGGAAATCCTGGAAGCTGAAGTTGGTTGTGACATTGTGTTCCGTGTTGGCGATGAATCATTTAGAGCTCATAAGTTGATCCTTGCTGCACGATCACCAGTTTTTAGAGCTCAGTTCTTTGGACTAGTAGGGGATCGTAACTTGGATGAGGTTACAGTGAATGATATTGATCCGACGATCTTCAAGGTACCCTCTGGTTTCTGGCCTCTATTTATGGTTCAGAATACTAGTCTGATTGGACGTGAGGCACCACTCTAACTTCTCATTTGAATTCATATGGGAAAATTATGCATCTATGTGTATCCATGTATGTTGACCTGCTGCGGCCTGTGGTAAATCTAACTTAAACAGAATACCAGGAGAAAGATTTTATATGAATATCATAATGCTGCCCGGTACCATTTGCAGCAATCTTTTGTTGTTGCTTTGCATTTCTTTTGGAACTGGATTGTATTGTACATGAGTACTGGTCTTAGTAGTCGTTTGAATGCCTTAAACAGCCTATTAGCATCTGGCTGCAAAAGTATGGACATCGTCGGTTGTAGGCTTGTAACAACTGTTTTGTCTCCTATTGGCTCATGGATAACCTTTTGTGTTTGATGCCAGAATCTGTTCTCTCTCTCTGTTTCTCTGTCTTTTGCTCTTATTTCCTTTGTTACTAGGTATATATGCCATTCTCTATTTACATAATGCTTTTATGCAGGCAATGCTCCTGTTCATATACACAGACAAAATTCCTGAAATGCATGATGTTATGGATTCTTCTTCATCCACGGGCACATCTACCAACATGATACAGCACTTGTTAGCTGCTGCTGACCTGTACAACTTAGATCGTTTGAAAGTGCTATGTGAATCAAAGCTATGCGAGGAGCTCACGGCTGTATCAGTAGCCACAACACTGGCATTGGCTGAGCAGCATCAGTGTGCGCAACTGAAAGCTGTCTGTTTGAAATTCGCGGCCAATCCAGCAAACTTGGGAGGTGCGTGTTCTTCGTAGGGCACTGAACAGTACAAGTTTCAGGTTATGTTAACTCCATCGTTTTGCAAGTAGATGCGATCTCTACATTTTTTCTATAGAGCATTATGCTTAGCTTATTACAACTATTGTTATCTTGGAATCATTGGAATGGTATGATTCTGCATTCACTGATACTTCATCTCACCTCTTTCTGAAAGGCCATAGAACTACATACTGTGTTTTTTCTGGTACTGGTATGCGTACCATAGTTGTTTATACTTGAAATGCACTTTTTATTTCATCACTGACTGTTTGTTCCAGCAAGAGGATAGGCCATGATATTAGGTCTTTTGCTATGATAGTGCCCTGCGGAGTTGTTAAAAGTAGAAACGAAAAGAAACTATTATTGAAACAAAGAATGCTTTAAATGACTTGTTATATGGCAATCTGCGCCACTGTTGTGTTTAATATCTTGTGCACGAATAGCTCCGCCATGGATCATTATCCTTAGGGATACTGAAAGTACCGTGAAGAATATGTAGTTTTAGATGATATCGAGAACATATCCAGGTACACGATACTGTTATGTGGGGGAGACTTTATGCTGCCCAGTAGTGAAAGCATATATCGTGGTAGTGTGTGGGGCATGTCTATATCCGCCTGATAAATCACTGATATACATGAGCCGTGTGTTTGTGTATATATCTGGCAGTGGTGACACAATCTGAAGGTTTCAGACATTTGGAGCAGAGTTGCCCGGCATTAGTGTGTGAATTGTTGAAGACACTTGCCTCAGCTGATGAGGACTCAAGCATGCATCCTAGCAGGAAGAGAGGAGGGAGCAGCATATTCGGCTTAGATATTGCTGCAGCGGGGGAAGCAGCAGATGATGGGGGTATGGCAGAATCTAGTAATCCGAACATGAGGCGCGTGAGGAGACGGTTCTAGACAGGCATGCATACGACCTATATATAGCTTAAATTGGGGAAGTTGTGGAGATTGTAAGATCCCTTTATCTAACTGGCACTAGTACTTTACCTAGGTTGGGCTGTGTTTCTTTGTATTTTGTTGCAAGTTTGTGGCCTGGGGGTAGTTCATGGCTTTTGAGCCAGGATATGTGGAATTGTAGCAGCATGACATTTTCGTTGTAATGTAACGTCCTCTTTGTGAGCCACTTGAGTCTTCAGTTCTTTGCAGGTAGCAGTATGTTTGATTCTGGTCTCTGGAACCAAGTTTTACTGTTCACTGCCGTACCTTGAACCGAGTCAAAGGGTTTAGCTTCCATAGAAGTCGTTACTTGAGCTAGTGACCCACCCAAGCGGAGCCCATAGGCGTGGCCCAATAACGATGCTTGGAAGACTCAAACCACACCGGCAAAATAAACCAATCTAGTTGTCCAGGACTGAGGCGGCCCCTCTGAAGTCTGAACTCTGAAGAAGAAGCCATATCTCGACTCCTTCTGTGATTAGGAATCAGTGCACAATGAAATCAAACAAAGAGTTCAAAGGAGACGGATTACTTGCCGGTATTTCAAGTTTGTATTGGTGTCGAACTCTGCAGTCCAGCTATATAACCGAAAATTTCCCTTTTTCTCACACCGTCACACGAAACACC
Source organism: Linum tenue (assembly GCA_946122785.1). Classification (NCBI taxonomy): domain Eukaryota; kingdom Viridiplantae; phylum Streptophyta; class Magnoliopsida; order Malpighiales; family Linaceae; genus Linum; species Linum tenue. The sequence continues at coordinate 7,094,256 of CAMGYJ010000005.1, read as the reverse complement.
TTAACCACAGTTCATTCAACCATGGAGTGGGAGAAAGATCCATGGAGTTGCTCTTGCTCCTCCAAGTCAGTAATCGAGACGGTGACTGGGTAGCACGAGTTCATTGTAAAGGGTTATTCTTTCGCGAAAGGTATGGGAGTGGGGAAGTACATGTCCAGTGACTGGATCATCCGCTTTTACCCGGATGGGAAGAAACTCGTGGATGGAAGCTCTAAATCTGAGTACTTTTCGTTTTCGGTGTGCATTGGTTTGCTCAGCGATGTTGGTGATACGCATTAGGGCCTCGTGTGAGTTTACGTTCTTGGACGAGAGTGGGAAAGAGATACTAAAGAGATTGTCCGGCCGGCCATCCCCTATAAAGAAAGGATGCGAGTGGTAATGTGTTCATTAATCAATGCGTCCATCAAGAAGCTGCTCTGATGACCTCATGAATTCTTGAAAGCTTGCTTTTTCAGTTGAATGTCAAGCTCGTATTGTTGTCTGTCGTTGTTGCAATGCCAGGGTTCTAGAGATCAAGGAAGCAAATCAAGCAAGCAAGTGTGTACAAAATGATTGCATCATCATTCGAGGCACTGTTCGATTTCTTGCGAATCGGCATGAAGAAGTTGAAGGGGCCAAGCAGGGTTCCATTACCGTACCCGACTCCAACTTTGGCCAGGGTTTCAAGGAGCTACTGGAATCTGAAGTTGGTTGGGACATTGTGTTCCACGTTGGCGATGAAGCATTTAGAGCTCACAAGTCGATTCTTGCTGCGCGATCCCCTGTTTTCAGAGCCCAGTTCTTTGGACCAGCAGGGGATCCCAACTTGAATGAAGTTACTGTGGATGATATTCTTCCCTCCATCTTCAAGGTGACCTTATGCCCTTCTCTGTAGGCTTGCATTTTGTTATGCTTTCCTTATACTGTCCCCTCTAATTTGCAGGCGATTCTCCGATTCATATACACAGACCAACTTCCTGATGTGCATGATATTGTTGGCTTCTCGTCATCCTCGTCAGTTGCTGCCAACATCACACAACACCTGTTAGTTGCTGCTGACCTCTACAACTTGGACAGGTTGAAGGTGTTCTGTGAATCCAAGTTATGCAAGGAGCTTACTGCCGAATCGGTGGCCACGACACTAGCATTGGCCGAGCAGCATCAGTGCGCACATCTCAAAGCTGTCTGCTTGAAATTTGCAGCACATCCAAAGAACTTGGGAGGTAAACGTCTGCTGTTAGTTCGTAGGTGCACTTCACAGTTCATGTTTCCTAAGTTTTGTCCATTTTCCCTATATTTGTTTGCTGGGATATATAGAAGAGAGCTATGGATATTTGCTATAGAACTCAACCCTCAATTCAGCTTTTAAGTAGTCAATTGATCATGGAAAGTAATATATGTTAGCCTCTGCATGACAGTGGTGATGAAATCAGAAGGTTTCAAACATTTAGAGGACAGCTGCCCGGCATTGTTGCGCGAGTTGCTGAAGACGATTGCATCAACAGATGATAGTGGGGCTAGGGCCAGGCCTTGTCGCAGTGAACCGCTTTGGCCGTCCAAACAAACTGCACTGCAAAGCTTGTGGTCTGAGATGTGGTCAACTTTTAGTATGGTTTTCGATTTGTGGCGGTTCTAACTGGAACCACGCAGTTTAAACTTTTATAAGAATCTCACTCACTGAAGAACAATAAGCGGAATCGTCAAAAGTGCAAATGGATGAGACACTAGAAATCGATGGTGGGCCTTGGTGATCGGTGAATTCCATTGACGATGGTGTATGAGAATTAACGGTTAATCTTGGGGTCAATTGCGTTGCAATTGGAGAATTTTAATTTGCGACGGTTTAAGTTTTTTATTAGAATTATGGGTCATCAATGTAGACGTTCAAACGTATTGTCAATCCAATCATACACAGTTCATATTAATTGGGATGACCATGTATGTTTCGGGAGCCACCGGTGACAAGATTTGAGGAAGAGAGACCAAAGTTGACAAAGTGGTTTATACCGTTGTGCTAGACATTGATGACAACGGGTCACGTCGTAGTAGAATAGTGCATATTTATTATCCTACTAGAAATAGTTTGGATTTTACTCATACTCATACCCCATATAAGAATAAAGTAGAACCATCCATACCCGACCGAGTTTCGGATATTCAAGATTATCCATGAAAAATAATATGTTAACAATGACACACATGTCCATCCATCACCCGCAATTTTCGGGTTCGGGTTTTACCCATAGTCATAAAAAATCTTCCAGGTTCAAATTTATCCACACGATTAGGTTGGATTCGACAGAGTATCCACGGGTATGATTATTTTCGACATACCTATCGTCAATTCAGAAATTGAAAATATGTAGAAGTGTGAAAAACCATTAACATCAAATAAATTTAGTCATATATAAACATGTTTGAAGACAATTTATTCACAATCCACATTCATATTTAAATAAAATACTAAATTCTAAATAAAATAACAAATACTCATATTTAAATACAACAAATAACCTAAATTTGTAACTTCTAAATTCATAAAATAAATAATTAAATTAACTGAAAAAATTATTTTACTTAGAGTTCGTAATACATGTCATATCAGTGGTGTTCATACTCGTTTATAATCAAAACCGGTTGAACCAGCCGACATTTCACCGACGTAACGTATTGGATCAAATTTTAAAGAACCGCGACATAATAATGAAAGATATCTTACCAAAAGAGCTAGACAGCCACGCGTCGCGGTGTCTGCAGCTACACGCCATCTCCCATTGGGGCTAGGGATGGCAATGGGTCGGGTTTTGCCAAACCCAAACCCAAACTCATGGGTTTATCCGTGAAAAAACCCGGGGTAAAACCCATTGGGTTTGAAAAACTCAAACCCAACCCAACCCGTTGGGTATCCGCGGGTTCATGGGTACCCACGGATTTTTGTCGTACAAATTTACAATAACAAGTTCCTATCAAAATTAAAGTCAAATATCAATCTCTTAATACAAATTATCCATATATAAAACACCATTCTAGAAAATTCAAGCAAATCACAAATTAACTATACAAATTGTTCAACACCAATTTATTAGAAAACTCAAGAAAATTGAAGCAAATCACAAATTATCCATAAATAACGTGATTAATTGAAAGCTTCTTCCTTTCAATTAAGTTTTTTCACTCTCTACTCGATAACATCAACTTAATTCTACACAATTAGAAAGAAAAAATTAGACATGTATCCACAAACATAAATAAGATTAGTTGCTTAGAATATCAAATATACCGAGAAAATTAATTATATAGGTGTGGGCGGGTACCCACGGGTCGGATTTACCTAAACCCAAACCCAACCCAATAAATAGTGAACGGGTTTAAACCCAAACCCGGCCCAAAACCCGTCAACACGGATTTTACCCGCGTTGACCGGGTTGGGTCGGGTGGGTACCCGTGGGTTCGGGTTTTGTTGCCATCCCTAATTGGGGGCATGATGCTGAAGTCCTCAAGTTTCCAGAAACTTCCAACTCCTGGCCAGAATTCTCCGCTGAATCTCCCGGCTGAAACTACTACACGTGTCCACCATACCACGTCAGCATCCAACGTGGCGTGCCGATTTCCGGAATTTGATACGCCCCTGCGCCGTCCCCTCGCCCCTCCTCCTCTACCTTTTTCCGGTCTATTTTGTCTTTCAACTCGATGAATTCACCAAATCCACCGCCCAAAACATCTTTTAGGTCTCCGGCAGCTCATCCCGATTTCCTCGTCGTCTTCTAATTCCCTACTACTTCCCTTAATCCCTTCCCTTCCCATTTCCCTTATCTTCTCTTTTCGGCGATGAATGGGGAAGGAAGAGAGGACGAAACTGCAAAGGACAAGGATAAATTGGTATTCATGTGCGGCTATCTTCCCGGAGCTCTGCCTGAGCGGTCGCTTATTTCCTCTCCCGTCGTTGTAAGGTCCGAGGGCTTCGGCTGGAAGGATGTATGTGGCGGCGGTTGCGGGTTCGCAATGGCCATCTCAGGTGCTTCTTCGTCCATCTGCCTTTTCTTCCTTGTTCCTTACTCTCATTTCCTTTTGTTTCTCTGCTCTATTCTGAGTTGTTGGATTCTCGAAATGGCGTTTGACTCGACCAGTTTTCGGAGCTGAATTACTTCGGCCATTTTGTTTATGGTACTTTGCGATTTGGCAATGAATGGCAATGCTATGACTAGCTGATGCTAGCTGAAAGATGTTCACTTTTACACATTTCCGAGTAGTTAGGCTTCCTCTGTATATTGGAAGGTTCTCAGAGAACCACGAAACAACAGTTGATTCATATGGGCCTAGTGACATCCTTGGCCTTGCTAAAAGTTTGCTTCTTTTACGTCTTGGGAGAATCCTGGGGACACCTGCTAAACTGGGATTGTCGAAATAGTTCTGATTTCGCTTAAACTCTATGTAATTCCTGCCTTGGTGACCTGAGCTTTTAACCTTACTTCCTGGAACCAATTTACTGGCTCTCAATCCCAAACTTGCTCTGCCATCCCCGAGAAGCAGCTATCTTGACTCCTTCAGCCAGATTTTAGTAGCCCAGTTGAGTTATTTGGTTCCTTGTTTCCTACAACTAAGTGCCCTAACAGATTGTCCTTTTAGACTCTGGGAAGCTTATTACGTGGGGTTCGACAGACGATCTTGGCCAATGCTACATCACAGCGGGAAAACATGGGGTAAGGCTTCGTCTTGCTTCATTCTGGAGTTACAATTTCCGGGACCTTTCTTTGGCTTGTTTGTTAGAGAGCTGAACTCCCTCTATTGTTTCCCTATTACATTTTTTGTCCGCAAAGGAAATCCCCAAGCCATTCCCTGTTCCAACTGATTCTGCCATCATAAAGGCTGCAGCAGGCTGGGCTCATTGTGTAGCTGCTACAGGTACCACACATGTTTTTGTTTTTCTATATCTAAAATGACTTGTCTCCAAGGTTCAAGCCCTTGTGCGTTGGATGTTCTTCTCCTTATTGTCATTAGCTCAACTCCTTGGAGTTAGTACTATGTATGTTCTTCTGGTCTGTACAAAAATAGGGGTGACACAGAGTTGTCTCGTCCTTCAGTTTTGTGGTTTCTGAACATCTGACCACAGGCTTGGTTAAGTCTGTTTTTGTTTCCTCGAGCACAGATGTTGGGGAGGTTTATACGTGGGGATGGAAAGAGTGCATTCCTTCAGGGAAAGTATTTGGAGACCCGTCTGCCTCCAGAAGATCGGAAAAGGACGTTTCAGAAAGACCAGGTCCATCTGACTTGGAACAAGGTAATAAATATAAGATGAGCGATTGACTCATGTGGATATACAATGTGGCTAGTCGACTGATCTTCGTTTGTATCAGTGAGCCCTCGTCCCCAAGCTGCCAAATCCAGAGGCGGGAAATCAGTTGCAGATGAAAGTGCGAAACGGAGAAAAGTATCAGGAAAACAGACATCTGAACCCTCATCTTCTGGGAATGAGTTGTTATCAGCAGTGCCTTGCTTGGTTACACTTAATCCAGGAGTAAGGATTGTCACTGTAGCTGCTGGAGGCCGCCATACTTTGGCACTTTCAGGTATTTCCTTATCACCCATGGAATGTGTTCTGCGCCAGACTTTGTGGCTGTGGTATCTACAGTATTAAACACCGTATATGAAGCTTGTAGATATGGAAGCTCTTGAAATGAGAAACAAGATTCTCGAGGTATCCTAATTTTCTCAAAGTCTTCAGATATAGGACAGGTATGGGGTTGGGGATATGGAGGTGAAGGCCAACTTGGCTTGGGCTCCAGAGTCCGAATGGTGTCGTCTCCACATCCTATACCCTGTATAGAATCTTCTCAGGGGAGAGATATATCTGGGGGCTATTCTCGAGCTGGCATGACTTCAGAGGGCCAAACATTTCGAGTTGTTGGAAATTATATTAAAGCAATAGCCTGTGGTGGCCGGCACAGTGTTGTTGTCACGGGTATGATTATGATCTTTTGTTTGCATCTAGCTGAATCATATAGTCTACTGCAGTACCTTGATTTGCCTGTATAGCTTTAGTCTGTGATGATTCCCATCTAAAGTTGCTGCTTCCACAGATGCTGGAGTATTGCTCGCTTTTGGGTGGGGACTCTATGGGCAGGTACTTATACGTGTTGCTTTTCCTACTCGTTAGAACTTCACTTTGAAGTTCTGGTCCTGATCTTTTGATCTATCGATCCTTTATTATTCATGCATCTCGGATGTGTGACTTAATAAGATCTTTGGATGCTAACTCTATCATGTCAACATAGCTAAAGTAAATTATTGACCAACCCTTGGAGGAGGGTTGATCTTTTGGCAGCTAGATATGCTGGGATTAAGTTGATCTCCCCACCTTATGGCTATTTTTACTTTCTACATAGATTGCAGTGCTGCTAAAGTTTTAACTCTGAACCGTCATTTTGTTCTACTCAAATTGGTTGGCTAAACATTCGTTGCCAATCTGTTTGATGCTGTTGTCAGATGAAATTGTAGGTAAGCTGAAATTGGTCACGATCAAAAAGCAAATGTTGAAGTTGGGAGATGATGTCCACTCTAACAAGAGATAACTACTACTCTTTTTATCTTCTTCAATCTTCATTAGTATTACTCATCCCTGCTATTAGCTTTTGATTAAGAGTGTCTTCTCTCAAACGATGTAGCACAGTAGCAGGACTTAATACCCTTTATATCTGTCACATGTATTTTCCTCCAGTGTGGACAAGGTAGCACTGATGATGAGCTGAGTCCAACCTGTGTATCTTCCATGCTGGGCATTCGGATGGCAGCCGTTGCTGCAGGGCTGTGGCACAGTGTTTGCGTTTCGGATGATGGTGATGTTTATGCGTTTGGTGGGAATCAATTCGGACAGCTGGGAACTGGTGTTGACCAAGCAGAGGTAGGGGTACCATTAGCCGCCTTCTATTTCATGTAGTCTGTACTGCCGCAATCAGTTTTGACATTCATCTGCATTTTTCTGCGACAGACAATCCCCAGGCTATTGGATGCTCCAAGTTTGGAAAACGAAAACGCGAGAACCGTCTCCTGTGGCGCTCGTCACAGTGCTGTAGTAACCGGTACGTAAACTGAACACGATTACCCGTCATTCCTGCTAGTCATGAACATTCAACTGACCATTTCAACTTGGCTGCCGTTGAAGTGGATGGGAAAGTGTTCTGTTGGGGCTGGAACAAGTACGGCCAGCTCGGACTGGGCGACGTAATCGACCGCAACATTCCTTCTCAGCTCACCATCGACGGCTACACCCTTAGAAGCGTGGCGTGTGGTTGGTGGCATACCCTGCTGTTAGCTGAACCCCAGCTGCCTTGAGGGGTTTGGCTAAGTTCTGGTCTGGATTCTGTCTTTCAGGTGAAACCCCCAATTTTGTGTTAGAATTAGAAGGCAGTTCGTCACCTGCTATTGATCTATGTAACACCGCCGCCAAAGGTCTTCCCCGTTGCACATAGATGGTGATTGTTGCCATGTACATACCCCGTCGACCAGTGTTTGACGTTTATGTTTTTCGTGGTGAACAGTAATACACGTCAGGGATTTGGCAATTTTAGTTCGTCCCATTTGACGTTATTTGGAGGTTGTACATAAGAGATCAGTTGAATTTAACCTGACGTGCATATCAGTTTGGTTTGATTGCATTATAGCTTCAGTGGCTGCTGACCCAATCACTTGTTTATTGTCTCTCCTGGTTCCTACTCGTTCTTGGAAGCCTACCAGCCAAATTGACCATCGCGAAGGTGGAGTTTGAACGTTGAATTGCAACGACTCTCCATTATATACCGTAAATTCAAGGGCTTGATCCATTGACCAAGCACAAAGAGCCGCCATCAATAGCCTTTGATATGGCCTTATGATTGGGCACAAAATGGCCTTATTCGGACAAGTTTGATCCCGTTTAAATATCAATTTGATTTTACAATATTCACAAAATCACAAAATATTTGGGACTATACGTATTATATTAGTCTGGTTCGATTTCATTTTCGATTCAATTCGATGCAGTTTGGTGGGAACAAACAGTTGCATATCTTTACTCATTGACACCATTCCATTTATATTTTTCATATATGGTTGTTTAGTATGTGTGTATTTTATGCATTTATAGCATAAACCTGGGAATGGATCAGGTCAGTAACCTTATGGTGGGTAACTATGAGTAACCCGCCCACATCAGCATGACATCAGCATCCTCTCTCTCCTGGAAAGCCTTTAATTTTCCCCTCTTTAATCTTTGACGGGCGATTTCTCACTCGTTTTAAGTCGAAATTTAATTTTTTTTACACAGTTAGATCAGATTAATTGTACTCTTCAAAATGATATCCACTTTGATATATTTTTCGAACAAAAAAAAATTGAGTCATTTTATACCAGTCTATACCATATGGTATTGACTGGTATTGAAATAAGAGCATACCTATGGTTTGAAAAGCGTACCATGGTGGTATGGCACAAACCAAGACTGTAGGATGATTGAATACATGATAGTAGAAGTATATTAATTGTCATTTACGACTTTTAACATTGTATACCATAAAATACCACCCCGTACCATGGTGGTATTGTATGGTATTGTGTGGTATTTTTTGGTCTTGTAATTTGTTTACCCAGAAATTTGTAGATCAAATAGATCATGATGAGCTCGTCCCTGCTGTGCAAACGTTTTCAAAAACGAATGAAAAACGAAGAAAATACCATATGGTATGCAGTTGGTACCGAAAGGCCAGAAATTTTTTTCCTCAAAAAATATTGAAAATTGATCTCATTTTGTAGAGCACGATGAACTCGTTCCATCTGTGCAAAAAAAAATTAAAATCCGAGTTAAAAGGAAAAAGATATGAGTCAATTAAGAAAACTAGTGAAAATAAAAATGGTCTTTAATTCTCCATCCTTAGATCTGGATTTTCTAAATGAATGGTCCAGATTTGGTTATTGATGGGTGCATAACCATGGGTTATGCACCCTATCTTGAGCCCATAAACCTAGGACCTACACAAAACGTTCTCGGAAATATTATGGTAAAAAAATACTAATTTGAGGAAGGATGACAAAAAAACCATACTCGTGAACATCCGTTTATATTTTACCTGATTGTGTAGGGTAAAATTTGGATTCGAATGAGTTTTAATGGGTATAAGTCTGAATTCGAATATTGTGCATGAGGGGTTGACCATTAGTTTTTCACAATCCAATCTGAACTCGCCCGATATGTGTATTTTGTTTAAAAATTTATAATTATTTTTTTCAACATATTTGATATTTATCATATATATGTAATACTTTCAAGAAATTGTGTAGTTTTTAACTATTTTTTTCTTTCAATTAATTCACTGTTATACCTTTTTCGCTTATTTAATATTTGTATACGTGTAACTAATAATATGTTGGTTAAAGTTATAAAGAGAAATTATCGTTCATTAATATTATGGATGACTCGAAACTCTATCTGCCGGGTTTGTTCGATTTTGATATTTTTTTTTTGGTAGAATGATTTTGATATTTTGTGGAAGTACAATTCGAACTATTTTGAATATAATAATAAATAGTATAGATCCAATACGTTCCCATCCCTAAATATGAGGTGCTTATATCCATTTTCACTTTTTGTTGGAGAAGTTAGATGGTATAGCATTAGCAGCCCTGCTACCAAAGATCTAGCAGCCGACCATCTTACAATGATTAATATAGTCAACAACCAGCCACGTCCAACTCCCGTTAAGTGCGTTTTGGAATCTCTACTGATCTCTGACCTAATCACAGACTTAACAAAGGTTAAACTAGTCAAACCTCGAAATGGTCCCATAATTACTCTCCACAAACTATGTAAACAAATCTCCTTTCTCTTCAACTACAATCTTCCTCATTGATTGCAATTAACACCTTTCCCGCTCAGCCCATTTCCTCGCAAGCCAACTAGAAAACAAAAACCCTCCTCGCATTCCACATGCTAATCTTCCATCTACCTCTTCCTTCCCAATGAACCCGCCGCCACCGCCGCAAAAACTCTTCCTCTTGCTCCTTCAAGCGGCGGCGCTTCTCTTGTCATGGACCGCGACAGCTCAACCGGCTGCCCGCTGCCCGGACTGCGGATCTATTCCCGTCCCTTATCCGCTCAGCACGAGCCCTAATTGCGGGGACCCTTTCTACGCAATCCGGTGCGACGCCGGCGCGCTGGTGTTCGATTCCGTGAACTCCTCGTATCCAATCATCTCCGTCAGCCCTTCCAATCAACGATTCGTAATCCGGCCGGCGGGATTAGCCCCCAATATGTGCGTCGCATCTGATTTAGTCAATCAGGGCCTCCAGCTCAACACCTCCCTCCCTTTCAACATCACCGGCAGCAACACAATTATGTACCTGAACTGCTCCGCGGCGGTGCTGACGTCTCCGCTCAATTGCTCCAGGGCCGGCCTCTGCCACGTGTACGCCAACGGCACGGCGTCTTACTCGTCGTGCCGCGGCGCTCCGGTGTGCTGCACTTTCACAGCGGGCGGGTCGACGACAGCTTACATGATCCGGGTTCGGGAGTCGGGTTGCAGGGCCTACGCCAGTTTCGTGAACTTGGATCCGGGTTTGCCCGTTGATCGGTGGCCCGACCCGGGTGTGGAGATCCAGTGGGCTCTTCCTAGGGAACCACTGTGTGGGTCTCAGGTGGACTGCAATGCAGACTCGAATTGTGGGCCGGACCGAAATTCAAGTGGGCTCGCTAGATGCTTCTGCAAGAATGGCTTTCAGTGGGACCCAATACAAGGAATCTGTTCCACGAGTGAGTTGATTTTTTTTCCCCACAGTCGAGTGAGTTGACATTGCAGAAGTCAAAGTTCAGGTTTAAGAAAACAAATTTTAATTTGCAGGAGCGACTTGTGAAGATGGCGGACATTGCGGTAGAACTAGAAGTAGAAAAGTCTCTCTAATCGCCGGTAATCTCGCCATTAATCACCTTCTTTTCAGTGATTGGATGACTAGTTTTGACTAAATATTAAAGTGTTGGACAAACAGGTGTGGTCGCCGGCACCGCCGCAGCCCTGGCGGCAATTGCCTTCGCTGTCACACTCCAGAAGCGTCAGAGGCGACTGAAACAAGCTCGAGAACGCCTCGCCAGAGAACGGGAGCTACAAATCCTGAACGCCGGCGGGAGCAGAACGGCAAAGATATTCAGCGGCAGGGAGATCAAGAAAGCCACCAACAATTTCTCCCGGGACCGTTTACTAGGCGTCGGCGGGTACGGCGAAGTGTACAAAGGCATTCTCAACGACGGCACCAACGTCGCCGTCAAATGCGCCAAGCTGGGGAACCCTAAAGGCACGGCCCAAATCCTAAACGAGGTCCGCATCCTCTGCCAAGTCAACCACAAGACCCTCGTGGGCCTATTGGGCTGCTGCGTCCAGCTCCCCCAGCCCGTCATGGTCTACGAGTACGTCCCAAACGGCACTCTCCTGGATCGGTTAACGGGCCCAAAAACCGGGAAAGTCAAACCGTTGACTTGGCTACACCGCCTCCGCATTGCTCGTGATACAGCCGAAGGGCTGGCATACTTGCATTCCTCGGTGGTTCCTCCGGTCTACCACCGGGACGTGAAGTCGAGCAACATTCTGCTCGACGAGAAGTTGAATGCTAGGGTTTCGGATTTCGGATTGTCTAGGTTGGTCGAGAGCGATCTCAGCCATATCTCGACGTGTGCACAGGGGACGTTGGGGTATTTGGACCCGGAGTACTATAGGAATTACCAGTTGACGGAGAAGAGCGATGTGTACAGCTTCGGGGTTGTGCTGCTGGAGATATTGACCGGGTTGAAGGCGATTGATTTCGGGAGAGGGGAGGATGATGTGAATTTGGTGGTTTATGTGCAGAGGATGGTGCGAGAAGGAAGGTTGGTTGAGGTTTTTGATCCTCTGATGATGGTGAGGAAGGGAACTAGTGAGGATGGTAATCATTTGGAGGTGGAAACGATGAAGTCCTTGGCTTTCTTGGGGTTGAGTTGTTTGGAGGAGAAGAGGCAGAATCGGCCATCGATGAAGGAAGTGACGGAGGAGATTGAGTACATTATTAGTGTTGCCATGGGTAGTTCTGATCCACAATTGTAGGTTGTGTTTTGTTAAATTAAAGTCTTGTGAGTTCTCTATGTAAAGATTTTAAGAAGCGGGTATGGATTTGTCCAAGTTTCGATCCATTTCCATACGCTCAGTCTATTCAGGTAGGATGAACACTACCCCATATCCAAACAATAAAAGTTAGTATTTGGTAGATAAACTATGTTAGAAAGAGGTTCAATGTTGTTCCTTCTTAGCCAAACTTACTACCAAAGTGCTTGAAATGTAATTGATGGAGCAAATAATCGAACTAGAATGAATTCTTGTATAGGTTCACAATGAAATGTATTAGGAATCTCAGTGCTTGAAATGTAATTGATGGAGCAAATAATCGAACTAGAATGAATTCTTGTGTAGGTTCACAATGAAATGTATTAGGAATCTCGGTCTTGTTTCTTTCCTTTTTCATTCTAGTTTTCTTGCTTCCTACGTAACTGTTGATGAAGGAAGTAGGGTTTGCTCCCCCCCTCCCTCCCCCATTTAAGGCCTTGCTAATTGTTGTCACATCTTCATATCTTCCTTATTGTACTCACATCAGAAGAAAAGAAAGAACTCTCAGCCGTGAGCTTATCGTGGTTAGTCTCGCTCATTCAAGAGCGAGAATACAACGTAGAATCTTGTATATCGATCCTTCGTTTTCTATTTCCGCGTCACATTAATTAAAATGTCATCCACAATAGGTATTCCAAACCCAGAAAAGGATACATGCGACTGGCTAGTAGATCATCATTACCATTGCAAACAGTAGTAGCTCATTCTCAAATCCTTTGAGAAGTCGACTACTGGAATCTTTGGAACAAGATCAAGTGAGTAAGAGAGGTCATAGTTACTTGGTAAATCCTCACTTTTCATTTTAGTATTAATTTCATACAATCATAATTTATTTCTTTTTTCATTTAAAAGTTCCTTTTTTCTACTCTCCAATTTTTTTTTTACAATAAGCTGTTACAAGGTGCTGGGGGTGCCTCCTCCTCCATTCGTAGCAAACACAGCTCTATATGAGAAAATCAGTATAATTGCTTGACTTGCTTATTTCTTGGCTTTGTAATAGGTAATGTCTATTTATTTATCCAAACCTTTTTCAAATTCTTTTGTAATACTATTTAGCCGGGTTAATTGCATGGTCGGTCACTGAAATTACAAAAAACGTTCAAGTTTGGTCACTCGAAATATTTAAATCCATCGGTGGTACTTCAGTTTACTGAAACTGTTCACGTTTGGTCACTCTCCGTCCAACTCCGTTAACTTTTGCTTACGTGGCAGTCAACTCTAAAAGTTGACCGTTAAATGTGTGACGTGGCAATTAAAAAATAATTAAATAAATAAAATTTAATTTTTTAAAATTTCCACCTCATTTCTAACTATTATGTCGCCGACGACAATGTCGTGTCTTTCGATATCGTCGTCTCTGGGTTTTGATTTCTTCGCCGTCAAGAAGCTTACTTGGGCCATTGTTACTGGGAGAGAAAAAGCTGAATGGAGACTAGGGTTTGCGAGAGGAAGAACTGAGAGTAGGGGAAGGAGATTCATATATTTTGGTTCTTGAGCAGCAGTGGTGGGATGAAATGGAAGAGGGGGTAAGATTAGGATTTGGGTTCAGAAAATTGTGAGTGGGCCGAGTGGGGAGAGAGAAGGGAAAGTTTTTTATTTAAATTTTTAGTTTATCTTTTTCATTTATTTCTATAAAATTTTTATTAATTTTGTTTTCCACATGACATCCACGTTAGCATAGCATGCTCATTCATTAATGGTCAATGATGTTGACCGTCTAATTTCACGGAAATTCATGAGTCGGCCAAATTAGTATATATGGTGTATAGTTGAGGCTATGATAGGAATTTTTGGAACCATTTGCCAAAGTTGATTATATGGGTATTGTTTGGGCCAAGCCAAATCAGCAGCAACAACAAGGGACCTGCCACGGGGCTCGAGAAGAGAAGATCGAGTGGGAGTGCGAGCGAATTAGGAGGAGGATGGTGGAGGAAGAAGAAGCTCACCGTCGAGATGCGACAGAGTTGAAAAGGGGATATGAGATTGAGTTCGCTCGGTTCCTGATCTGGGATTGAGCTCGCAGCTCCAAACGATACCCAGCCACAACAACCTCAAATGATACCCAACCACAACAGTTTAAGACAGATACAAAGTGTAGAGAGAGAGAGAGAAAAGGAATTTGAGCTTTACGTTGTTTTGTTGGGATTTGAAAAATTGAGTGGCGTATTCTTCCTTTTTCAATTTTTTTAATATGCTTTTTTTGCTTAGCAATCGCCATTATTGAGCTTTAATCTTCATTCTTTCCATATGGGTTATGGGCTCGGTTTTCATTTTCGCCGGAATTGGGGGGTTTCAAGTCAGAAAAGTTTGCTCCTTTCTTTCTGGGGGATTTGCGTTCTCTGTTCTTCTTCTTCTTCTTCTTCTTCTTTCTAGTTGGGAGTTTGCTCTATTTTTTTTATCTGTTCGTAATGAAGGTCGAGGACGTTAGCCCTGGCGGCGGCAACCAAGCTTCTCTCGGCCGTGAGTTTTTCTCGAACGGGTTGCGGGTTCTCGCCGTCGACGACGACTCGGTTTGTCTCAGGCTTATCGGGTTATTCTCTGTTTAATATGGATTGTCGGGGAAGAAGGGTTGAGGAAAGGGATGGGGCTGTGTAGGCCGAGTGAGGAGAGAGAAGATAATTTTTCCCCAGTTTGTCTTTTAATTTAATTTAATTATATTATTAGATTTTTATTAATTTTTATGTCCCACATGGCATTCATATCAGCATATCATGCTGATTCACTAACGATCAATGACGTTGATGGAGGCTTGAGCCTGTGGAATGCGAAAAACAACGATCGAAGGTGGAGGAAAATGATAGATTGCCAATAAATAAGTGTGCTGAATTTGATGATAGATTTGGAATTGAGAAATATGCGAAACCTAAAATGGTATGGTATTTGCTATGAGAAATGAGTTGGAACATCCATCTCTTTTACGTTATATTCTCTATTAGTTTTTTGATGATTTCCGATTTCAATATGAGAAATTACCTAAATTAATTAATTAGATATAAACAAATATATGATGGTGCAACTATTCATTTACAACTCATATTTTTTTGGTCGAATCCTAACTCATAGCCTAATGGTTGTTTAGAGAATTGAAGTTTAAAATTTAAAATTTCAAACAATCCAAAGATTATAACTTTGTGAATTATTGAAAAAAGATTGTAAATGTTCAGTGTTAGTTAACTGTGCTTGTCAACGTTCAATAAAAAGTAAAGATTCTAATTTGCTGTTATCAAAATGACATGCTTATCCTTAATCAAAAGAATCAAAATAGCTATAGAAATATTTAGTATTTATGACAAGAGTATTTGGTGAGATAAATAAAAAAGAAAGGGAAGCTAGGAGGGAAAATATCACAAATTAATATATGAATTCTCTCTAATTACGAGAGATTTGATATCTCTAAATTTTAAAATTCTGAAATACCTAAAATTAAAATTCACCATATACAACACAATGAAAGAATATAACTTTTTATTAAATCTACAAATTTAATAAATTCAGGAGAGCATTACCCATATCATATTCTCCAAGCCATCCTTAAATTAAATACGAAAAGAGGAAAGTAATCCACAATAACTTGATGAAAAGGAAAATTAGTAATTAAAAACTTGGCAAAATTCACTTCCATAGCCATAACTTTTCACTTTGTGACAAATATAGCCAGATTTTGAGAAATACACAGAAATAGCCATTCCGTCCAATAATGTAACAGAAGACATAACGCCTGCTGACTGGACAAACGAACCCAAATGGCCACGTTTAATTCGGTCTACGTGTATGCCACGGTGGAAATGAAATAATTATTTCTCATTAAATTTTTTTTACCCTAATTTACCAAACCATTTACCTTTTTTTCGCGAAGAGACCCAACAGACCCCCTTTCTTCCTTCTCCATTCCTCTTCGCGAACCCAACAGAAACCCTAAATTGACGAACTCACCTCGACCTCGACCTCGATTGTCTTCGTCGGTGACTGTGAATTGACCAACACAATCATCCGGTCATCTCACCTTGGTCGACGTGTCCTCTCGCCTCTAGCATCTGGTAATCGAACTTCCCTCCATGCCCATCTCAAAATGACGAACACAGAGGTGGCGACTTACCATCAACCAGCTTAATAGCAAGCTCCGGCGTAGCTTCCAGTCGTCGACGGCGAAGGGGATAAGGGATTCAATCGATCTTGTCAGACGAGGGTGGAAATTTTCGATTCCGGTAAAAAACCCAGAAACGAAGCTCGACCCCATCGCTGTTATCGGTAAGTAATCTTCGCCTCATCCTCTGCCCCTCGCTTCTGTTACTCTCAACTCTGGTTGTGTGGGCGGATGTGAATGGTGGAAACCCTAATCCGAAACCCACTCTTGACGCTGGTTGAGCCCGAATCGCCGTCATTCTTGCGAGCACCCCGACTGCCCCTTTGTGACATCGTTAGGGATGGGAGATGCGGGTTGACACTGCCGAGGGATGTGGAGAATCGGAGGAAGAATCGGAGGGATGGATGGGAGATGCGGGTTCACATTGCTGAGGGTTGACACTTCCGAGGGATGAGAGAATCGGAATCACAGTTGTCCGCGTCGAGGGTTTTCGCCGGATTGACACTACCGCTGCGAGGGCCGAGGAAGATGGAAGAAGGTTTCGGCTTTTTTGGGAGGAAGAAGATGAAATCGAAAATCAGAATGGAGAAGTCGGTCGCTAGAAGAAGGTTTAATTGCCCCAAATGATTCTCTCTCCTCCGGATGACGTGGCGCTTAGGTGGCAAATTCAGTCCTGTTGGCGCCGACGTGGAGTCCATAAGACGGCCACATCAGCTAAGCGAACATGTAATTAACGGCGTTCCTCACGGCGTCACATTTAATAACGGAAATGGCTATTACTGTCAACGCATTTTCAAATTTTTGGCTATTTCTGTGTATTTCTCAGAATCTGGCTATATTTGTCACAAAGTGAAAAGTTATGGCTATGGAAGTGAATTTTGCCTAAAAACTTGAAATGCAGTAAAATATTAATTAGAAACAAGGAATTGAAATCCGGCGAGGGTGTTTGCCTTTTCCCAGTCGTCGGTAAAACATTTTGGCATATTCCGAAATCTCAATTTCCTCACACACGTATAAATAACCACCGCCATCAAAATACTTTTCTCTCGTCCACTCAACTCTCCTCCTTCCTCTACCTCTCACCTTCCCCCTTCTCCTCCTTCCTCACAGATCGCTAATTACATAAATTAACACCCTGCCGGCTCCATTTTCCCCCCTCCGCCGGCTCTGCCTCTCCTCCGCTTCCCGCGTTCCGGCTGGGATCCTCCTCACCTCCCGGAACTCGATCCCCAATCCCCTCATCCCCTCTCCCCTGTTTCCGATCTCGTCGAATAAGGTGATTTCAATTACAAATCTTTTGCTCTGTTTCCTCCCAATTTCCCTGGACTTTCAATCTTCCCGCACTTTCGTTATGATCTCTCCTAGAACATCTACAATGTGGATAATGTTTTAGGGCCTTTCTGTTGCTATTGAGGCTCAGTTCCGTCGAGTGTCCTTTCTTTCATATAGTTTGCCTATGGTTTTCCCTGAATTTTGTTTGAAAATTTTGTAAATTTTCGTGTTGTGTACTCTTTGGATCTGGCAGGGGTCGAGCTTCCTGCTGCTTTCGGTTTTTCTTTTATGTGGGTTCTTTGTTTGTCCATTTCTGCCCCCGTAATTCCGGTGGTTTGACCCCGTCCAGACTGCCCTTTGACATTTTTGACTTGGGAAATTTTGGCTGGTTATTCAGAGGATTTTAGCAGCCATTGTTCTTCCTCCTGCATTTCCAGCAGCAGAAATTCAGGGGTTATAAAGGAAAGATATCCTCTTTCCCTTTTCGGGTCAGAATAAAATTTTGGAAATTTGTCGGTGCGAGTGAGAAAGAAAGGGAATCCTGGTAGATTCCGATTTCCGAGCATTTCGTCACAGTTAATCTTTTACCAGTGGGAAGCCTGGATCTGGGTGCTTAGAATTTTTCTCAGGGTTTTTTCTGTGGCTGCAATTTTTATTTGCTTACAAGATTAGCTACTAGGTGCATCTGGTCTTTCTCTATGGTTTCTGTAGCTTGGATTCGTGTGTAGATTTTTGAAATTTGCTGCTTACTCTGTCTGATTGTTATGGTTACAGGAAAAAGCAGAGGGGATTCTATAAAGATGAAGGCTTTAATCCTTGTTGGGGGGTTCGGAACAAGATTGAGGCCATTGACCCTCAGTGTTCCAAAGCCTCTTGTTGACTTTGCAAACAAACCCATGATTCTGCACCAGGTATCAAACAACCTTGGTTCCTTCACGTTTTTCACTTTGCCACACTTCTCCTTGTTAATTATTCTCTTTTGCATGACTGCAGATCGAGGCTCTCAAGGCAATTGGAGTAACTGAGGTGGTTTTGGCCATCAATTACCAGCCAGAGGTGATGCTGAACTTCTTGAAGGATTTTGAGGCAAAGCTTGGTATCAAGATCACCTGCTCGCAGGAGACGGAGCCACTTGGCACTGCTGGCCCTCTGGCTCTTGCTAGGGACAAGCTGATGGATAAATCCGGCGAACCATTTTTTGTCCTCAACAGTGATGTTATCAGCGAGTATCCTCTCAAGGAAATGATAGCATTCCACAAATCCCATGGAGGAGAGGCTTCTATTATGGTCACCAAGGTAATCAATCATTTTCACTCTACTTGATTCCATTTCTCTCAGGGCTGCATTCTGAAACCACAGTATAGTAGTTGACAGTAACATTCTTCGTGTTTTATCATCGCAGGTCGATGAGCCATCAAAATATGGGGTGGTGGTTATGAATGAAGCCACAGGGCATGTCGACAAATTCGTGGAAAAGCCAAAGATATTCGTTGGCAACAAAATCAATGCCGGAATCTACCTCTTGAACCCATCTGTTCTGGACCGAATCCAGCTGAGGCCCACCTCGATCGAGAAGGAAGTCTTCCCGAAGATAGCTGCAGACAAGAAGCTCTTTGCCATGGTTCTGCCAGGGTTCTGGATGGACATCGGGCAGCCGAGAGACTACATCACAGGGTTGAGACTCTACCTAGAATCTCTGAGGAAGAAATCTTCAGTCAAGTTGGCCACTGGTTCACACATAGTCGGTAATGTACTGGTGGACGAGACAGCAAAGATTGGTGAAGGGTGTTTGATTGGTCCAGATGTCGCGATAGGACCAGGGTGTGTGGTTGAAGCTGGGGTTAGATTGTCTCGTTGCACGGTGATGCGTGGGGTTCGCATAAAGAAGCATGCGTGCATTTCAAGCAGTATCATTGGCTGGCACTCGACAGTCGGGCAGTGGGCTCGTGTCGAGAACATGACCATCTTAGGGGAGGATGTGCATGTGTGCGACGAGATTTACAGCAATGGAGGTGTTGTTCTACCGCACAAGGAGATCAAGTCGAGTATTTTGAAACCGGAGATTGTGATGTGACAAACAAAAAACATGAGGCAGGTAGTAGTGAAGAGTGAAATTCATGGTTTTTGGGGGGAGGTGTAGAATTAATGTATGTTCTCTAGAGTTGGTCTGAGATGGAAGGGGAGATTTTCCAGTCCAGCTGGAAAGAAATGCACCTTGTTTCTCCATCTTTTTTCTTTTTGTTCAAGGAGGTTTCAATATCTATTGCCCTTTGTCCCATACAGAAGTGTAAAAGTCAGTTTGTGGGAGTTGGAAGTTTGTTGTGAGTTGTCATCTTGGCTTTTTGCCAAATAGAAATGTGATGCAAATCATGTGTGAGCAAATTTGTATTTGTGGGATGGAATGTGTAGAGAAATAAATTCCAGATCTTCAGTTTGGTGCCAAAGATTTATGTCTCTTTCCTTGCTCTTGTCCTTGTACAAGGTTCAATTCTGTTACTGTGTTTACTGCTTGCACACATCCAATTGTTACAGATTGTGGAACGCTCATTTCAACGGCATAAACACCATAGCCAGATCAATCAAGGTTTATGTAGGCCACGTCCACGATAATCAAATCATGGTCCTAACTAAGGAGTAGAATATGTAACTGTATTCCTGTTCCTTAACTTCTGCAGAACCCTGTATATTTAAAACTAGAATTTAACTGTCGGTGGCTTTCAATTATTTGGACTTTGTGTGTTGGCAGTGGCCCCCTGTTAACTTTTCTTTTGCTCTGTCTCTCTCGCTAACAGGTCATATAGCTTCCATGTCCCTTTCTTTCCCCTCAAGATTATGGAGAGAATAATAACAACACACTGACGTTGCCATGGATTCCTTCATGTGAGTACCATGCTTGCTCTTTTCACATATTTGAAGTAACTTACCCTAAATGTGTGGGCAGTTGGTCACTTCCAAGGGATTCCAGGCTGTCAAATCCACCAAGATTTACCGAGGATCCAGAGTGGACTCACATGTAGGTCAAAAGGTGACAGTTTTCTCTGTCATACTGCTGGTTTTATACTCAGAAAAAATGGGATCTTGATTATATCAATGATGGGTTATCTTCTTTCTCGTCATCTAATTGGATTCTTCAGTTTTACTAATGATTATCAGAAGGTATGATTATTCTTAAAATGTTGAAGCACCTTCGATCGTGAACTACCTGGTAGCAAAAGACTATAATACTACAACCTGAAGTTTAAGATAACAGTTTCCTGGTGAAGAGTAGTGAGTTTACTGAGAGCTGTGAATGAGAAACAGAAGAGGACATATTGGAATCTGCTGGGAGCTTCTCCTCTATGAGAAGGAATCTGGATAAGAGCATACCTTTGTCTTTTACTAGGGGGTAAAGGGTTGGGAGGTTTCAGTAGGGACTCTCAGTCCCAGCAGAGTATATGATTGAGGAGTGGTAGGGTATGATGCAACAACATTTTGTGCTGTTTCTTAGTGGTGCTTATTTGGATTCATTTAATTTGCAATTCTGTAGTGGCCCTTTCTTCTCTCACAGAGTGTGTTTTAGTTTACCAGAAAAGCAAGTGGGAAATGATTTTCTAAGTTATTACCTGTCATACTCATAGCACCCACATGTCTCCCCTAATTTTGATTTATTAAGGGGCAAAGTGGGTCTCCCATCTGCAGTCACCCCACATTTACCGGCATCCCTTATATTCTAATCAACTACAGAGTTATGGTATGTCATTGTCAACGCCAAACAAAGCAACCCCAAATGATCGATAATGAGTATGCAGAGGACGACAGGTCGTTAAACTTTGATCTAACCAGTGCCAAAATGTAAATTTCCCAGCTAACAGCAAACGTGCTGGACCATTGGACCTGTTCTCCCTTTCTAAGAGCTGGCCGTTCCATGTTTCATTCATCCTTGTCATCATCACTGAAGTAGTTGGAAGCGGGAACTGCTGCTTCCACATAGAGTACTTCCCTAAAGGAATTGTTCATTGGATTATTTGATATGATGCTACTTCTAGGCAGTGGCCATACAACTGACCAATTTAGACCAATCAATATTTGCAGTGATTCCTGCGCAGCCTCGAACTTCAAATACATTCCATTAGGAGCTGATGTAATTGATAGAGGGGAATAGAGAGAGCAACTGAGCAACAGGAAGGTTTTGTCCAGGTCAACTTTTTCATTGCGAAGAGAACAAGCTGTAATGTAGGGCTCAAAAAAGGAGAGCCGAGTTAACAAAAGGAGAGAGAGGGAAGGGGGGATGGATTCTGTTGCTCAGGCCTCAGAGTGACTTGTATTTACAGCTACAAAATGAATCGCACTTCTGTGAATTTTTAAACTTCATACAGACGCCATGAGCCAGAACATGACGTGGGACGACACTGCAAGGAGAAACCAGGAGATGAAAGCCAAAGCAATGGAGATTTGGAACTTTTTGCATGGGAAGTGAGGTGTGGCATTGCAGTAGTGCAGGTCTCGAGCGTACAAAATCGTGACTCCTGCTGATGCAGATGCTGCTGCAAGTGACAGGATAGATGTCACCTGCATATTAAAAAAATCAGAAAAAATTGATCCTGGGTTATGAAGCTCCAATCAATTCAATCTAAGAAGAAATGAGATGCGAACAATTATGTGCAACATCATGATGGCTGAATTATCTACCCATTCCTCTAGATATGCATAGGAGAATAATGCATGAAGCTGAAAAATCTCATCATGGAGATCTGAATTGCTTAGGAAAATATCCGTTGTCTTTGCATTCGAAGTGTGCCAGGAAGCTTGAAGCAAGGACTAGAGATGAAGATAGTGATCAACTACATGTTTTAAGCCTTTTGTGATCCTACATAGACAGTGTAAATGATCACTTGAAGTAAAGATAGACATTTACCCAATCGCCGACAACAAATAGGCTCACTAAGACGGGATTCTGCAAGCTTCTCTTTGATTTTAATGCATGTAGATCAAGGCATGCAAGTCCGAAACTCCATAGGACTTGAAGCCCCATTGACGCAATTAGATAGCTGAAAATTTTGGACAACATAAGGCTATCTTTAAGCAACTGAGTGCAAAAAAAAAAAAAATGTAAATATCGCAGCTCTACTAAAAGGTGACATAAAATAACCTTTCAGTTCAATTCTACTTCCATCTCTGTCGACAGAACTCCACAAGAGAACACAGTAATCATAGCTCTGGAGCTATTCAAGAAGTAAATTGGGAATCAAGGAAGTTAAGAAGAGACACATCCCGACTAAGCTAGTGAACATATATGCAGAAAAACATTCAGAATGACGGGGTAAAAAATTTATTAGTAACCACCTCAATAAATTCAGCATATATTGTTGCAACACTTCTGATAATGTGAGCCAGTGCTCACTTTTATATGCTGCATCTACTAGAAGCTCACTCTTCTTATCTTCATGTTTACTAGCATGAAAGGGGCAAATTTCATGATTTGTTTTAGTTATGGTGCATAACTGTTTGTTTTTGGAATCAAAGCGACACTAGAAGGAGGAAATCCAACGTGAAGGAAGATGGACATTAAACAGGCGACTAATATTAGGGCTTTGACTCTCCGCTATTCTGTTAACCAGATGAGTCACAGAAACCAATGAAATAAGCTGTTACATAAAATAAAAAAATCAAAGCTGCAGCCTGACCTTGATCACAATGAATGAAAATACTTGCACTATTGATTCAATACCACGAGAGCCTGAGCTTATCACTCACAATATTGATCGTACAATCACAGCAATGTACTACAACAGAGCTAGCTTTGTCCAAATATAGTTCCAAACACTGATCTTAGCTCTACTGTATTAAGTTCAATTTGCTGCTAGAAATGCAATCACAATACTAGTTTTTCAAACTAATCCTACAATTTTCTCTACCATTCTATAAGGCCCTTCCTCAAAAGTTAACTCCAAACCAAACAGTAATTTCGTTGAGGTAAACCTTGTTCTCAATGGACCCCATTTCTTCCCGGATAGAGAATTCAGACCAGAATAAGCAAATGACCCCAATTACTAACTAGAAACGGACCGTTGATAAGTGAAAGCATAACAATAATCAGATTCCAAACTATCTTTACTACCACCAACAGAACCTAAACAATCAATAACCACCCACCAGCTCAAAACCATGTAACCACACCAAATTCGACTCTATACAAGAAACCCAAAACGAATGGGAAAGAAGCGAGAAAAGGGGAAACGTTACCAGAAAGCTGTGGAGTTGAAGAAGCCATGGGCAGAAACCATCACCCCAATCGAAGCAGCTGCAAACACAAACTGCCCAATCCTCAGCCCCAGCCCACTCGCCTTCCCTGGACTCCCAAACAATTCCTTCATCAGTCTTCCCCCGCAGGCCGCAACGCAATTTACACTTCTCCCCCGCGCTCCTCCTTGAACCCAAGACCCCTTTTCACAGAAGCTCACCGGAAGTGAACCCAGCTTCGACAAATCAATAATCCCTCATTAGCATTCTCATTAGCTCCATGGGACACACCATGGACAGAAGCTGGGATATTTTGGGTTTGGGTACCAGGTCTGCCTCCGAGCTGATGGTGGCGATCTTTCTTGATGCTGCGTCAATGGAAGAATGTTCTTTCCTTTCTTTCACTACCAGAAATCTGACACTATCCGCTTTTTCTTATTGCATTAAAATAATAATAATCAACCAACATTTGCTATTTGTAAACCTTCAAATCAAATGTAAGAATAACGGAAAGAAAACACGGAAAACGCTTTTTTATAATTGCTCGTGAATTTTGATTGATGGCTCTGTGGCTTTGCTAGTTCTCACTTCTCACTTCATTTTCTGACTTCTGTTTTAACTTTTCTGGCCCATTTGCTCTTCGACAGATAGAAGAGCGAAAGGGGGCATGCGGTGTTGGGCTGAACTTATCCAAGTGGGCCTCAGGAGAGGGCCTGTCAATATCTGGCCCGTCACTTAATTGGCCGGTGACTAGGGATGGCAATCAAACCCATGTCCATGGGTATCCGACCGCCCCCGACACAGTCAACGCAGAGAATCCCCGCTTTGACTGGGTATGGGGCGGGTATGGGTAAAACCCGCAAAATGTTTGATGGGTATGGGGCGAGTATGGTTTTAGCCTCCCCCGCCCCATACCCGCCCCACCAGAATATTTGTTCACATATAAAAAATACATGGATGAAATAGTAATCTATCAATGATAGTGAGGGTAAATAAAAAAAATAATTAGTAGAAATGCAATTGAGTGGTCACCCAAATCAAAACCTAGTTCATTTTCCTCAACTCTCTCTTCACTCTTTCACTTTTCCCTCGTGTTAGCAAGATTATATTAGTTAATTATTGCTTAGTATATGTATTAGAGTCAAATAAATACTGATTTGGATTACATTGTAGTACTCTATTTTATGGATTAAGGGAAATTTTAGGATAAAATGCTTTAAACCACATTAAGAATTATTGTCACTTTCCCGACTTCATGATATAATAGGTGCCTTTAATGTTATAATTGAAAATTTACATATAAAATTTTATGTATTGTAATGTTGGATGTATGGGGCGGGTATTACCCATGGGTACCCGAAACCCACGGGTATGGGGATGGGTTTGCAAAATCTTCCCCCGCATGGGTATGAGGCGGGTATGGGTTTGAATATTTAAAAGCGGGGATGGGGATGGTTTAAGCAAACCCGCCCCAAACCCGCCCATTGCCACCCCAACCGGTGACCTTCAGCCTTGATCCTTAAACCCTTAAAATCCTGGTATCCTCCTTTCCTTCCAAAATCAGTCTCCCTATCTGAAAGGCTAAAACCCTGACCCTGAGCTAGACGAAGAACCGAGAATGGCGTTCAGAGCAGTGATACGGAAATCGGCATCAACTTTGGCCCCACTCGTGGGTCGAGCTGTTAGTCGTGTTGAAGCTCGCCGGAGCTTCGGTTCTGCAATCCTCACAGCTGCAGGCGGTCGCCGCGGTTGTATCTGCGGGAGAGGACACGCTGGTGTTTCGCATTTATGCGGCTATTCTACAGCTCCCGTGGTGAGCAACAAGCCGGCTGCCGGCGAGTCGCTCCTCCGAATCATCGAGGATGAAATCAAGACTTCCCAGGAGACTGATGATCACGATCAGGTGAGGGAGCTCTCTCTTTCCGCCCACTTTTTGGGTTGATTTCATGGTTTGGCTCCTTTGTTTTGGTTAGATGGATTGTTTGTACTTTGTTAGCCTGGAAACAAACAAATTAGCTTGTGGATATGTTGGAGTCTTTATGGTTGATTGTATTGATGACTTCCTTTCCCTGTGGGAGAACCCTTAAAGATGGCTAAGGTGAAAAGTTTCCAACTTTCTAGAGGAAATGGAAAGTCTGTCATAATGCATCAGATACCCTAATGCTACATTAGAATGGAAACAAAATGGCGAAATGGAATTTTTCCTTGAATGATAGGAGCCAAATCCCATAATTGTGGTGTAGTGCAGAACTTGTCAGCAGCTCTTGGTTCTAGTAGTTCTGCGTGGTTAAATGGGAATCTCCAATTCTAAGTAAGTTAGGTTAACAAGAGAGTGAGGGTGGTTTTGATGGCAAATAAGACATGGTTGCTCTGTTTACAGTCGCTGTAACCTTGTCTGCTAGATATTACATAGTGTTCCTAGAAACACTGAAGTGGTTTCTGAGTTTGTTTTTGCCTAGACTTAATCTCTCCTGATGGTCTTTGTAGGTTGAGGATGTTCCAGCAGGTTTCCCTTTCGAGATTGAGGATAAACTGGGTCAACAGACACTAACACTGACAAGACAATACGAAGGTGAACATGTTAAAGTTGAGGTTCACATGCCTGATCTCGTCACCGGTGAAGAGAATGATGTTCGAGATGATGATGACGATGATGATACCGAGAGGCCAACTCAGTCTAGCCTCCCGTTGGTTGTCACTGTTACCAAGAAGAGTGGAACCTCTTTGGAGTTCAGCTGTGTTGCTTTTGCAGATGAGATTGCAATTGACAGCTTGTCGGTGAAGAAACCTGAAAACAATTCTGAAGAAATGGTGTACGATGGACCAAACTTCCAGTAAGTCTACAACCTACTGTTCTCTTATGTTGTTTTGACTTTTGACCAGTTTACTTGTGTTAACTCTGGCGGGTGTGAGTCGTTTGGCTGAATACTTGTGGCTTGCTCTACAGTGATTTGGATGAGAATCTGAAGAATGCTTTCCATAAGTATTTGGATATACGAGGAATCAAGCCCAGCACAACCAATTTCCTCCACGAGTACATGATCAACAAAGACTGTAGAGAGTATTTGGGCTGGTTGAATGACCTCAGGAAGTTCGTGCAGGCATGAAAGTTTATCGAAAGCACTTCTTCGATCTCTTTGGCCGATGCAATTTCGAATTCAACACCGTTTAGGTTTACTAAGTCTGGTGGGGAGATGCTCGTCATTAATGTTGGTAGAGTTTCTCACTGTTAAAGTATCAGCGGTTAGTGCTGACTCTGCTGGGCAGCTTTTTGCTTATCGAACTACCGGAGTCGGTGGTAAGTGCTATATGTTCAGATGAGATGTTGCTTATGAAAAAGTGAATTTGGGTTCTGTTTCATGGGTACATGTAAACAAGATGCTGTATCAGGTAGATCATCTGTGGCTTCGGTGTGAAAGAAAAGAACTTTGGGATGTATTTACTGGTTCCTAGTCTTCTCTGGTTCCTAGTCATCTGTGGCTTCTCTGGTGTTTTTTTCTTCTTCCTTTTGGTGGACATTGAACACGTACTACATTGTGAAATCTAAGGTAGTAGCATTCCAAATTTTTATTTTTATCCTAATCGAAGTTATGCATTGTATATTTTAGATTTCTTCCCACAATTTGGGTTATTGAGATATATTAGATTTTACTGTTATATTTGGATTTTATCTATAGAGAGAATTAATATTATAGTGCTTACAACTTGCAATATCAACAATCAATTATGATAAGATTGGACAAAGACAGTTCTGAAGTCATTGGCTTTTTCTCCATAGAGGGTGCATGAATGACAAAATCGATTATGGATAAATTAATTATGATTAACAAAATGATTGTGAAGAGGTTGTTATGTCATCGTTGATTGTTTTGTTTTTTCGTTGTTGTGTTCAATAATACTATAGAGGTTGTGCCGGAGTCGAGAGTAAAAGTACCCGAGACAGTATTGACAATATTGGTAATGATGGTGACTATTCATAATAGGAATCTCCAATTGAAATACATTGAAAGAGATTACCTGTTACTTCACCATTTTTCATGTGATGGATTCGCTAAACATAATTAAACAGTTAAGTAACCATTTCATTGTCTAGCAATATCAAAACAACTCAGCAACTCGGTGGTAATGTACTCTTCCAAAGCTTCAATTTAATTTATTGTTACGAAAAAGCTTCAATCTCTTCCCACTAATTGTTATTGCAATTGTCTCTAACTCTTGATTTTAATTGGTATTAATTTACATTTATTTACTATTTTAGAAATTAGAAGGGACCCGCAGTGACAAGGCTTAGGTTGATTATGTATATCTTCTTAGATAGATACTGTGTTTGATTATCTCTTGTATGTTTTTCAATATCTTCTGCAACAAATTTGTACTTATCCTATTTCTTGATCTACTATCGATACTTCATGCGTTGCTGGAAGGCCACTAAGCTCATAATTTAAGGGTACACTGATTAGCGACCCATAAACATTGAGGAGCCATTAACCCTTTCTTTTAGAGTGACGAAATTGCATTAGGAAATGATTGATTGAATAAGTTTATGTGACAGAATAAATTATGTGTATTTTGATGGATCAAATCAGTATTGTACTAATTTTTTGTTATGAATAGACGAGAAGATAATGGACTAGATTGGGGTAAAATATTGCATATTCATTCTCCTACTTAAAATAGTTCGGATTTTATCCATGTTATCAAAATCATAGACATAGGATTTCGGATATCAGCCCCTAACAAACGAAGCCTATTGCTTAAAAAAGTGAACGGCATGAAATGTAGACTTAAGGACATAAACTCCTCTTGTAGAGTTGCATTACAATGAGCCTTCCTAACTACTAGCATGAAGGCCAAAAGAGAAACTCATAAGATCCCAAACTCCACGTTCCCAAATCTGCCCAGGCTACTACTGGTCATGGATCGGAAGAGGCCCCCTACATAACTTAAATCTTTCGTCATAATTATAAGAAACTCCAACACCTCCAACAATAAAGCTTAATAGAGAATGGAGAACTTATTCAGTAACATAGGGTCATGGCAGAGATTACAGGATATCCTAATAATGATAATAAACACTCCCCCTAATAATGATGATTTGATTTATTAAAACCGCAGCTAAGATGGCATGCAAGTGACTAATCTTCTTCCTCTGGTGATGATGCTTGGAAATCTATACAGAAGTTAAATCCTTGTGGGTGTAGGTTATTGCCTTATCACCATCCACTATTTGTCCACTCCCTCTCAGTAGCCTGCAAATGGAACGTAGAGACAATAGATAGGGTTCAGGAAAAGAAAAGGGTTCTGTTTTTTTTTCTTCAAACAATGGAAACAAGCGGGCAGGGGCAATCCTGATGAGAGTCGGTATTACCATCGGGTTGTTAACAATCCTTCGACTCCAACAGGGCCTCGAGCATGGATTCTACTCGTACTGATTCCGACCTGTTTACCCCATCCATCAAGAAAAATCCAGTAATAAGCACCACACAATCATTAGTTAGAGATGCATAGATAAGATTGTCATTCGAGTTATTCACCTCTGCTCCAAGTCCAAATCGAGCTCCATCAGAGAACCTTGTGCTGGCATTGTGGAAAACAGCAGCACTGCATTGGATGAATAGAAGAAACAACATCGTAAATCACAATGTCAATGAATATGAAACTGAAGCAACAATAATCTGAGACAAAAACATAGTACAGTGTAGATGGGGGTTAGTTACCTGTCAACTTGTCGCAAAAAGGTCTCTGCAACTTCAAGGTCTTCTGATATGATGCAATCAGTATGGGCACTGCCAAAAAAAATGGGGGAAACAACGTCAGCAGACAAATTCAGCATGAAATGAAATGTCGCACAACTTGTCCAAACGAAAGCAATTAAGATCTTGCCTTCCATGTCGATGTATGTGATCGATGGCAGCATGCACATCATCAACGATCTCAACAGTGCATGCAAGGGAACTGTACTCATGATGTAACGATGCTGGCTCAGGGATGCTCAGCTCCTCGCTCGCCCTTGGCCCGCCATGTAGAACCACACCTGAATAATAGAAACATCTCGTAATCAATAGGGATATACAGCCTATATCTTAAGGGAAGACATCAAACCCAGGAAAAGACTAAAAACAGCATCCATTCATACCTTCATTCCGAAGTTCAAGTACTAGCTCATTCAGGCCACCAGAGGACACTAAATCCTTATGCACTAGAAGTGTTTCCTGGATATTGTAAGAGAAAACCAAAAAAGGTATTGGTTCATAATTCATTAAGAAAAAGAGCACACAGAACAGAAACCATGTTAATATGTAGATGAGAGTTGGTCAGCTATTATACCATTGCATTACAGGCTGCTGGATAATCCACTTTTGCATCCACTATGACACGTTTGGCCATTTGCATATTAGCAGACTTGTCAACATATACATGACAGACTCCATCTGTGTAGCAGCACAAAACGTGTGACTTCCATGTTTGGCACCATCAACAGACCGACAAATGAAACCGAAGTTATTTATTACCTGCATGGCCCAGAACAGGGATTTTGGTTGATGCTTTGATACTCGAAACCAGTTTATTGCTGCCCCTAGGAATCACAAGATCGATTACATCATCGAGCTGATTCAAAGGAAAAGGAAACACATCAGTCCAAACTCTCTTTCCAAGTTTTAAGCAACAGGACCATCTGCTTAAATTTCGTTATAGTTCAAACAACTATCCACCTTAAGTAGGTCAGGAATTTCATCTCTTGAGGTCACCAGTCCAATAAGCCTTCTCCCAACATTGTCTGGAATGGCATCAGTGATTACCTATTTTGTAACAAATTATAAAGGGGAAGAGTAAGCACATGTGCTAATCGATTAATATTCAAACTTCAGAAAGCAAAGAAGCAGACCTTGTGCAAAATTGCATTTGATCGCCTGGCCTCCTTTCCCCCTTTCAGTAGGAGACCATTTCCACTGCGGATCGCCAATGAAGCAATCTATTTAAAAGAATACAGCAAACTTAAAACAAATGACACAGCTTTTAATTATAGGGTGAGCAAGAAGGTTGCCGAACATCCTATAATATAACCCACCTGCACTAGTGCATCAGGCCGAGCCTCAAAAACAATCAGGAGAACCCCTAGAGGAGATGATGTCTTCTCTAAGACAAGACCATCTGCAAGCTGGAACCATTAAACAGAATTGAGTAACACCTAACACAAAATATTTGGTAACATAGCGAAAAGAAATATTCGACTAATACCAAGCGAGTGTCCTGACATCCCACATGGCATTTTTAAAGCAACCTAAACAATTTGAATACTTTGGTTGGACATAATCAGAAAACTCCCAATTTACTGACAAGGGGCTGTTTGTTTCTTAAAATGTGCATTTATCCTTCATATTTCCCCTCTTTCTGCGCTAAATAATAGTGCTGACTTAAATCATCAGAATTGAAGCCCTAAAATAAAGCATCACATATATTTGGTTGTGTTACTAGAGCTGAATTGGGAGAATAAAGATAAATCCTTACCTCGGTGGTCTTTAAAACGTGACCAACTGGATCTACCATGCTCGCAAGGACACGTATTGATTTTGCAAGACTTGTAATCTGGAAAGTAAAGAATAAAAAAGATGATAAATGTATACACATAAGAAAATGGTTCAAGCAAGGACATAAAATTATAAATAGAGTCTAACAACAGCATTGTCTTGCCTTGCCAGGCTTTAGAGCCAGACGTGCAATCAAGGCCTTCTCCATTCCAGCCTGCTCAGCAGCAGCAACATCTGCATCATTTTCAACCTTGATTACTTTTTCATTGGCTTCTAGGGCATTTGCTATGTCCAGCAAAATCTTTTTCCTATCTTCTGAAGATAGTGCCTGCAGAAGAGGACACAAACCGAGGAGCACGATAAAGTTAGAGCAAGATACATTAATTTCAAAAATAAAACCAAAAGCTTCATTTAACGGTGTAAGAGATGGGATAATCCACAGAACCTGCAGCCTTCTAGAACATTCCCTTGCTGCAACTGCCATGTCACGTGCACCAGCTTCTTTGGTTTTGACCCACAAATGAGCATCCCGATGAAAGAGGGTGCCAACATCATCTCCTTGGAGGACTTTAACTATGCTCTCGGGATCAAATCCGCTTTAAAAAGAGCCAACTCACAGATCAACACACATCCAGAGAAACAGTTCATGATAATATTTTACAAAGGAGTAGTATCAGGATGTTAGAAGAGATAAGCAACAAAAACAAGAAAGAAACACAAAATCAAGAGGTAGTTTATTCAAAATAAAAGCATGGATTCTATATAGCAAGGAAGAATACCTGGTTATAATGACAGGGACACCTGCCTTGGCAGCCATTACAGCAGCTTTTACTTTGGCTGTCATGCCCCCTCTGCCCACCCTAGATTTGTCCCCAAATGTGATTCCACCCAGATGAACTCTCTCAATGTAAGTGCGAATCAACTTTGACTCTGGGTCACTAGGTGGACCACTGTAAAGACCCTCCACATCACTCAGCAGAACAAGAAGATCAGCTTTTAGCTCTAGAGCCAACAAAGCGGCCAAGCTGTCATTATCCCAAAATATACCAGAAGAATCCTGTAGAAGAAGCTACCACGGGTCAGAACTATCAAGTGAGGTGAGATGTGTGAAATCAACTCGATGATCATGTTAAGGCGCAGGGGGATGCAAGCTAAACTTCTATGCTATTAACAAAGATCATGGAGGAAAAGGCGGGTTAAGAGGGTAGAGAATCAAAACAACAATAGGAAAAGAGTTAATTAAGCTTTGCCCAATTTGGCTGTAAACTAAAACCTGTATGTTGACCTTTACCAGGACCCCAAACAAGGATTTACAAGAAACACAAAGTTCAAAATTTTAGCATGTTCTGATGTAAGAAAACCAGTAGGAGAAACAACACAAAGTGACATGCCTCATATGGAGCTCGCCTTGTACTAACTGCATCATTTTCATTGATTATGGGAACAACCCTCAGCGATAGCAGTGACTCTAGAGTATGCTTAAGTTGCTTCCTGAAATCTTTATCCCTAAAGTCTGAATCAGTGACGAGAAGTTGAGCAGATGTCACATCCAGCTGCACAAGACGAGGTAGTTCATTAGATACCCCAATTACCAGAAGACAAAGATGATGAATAGGACGAAAAATATAAATATATGAATCAAGAGTACAACTTAATGGAAACAAGACCAAATTCTATGAATCACCTGACTAAACAATGTGTCGTAAAGGGCCATGATACAATTTTGCCCGACAGCAGCACAAGCTTTCCCATCGAGATCAACTTGTGGCTTTTGTAGATCAGCAAAACTACAACACCACAATTACAAACCAAATCAGTGTCAGCCAATCTAACCAAATTGTCCTATATTTAGACCTATAACAGCAATACAGCATGAAAGATCATTTCTTTACCCCGTGGACAGTCTTTTTTTAAAACTCAGATTAACAACTCAAAATGAAAATTGAAAATGGGAATCCAGGGAGGTACCTGCTATTGACTAGCTTCCGGTATTTGAGCCTTTGGCGGCCAAGGCCAACAGCACCGGAGGTGACAACAATGACTTCATATTGCTGGTAATTCAGCTCTTTAATCTGCACCCACCAATTTTCATATTAATAGAAACAAAAGAAAAAGAATATTCAGAATCTACCCACAAACAGCAAAGCAGAATATAGCTTTTTAACAGACATAAAGACTTCTTTTAACAGAAAAAAACACATGACAAACAATACAAACAAAACCCAAAAAGAGGAAAAACTATTCACAACCTGCTCACATAGAGCTCCTAGCCTCCCAAGCGCCAATCTCCCATCACCTCTGGTGACAACAGCAGTCCCAACCTGCACCAAAAGAAGTAAAGAGTCAAAATAAGGTCAAAATTGATTGCAGCGATTATTATCCCTAAGAGGGTAGAAGGAACTCGAATAATAAAGAGGGAAAGAGGCGAACTTTGATGACGATTCGCTTCACTTCCTTCACAAAGGCCCGAGGGGTGTCGGCCGCGCCGCCGTTCATCATGGTGGCAGTCAGAAGGGAGAGTGAAAAAGTGGAGATTGCGCGTACGCAGCGACTCGAGAGAGAGAAAAATGGGTGGGTCGGGCGGGAGGGAGGGAGATCTTTTGGAGATGCGGAGAAGAGTTGCGGATCCGATTGGGGTTTTTATGGAGGGGACTGGCTAAGCAATCCCCGTGAAAACGAAACTCAGAAAAACAATTGCGAAAACCCAAAAAAAAAAAGTGTCGAGAAATGGGACAGCAGCGCGAGAGGAGAGAGCAGTCAACAGAAAAGAGAGAAAAACCCTGGCTGCCTTAAACAAAGAAAAAGAGGAGAGATTAAAAGGGCAGACTGAGAAGAGACGTGCGACGGTGCGAGGGATGGATCAGAGATATGAATATAATAAAAATTAAGGTTAATACCACTGGGAGTCCTCAACTTTGTTAAATATGGCATTTGTAGTATG
Source organism: Linum tenue (assembly GCA_946122785.1). Classification (NCBI taxonomy): domain Eukaryota; kingdom Viridiplantae; phylum Streptophyta; class Magnoliopsida; order Malpighiales; family Linaceae; genus Linum; species Linum tenue. Next base: position 7,060,080 of record CAMGYJ010000005.1, on the reverse strand, counting down.
CAAATTTTGAAATTATACAGGAAATCTTTGTGATTTGATAACATTTGTAACATTTTACGTTTGATTAATCGTTACCGTCAACTAGAAGAAGAGTAAGCTGTATTTTAAAAAGGTTCTAGAGCTTCCCTCGTAAATAGGAATGGCAATGGGGTAAGTTCGGGGCGGGTATCTCGATACTCATACCCGCCACGTGGCAGGTCCGGTATAAGTCAGGTAATTTATCACGGAGATGGGTCGTGGCAGGTCGACTCAATGGATATATAATTTATGTGAAAACCATTAGAATATTTGTTATTTTCATTAAAAGAACAAGAAAGAAACCATAATATGATGAAATGTAGTTAAATTATTGGAGAAATTAAGGTTTTCACTTATTTACAAGTTTATTATAGCTAAAATATGAGGTAATAAAAGAAAAATTCTAAATAATTTGACTAAGATTACATGTAATTTAGGTAAGAATAGGTCAAGAATAGGGCAGGTCGGTGCATGTCAGGTCGATGGGAGGTACCCATGTCCACCCCGCCCCGCCTACGGGACGGGTCGGATCCACTCCAAATCAGGTCAAACAGGTCGGATAAAACGGGTCAGGTCGAAATTGTCATCCCTACTCATAAATACATAACATAGGTATAGGTATGATATATGTTGAGCAAAACTTGAAAACGATGGGAATGCCATTGCCAGGCTATTAGCCTTCATCTCCTCCAAATTTTTGCGTCGAATCCTAATATGATCTAGTCTTTTTTTTTTTTTTTTTTTGCATTTTGATTTCTCTAAAACTTAGTTCCACGTTTATATCTCACAAAAACTGCAACCATCGACGAGACTGTACGAACAATCTTTGTTAATAATTATCCACTATGAAGAAACTTTAACCGTCAGATGCAACAAAGTGTAATCAAAGCAGCACTCTTTGAGAAGTTCCGTAAGTACCAAAATATTTTTGCTTCTAAAGTTGAGGCCTTGGTTATGATATTCACCCTTAGAATAACGTACAAAAATGTTTTGAGTGGCGAAAATTGAATTTGGCACTCAGAACCAGACAATGTGTACTTGGCAGAACGTGGTAAGTTGCCCAATGAGAGGCCGCCAGAGTTAGATGGTTTCTAATGGAGGTGGGCTTGGACTGTAGCGGTTGGCGGCCGCCGATGCCCCTAAACTAAAAACAAAAGCACAGATCCATGATCCATCCATCGCGCTTTCCTCTGCTCTACCTGCGGCTGTGCGGTTGCTTTAGGTGTTCCTTCCTTGTTCCATCTCTTCCCACTTAATTATTCTTCAAAGCAATTCCGGCCATCCGTTGGTTACTTGGGTCCCTATATATATACGACGCCAATAATGGTTGTTGTCATCATTGTCGTCCTAACTCCGCTAACGTGTGTCCCTGCTACAGGCTTTCGTCAAATTCTACAGCTTTCAACGTTTACGAAAATGGGTACCCAGAGATTGTCTCGTTGCAGCAGTTTTATAATGTAGATTGAATATGATATGAGGATCGGATCAATGATTGAAAAGAGGAAAACGTGAATCAATCATTAACTCCAAACAGGGGAACTCTGAGAGTCATTTGGATTGCAGGTAGAGGGTAGTTCTCACTTCTCAAACAAAAGAAGTGGCCACAGATGGGAAAGAGAGAGGACATGTGGCACTGGCAAACAACACAAAGAGTGAGTCTGACTAACATAACATCCTCTGTTCTATAGTGTAACGGCACTAAAGTACGTGGCCAAAAGGATTGGTTGGATACTTGGATGATAATCAGATGAAGAGATGAACCAATCCATCCCCTTTGTGATTCGGATATACCCGCAAACACCTTTGCTAGGTGGCTCACGTGTTTTTACCATTCAAGTTGGCTCACCAATCGCTGTCTAGCCAAGGTTTAGAAAGTAACATTGGTCGATGTTGGTGGCGATTCTTCATTCGTTTACGTGTTTCCAATCAACGCCATACCCTGTAAATGTTTATCACAAGCCTTATTCCTCATTCCCTAAAATATTCTTCACAAGCCTTCTTTCTCGTTGTCTCAAGCAGGAGGATTTTAATTCTTCGGATAATTTGAGAGGATGATATGTAACATGCGACCAAACAAGCATGATGTTTTTTTTTTCCAGTGCATATGTGCAATGCAATCTCAAGGACATCAATACAGAGTAATTTTATATATTGAGATGTAAAATGTATCTTAGAATGCGCTCTATAATACGAGACCTGCGTTGCTTTTCAATTTCTTGGTACAGTTTCATGGACCAAGTGCTTTGAACATAAATTCCTTTTGGACATACACTTCACAATGATTCATCAGATGTAATCGAGAGAGAGAACATCAATTTTGGAAATACACCTTCGAGCCATATGTGGGTCCAGCTCTTTTTTCCTTTTTCCTCCATTTATTAATCTTTTTAAGCGTAGAGTCTCGTCAACCAAGTGCTGGGAAAAGAACATCTAAAGCCTAAAGGCATACACTGTGGTCTGCATTTCTGTTCATCTCCAATCCATAGAATTTGTGGTCTCAAACAACAGCAAAGTAGTGTGATTTTCAACCAGATGGTATCATGGTAACGCACAACAATACAAAAGCAAGGAGCTCTCGGACTCGGTAAATAGAGGGATTTGTGTATTTACAGACTTGCGCACAAAATTCAAACTCCAACAACGCGATCCGTTCTGGGAGGGAGATAAAAACAGAGCAGAAAGATGAAACGAAAAGCTTTGCACCTGGATTTGTTTTTCCATCCAAAAACTTTTAAAAGTCTCCTAAAAACTGCAGACTACGCATACAAGCCCCCACATTTTTCGATTCAACTCGTCAGCCCAACAAAACAAACTCCACTATCACTCCTATTCTAAGGCACCACTTACAACAAAACACGAATCAGAAGAACTTAAGTCTCAAAATACTGATCACTTGCAAACTAGTAACGCCAGGGGAGATTACCTGATCAGGGAAAGAACCAGGCCTTGATGAAGATTGCCAGTGCGAGTTGCAATAGAAATGAAGCAGCCAGCACAATAGTGAGATCACCTCCTCCAACATATGTCTTGAGGTTTGCAGTGACAAAGCATGCTGAATCAGCTCCAGCGCCCAGTATGATCAACCACCTCAGGAACTCCACTGGGATAACCAGCAGCACCTGCAAATAGATACAGAACACATGCACAAGATGAAGACAGAGTTTTTAGTGAGGGAAACACTAACATCAATGAACCCACACCAGGCAGGGGACTTACAGAACATGGGACAAAAATGAAGAGAGAGTATCCCCACATGCACCAGAACCGAATCAGGCTTGCAGTTGATCCAAGATACTGAAGCAAGAAGTAAAACCCCAGTGGCACAACGATCGCATAGCTATAGATCGAGACAGCCGCGGCATTAACATAGCCAACATCAAAGTTCCAGGATGCACTGCTGTCGGTATGTTTCAGCATGAGATAGGTAGCACAGTTTCCTAGAGCGGACAGCAGGAACACCAATGTTGTTGATATCCACACCAGTCCATATCTACCACAACGACAAAACTGACACTGGTGAGACCAGACAAAAAATATTGTCCTCATCAACAGATTACAAAGTAGAAGTGAGATGCCAATATTCAAGTATGTCATGGTTTTAGTGTCAGAAATAGAGAAGGGGACAATAGAAAGATGAATAAGGGATGTGCTTACAAGTCTGGATTGGCGTCAATCTTGCTGAAAAAATCCCCACCTATAGGATAGAATGAGCTCATCAATCTGTTCACGACAATGTCGGTATCGACATTGAAGTATTGTACATATGATGAGACACTAAATACCCCCTTCCAAGTGTTTGGTGGTCCTTGCTGTTCAACTCCATCTATTCATTGTTTAAGAAATGAGGCAAATATCAGTACTATAGTCCAAGTGACCTCAGCAACGAATTCAATGTAGTTACTTCGATTAATGCAATAAAAAAGAAATATTTCAACCAAGCTTTAACAGACAGAAATTACTTTTGACTTTACTGGATACCAAAGGCCAAGAGATTTACTTGACTCGGAGGTAAAAAGACTGACAAGGCTGTCCCCTTTACAAGATGGAAAAATGCTAATGTTCTTCTCAGTCTATCCTATTATTTACAATCAGAACAATCTGGATCACCAACACCCTTGAGGCTCTCCCGCATAGGAGAAGTGTCGACTTTAACTTCCCACCATTGACCATTTTGTTTGAAGTCAAGACCAACTTACATATGAAATGAGAAACTGATATCCCATCACTTGTTGCTTGGCTTCTAACTAGAGGAAAAAATAAGAGAGTAACTGTAGGTATGTCTGATCCTATAGTGTCTCAACGAGCCATTCAAGACAATAAAATTTGCTTGGCAGACCAGCTAATAATTAAGAGCTAACCTTACTCCGACATTTCTTAAAAGCTATCAGGGTAGTGTAACAAAGTCATGAAGATCATGGATAAACCACACAGTACTGGACCAAGGCAAATGATCTTACTAAATTGGATATATGCCACTACTTAAAATTCGTACCAGTTGGAGCTCCCATCGTCTGATAACCCTTGTTGTTGTTGTTGCTGCTGCTGCCTACTCCACCTCCCCGTCCATTACTAGATGGAGGGAACGTCTGCATACTTGCTTCAGGGACTGCAATTCATTCCAAATAAACAACGCTGTAATATTAGGTCAAGTTTGCAATTAGTGTAACATATTGTTTTAAGGGTCATATAACTTCATACCTTCATAGTTTTTGGGGCTTTTTTCTTCAGTAACCACAGCCTAGAAAGAATTGAAAGAAAAGGGGAACACCATAAGTGCTCAAGTCAATTAAGATAGAACAAATTGTAGTACTAGTACAACTACTCAGAAACCGAGTCAGTGTAAGCATAAGACCAGAACAAAGCAGCTGGCAGTAAGCCATTAAAGCCACCTTCCAGAGACCCCTTTATGCAAATTTCCAGTTAGATAGCAGGATCAACAAGGAGCCATGGCCAACTAGATGGCAGGATCAATAAGGAGACACTTCCATAGCGACTAAAAGAAAATGCAAATACCCAACACAAATTATTTGCTCTACCAAAGGCTAATCATCATTGAATTTTCTCCCTCGCCATCTCACCCAATTGACCTAACTCGATTGTTGCAACCACCAGGAAGAGTAACAAAACTACTAACACAAGTCCGAATTAATGCCAGAACGAATTAGCTCTCCTACCCAAAATGAATGAAATAGATACGAATTAGAAACTTACGGGCACCGAGCCAAGCAAGTGGCTAGTAGGGAGGTTAGTGAAGGAGTCGTCCTCCATAGCCCGAAGCGGAGAGAGATCGAGAGGCACAGATTTTTGAGAAAATGGCAACCCGCGTTTTCTCTTCAGGAATTTCTTGTTCTTCCTCGAGAATCAAGATTACAGAGGGGCAGGCATTTGAGTTGAAATGCAAATCCCAATTGGTACTCCCCGAGAAGTCTCACGGAGATTGAAGATTTTTGGGCTCTGCGACGGAGCCGTAGAAGGCAGGGCGAAGCAGCTTTTCTTAGGCTCGAAGCAAGAGAGACCGTGGCGGACGACAAGCAGAGAGAAGCGGAGAGCGAGCCAGGTGCCCGGTTTTATATTTCCAGCAGAACAGTTAATCAGTTCACCCGAGAGAAGGTAGATGGGAGCCACGCGCTGCTTCTGGAGCGTGACGAACATTTCCACAGTCATCAATGAAAAATAGTCAATTGTATCCGTAAAATCAAGTACCAAAAACTAAACTTCAAATCATCTATGAAAAAACGTGAACCGATAGTATTAGTTAGTCACATCTCAAATCAAACCAAATTGGTAGTTTAACTCAAAGTGTAAATTATGTCCTTCTAATGCAATTAGGATAACAACATTTCACGAAAATATAAGGACGTGTAACCTTTGACAAAGGTACCCATCAATTCGGTTCGGTTTCGACTCTTTATGGTTGGTTTGCAACTCCTTCCTCTTTTCTTCTTCGTTAGTTGTTGATCTCAAGGTTCGTTAATTGTTGATCTCAAAGTTCGAATCAGAAATGTGATGGAATTCCTCGTCTCACATTATTACTAGATCAACCTCTCAAAACATCTCTTCTTTTCTCAATACTTTGCATTGATATTCTTATAATAAAGAGAAATAATGAATTGAACATTAATAAAATTCGAAACAACACTTCAAAGTAATGATCGTTTCATTGACATTGGTAACCAATGAGTCGATACTCGATAGCCTCCACTCCTATAATATTCATACAATAAAGAGAGATAATGACTTGGAAATTAATGAAATTCAGAACATCACTTCAAAGTAATTCTCATGTAGTTAATATCGATAACCAATCAGCCGATAACACCCACTTCTAATTTTGGTTTTTTTCTTTCTAATTTCTAAATAATCTTTTTTCTTGTATTCAACAATTGCTTCTTTATGGATCATATAATAATTATCCTTTATACATAAAATTAACAACAACGGATTCTAATCTTACATACTGTTTAGTATAATGAATTCCATAAGTTTTTCGAAATTCATTTTGAAATGAAATCTTCTTGTATTTGGTATTTAAAAGTATTCATTTTCAATTCTAAATTTTGAATTTCACGGAATTGGAACTAGTTATAACAATTCCCGGGAATTGAGATGGAATTTTCAAATGAATTCCACAAGTATTTACCAATTATGATAAAATGATATAATTATTCTCATTTGTTAACAAAATTACTTCTACATATATTATTTGGCGCCGATTCATGCCATATGAGGAACGTCGACAAGAATTTGATTGTAACGCTAATAGCATATACCAAACACAGGAATTCATTTGACAATAAATTCTACACAAGCGTTCATTTAAAACGAACTGAATTCTAGATTCATTTAGTACCAAACGGTATGTTAAATGTAATCTATGAGTTTAGATCTCCTTAAAGGAGTCGTCAATTAATCAAGCGTCCAAAGCTTTGTATGAACGACCTCATGTAAACCACACTACGGTACTCTAAACTAATATAAGACCTCAATTTCCTACAAACATTTGTAAAACCTTGATTAAATGGATACTTTATATGTTACAGATAAGTTGAGGACGAAAGAAGCTGCTAGAAATGAAGAAATCATATAATCCTTTATGCTTCCCACGATCCAGGATACACAATTAGCAATCTTGGACGCCACTAGTACTAGACTACTAGGTACTACCATTCCATTCAAGTTCACATGTGAAAAGGGTGACAAGAAAGCATCTTGCACAGAGATCTGTTATGTGCCTAGACGAAAATTTACAACACACAGCTCTAACAAAACCATATCTTTTTTTTCTTCTTCCTGTAGGTAAATGCTACCCCGAACCTTGGACCTAGAAGAAGAGATGTGCGAAGCTTTGGCGAACATGTTGCAATGACAACTAGCAGAAACATCTCCTGATTCAACGAGGATCACCATGGAGGATTACGGCAAATACAGTAATGGACGTATGTCATCAAATGGTTGCCGTAGACAATCACAGGTCGCTGTAGTTGCGCCAGACTTCGCGGAACTCCTCCCTGAATGTATTGAGCCTTGCTTTGAGATTAGGTGTTCTGACACTCGCATGGATGATGGTCGCTGTGGAAGGAAATGGGAATCATCAATTAGCCCCACAACACTATTGTCTGGAAGGAATTGCTACAAGGCTCACTACTAGAGGAACCTTACCAAGAAGGGCAATCACGAGTGCCCACAGAACAGTGGGCAAGCTGCCTGAAGCAAACCACAAAATCAAACTGGCTGCAAAGAAGGATTGTCAGACAGGGAGTATCTCATCAGCCAATATCAACAAAGAAGTACAACAAAAATAAAATCAAGATTGCGTCATCAACTTGAAAGGAATTTAATTATATACCGGATGTGAATACGAAAACAAAGACTCCACGAGGCTGACCACAGATGTACATTGTCTTCTTGGACGATGGGCGGCCGCGGATGACAGGCCTAAATGTTTAAAACATGGCAAATTAGTAATTTCTTTATACTAATAGTCATCCATGAAAGTGAAATTAGGAAAGGTCACATCAGGACCAGCAACTCACATGTGAGGAGGCCTCATCTTTGCTGCCAAATGAGGAGAAAACTTCCTCACAGTTCTTGTCGTCTTCTCACTGAAGGTGACTGCAAAACTGCATCACAAACGTTTATCAGCTCACCACAAAGAATACATGACAAAAGCGACTTCAAATAACATGATGGTTTCCTACTCCCAGTTTTTGTGGTCACAAAGTTAACCTAGTAAAGGAACAACTTAGGAACAACTTCACACAGATCAGATGGATGCAATAGATCGCAAGAAACTAAACAGGAAGAAAAAAAAACTACAGGCTAGAAGGGGCAACAGATTCCAGTTAGAGCTCTTCCTTAAAGTATAATTCAGCTTTCTAGCTAACTCACAGGCTAGTCTGGCACGCGACAAAAGCTGCATTACATGACATTGTCAAGTTACATATCTGAAGTTTGTTGCCAGAAGAAAACTACAAAATAAATTAAAAATGAAAGGAAAAAGATTTGTTATATTCCTTCACTGAACGAAAAATCACCTTCACACTAACTCATCGATAAACTCAAGTTTACATCACAAACAACTGCCTTACTAATGTTCTTCATACTGCATATCTAGGGTTAGTAGCTGGAAGAAAGGTACAAAATGGGCAGGCAAGGCTAGAGAAAAGAATGAAGTCCACAAACCAATACTCATCAAGCACACAAAACTGGACGGTCTAGGCATAAGTCTGCTGAGTCTAGTTTTTCAGACTTGTGCCTCGTTTTTTAAGAGGAGCATAAGTCAATATGGTGTGCTACACCAGATTAACAACACCAGGCTTTTAGCAAACACTTTGAGAAGCGACCACAAACTCATTTCCAATAACAAAGCAAATTTATCATACTTCCATCAGAAGTTCCACTATCTACTCACACTGGCTTTTAAGTTCAACCATTTAGGCTACCGTTGTTAATTTGCAAGTAATCCATAATGAAGGAAGCTAACAGCAAAGAACGGAAGATTCCTAACATTCCCATGATGCAAAAACATTCACAAAACCGAAAATTACCTATCGTTAAGGAAAGCAAAGCTTAGAGCAGTCAAAGCAGCAGCAACTATTGCTAAAGGCCTCATGATACAAGCAACACCTGAAAAGAACCACGAGTAAATAGGACGTCAGCTGTAACCCAAAAAAAAAAAAAAAACTCCACAGCTAAAATCATGTAGCTAAGTCCTAAAGGGGTTTCTTACCAAGAATGAGCATAATCAAAATGAAGTAGTTCGTCCTGTAGCTGCCAAAAGAGACAAGCCCTAATTCAGCAAACAGTCGCTAAAACAATTCCAAAATTCAACAATTTTAGTTCTCTCAATTGCATCTGAGAGCAGGATAGCAAAGCGGGCAAAACAATCCGATTGACGAGAACGAATAAACCGGCATGTGGGGTGTTAACGAGAGAGCACTCACTAATACAGATTGCATTTGAGGCGGCTGCTCCACTTAGGGTAAGATCGGGTGATGCTGAATTTGGAGAAGAATTCGTTGAGCGGACGAGGCGGAGAAGACCAGTCGACTTCTCTTAGAGCTCCAATCAGATCATCAGCAGTTACACTTCCCCAGTCCATCGTACTTTCCCCTCTTCCTTGGTACAGCTAGCTCCGATCAGCTAAAAATAATAAATCCCCACACCGGAAAGTAAAGAACGATGTAGGCCGTGGATTGCTTTTGGCAGTCGCCGGCTGAGAAATAGAAATTCCCAGCTACAAGCAACGAACAAGGAATCCGAGATTGGGCGAGGCCAGGCTCTTGAATATTGACGCAGTCGTCGGCTAAGAACCGAGAATTGCTGTGGCAGGTCGACGAAGATTTGGATTATTCAATCCGCTGTTGTAAGGAGGTCGAAGGTTCTGTAGTTTTTGTCGAGTTAAGCAACGTGTGGAAGTGGAACTTGAATCTCGAAAGCGTCGAGTGAGAAGAGGTTAAACAAAAATTAAGAGCTAAAAAAACTGGGGAAAATATTTGTTTGTCTGAGCCCAGGTTCGAACTGGGGACCTTTAGTGTGTGAGACTAACGTGATAACCAACTACACCACCCAGACCGTTGATATTATTTTTTGCAAAGTTTTATATATACCATTTATATGATAATAGTAGTTCTTTGAGAACATCAGATTCTAGATTAGCAAAAAAACAGTGTTTGTTATAAATTACATAACTGAGAAGGCAATAGTAAATAATAAAAAATCAAAAGTATGATGAAAGAGGAGATAAGGAATTAAGTTTTGTCCATGTGATATATCAAATTGTATCAATAAGTTCTTTACGTAGAACAAGAATTAATATATAGGTTTCGACTCATATTTCACTCGTATCATCTTTTCAAAGTGTGATATCTATAACCGTGAATATCCGCTCGAACCCGACCTAATTGGATAGGGTAAAACCCGTATCCAGAGGACTTTTAGTGGGTACGGATAAAACCCGAACCCGAATATTGCGGGTGATGGACGGACATGGTTTTATCACTATCCAACCCGAACCCGCCCAATTATACATACATATGTATTTTCTCTAGAAATAATCATTATTTTTCTGTAATATATTTTAAATTTAGCATATAAATATAATATTTTCATGAAATTGTGTTGTTTTAATTAATTTTCTTCATTTTGGTGAATAATTATCGTACTTTTAGTCTTATGTAATTAGGTAATACATCATACGTGTCGATATTAAAATTTTAGTTGGAGTTATAAAGGGAAAGTATTATCTAAGGATAACCGTGGATACCCGAAACACGAACAGGTATGGGCATGGTTCTGATTTTCAACCCGTTTTTTATGCGAGTATGGGTGGTATGAGTAAAACCCGAACTACTTTAGGTAGGGTAACGGATATGCACTGTCCACCCCGACCTGACCCATTGACATCCCTACATATGTATAGATAGTGTTTATAGTGAGAAAATCTATATAAAAAAAAATCATTAACCTCGGGTAAGGTCTAGATCGTGTTTTGGAATTGATATTTCTTATATAGGAGAGTGTTTGAGGGCTCAAGATAGGGTGAGTAACCTTAGGATGAGTAACAATGAGTAACCAAATCTGGACCCTTCTTTTAAGTGACTGCGGATCTAAGGGTGGAGAATTAAAGGAATTTATTTTCCCTAGTTTTCTTAATTGGATCATATCTTCTTCATTCTAACTCGGATTTCAATTTTTTTGGCACAGATGGAACGAGTTCGTTGTGCTCTACAAAATTATATCCATTTTTAATATTTTTTGAGAATTTTTTTTTCATCCCTCTCGTTACCAACTCCATACCATATGGTATCTCCTTCATTGTTTAGTCATTTTCGAAAATTTTTGCACAAAAGGAACGATTTAATCATATGATCTATTGGATTTCAAAATTTGCTGGGGGGAAAAATTTCAAACCTCTCGTTACCAACTCCATACCATACTATACCACCCTGGTATGAGGTGGTATTTTTCATACCATATGGTATGCTTTTATTTAATACCATATGGTATTAAATAACAGCATATGGTATTGACTGATATTTTTCATACCATATGATATGCTGTTATTTAATACAAGTCAATACCATATGGTATAGACTGGTAATACTTGGCAAAAAAATTTTGTTCAAAAAAATATCAAAGTCGATATCATTTTGAAGAGCACAATTAATCTGATCTAACTGTGCAAACAAATTTAAATTTCGAGTTAAAACGAGTGAGAAATCGTCCGTTAAAGATTAAGGAAAAGAAAATTAATGATTTTTCCAGGAGAGAGAATGAGGCGCTGATGTGTCAGATACTTATTGGATTATGCATGGGGTTACTCACCACAAAGTTACTCACTAGATCTGCTCCCGTCCCGTGTTTGAGCCCACTCATACCATCAAAGAGTTATAAGGCATTACTACAAACTACACTGTTCTTTTTTTGTAGAAACAAACTACACTCTTCAACTCAGGAAATTGTGTTTTCTCAAGAATATTATACATCTTTAAGCACTTGCGTTTTGAAGTAGCAAACTTATACCATCTCATTTCTCAAGTGTATTAGGCATATCAGGAAGAAAAAAAATTCAGGCATCTTTACCCACCTCAACCTTTAAGCAGCGAACTCAACCGATCTAAAAAGTATTAGTCATCACTTCACTTGTAAGTTGTAACACCACTAACAACCCAATCATCGTGAAATACATGAAATATTTCGTCACTCTATCCTTAGTATCGAGAGTACTGGGCACGAACATAATCATCGTATCTAATAAAGTTGACACAATCCTCTTGAATCCAACCGAACTTAAACGCGAAATCATTAACCGACGCCTGCTGCGGGTACTCGTGAATGCAATCTCGCCACACGTTGGGATCCCCCAAGTCGTCCCCGACCACCTTCCAAACACAAGTAATACACATATACCCTGCTCCCATGCTCACCATCAACACTTTCTCCCCTTTCCTCAGCCTCTTCTTCGCCTCCATGTACCCCAAAACGTACCATAAACTGCTGCAGGACGTGAATCCGAACCGATGAAGCGTCATTCTCGAAGGCTCCAAATCATCTTCCTCAAGCTCCAAGCTGGTTTTGAACCCGTCGATCAGCGCCCTCGTGTTCGGTTGCAGACAGAAATGGTCGATCCCTGTCTTCATATTGATCCTCTTGCGTCTGCTGCGGCGGCGGAGGAGGCGGAATGGGGTCGATAGCTGCACGGCGAATCGGATGATTTCCCAGAGGGGAAGCACGCTGGGGAGCAGAACCTTGAAATTCTCCACCAAGCACTGCCTCGCTACTCTGGCCACTTTGGGGAGCAGGACGCGGAAGCCTCGGTAGCCCTGCTCGTCCTCCATCTCAATCGCACATTCGTACGACTCGTCGCTGGACGGATGGGTCCGGACCAGAGCTGTAAGCTCCAACATGGCGCTATGCTTCAAGGCTGGGGAATTTGTGAGCAGGATGGACGCGCCTCCGGTTCGATACGTGACGTTCTGCAGCATCATCGACCTGTCCCTGCCACGGTAAAAGTTAGCCCCGATAGTTTCCGCGCTCACTACAACAGCCAGGGCGTTGGGCTGCAGCTTGAACTGCTGCCGCACCAGATCGACGGCCACCAGGCTGGAGCTGCACCCCATGCCGGACAGGCTGTAGGACTTGATCCCTTCCTTCATCTTGTACCGGTTCACGATCCGACATGAGATGGACGGGCAGGGCGCGAAGAGTGATGCTGTCGTGACGAGGATGTCGACCTGGGAAGGGGAGATTCCTGACGCGGCGAAGAGCCGGTCCAGGGTATCGAAGACGATGTCGTCCATTTCCTTGAGGCTTTCTTGCAACGATGGGGAGGCTTCCCGGCCTTCCATGATGTTCCTCGGACAGTAAGTCTCGTCGCCTATCCCCGAGCTGACCATCTCCTTTTGGAGGAAGCGGTAGTCTTCCAGGACAAGGTTGCTGTTCCGGAGGGCGATCTGCAGGGAGTTTGCGGTGCTCATTTTCTGCTCGTCTGGAGGTTTGTAGCACTGGTAGCTCAGCAAGTAACACCTTCCGCCTGAATGCACATATTTGGAAAGCAGATAGTAAACGGAGAAGAGGATGAACGGTGCTGAAACTATAGTTGCAGCTATCAACAGCTCCATCAAGATCTTCTTTCTGCCTGGCTATGGAATTATCTGCAAGAGGAAGAAGAAATGAGTGGGTATGATATAAAAATTGAGAGGATAAACGATTTATGGGTCACTTGAAGCTCTTGAAAGTTAATATGCTAATTAATTCAGTTGGGAGGTTAATCGGTCATCGTCGCGCGTCACTTTCATTTTATATTATTAGCGGAATCTTGACAGCTCACGGTATTAACACGCATACTTTCTGTTCTTCTAACGGCTAAGTTCTTAACATGAAACGAAGATATCCTAAACACGTAGTAACAGAAGAAGCAAAGTGTGTCAGTGGTTGTCATCATGTTCCTCCTACCGTTTCCCATGTCTGAGCATTTGCATTACAGGTCTGTCCCAGGAAGCTGCGGGGGTGAACTGGATGGAAACCTGTCCAGGGTACTGAACTCGTCTGACACATGCTCCTTATGCTCACCATGATGCACTGTCCCTCGGGATGGTAGATAGCTGGATTGACCTTGACTGGACAATATAGACAACCTTTGCAGATCTTCACCGGATGATCTGCACCAAAATCCACACAAATCGAGTATCTGTCATCCTATCTACAACTTAGCTACCATATATAAGCCCTGAACTGAAATTAGTACAGCTAGTAGAATGCAATCCATTATCAAGACAAGAAGTTGGTTGCATCAAATAGATATACAGGAAACAAAAAATTCACTGCTTCTTCGAATTCTCAACCAGAGGGAGCAAGAGGCTCTGATCTCAATTAACCCGATTCATTAGCAACCCTATACTATAGAAGCATCAGCGGATTGGTCTCTTGTATAGAAACAAAGGTGACACTGCAAGATGGAGACACTATATTACTACTTATAAATCAGAATCATGTTTAATGCATAGTCAAGGAAGCTTCTCAAACCAACAAAGGGGCGACATTCCATACATGCCAACAGTCACCGAGTCATTCAGGTACCAAAACCAACAATAATTAGACATTGGATTTAATTACCTCGTTGACGAGGATTGCTGATGAGACAAGAACACAGAGCACCTTGACGTAGATTCTGGCTGCCTCAGCGAAAAACATCTCACTACTGGGAGGGCTGCTGCTATCAGTGTGAGTACCATTATCGACGAACTGCTTAGCAGTGAAGTTGGCGTCGTAGACAAATTACAGGGAAGCATATAAGAATTGCAGATCAAGGGCTCGTCAAGCACAAATTGGACACCCTTATAACCATATCGAGAACCCCAAACAGAAAATAGTTCATAAACAAAAGATCCCAAACGATGAACCATTCGTTCATTTGAATACAATAATAAGAGGAAAAGACCCACGTCACGCTCACTGTAGAATTTCAGAGCTGCTTCTGCAGTTCTTGTGGTCTGCTCCTTCAAGAGTTTTTCCAGGTCTAAATCTTCATGGTCAGACTCCAAGACTCGTCAGAACTACCACTACATTTTCAACAAATTCACAACAAATGAAGCAATCCCAGCAGCCGTACATTAACAAAGGACGTTATGCAGTCACCACCAATTGAATGGAGAACGGCAAAGGAAAAGAGAGAGAAAAGAGCAAAAAAGCTCGAAGGGAGGTTACCTTTCGCCCCGGTAGCATTAAAAAGTTTCACTTAGCAATACAAACTGTGGAGTATAAGAAGATCCGGCAACCAACTCCTACCAACATTGCCTATGTTAATGAACTATTGTGAGAGGACATACCTATCATAGGTATAATTCTGAAGAGCTACAGACAACAAGCATATTACCAAGCAGTAGCAATACGAATGAAATCGTTCACAAACAACACAATCCACATCGATTCAACAATTGCTGTTGAGTCGTCATCCTGGTCAATTTCATTCAAAGTTGTAGCTTATCTTATCAACATCTACTTGAAAACTCAAGTTATGGGCGAAAAGGAACTCCAACAAGAATGGTAAATTCACCTTGCGTCACATATTAGTAAAAGATGCATGGACAGCCAGACAGACAGACAGGGAAGAGGTACATCTAGTCCCAGTTAAGACTACTACACCACACAGCAACCAACATCTAGCTGCTACAATATCAACTTGCGTACATTGCAAACAAGGTCAGCAAACCACAATCCATAACCAATCTATCCCGATGCTAATTATCTTTTCTTGAACCCATATTTCTTACGCTCATAGAACAAGTCAGTTTTCGCGCTACCCAAATTCACAATCTTGGGACAGCCATCCCGGTCTTTCTCCTGCTGCGTGCACTCTTTGCAGTAGTACGCATCAGATATGCCTACACCTCCACAGATGACACAACGACCCTGGAACGATCCGTAGTTGCACTCATCGCAAACTCGCACCAAGGTGCAAGGGCGCACGTAAGAGTCACAGATCACACATTTTCCATCACATTTCTCACAGAGTCGTCCAATGGCGATGCCCGGTTGCTTCCTGCACATGATCAAATCAGGATGATGCTTGGCCATGGCTGCTGCTGCTTTCACTCTACTGGTTGAGTTGTGCTACCAAATCAGTCACTCTGTAAACGTCCATACACACCCTGATTAGAGTTAGGAACATTGGCTTTCTTTCACCAAAGCGGCAATCTCCAAACATAGATGAAGTTCTCATATCCAAAAGCAGGCACAGAGCAGAGGTAATAAGTAATCACTGACAGCCTACTTCGTCTAAGCATTGAAGTAAGCTTAGTACAAGAATATCTGGCAGGCATTGGGCGGCTACTTAAAAGGATTAGCAATAAACCCCATCTCTAACCTGCTAAGAATCGCACAGTTGCAGGCAATTGCTTTCATCATTTCAAACAAATACGCCCAACAGGCGAGCAAGTGGGAGCTAAGATGCAACATTTAACCTAATTTCTTCCACCGAAGAAAGACAGACCACTAATATAGAGGAAGTGCCAGGAAGAAAAGTACAAATAAAAAGGGAGATGGGAAAAACCCTACAGCATCAACGAATCGACAAGAAATCCAAGAAAAGCTCCATTAACAGGAAGTACTTGAAGACAAGGAAACTTCATGCGGAAACAAAAAAGAAGATGAAGAGGGAAGAAAAGAAGAGAAAAACCTGTTCTGCGCTCAGTCTCGTCGGAATGGAAACGGCAAATGCCTTTGTTCTGGCGGCGAGAAATACAGAGAGCTTAGTGAGAGAATTGACTCGGGTAGAAGAAGCCAGAGGCTTGAACAAAAGCCCAACAACACTCTGTTGCAGCGAGCCAGCGACCTGAATTAATATGGGCTTGGGCTTTTTTGTCTGAGACAGACATTATCTCTTTTGGGCTCTGTGTGACGGATACGCGTACGTCATATCCCAACAGCTCTTTGTCTTTTTCCGTTGCCTTTGAAGGGCGAAATCGGCAATTCTCCCCGAAGCTACCAACCAACCAGTGTTTTTCAAGCTTCCTATATCCAATCTCTTCCCCGCCACCAACGGCTCCGCTTCATCTCCACTCGCTCCACACTCCCCGCCGCCGTCGTTGTCTCCTCCCGCCGCCGCCTCTTTGAATATTGCGATATGGCGGATGGTTAGTTCTGATCGAATTCTTCAATTTTCCGTCTGACTTGCCGCTTTATGTTCCACTCCTAGAATCAATTCTGTCTGTTTTTGTATTTTTTATTTCCCGCTTGCTATTGATGTTGTTGTCTGTTTCATATCTCAAAGGCGAGAAGGAATCTCCGGATGCTCCCACGTCGTACGACGAGGCGATGGAGGCCTTGTCTTCTTTGATAACCAAGCGGAGTCGTGGCAATAACAGCAACAAAGGAAATCAATTCGATTTGCTCTTCCATTACCTGAAGGTTTCGTACCTGCCAGGCTACCACTAACTCAAGTCAATTTCAATTTCCGGCGCTCTATCTTTTGGTATGTTTCATTGTTCGGGGGAATTCGATTGAACATTTTCACTTGCTGCTTGCTTGACTCTCAGATTCTGGAGCTGGAGGATGCATTGGATGATTTGAAGATTGTTCATGTGGCAGGCACCAAAGGAAAGGTAATGCTATACTACTATCTTACTTCTCAGTTACTATAAATGGTTATAATCTCAACACTCCACAGTGGTAGTAATGGCTTTGCTATGTTTCTCGTAAACTAGCACATCGAAATGTAGGCGTGACTGCAGGAGCCAGGAAGAACTAGAAATCTTGAAGTGACTTTTGCATGGTTTTATGTATGGAATTGTTGTCTGTTTTGGCTATAATTTATTTCCCATTTGGGCGAAGGGTTCCACTTGCACCTTCACGGAGTCTATACTGAGGAATTGCGGGTTTCGAACTGGGCTTTTCACCTCACCTCACCTCATTGACGTCCGAGAAAGGTTTCGTTTGGATGGGTGAGTTTCTCATGTTTGTTATTATGATTTGGATAGTATAGCTATGAGATTGGTTGGCTAGTTGAGGAATAATTGTGCATGCCCTGGTTCTATTATTTTTAGCTTACTGTTTGGTTTCTATTATTCTTTTTTCACCTCCCAGATTATTTTTATATTGATTTTTCTGTCTTGTTAATGTTACTTGTAAGGATTAAACTGTATGGTGTCTTGTTGTCTATTGCAGTGTTGATATATCCCAGGAAAAGTTTTTGGCCTATTTCTGGTGGTGTTTCAACAGATTAAAGGTGATTCTTGTTGGACTTTTTTCTCTTCAGAAAGATTTAAAGTTTACTGGTCTTGTTCATATGAGAGTTCCTTATCAAATTGGCCACTCAATGTCAACATGAATGAGAGAGATACGTTATCCTTCTCTTTTTGGCTTTTGTGATTTAATATTTTATTTGTTAAGGTTATTAATTTGGTCCTGGCCTATGAAACATGTGAGAATAAAGAAAGGCTAGTGGAAAACATTTCTTTTCTGTAACCTTGTGGACTTAAGATATTTCAACTGGAGTATCTATTTGAAATAGCATTGCCCTCTGTGGTTGAACTAACTCTTCCTCTATTGGTATCAGACTACTTGTTTTACATTGATTTTGTATCATATCCATGCTGCTGAATTTGGAAGGTATGGGCAGGAAAGAACAACTGAAGATGTACCAATGCCTCCTTTGTTTCGTTTTCTTACGCTACTTGCCTTCAAGATCTTTTCTGCAGAGCAGGTTCATAAGTATTGGTTTCATCTTCAACACTGTCTCTCCTGTTTATCCTCTGAAACCCAGCTGAATTGGGATCTGATATGTTATAGTTTCTTTGTGCAGGTAGATGTTGCTATTTTGGAAGTGGGATTAGGCGGGAGGTTTGATGCGACAAATGTGGTATGTAATTATGTGGTTTGCGGATTGAGTGAGTACAGCTGAGTATGATTTGTGTTTTTGTGCCTAGGTTGGTGTCAGGTCCTTAATGTTAATCTGTTATGCTATGTTTCAGGTTCAGAAACCTGTTGTGTGCGGGATAGCTTCTCTTGGGTATGACCATATGGAGATTCTTGGTTAGTTTTATTTTTCTATACTCTTGGCAATTACTATGGTAATTGGGAAATGTGTGCTAACTGTTGCTTGTGCGATAGCTGTTTAGGATTCTTTCTCAAGGTGATTGTCAGATTACAGGCTAGGCTAAGCATTAAACAAATATCCCCGTCCGGATTTCTGTGTTGACATGTACAGTGTGAGATTACTTTGTGTATATTGGAGAAGGAATGACCAGCTCATGCAATCTGATATTTTAAGTGATTGAAGAGCGTAATGGAGACTTAATCTTTCACATTATACTGGAGGCCTGAGCCTGTCATTCTCATGCGTTCTTGCATTTGTTGCTCATTATATTTTGATATGTGGGCCAAGGGGTTTAAGTGTGATTTTTACCTTTTAGATTCCTGTTTTTTGCTCTGCCAAACTCATAAGCTTGAGTTCTTTTCTTTGTATTCATGCTTCAAACAGGGGACACCCTTGGAAAAATTGCTGGTGAAAAAGCTGGTATTTTAAAGGTAAGAACTTGATGCATTTACATCTGTTGAAATTCTTCAAGATCATGACACAGAGTACTCTGTTTGATGTAGCGTGGCATTCCTGCTTTTACAGTGCAACAACCTGAGGAAGCAATGTGTGTCCTTGAAGACAAAGCTTCCAATTTAAATGTCAGTTGGAGGTTTCTTAATCTTATCCCAATGGGAATATTTGGTGGGATTGCTTAGGGTCCTAGAACTTTTAGTCTGATTGGTGATGCTGACTACAGGTTGATCTTCAAGTTGTACCACCTTTGGATGTCAATTTGCTAAATGGCCAAAAACTTGGCCTTGAAGGTGAGCACCAATATGTTAATGCTGGTCTTGCCATTGCGCTTTCTTTCACTTGGCTGAAGAGGACAGGTCATCTTGAACTTGCCAACCAGGACCACACTGTAAGTTGTGTGCATTATAGTTATATTTGGAAGCATGTTATATTCTCAGTACCATTTTCTTAATCGTACTTCCACGAATCAGGACTCACTGCCTGAGCAGTTCATTAAGGGGTTAACAGCAGCCAGTTTCCAAGGCCGGGCCCAGATTGTCCCCGATCAATATGTAGATAGTGAAAAGGATGGGGATCTTGTCTTTTATTTGGATGGTGCTCACAGTCCTGAAAGCATGGAAATCTGTGCAAAATGGTTTTCTGGTGCTGTTAAAGGTGAGCACCAATCTGATAAAGCAAAACCACAAGTGAGTTCATCCACACATCAATTAAAGAAGAATATCATGCAGGTAAGCA
The DNA here is from genome assembly GCA_946122785.1 of Linum tenue. NCBI lineage: Eukaryota > Viridiplantae > Streptophyta > Magnoliopsida > Malpighiales > Linaceae > Linum > Linum tenue. The sequence goes on along the minus strand of CAMGYJ010000005.1, from coordinate 7,039,775 downwards.
TCAACGTCCATCCCTTTAATCAATGTGCTCTCCATGAGAGCAAGCTCCTGTCTGAGATAGTAAGTGAAAGTTGAAATTAGTAGGCGACGCTCCTGCAGAAGAATGGATAAGTGTCTTCTTTTTTAGGGTTTGCTAGTAGACATCCCCAACAAGTAAAAAGTATCAAGGAATTTTCTGGTTGCTATGAAACTATCTTATTTCCTAGCCCATATCAAGGATTCATTCTCATGTTTCTCTTACTCGTTTGGTTAGTTAATTCCAGCGAAGAGATGAATAGGAGTGTACTGTGATCAGATAATTAATGGGAAGTGGGTAATATTATGGTGTAATCGTACTTCTTATGAGTCGGATCTCAGTCTGAAAGAGCTCTTATGTCTGTCCTTTCATTTTGCTCTCCTTTGTCTTTTGTTTGCAAGTAATTTTTCTTAATATTATTTTGTACCCCCTGAAACTCTTCTTTTGTTTGTCATTGTCTAAATCAGGTATTTGATCCCTCTTCAGCTGAAAGAGTACAACTAGAGGTCTTTCCCCATATTTTCTAGCCCAAATCTCTAATTCTATATTCCTTCCAAGTTCCAATAAACTTTTAAAAGATACCACTGACCTGGCATAAAAATTAAAAATGAAATGAAATTTAAATGCGAAGATTGATTTGTGTGGCATCTCTCTTGAATTCTCTTTATATCACTGCTCAATGTGGGTATCCAGTGCTTGAAGGTGCTTAGCTTTTGGCAACGCTGAAATCATCCAGTTCTTTGGCATTCATGCAGATATTGTTATTCAACTGCATGACAGTACGGGATCCTGAGCTGCTTCTGCCACAATTGATGAAAACATGTGCTAGTCAAGGTAATTGTGAGAGCAAGGATCCAACTCTTTTTTCCCCAAACTTTAATTTCAAAGAACTCAACAACAAAGCTAATCGGCATAATAATTCTTCTACAGATATGAGAATTGGATCCATTTTACCGTTCGGGTAGTAAACTGTGAATCAGAATTATACAATTGCTTTGATGACATTCGAAATCTCTTCATTTCAGATGTCTACTTCAAGAAGGCACTGTTTGCCCCAAATATGTCGGTGTACCATAAGGTTGGAACTCATGCTTTGCCATCAGCTGTTCCTGAAGCTGATTTGTCATGGCAGCTCACTCTTCAAAGAGTGTGGGATAACACCATGCAGAAGGATAAAGGTATCATATCATATATACAGTGGCAAAGTTCTTTTTTTCGGCTGTTTTGAGTTTCTTCATGAAACTTGATGCAAAAGTTGCTGTCTTTTAATCATTGATAAGGCTCGGGGTTTGGATGGTAGGAAGGGAGGCCAAGCAAGTAAATCATGTGGCCGAGGAAATGAAGGACGATACAGGAAAAGGTGGTGGGAGTCATGAGAGCAGTAGTGTAGTTTTTCCTTCTCTCCCCTTAGCTATCAAATGGCTCAGGGACACTGTTAGACAGAATCAATCTGTTCGCCTCCAGGTAATCTCAATCCTCTCTCTGATATATTTTCTTTTTAACCTTTCAATAAATTGGTACAGTGGATGCAGCCCTCACTATTGGCAATTGCTAGCAACTTAATCATCTTTCTTACCCTTTTGTATTGCCATTGATCAGGTCTTAGTTACTGGTTCGTTGCATCTCGTGGGTGATGTACTGAAACTAATCAGGAAGTAGAGTGTCCCTCTTGACCATTCATTCTTGAAAGATTTCTTTCTGATTTGGGCGCTTCGAACACATCTTCCAATTAAAAGTGAAGTATAGCTGGATGTGTTTTCCCAACTAAAGAAGTCCCCAGCCTGCCCCGAATTATGCATACATTGGATACATACCATGCCACAGATCGACTGGCCGGCAAGGAAAGTTGGTGTACAGTACTTCAGCTGGTCTGGATTGCTTTGAAGCATGGTATCGTCAACCAATAGTGCATGCCCCTATTGTTGTCAGACATTCTGACAGTTTAGCGATTATCGTTGCAAGTTCTAGAATGATAACGTTGCGGGAACTTCTGTATTTAATTTGTGTAACATTTGTATCTCTTGAACGTGCTCCAAAACAATAAATATCATGTTTTACTCTTGGCTTCAGATTGCTAATGGTATGTCTTTGCCATCCTACAAAGTAGAGATATGAATTCTCCTTAGAAATGAGACTTCAAATTCATTCTAGTGCAAGATCTGAGTGGATTTCAATGCTTGAGAACTTTCAAATTGATTCATTTCCACCCAGATTGCTCAAACAAACTAGGATCATACAAAGGCTCGTGAACTCTTCTTTCTCTGTGAGACTCAACCATAATCCACAGCTATTGACGAGTAGTTTCCCATATGCGACGAAGCTTCACAGGTTTGTAACCATTGAAGAAATGAACCAAGGGCATGGTAAATGGATGGAGAAAACTGAAAACTTCCACGGAATAAAGAAAGAATAATCTCATTTCATTGGACCTGAGCAAATGTGCCTGTACAGAATTAAGAAACAAATATGCTCAACTGGTGCCGATGCCAGGCATATAATGAATGCCATTTCCCCTCTACTTTGCCTCAGCTGGAGGCCTATTTTTTTAACTCCCACGCCCTCTTAATCATTAACCAAAACAACAGAAACACCCAAAAACACCACCACCACCCGCCTGAAGAAGAGCAAGCGTATTTGTAATATGCCGTCCCACAAAAGACTGCTCACTCCACAACTCTGATCATCATCACCATCATTAAGGGTTCAAAACAAATGAGGTCACCGTCTTAACAACTGTCGGAGTTCCTGGACTTCCTTCTGCAGGGACTCAATTTGCTTCGTCATCTCAGTTTGCTTCTCAAGATACAAGCACTGCATATATCCATCACCTCCTCAATGTCAAATTTTAGATACCAGAAGGACAACAGATGACGGAACAAAGATGAAGATCAATACATGCTATATATTTGCAGATTTGAAGATTTTACCTCCTGCATATGGAATTGTCTAAGGACTTCAATGTGTACGTTCCGCATGTCTTCGCGTAGAGACTCCCCGAATGTACCCAGAGTTTCTTCCAGTTGACGTTGAAATAGCTGAAGAGGAAATGAACTCCCCTGCTGCATATCAGAAGGTTGTAGAAGAGCCTTATGAGGTTGTGCTACCCCTCCCTGCCACACATAATTCACAAATGAGACTGCTGCAAAGAAACACAAAAGCCAGTTTCCAAGAACATGTTTCGTCTGCTTACATTTGCTAATGGAAGAACTCCTGGCTCAGTAGCAACAGCAGCTAAGGACTCGGACCTTGATGAGAGGCTATTCAAGAGGTCTTCCCTGGTTTCAGATCCAGTTTTCTTCACTTTGGGAGAAGCAACCCCAAGGGATATCCCATCACTAAAAGAGGAAGTGGTGCTGATTCTCTCTGCATATGTTGAAAATCTACGGGCTAGGCTTGATGATGCCAGTAGCCCTGATGGTGCTTCAATACTACTAGTCAGCCCCACAATGCTTTTTGCAGAACCCAGGGGCAGAGTCGACAAGTGACCGAAAGACGGAAATTGTTCTGGATAAGCAATCGATGTCTCCTGACTAATAGAAACGTCTCTAAGTCTCGCATTTGTCAAACCAGTCGTTACTGAGCTCATGCTTGTTTGATTCATCAAGGTGGAGGATACGTCTTGCATGCCTGAGAGCAGCATAGAGCCTCCTGAAGTGAAACTTGCAGAAGAAGTTGTGATCCCCAAGCGAGGTGGAAGAACATTTGATGTCTGGCGAAGATGTGCAATCTTATCAAATCTCTCACCACCACCCCAAGCTTCTGGAGGAGTTATTGAGGTTTCTGCACTTTTGGAAGATGGAGGAGGAGTCGACCCACTTAGGTGGGCATGGGATGATCTGCTGTCATCCTGCTTAAAAAGAAGGGCAGAGAAAGAAAAATCAATCAAATACTACCACACACATCAAATACCTCTTTCCCAAGTTAACAACGGAAAAGCTCAAAATAAAAGCTCCGGAAGAAGTTATGCTTATGCACACACAGAACTCCCGATTGAGTAGCGAATGCATGACAGAAGTTCAAGGAGTTGAGGCTTCACAGGCAAATGCACCACAAAAGCAAAAGGATAGTTGAAGGCAACTGAACCTTTAGAAAGTCCACAGAAAATTTTTACACACTCAAAACACCTGGATATCAAAAAGGAAGTATAGAAATTTCAGACCTGTCTGGAACTTGAACTGGGTTTCCAATCATATATTGGATGTTCATTGATGATTCCGTCTTCGGCAAATGGAAATCTCCTGCTGCTTGATGAGGGAAACACGAAGGATGAAGGCTTCTTGTCAGCTAGTACATTATCTAACTTTGATCCCTCATGATTATCCCAATACTTGTCAAGAGAAGGTGTGATAGGCTGAACCTCCACAAGCGGTGAGAATACTTCCATGTCATCCATGAAATTATAACTAGTACGTGGAGCCTTTAATCTCGTTAATGGTCCACCTGGCCGTCGAAGTGGCGTTTCTTCATTGAAAGAAATAACAGGAGGCAAGGTTGACCCACTGCCAGTTCTTGAAAGGGAGGGAACTTCTGAATGACTAGCAGAGGACATGGAGGGAAGTGGGTCAGGCATAAGTATAGAATCTTCAACAGATCCACCAAGAAGAGCCATCTCTGCTGTACAGTTCTCATTTACAACAACTGGTTTTGATCTTTGCCAGCATAAACTTGTAACAGCCTGACAAAGAACCATTTACAATGGCATGAAAGAGGTAATTCATCAAATGAAGTTTACAAACTCGCTCTGAAGTGGCATAAAATTGGCTAACGGCCGAGATTTATTGTTATCAAGCAATCCAAAACCCACCTGACATATACAAGTGCTCAAACAAATCTACGAGCGGCTCAAACTCAAAATTGCATGAAAACTATTTAAAGTTCTGTATCATAATTCAAAACAAAGAGAGCATTTACAGGACTTTTCACAATTTTCACCTCTTTTCTCACCACTTTGCATGTTTAGTATACTCACGATAACACTCGACGAAAATATACACGAAACAGAATCAAGCATAACTGATTTAAATTATATGTGCTCCAGGCCAGAATAAATAAGGGTAAAACCCACCTCTGAGCTGTTATAAGCACGAAGAACTGTGAAAGGCTGTGGTTTTGCTCGGACATCATAAAAGACAACCCTGCCACTACTGGTTCCAGCTGCAAGAACCAACCCATCATCTCTAAATGCCAGTGAGGAAAAAGGTGCCTCATAAGAAATACAAGAGGAGGACCGTCTGGACCCAGAATCAAATGTATATAACTTTTTATCCAGGCCAACACTGGCTATAATCTGCAAAGGTTGAGATAGCCATATGTTATCTGAATTCACTACAGGTAAGCTTCTAGATTTTTTAGGGAGAATAAATCCACTAGAATTTAGATTGGTACGAGACCTTATCATTTGATGGAGAGAAGCTAACACCAGCTGCTGGTGCAGAATGTTGCTTCAACCAAGAATTCTGCAAAGCAGGTTTCTCAGTGTTACAATATTTCATGCACAAACATTATGACAGGGAGACAACTAGTGCGAGATATTACTTGTTTCAGTAGCATGACAAAGTTTTTACATTGGCAATCATTTCAACTTATTAACATAATTGGGAAAAAGGGTGAAAAGTTATCCACTTAGATAGGATGGATTTAGACTCTTATCCTATATAAACAAACCTTCGGATGGCGTCCTGTAGTGTCCCATAAATGTACCGATCCATCATCACCTGCAGTAACCAAGAGGTGACGGCTGAGCCGTGAATAATCCAGCACCCTCAGTACCTGGTCTTAAACCCATCAGATCAACAATGAGTTGCTGAAACAAGTGGAAAAGGGAAGGAAAGACGTCTGCACTTGCATACAACAACCTGGTTGTTGGGGTCCTTCAGTTCTGCAGCTCTTCCGCCCGATGCAAGGTTGTGAACAAGGAGATCTCCACTTAGACTTATGGATGCCAAGTGATCATCTTTACAGTTGTACATAGTGCCTGTAATAGTATTTGTATGACCCATCAACCGTTTAATGCAGAGTTTCCTCTGTAGATCCCATATTCTTACAACTTGGCAACTTCCACCAGAACATATGTATCTGGATCCTTTATTACTAAAGCTAATAGCCGATATAGATTCCTGCAAAATGATCAATGAAACAACAACTCCATCACCAGACAAGAAAGCCACAAACATCGAGAGAACACGAACAAAATAATGGTATCATGACCACAGAAGAAAAGCTTCAGATAAAAAGCACAGTGATCTTCACCCGTCAGTTAACTGAACGTGACAGGTTTGTTATATAGGCCAGATGTGTGGGTACGCACAAGAAAAAACTCCTTGCTCCTGGGTGAGGTTACTTATAAATACAATCATCATTGCTTCATAAAGGAGGACACAGTTGCTTGTTATATTCTTTCGAACACACTATCTATTAATACTTTCATTAAGTTTCCAGTTGGCTTTTGCTTATACCCAACACAGTGCTTCTCGATCATTTCGTTCAACCAAATCAGGCGATTATAATATATAATGAACATCCGTGGATTGCAAAATATTTAAGTGCAGCTGGATATCATAATTAGAGAACTCTGTTTGTCTGGGAAATTATAGACACGCTACAAGTTGATTTAATGCCCTTACGAATTTGCAAGTTGATTGAGTTATGCAATCAATAAACAACTAACCCACCTCAATGCCGTCTCCACTGTCCGTCCCAGAGATGGCAATTGTGCCCATGCTCTGACCATTTTTCCTCCACAGCGAAATCTTCTTGTCTTCGCCGGCACTTGCGACAACTAAATCTGCAAAAAAGAATCGGAAAAGAGAAGAAAAGGAGGACGAGGAGGCAGTTCAGAGAAACGTAGATAGAGACTCGAAAGACTTCAAGCAACCCAACATCCTGAATTTTTTACTCTTCCCATTTCCAACCAACATTCTACTTTCTGTTAACATTTCCAACCACTTTCCCAACTGGAAAACCCTAATCGATCCCAACCAAATCAAATTAGAAACTGAAATTTAGATTACGAAGTATACAACCATAAGAGACTGAAAAAACAAGGAGGAGGAGGAGGAGGAGGAGGAGGAGGAGGAGGAGGAGGAGAACTGAACTCACTAGTGTGGTTCCACTTAACGGAATTGACCAGGAAACCAGGTGAGGGAGTGTAAGTCAAGGTGCAGGGATCCCCTGACTCCACTGAAACATTGAAGAGCTTGACAGCATCGCCGCCACTAGCGGCAAGTAGCGCCATTGATGGATCTGACAGCTTCATCATCTAACGTGCAGACAATTTGGGTTTCCCTATAGACAGCCGCCCGAACAGTTGATCAAAGACGGCTGAAAGTTGCGGAATTTGAATGAAATTCAAAACGCCCAGTTGGAGGGGAGCCAACTGCTTGGCTTCTGATTTTGCGGGATTCGCATAAAAAAAAATTCTTGGGTCTTTTTTTCTTCTAATTGGGCGTTCCTTTGAATTGAACTGGATGGATTTGAGAAATACTGAAATAGAATGCCCCAAGAGAGGCAAAGCGCAGCCGCGATCACCTAAATCACTCTACTTCTTGAACATTTCATTTTACTCTGCCTACTGTTTTTTGCCTTCTCCGTTTTCACCTTTCAATTGGGCTTGTTGACGGACCGGATTAGGTTAATAAGCCCATAACTAAGGGGGCTAAATTTTCCAATTAATAACTCTACTAACCAACCCTCTAATGTCTGCTAAGTGAATTGGTGAGTAACTTCAATGTTTATTAACTAAATTTCGAAAAAAAATTAAGATTTATTGAAATTTTGATGAGTTTCGAACAATTCAAAACTCTCTAACAATAATATACTCAAACGATTTAGAGAGCACATACATCCATCAAAATACATTCTCTAAAGAGATCGATGTCAATAATGAAATCCCTTATGGAACCTCATCCGATTGAGAAAGCTCATAACATAACCAAACCATTTAACAAACATGCCCAATTGGAGTACAAACACCATGTCGAGGTAAATAAACACAAACCAACCACCACTAAAACAGCCTCGAATACATCATACAAAAGCCCATCAAACAAGCGTATTATGAAGCTTGGAAGTTGGAACAACTAATCACAAAGTCCCCTCATTTCGTAGAACATGCTAAGAGCGTAAGTACCTTTAAGTATTAAGTATAGAGGTCACTTGGTGCCTTTTCAGTATTAGCAAATCCCTTGGCTCCACTCTTTCTGCCCCTAGACAGAGCACTCCTAGTTTTAGGTTGTGAGCATCGCCTGATAGTAACATCGCTTGAACTATCTATCACGTTTGTATAACCCTTTATAACCTGCTTTCATCCTCGAGCAAGCGTCGTGGCTGGATTCTCCCGTTGATGCATAAAATATGGTGGTTGAAGGAACTGACTCATCCCAAATGCGAAGTCTGCCTCCAATTTGTAAGCAAGTTCCTAGCTTTTCTATGACAGTGCAATTTCGATGAAGAAAGAACTTGACTTCATTGCCTAAAGCCCTAAACTAATCATAGATCCTAGACCAGCTCCATTCCTGCAATTGCAATTTCAAACTGTCATTTCAACAACTTCAGCGATTTCGTCATCCAATAAATTAGTAACATATGCATTCCTGAAACTGATCAGCAATTCCAATAGGCAACACTCACATAAAGTTATAAAATTTGCAAACTTGCAGAACTACCGATTGCCCTTATATCATTGCGACCAATTATAATCTGCTCTTCTATCTAATATTGTATCATATTCCAACCAATTCATCTGGTTTGATAGAGTACAGATGCCACCCATTTTGGGCACAAAAGTATTGCCCTTCTCACGATTGGAGGTGCTACTCTCACTCTTGCTTAGCCATTCCAGTGCTTGTTCTGCTCAAGAAAAGCAAGGGCTGTCATTGACCCTTTTGGTTCCTCTGTTTCCATTCTGTAGTCTTGGAATGCATGATACTACTCCCTGGAGGATGGAAGAAGCCTATGCTTGGAATGCATGGAATCAGCCATCATGGACACTGGTGTGATTGCCAACCACTTTACCATGCGATCAGAGACTACGAAGAAGGAATGAACATGAGATTAGAATCATCAGCAGATCCCTATATATGTTGCTCGTCGAGAGACAAGCCCTCAATGAAGCCATCATCGGACAGAATAACGTAATGCTTATTGCAGTATTCAATATCTTCGATTTGTTTTGAATGAGATTAGTGATATTAACGCATGTGCTTGTGATATCAAGGGGTATCATCACATGCCTGAGACAAGGGGGCTATGTCTTTCTGAAGAGCAGAATATTACTAGTGTGTATGGTCATTCCTGCATGACTTGCCACTTCTATCAGTCCGAGTTTCGTTTTAATTTTGTTATGAAGCTGTTTGATCTCTGCCCAACAGGTTCAAAGGAGATCGAGGATAGGCGAGCACCGGCTTGCTGGGATGAGAACACAACCTCAGAAGCTTATCAGGAGATGTGAAGTCACTGCAATTCTTGTTCTCTATGGTCTTCCAAGGTTACTAGCAGGAGCCATTCTGGAGACACATAACATTCATTTTCAAACACAACAAAGCCACAGAGACCCCAGGTTTCTTCTGCAACAAGCCATCGCTGATTGTTTTTCCCTATTGGGTTTTCCAGGGTAAAGGAACCTAAACCCTAAGGTAGAGGAAGGAATCTGTCAGGTTCTCTCCTATATGTGGCTTGAATCCGAAGTATTACCAGGATCCAGAAGCAGCAATATGGCATCAACATCAGCAACAACACCTTCTTCTTCTTCTTCCTCTTCCTCCTGTTCCAATTCAAAGAAAGGTGGGAGATCAGAGGTGGAACACAAACTGGGGGAGTTCTTCATGTATCAAATCGCTCACGACGCTTCTCCAGCATATGGTGGAGGATTCGGGGCTGGTAATGCTGCTGTCAACAAGTATGGTTTGCGTAGAACCTTGGATCACATTCGTCTTACTGGAAACTTCCCATTGTAAGAGCACTCATCAGTTGTTACTTATCAACCAACCCTTTCACGGTCTAGCACTTTCATCCACAAAACAAAAAGGATTTGAGCTTATCACAGAGTTTGCAAAAGCTCCCCCTTCCATTTTTATGGGGGTATACAACGTCCACAGTGCACTATCTCTACTCCATAACAAGCATTTGCTACATTTTGTTGTTCTTTGCTTAGTTGAAACTTATTTAAAATTAATATAAGGCTCCTATATTATTGTTCTTTGCTTAGTTGAAACCTTACTGGAAGTTATACCAGAATAATCAGTGATGAAGTATTTGTAATATATTGTTTAATCGTAGTTCAACCGTTTCGTACCGCTAAAACTACTTATCAATTTGAGATCTGGTACTCAGTATTTGCAGTCCGATTAACAGATATAGAACGATTTCTAAAATATTGCATATTTTACGCGTTATATATTTTTTTCTTTCCTACTATTATTGAAACAGTTTTTGTACTAAATTCATAGAGAACCAAAGATTATATGCATATTTTTTTAATTACTTTGGATGTGAAATTTACATTATCCGGTCACAAATAATCCCTGCATATATGACAAATTATGAAACCTTCGGGGTCGTTTGGAAGTTGCGATTGTTAAATAGATGTATTGTTGAGAATGCATGTATAATATTATACATGTATTGTCGAATTTGATGCATTGTAGAATACAACGTTTGGTATGTGAGATTGTGTATGTCGCATAAGCTAAAAGCTGAGACAAAACAATCTCAACTCAACTATCTCAACAATCACAACTAAAAGTTGAGATATAACAATCACTCAAAATGAGTGATAGTTTCTGTCACATCACAGAAACAATCCATGTATTGTTTCTGCTAAAAAAACAAAAAAACGATGCATTGTAAACAATACATGCATAATGACAATCTCAACAAAACTATCGCAACTTCCAAACGAACTTCAACATGAGGTCCTCCAAATTTTGTTTGCTAACGAAAAAAGGAATTAAGTCATTTGATTCCATCGAAAAGCTCAAATGAATGTTTCGGCATTCATATTCCATTGAATGACTCATTTTTTTCAGACTATTTTCCACTCATGATTTTGACTTTTTTATAAGTAAATACTAACATTCTCTATTTTGCATTCACAAAACCAATACTCTCCAATTTTTCCAATAATACTTTTCAATATTCTCTAGTATAATAGCCGTAATTATTTTGAAATTGATTTCAAATATATACTTGGTTGCAAAATTATTTAGTGTGGAGCCATTACAATTTGTAAAGCAAGATAACATAAAATATTATTCAAAATTAGAAAAGCAATAGTATTCAACTAATAATTTATATTGATTGCAAAATAATTTTTGTTTATGGTTGGTTTATTGAGATAATAAATAAAACATATAAATGTAAGGACAAAATAACTCGACTAAATTTTTTTATACATCATCAAATATCTATATTTTCTAAATATTTAATAACTCATTTCGTAAATATGGCATTGGCAATATACCGTTACAAACAAGAAACAACTCTTATTTCCTGCTTTCCATGCTTCAACTAGTTTAAAATTTGATTGACAAACTTAATTAGGACAGCGGATGCCGGTATGAAAACAGGAAATGAAAAAAGAACAAAATGCAAGCAAATCTAGGACCGGCCTTGGCTTGAAGAAAAAGCCACCCTATCATCACTGCTTTCGTCATTTATAAATAAAACAACATAAAAGAATTAATCACGTATTCACGTACCAACATTAAAATAATTCAACGGAAAAAAATATTAAAATACCGGGGTAGAGGAAATGAGATGACATCGTGAACTCAGACAGAAATGGGCCATAGCTGGCCTATGCTCGTGGCTATATATAATCCAAGTCTCACCATTCTCTTTTCTCCAACTCACTCTTCTCAAATCCCCAAATTCATAAACCCTAGAAAACTGTAAACCAAAGATCGAAGATGGCAGCCGCAGGTGTGACGGAATTCCTGCCCAAGGAGTACGGGTACGTGGCTCTGACACTGGTGGGCTACTGCATTCTGAACATTTGGATGTCGATCCAGGTCGTCAAGGCTCGCAAGAAGTACAATGTCCCTTACCCGACTCTCTACGCCGTCGAGTCGGAGAACAAGCAGGCCTCCCTCTTCAACTGCGTTCAGGTGGGTTATCTTTACTCTTGGCGATGTTCAGTTTAATTGATTGATTGCTGATTTGGGTTCGGAATTTTTGATTGGGCAGAGAGGGCACCAGAATTCGCTGGAGATGATGCCGGTGTTCTTTATGCTGATGGTGTTGGGCGGACTGAGGCACCCCTGCATCGCCGCCGCTCTCGGCGCTTTCTTCATCTTCACCCGCTACTTCTATTTCTCCGGCTACGCCACCGGCGATCCCAAGAAGCGTCTCACCATCGGTAAATACGGGTTCTTGTGTATCTTCGGGCTGATGGGCTGCACCATTTCCCTCGGCATCACTCTCCTACGAGCATAGAGATTTTGATTGCTGTTCATGGGTGTACTCTCGTAGTATCTAAAACTATGTATCTTTGTTCTCCTGGTTTTACTAATTGACAGCCTTGTTTCGAGTACGTCATGAAATGCGACTTGAGTTTGAGTACTTGCTGTTTCCTACATAGCTTTCTGTCCAATTGCTATCCCAGTTCTCTCACAGAGCTTCACTGCAAATAGCCATTACAGCACTTCCTCCTGTGCTTGAATTGAAGCCTGAATTTTCTGATCTGGACATCCCATACTGCCATGTTGTTAGATGATCTGCAGGGTAAAAAGTCTGTCATCAGCAGTCATATGAATGAAGAGCAACAATAATTAAGAATTAAGATTAACCGAGATGTTGTTGGTGTGCTGAATTGTTAAATTTTTAGTGTTGCTTAAGGATTAACTATGATAGAAGTCAACTTATTAGTTACCATCCATCAGGAGTTCAGGACTCAGGAGAGTCATACAAGTAAGTTGGAGTAAGTTCATGTTTGACTGTTTTAGGCACGGATGCTTCGATCTGCAGGACTCTGCTTCCTGCTTCCCATGTCTCAACTGGATACCCCAATCTCCATACTGTGCCTCCACATCAAATATGATGACGAGGAACCCGAATGGGTTTTCCTGATTGCAACTGAGTAGAATCTCCCCACCTCCATTTCCAAGGTCAAACCATCCAGGACAGGTTAAAGTTTTGCTTGTTTGACAGATTTTTCGCATACTAACTCGCCAAGCTCCTAAAGATCATGTGCGTGAACCAAAAACATAGGAGACCAAAAACATACTTTGAACTTTGAAGAAGCTTGTGTCCCAAGAAATTCATCCTCCGGCTGCTTTGAAACATTATATCTTCTCATTTTAGCTATTTTGGTTTTCTCTGTTCTCTTAAACAGTAGATAACAGAACCCAATGCATATAGAAATATCTTTACCTGCTTCCATCCACTGTTTCATATGTGCAATAACTTCAAACCTACAGCGGGTTTAAGATATAGATGCAGGCATTACAGAAGAGGTTAGTATTGAATCTCAAACTCAGATTAAGAGTTGGATATGGGCTTAAGAATTCGAATGACTTCCTAGCAAAGGTTCATGCTTCAACACGAAGAAGAGTGAGGAGCATTCTAGAAGATTCCGAAAGAGTATGGAGACCGGTAGGTATTTCCATGAAAAATTCTAGAGTAGATTTTTTATTTTACATGGTTATAGGAATAGATCTCGACTCCTTTTATATTCTAATTTAGTAAACTCTTGTTGTGCATTCGACTTGGACCTAAAAAATGTGACTGTATTTGGATGTTATCAAAATTAAATTTTTTAATAATGCAAATAATTAGCGGAGTGAATCATAATATATTTATGCAGAAACAAATAATGATTTCATAGATAATATAATTTGAACAAACAAATTGTACTACTATTTTAGTTTACATATATAGTTACGAATCCAAAATTACGGGAGGAATCTAAAGTTAACAAAGATGGGAAATAATGAGATTAAGTAACTTTCTTAGGTAATTTGTTCCCTTTTTTCCCCCAAAATTGCTCTATGTGTTCTGGATCAGAACCTCATATTTGTGATACCAATGTGATCTTCCAAGCCAATAAATAAAAAAGGTAAATCTATTATGGCTTTCTTAGCTAATTTGTGACATTGAAGGATATTTTTCTTTCCCATTCATAGACTCTAGAATCTGGAATTTCTTTCCCCCTTTTCAACACTCGTAGCGTACTTTATCCAGCCACAAAGATTTCCTGCAAATATGACCAGAATACGAGATACACAAGACGATAACTGCAAAGATTGAGATCATTGAAGACTTGTCTGGATTAAATAGTAAGGGGCTACTAATACTGTGAAGGGTAAAGGGTACACTTGATATTCAGTTTTCCTTCTGAACTATCTACAGACTACATGGGGTGAAAATGAGATTTCTCAGCAGCAACAATGCAAAACTAGTTGCTATGAGACCAGTGAAATACATTTTTGAGGAAATTATGAGATTAAGCAACTTTCATACGAACAATCACTGAAGCTATGATGTTCTATAGTCTATGTGTAGTATATTTCGTAGCCTACTTTCTCCAATCACAAAGATCTCCTGCAAGTATGACAATATACACAAAACGAGTAACCACAAAGAATGAGATCATTGAACGAAAACCACCATATATACAAACTTGAAGTGTGAGTACCATGTGGTTAACAAATTGGGTCACTGGAACTCAAACATTAGAACTTTCTGTCACAAAAAGTTCTAAACAATGTTGAGAACCCGTTGATCGTAATGAATCTCATATGTGACTTTGCTAGAGTAAATAATAAGGGGCTACTGTGAAGGGTAAATGGTACACTTGATATTCAGTTTTCCTTCTAAACTATCTACATGGGGTGAAAATGAGAGTTCTCAACAGCAACAAAGCAAAACTGGTTGCTATGAGACCAGTAGAATACATTTTGAAAGGGGGGGGGGGGGGGGGGGGGGGGGGGGGGGTGGGGTGTGGAAACAAGGTACAACAATCAAAGATGAGCTGCCTGGTTTGCTGGGATTCTATATCGCCCCACGTTTCCCGATACGAGCAATTTATCCAGTAAGTTCCTAGAAGCTATACCGTGGCATGCAGATCAGCAAGAAGTACTTTCAAGGTTTCGTAGGTCATGAAGCAGATGCCAACACCAGGAACAACTTTATAGTACTCGGGCATAATCCCTCGATATAGACCTCGGAATCCTTCCGTCTTGATTATATGCTTGAATATCCCGAAAAGCCCTGTCGTGTAAACACGGGCTCGCCCACCTGCTCCTTCCAATTGCTTCCGTCTTCTCACAAGATCGAGAGGAAATGTTACTGCAAGATCATTCAGAAGGAATATGAAAAACAAGTAGCACTTTGTCAAGGCCATAGGCAGGAGAGAACGCAAGGGCTACATCCACCACACAACTCAATTTACTCTATCAGGTAACTAATAGTCTAGGTACGGAGGGCTAGACAACAAAGTTGGAAGGTTATGAGCATGCAACAAACGAATCAAATATAATTCAACTTACCTGTTACAGCTCGAGAACGAGATTTTCAGTTATAGCAGCTCCAGCTGCACTGCAGCTCATGATTAGTGAAGTATCATGTTTGACAGAATATTCATAAATTCAGAGGTAAAACCAGTTTAAGAAGGCCAACTATTCTCATCTAAGCATTTTGAACATCCGTGAGCACCTTCCAAGCAGTTATTGATATAATAACAGCCGGAGAAACCCCCTTAAATGACCATGACCGCATGAAATTTAAAGCACAGCATCTCTACAGCTGCACTTCATACATCCATGAAGGACAATTCCACTTGCAACGCGTTTTGCAAAGGAAGCACTAGGTGAGAAGCATACACCAGTGAGGACACATCTCACATCTGCTTTGTAAAAGAAGTAAATAACAGTGCTAGTCCTCTTTCAGAGTAGTGCCACCTAGTGTGGAAAGGAACTGCCCCAAGTCATCAAAAAGGTGGTGCCAGTTAGTTTAATGAAGTTAGAAACGAAGAATTGGCACATCTCCCAATAACCTTAGTAAATTTCTCAAAATGCAAGACATTAAACAACTCCAGTCGGTCTCTGGCTCTAGGAGTCAGTGTCTGGTTAAATGATTAATGCAGAACCTGCACCACACCCTGCTTCTCTGCATCAAAAGCATGGTAAACAGGTGCAACAATTAACTTTTTGGATTTAATATGGACATCGTCTAGTAAAAAGTACTTAGTTAAACCTCTCTCCTTGTCATAAACACTACTACATCATGAGTGTAATTCTGCACATTATCAGTAACACAGGAACATAAGATAACATTTTGAGTGAAGACTGCAGATCCAGAAAACAATTCAATCACAGAAGTGCTGAGATACCGTGCAAAGAAGAAAAAGAAAGAAAGAAAGAAGAACAATTTACAAGAGCTGCAATGCAAGTATGGATATATCAATCTAGAAGATTAAGGAACCAAGGTTTAAGATCATTCACCTGTTGAGGACGCAATGCCAGAAAGACTTCCGCAAGCCAGACTGACCGCAACTGTGTGATCATCCGGTCTGTAGCAAGAAACAAGGTAGAAATATAATGAAGTGCAATCGAATATACAGACTTAGCACAAAAAAAGGGTAAATAACAAGATAATATACTAAGCTAACTAACACACTTACCTTTGAGACTGCCACAAAGAGCGCAAGCTTTCATACACTGAGAAGCTGAGAGCGATATTTGGTCCGACACCCTGCATTGTCGAACGAACAAGGGTCAGGCATGCACCAACGGACCAGAGATTTTGACTATGACGAACTGCTGACCTAACAAGTAGCATACCAGGAGTGTGGCTCCAAGACCTTTGTAGAGCCCAAGGACACCCTCCTCTCTGCAAATTGTTTGAAGAGCATGACCAATACCTCGGTAGTATAGCACATTTGTCTGCAAGATTGGTAATCAGTAGGTATGAAAAATGAACAACCAGTAAAAAAAGAAGAGAGAATTAACGAATATCCTAATATTAACACGTTCATGGTTTTACCAGGACAATCTAGAACACAATCAACAAACATCCAAAATCAAGGCATTGATAAGATCTCAACCACCCAAACAAAGAAAAATGTATTCCGTGAAAAGAGGTTGATGCATCAGAAACGCACATAGTTGAACTACAGCAGAAGCATTTACCCTAAACCAAATACTTCTTCACAACATTGGATGTTCTCCACATTCACCAACAGAAACCTATGCAAACAAATGAAATAGATTGGAACGGCAAGGCGACTATCACTCACCTGAGCTGCAAGGCGTGTTCTCACAAGGTCCAAAGGATATGTAGTTGTTGCTGCTGTAATTCCTGCCATACCACCACCTAGGAAATGAACAAATACGTCTCCCCCTATCCTCTCTTTGTGACTCTCTAGTCCAGGTATCATATGCAGCAACTGCAAACTCAACACACAAACTTCATCAACTCTTACCCAACAGAAGATAAATGATGAGGATAAGATAAACAGGGAATCCAATGAATGGGAATATCGTCGGAGCTGACCTTCTTATAGTGCTCATATGCATAGAAATTGACAGATGAATAAGGCAAACGATGAGCAATAGTGACAAGGTTGCCTTTCCAAAAAGCTCTAACTCCTTCCTCCCTCACAATCCGAGAAGCCTCGTGCCATATGCTGGCCTTTTCCAAAGTTGCAACATTTGAGTGCATCCCTTGTATCTAATGAAAACCCCATGAAAGAACGGAACTTTAGTGAAAGAAACATCAAAGGGTAGCTATTATTGGAATAGGGAACAATCAGAAGCTCAATTACAATCCGGGAAAAGGGGGGAAGAACACCCACTTGGAAAAGAATGGTGAGACGGGCCAATGGAGCGGTGCAAGTCTTGCTAAGAGCCCCGGCCAACCCACCGGCGAGAAGCTGCGAAACAGTTCCGATCTGCGAATGTTGTTGCTGTTGCCGAATAGGCGGCTGCTTATTCGAATTCAGAGCCCTTGGGCCTCCTCCTTCGACCACCACTCCCACTCTCGCCTCCGTCTGCATCTCTGTGTTTCCACGCTGATTTCACTTACCGCTAGCGCTCCTCTTGCTTGCTTCAGCTGAACGCGTCCGAATATTCGAACGCGCAAATCGTCGAACACAAAATGTACAATTCAAATTCTATCCCAAAACGAAAACGCCTAGATCACAATAATGAACCGAAACCCCGCAGCTTCATTCCGCCATTAAACGGCCAAATCCGAGCCCTTAAAGCATGAACCTAAACGCGAAGCTTTCTCGGTTTCGCCTTCGTTTTTTTCTTTTTGGAGAGGTTTGCTCTGGGTGCCAGAAGCGAGAGAGAGAGAGAGAGAGAGAGCAACAAGGCTACGAAATCAAAAGTTTGGCAGCTTGACGAAGAAGCCAACGAATGCTGCCGAGTTCGACCACCACAGGTACCAAAACGTCGTCGTCTTTCGAAACCACCCACCATACCAACAAACGATTTGCAGGAGTTGCCGGTTTTGAACTTTAACGAACCGACTTCCATATACTCCCCTGCGGTCAGCTCCATCGTCAGCGTTGCTGCACCGCGGTCATCCACCGTTGATTAGCTGTGCTAAGTGGGGCCGACAAGCCTCTTGGTCGTGATTGTCGACAGTGTACGTGACGTGGCTAGATGTGGTTGGTTGCTCGGAATGCGGAACGGGAAGGGTGTTCCGTGCTTGAAAAATATTCTATTTCCCGATGCTAGTAAAGCGTGCGGGCTCCGCTACAATTTGACAGCTGTGTAACTCTTTAACTTAGTACCAGTCTAGAGCTGCCACGTGGATTCCTCTGTGTAGAACTTCGGCGGCCGTGAAACATGCTTTGTATACTTCGTATACTTGGGCCAATTTATCACACGAGTAAAGGGCTTTTCGGCTTTTTAACGTTCTACTGGGCCAGATAATTAGCTGAATGGCCTATGCGCGGAAGTCCAGTACAGAACCAGGCTCAGTGCTGTGATTCCTGGCTCGTATCGTAGCCAAGGCCAAGCCCGGTGTAAAATTACAACTATGGCTCTCGAACCTTTTTATCTTACACAATTAACACAAAATAACAGTTCATCTACAAATCAGCACGAGAATTTGGGGCATTTCAGTTCTTCGAAAGCACAGAATTTTTCAATCTTCGTTCACTGGCTATACCACCGGTTGCTGCTACCGCAGCCGGTGAATCCATGATGCTCGACGCTAGGATTCGCCGCCGTGCTGACTTTGAAAGGCCACGGAGATGGATTATTGACTGGGGAATTTGCTGTACGAGGCAGACCCAGAGCCAACGAGACGCTGTCGCTCGAAGAACAGTCAACCAACCCAGCATCTTCCACATCCACCTGCCTCTGCTGCCTCTGGTTGTTTCTCGACCGTTTGCTTCCGACATTCGCCGCCGCTGCTGAAGACGACCCGCCGGCTGCAGGAGGTGGTTGTACGGATAGAGAGGAGGAGGAAGCAGCAGCTTTGTTGACCGAATCAAGCAACTGAATCTCTTCCACCATTGGCTTCCATACTCTCACTCTCGCATTAATGAACCAGTTGGAAACCTGAGGTGAAAAGAACAAAACCTTGAATTTTTCTCAAGTTTCTGTTTGATAAATTGTGGCTATTCGATTTCCAGCTTTTACTTGAGAATCTATCGGTTAGGGTTAGAAATCTAACCTGGGTCCTGGATAGACCAGTCTGTTGAGCCAGGATCTGCTTCTCTGAATCGGTAGGATACCTATACACTCCGGAAAAAAAACCATGGTTAATCCAAATTCAGCACGTAAACCATGAAATCGTTTCACGAATTCCATAATCTTACGGGTGGAGGAAGTGTTCAAAGAGCCAAGACTTGAGCAGAGCAACAGCATGATCAGGGAGACCTCTCTGAGATCGCCAGACCGGCGGCGGCGGAGGAGGCGGAGATGGTAATGGAGGGTGAGGAGGAGATTGAAGGAAGAAATTGAGGTTGAATGTTGTGGAAGGTTTATTATTATGATTCTGGTATTGGAGGGCTTCTTGGTGCTGATGTTCATGTTGATCAGAGGAGTAACTTCTGCAGCCTGATGATGATGATCTAGAAAGAAAGCGCATTTGGTGGAGAAGTGCATTTTTCAGGGAAGTGAAATGGCTGGATACCAATCTAATGGCATAGTAGATGAAAGGCGCTGCATTGCCAAGCCCTGGAACTGCTTCGAATGAGGCCACAGCTGTTTGCATTTGCTGGCAGTACAGCTTGTATCTTCTGTAAACCTGATGTGAATCAAAACATGAATCGATCAAGGATTCAATATGTTTGTGATCCAAATTGTAATGCAAGAAATATATCAAATGAGTTTTAAGTTGGATTAATCATGTGCTTTGTTATCCTAACTAAGCAGGTGCTGTGATTATGGGAATGGTGGGTTGGAGTGGGTCTCAGTCCAACTGACCCAAAAAAATCAGGCCAGGACTGCAGAGGAACAGTGACTTTGATATGAACAGGTGAAAAGACCATACATCTTTTTTTCCTCCCCTTGCTGTTTTGTGGTCATTGTCTGAGGGTTATTTAATAATCTGAACCCCAGGGAAAGGAAAGAAGATACATCTTTTCCCGAGAGAGGGACTGTGGGGTTCCATGGCAGAGACGGTCAAATCAGCAGTTCCATTTTTGGTTTCGAAATTGGTGGGTTCTCTGTACTGAACGTGGGCTCTTCTTCATCTTCTTCTTCTCAGATTCCAGATTATCAATCACCAATCTAAAGAGAAAGGTTCATTCAACTTTTCCTATCACCAACAGGTCAAAAAACTTTTTTCCTACATCACTACAGATTCAAAGGAAAAGAGCAAATGTAAAGAAAAAGGCTCATGCTATCCTGTGTTACTGTTATTTACATATGCATTCTAAGATAACAAGCAAAGCTAGCTAGCTAGCTCGTTCCTTTTTTAGGCACTGTTGCGAGTACCAATCAGTCCTTAGAACTTGTTTCGCTCTTTGCTTACATCACCCCGAAACTTTCTTAATTTTCTCAGCAACCAAACCAGGAACCACCAGTTTTATTAGACTCTGTTTTTTAGACAGCGAACACGTTAATGCTAGAAGGATTAAGACATTATCTAACACACACATTTTTGGAGAGCTATTTTACCTCATCGAGCATAAGCATGAATCTTGAATCCTTCCAGCGAAACTCCATCATCATTCGATCTCCTAAACCAGCAAACTCGGCAGGTGTCAGGATGGCCTCGTCGGCAGGGCCACTCTGGCTTGCATGGCCATGGAAGTGGGCAGTTGGAAGGTCGAAATTAACACCGAACAGCTCGTCGAGGAGAAGCTGGGCGGGCCGGAGAAACCTGGAGCTGTTGAGGACTGAGGCGTAGCCAGTGAAGGGACCAAGAGGGACTGGCTGCTGATGTTGCTGCTGGGCGAAGGAAAGAGAGAGTGACAAGCCATTCTCATGTTGCTGCTGCTGCTGATGATGATGCGAATTATAAGCTCCGGAGTTGTGGATCAGAGAAGGGCTGGTTATGGGGAAGCTGTTGTGATGGGTGAACGGTGGTGGGTTGGTTTTGGGTCTGGTCTGATGTGGGGGAGTGAAGAAGAAGGGATTTTCTGATTGGTTCTCTGCCATGGGAGGTAAAATGATGAATAGAAGGTGGAAGAGAAGTTGTGGGAACGAGTTTGGGACTATATATATGGAAATTCCTATGGTACTATCATTCTATTTCGCGATTGTGGTGGTGGTGGGTTTTGATAAAAGAAGTAATTTGACTTAATTAGCTCGGATGAAAAATGCATCATTTCACAATATTTGTTCTCTTGTCGGTTTAATAAAAATCAGGGTTTAAAAGGTGTAAGGTTGATATTCGGTTATGGCTAGATGTTCTTTAGTTCAAGTTGTTAATAACTTATTTAATACTCAACAATAAATAAAAAAAACTTACAAGTTAAAACAATGGTTATAGTTATAATATGCCCCTCTACTATGACGTTTTATCAAACATGCTCCTCTACTATTTTTTACAACAAATATGCCTTTGTACTTTGAAAAAATTATCAAACATGCCCTTCTGTTAAAATTTTCATTGAAAAAAATCATCAATCGTGGTTGAATCGAGATTTAGATGACCCGACATCGGCAAACGGGAGGGAAAATGTCAGTTTTGTCCATTGTTTTCTTTCCCTGTGTCTTTTCAAAGTGAAATTATTTGAATGATTTGATTATACAGAAGGAAAGAAAAAAAATTATAAAAGTGAATTTATTATGGATATTTCAGTCATTTGTGTCGCCCAAACTAAAGTTCGGCATTGATTAACGGTTTTTGGATGAAAATTTTAACAAAAGGGCATGTTTGATCATTTTTACAAAGTACAGAGGCATGTTTGATGTAAAAAATAGTTGAGGGGCATGTTTGATAAAGCGTCATAGTAGAGGGGCATATTATACCTATAACCCTTAAAACAATCATAACTTAATAACTCATAAAGTTCTTAACTTGTTAAAAATAGAGAATAAATTGTCAATGTTGATGATGTTAATTTCCGATTTTGATATTGGTTGCTTATTTCGGCCTAATTACAGGTAGGCAACACCTAGGTGTTGTTGTACTCCATAAACGTGTTTTGGATTCCTAACCGAGAGCGGGGCCCCATGGACTAGACATTTTGGCATTGAATAGCACTTAGCGAGAACTAAAGCGTAAGTTTAAGCGTACCTTTTTAACTAGAATTAAAATACTTTTTGAGTCGGTAAAATATCATTTGTTCATCGGTAACACGTAACGGGTAAAGTTGAGGCTTTTCTATATTGACAAACCTTTAGGGATCATAACATAGTTATCCACATTTATCGTACAAGGAATGATCGGTTAAGTCTTGTTTGCTTGAAGGGTTTTAACCTTTTTATCATGGATTTGGTACATAAAACTCAAATCTTTATATAAGTTGGACAAAGTCCATTGTTTGTTTAGTACAATTAGGAGGAATAAATATGTGCGGCCCATGGTTTTTGAGGGTCTAAATTCGTGGATCACATGACTTGGAAATTTCAGTCCAAAGAGTAGAATTTGTATTAGGGTCTCAAGTACATGATGTATGTTTACTCTTTTATCCCCACTTATGGGATGTAAGGTGTATAACAAAAATTCCAATATAAAAATACATAATGATTAATCAGAACAATAAGGTAAATTAATTATCTAACTAAGTAAAATCCATCGTGAAATCTAACAAGCATATATGGTTTTTTTCCAAAAATCAAACTGACTGATTCCATCGTAGACTCATGATTTACAAATTTTAACCAAGACCTTCATTTTTCTAATGTACGAACAAAACCACCCTTACTTTTATTTTGCACCGATAATTCTAACTATTACAACGATCAACATTCCAAGAAACATGAATCACTCTTGTGCATGCGTCGATTTCTTTCCAGTTTGTCATTAACGCCACTTAGTGAGCGAGACAGTCAAACTCACGAGAACAGCTCTCTCCTTAGCCATCCACTCGGAGAGAAGGAGACCATACCTCCTGAAAATCTCGTCAATGATTTCCCTCGAAAGATTAAACTGATGGGCAATTATCGGCTCAAACAGCGCCTTCATGCACCTGGAAACGTTGTAGCCACCATCTTGAAGGGCTTCAGGTAAGTCCACTTCCCCCTCGTAGGCATTCCAACTCATATCCCACAATTCCAGGTGTTCGATGGCAAAGGATCCCTGTTTTTGGACTTCGACTTCCACTTCCATGGCGGATGGAGTGAACAGTGGGAGATTGAAGGAATCCAATTTCTCCTGATCTATCAACCCCTGCAAGAGAGAGCATGACACCAAATTACCCAAATGTACCTAAGAAACAAGTTTGATTTTAAAATGAAAACACTGATTTCTTCTTCTCTCTTTTATGCACGTGTCAAGAACCAGTTGATCCCAATAACTTAAATTATTGAAGAAAATTTGATAATAGATCTTATACCACGTACTAACATATAATAATAAATACCTCAGATGCCATTTGGTTGAGAGCCATGGACATAAGTTCCCAAATGTAGCAGCACTCTTTGGCAAAAGGTTCTGCACTTCTCCTTCCCAGGAAGGTCAGAACCATTCGTCCTCCTGTCACCAATTCTTGAGCCCTATGCTCTAAGAAAGATGAAAAGTCTGTCTGAAATTGTTTGTGATAGGCTTCTAAGACACATTGAGGGCTGCTTTTGGCCATGTAAATATTTCCCTTGTTCTCCTCCAGACCTCGAGGAACCTCAGAGCGCCAGTGAACACTATAGGAAGAGTGAATGAAATGGAGGCTATCAGTTTGGAAAAGCCTTTCGTAAAAAGAACCAGGGACTCCAGTGATGAAGATCAATGGTTCAGAATCTGGACAAGACCCCATTTCTTTCCTCGTTTTTTCCTTGAAGCCTTGTATGGAGCTGAAGATGTTATTGAAGTCGTTTCCAGGGAGGTCGTTCAGAAAGATCTGAAACTGGTCGGTGGATTCGTGGCCCATCTCGTTGGAAAGCTTGTGGGCGGCCTTGATTACCTCAGACACGAGGAAGAGGGAGTTGGGCCCTGAAGCGCAGCCCAAATCTGCAATTGCTAGCCTGCCTAAGGCGACGCTCGAGTTGCACATAAGTTTTGCTATGGCTTCCTTTGTTATCGGCAAAGTGGTTGATATCCCCTTCCGCTGCAATTGCCGAGACAAAAATTTAAAATGATCAGTCTCTCGTCATGTGAATAACGACTTAATTTAGTGGTAATACTGTTAATTTTGAACCTAAAAATTAATCTAACTATAAAAATCAACTTATATGACTATTATAAAAAAAAAAAGTTTTGGTCATATTCAAACTCGTCACTCTTCTTTGAAATTTCTTACGAGGTTTGTTACAAGAGCACGAGTAGTATGGTACCATGTGAATACATCAGAATTCTATTTGAAAATTATTGTGCACCAATTACTATTATCATAAAGGGCTACAATAGACTGAAAAGTGAATTTCGTACTAACTCAAGAGAAAATGCTATTACAATTTTACTATAAAGAATAGTAATACTCAAACTAATATGCAACTAATGGCATCGTATGATAAATAACATAATACCAAGAATTGTAAAGTTATGTCGAAGGTTGTAATAAAAATTTAGTAGTATGATGTTTTATGTTTAAACTATGATTTAGTCCCGATTCAATTTTTTCATACATGTAAAACCGCCTAACCACCTGGGCTACATTATACCGTTTTTCTATAAGTACGAATTTGCAAACACCAAAAAACACTACTCATCACTATCATCATGTGTCTCTCTCATTTAATTTACCTGAAGCAGGGAGTTCATAGCGTAGCTGGCCTCTTCCATTCCCCCATTCATATGCAGCACGTTAGCCATTGCCATCTCTTGCTTTCTCTCTAGACCGATCTGCTCCAGCTTTCTCCTTCTTTCTATCTCTCTTGCTTGGAGTTCATGGGTTTGGGTTTCACGGGGTGACTTGGGAATCAAATTTATAGGACTTAATCTTACAATGTTGGGCAGCTCTCACAGAGAAGACAAAGAGCAGTTCGCGTTTTGAATGGATAAAGGCCCAGGTCTTTCGTCTTATTTGCTTGATCTAATCGGCAATTCACCTTCAGCTAATAGATTCATTTGCATCTCAATTCTCATTAGTTGATTAATGTTTTGCATTTTCATGTAGCAGTATTTTGCCCACATCAGATAACTATTGAAGTGGCATGTGCATTTTGTTCATTTTTTTAGGATTGTTGGATGGTCTTATCCTCTATCCTCTAATAAGTAATAAAAATAGTACTTTTCTGTACTCTTCTCCATTGCAAATTTATTAATCTCTTCTTAATCTTAGACAATGTTATAGTGGCAATTAACAACCCTAAAATAAATCTCTCTTCCTCTCCAATTGTTTCTCCTAGTGCCGATAATGGGTTCAATTATAATCGCGGAACCGTTTAATCGATTCTCGGTTAACCGTTAAGCACTTTGTGCTTATTGTTAACCGGACCGTTAAAGTTAGTCGGTTAACCGTTATCGTATGGTCGATTCTCGATTATTTTATCGGTTAACCGGATACCCGTTACCAAGTGATTCGACATGATTATACCAAAATAACGGTTCAATAACCTAACCATCAAAATACCTATTTTTTCAATTGTGAAATTTTCTATAATTTTTCATACATACGCTTGTGTTCTTTTCTTAAGTTGTTATCATAAATAAAAAAAATAATTTATCATAGATACATATCAGTACTTAATCAACTCAATCCAACACAAGTACACAATAATACTTTATACCATCAAACTTTATTACAGAATTATACCACGATAAGAGACCCAACAATAATTACTCAACTCGTAAACTCCACCAAATTACATGGACGCTTAATGTTATTGATTGTTGTCGAGCAATTGTGTGCAAGTCCGACTTTGTATTGTGTTCCTTCTAAAACTTTTCATTAAAATTATTCTCATTTGAGTCTAAATCATTTTTACAACTAGGATAGGCAAGAGGTCTTGTAAGCCTTCAAACACCTCATTATTTTTTGCCTATGTTTGCAGCTCATGGATGTCTATTATTTTTTGCTCTAACTATGAGGAATGTCGTAATCGGTTAGTTGGTTAACCGTTTTACCGTCGCTTATTAACCATCTAACCATCGGTTATTTATTAGCTAAATTTGACTACCAAGAACCGATCGTTTACTATTAATCGGTTATCGGTGTAACCGTTAAGCACCGATTCCTGTTTGGTTATCGGTTATACCGTTAACGGGTTAACCGTTTATCAACACTAGTTTCTCCATTGAATCGTCCTCTACTACTGTTGTACTCCATCAACGTGTTTTGGGCTCCTAATTGAGAGTGGGACCCATGGACTAGACATTTTGGCAATGAATAACACTTAGCGAGAGCTGAGCGTAAAACTTACCTTTTTTAACTATAATTAAAACACTTCTTGAGTCAGTAAAAAAATTATCATTTCATCGGTAACACGAATATCTATACTGACAAAACTTTAGGGTTCATAACATAGTCAATCGACATTTATCGTACATGGAATTATATGTTTGGTCTTGTTTGCATGAAGGTTTTGGAGAAAAATATATTATGGGATAACCGAACACGGGTGGTTGATGTATGTTGTTGCATGGGACTTTGATAAGGAAAAGGACAACATGTCAACAGAGCTAGTGATCAGATTTGTTGAAAATGATGTCGGTTTGAATTGACTCAGTGCTTAGATTAGTTAGTTGAATCAACTCGATTAGTTAGTTTGACCAAGTTTGGGTTGATAACCAACTGGGCCTCCAACCTACTAACAAAATACTCGGGTTTGGGCAAAACTGATTTGCCCAACCATGTCAAACTTGGGTTGACAATCATGTTTATGATTCTTGTCTTTTTTGGAAGATACATTTGTTCAAATTCCAATACTTGTTTATTTTCTACAAATAAATAAGTTTAATAATTGTGAAGGCAAATATACCATTCATACTTTTGCTCTCGTTGTCTAAATTTGAAACGGAAAAATACTTTTCTCATTCCAGTCTTATATATTGTATTGTGTTTAGACGTAGACATATGTCATTGCCCTAGAAATTCATTAACATGTCAAAAAATAGTGAAATGAACCAATAATTAAGCTCAATCTCGTATAATGATCATTGGATCTAATCATGCCAGATTAGGAACATGTTGAAAGCTTAGCAGTTAACCCGGGTAAAATGTTAAAAAACCCAGTCCCATATAGTCTGCATAAGGATATGATTTCTTCATAGTTAATTCTAAAATTTAATACTAATTTAAATTTTGACATTGCTTCGACCTATTTAATACTCTAATTTTATATGCAATATTCATACAAGTGATATATAGGTTGCAATTTTAAAGTTATCCTCTGTTTATAATATACATTGAAATATAAATTAAGTATTAAAATATAATTAAAATAATAAAAAATATGAAAGTCGAATTATCAAATCATTAAATAAGTACTTGAGAGATTTAGTTGCTAGCTAACCGCTGAAAAGGTCTTCTGATTTTTTAGATTTTAGGTTTGTGTATGTTCTTCTTTTAAAATATACAACAAATATATGTAGCGTGATTAATTGTAGCTCTTCCCTCTCATAAAACTGGTCATGGTTCAAATCCCCATATGTAACTATTTTTTATGAATAAATAAGAAAAAAATAAGTAGTTGTGAAGATAAAAATGTCATTCCTACTTTCACTCTCGATGCAGGAAATTTGAAATTGAGCAATGAGTTTTGGCTTTCATATTTAATAATTTGTGTTGATAAGTGATAAAAATAGTACACTTTTGTGTACTCTTCTACATTGCAAATTTATTAATCTCTTCTTAATCTTAGACAATGTTATAGTGGCAATTAACAACCCTAAAATAAATCTCTCTTCCTCCCCAATTGTTTCTCCTAGTGCTGATAATCGGTTTGGTTATAACCGCAGAACCGTTTAATCGGTTCCCGGTTAACCGTTAAGCACTTTGTGGTTACCGTTAACCGGACCGTTAAAATTAGTCGGTTAAACGTAACCGTATGGTCGGTTCTCACTTATTTTTTCGGTTAATCGGATACCCGTTAACCAAGTGATTAGGCATGATTATACCAAAATAATTGTTCAATAACCTTACCATCAAAAGACCTATTTTTTCAATTGTAAAATTTTCTATAATTTTTCACATATGCATGTGTTCTTTTCTTAAGTTGTTATCATAAATAAAAAATAATTTATCATAGATACATATCAATACTTAATCAACTCAATCCAACACAAGTACACAATAATACTTTATACCATCAAACTTTATTAAAGAAGCATACCATGATAAGAAACCCAACAACAATTACTCAACTCGTAAACCCCACCAAATTATATGGAAGCTTAATGTTACTGATTGTTGTCGAGCAACTGTGTGCAAGTTTGACTTTATATTGTGTTCCTTCTAAAACTTATCATTTAAATTATTATCATTTGAGTCTAAATCACTTTTACAACTAGGATAGGCAAGGGGTCTTGTAAGCCTTCAAACACCCCATTATTTTCTGCATATGTTTGCAGCTCATGGATGTCTATTATTTTTTGCTCTAACTATGAGGAATGTCATAATCGGTTAGTCGGTTAACCATTTAACAGTCAGTTATTAAGCGTTTAACCATTGGTTATTTATTAGCTAAATTTGGCTACCAAGAACCGACCATTTACTATTTAACCGGTTTGGTATGTATCTATTGAATCGTCAACACTAGTTTCTCCATTGAATCGTCCTCTACTACCGTTGTACTCCATCAACGTGTTTGGATTCCTAATTGAGAGCGGGACCCATGGACTAGAGATTTAGGCATTGAATAACACTTAGCGAGAGCTGAGCGTAAGTTTAAGCGTACATTTTTTTTAACTATAATTAAAATGCTTCTTGAGTCATTAAAAAATTTATCATTTGTTCATCAATAACATGAAAAGCTATAGTGACAAAACTTTAGGGTTCATAACATAGTCAATCCACATTTATCATACATGGAATTATATGTTAGGTCTTGTTTGCTTGAAGGTTATTATCATGAATTTGATACATCAAACTTAAATCTTCATATAATTTGGACAAAGTCCATTGTTTGTTTAATACAATTAGGAGGAATAAACATGTGCAAGCCATGATTTTTGTGGGTCTAAATCCGTAGATTCCACATGACTTGAAAATTCCTGCCCAAGGAGTGGAATTTGTGTTAGAGTCTCAAGTACATGATGTCTCTTTACTCTTTTATCCCCACTTATGGGATGTAAGGTGTATAACAAAAAGGGTGTGCCTACGGTGACATGCATGTCACGGTGACTTGCACTTTCCGGTCGACCTCAGTTAGGATTAGGTCGACCTCATTTAGAATTCGGTCGATCTCATATAGGATCCGGTCGACCTCATTTAGGATTCGGTCGACCTCATATAGGATCCGGTCGACCTAATATGTTGTTTCAGTGTAAAAACAGTTCATGGTGCCTAGTTTGGATATTCATATCATACAATTGGCTAGATGGAAATTGAAGACTAATGACTTGTTTTGAAGCTGGAGTGTCCCTCTACATATTGAAGTGATTGAGAGCTCGATAGGAAGTCCAGAAGACCATTTTTGAACCTCATCAAAAGGCTATGCCAAAACTGGGAAACTGCCTAGAAATGGCTAAGTCTGGAAACGTGTTTGTGAAGCCTATTTTTGAGCTCAATTCGAGAAGCATGAATGCGAGTCGAGTCCAGGAGCCTCTACCACGTTAAATTAAGTATGTTTTTATACAAATTCAAGGAATTGGATGAAAGATTGGATATCTTTAAGGCTTCAAACAAAAGGGTCGAAGTTGTTACGAAGGCTGTTTTTCTGGCAGACTTCGAGCACAAGCAAGCTGCCAGAAAAACAGCCTTCGTAGCAACTTTGAGCCTTTTGTTTGAAGCCTTAAATATATTCAATCTTTCATTCAATGTCTTGCCTTTGTATAAAAAAATACGTAATTTAACGTGGTAGAGGCCCCTGGACTTGACTCGCATCCATGCTTCTCAAATTGAGCTCGAAAGTAGGCTTGACAAACACGTTGCCAGACTTAGCCATTTTCAGGCAGTCTCCCAGTTTTGGCATAGCCTTTTGGTCAGGTTCAAAAATGGTCTTCTGGACTTTCTATTGAGCTCCCAAGTACTTTAATGTGTAGAGGGACACTTCAGTTTCAAAACAAGCCTTTAATCTCCAATTTCCATCTAGCCAATTGTAAGATATGAATCTCCAAAGTAGGCACCATGAAATTGTTTTTACACTGAAACAACTGATTAGGTCGACCTGATCCTATATGAGGTCGACCGAAAAGTGCATGTCACCGTGACATGCATGTCACCGTAGCAAAGTCCTAACAAAAATTACAATATAAAAATACATAATGATTAATAAGGGCAATAAGGTAATTAATTATATAACTAAGTAAAAACCATCATGAAATTAATTAACAAGCAAATGATGGTTTTCCAAAATCAAATGGACAAATCCATCAGAGATTCATGATTTTATTAAACCCAAAATTTAACCAAGACCTTCATTTTTCAAACCTACAAAGAAAACCACCCTTACTTTTTTTTCCACTGATAATTTTAACTATTACAACGATCAACATTCCAAGAAACATGAATCACTCTTGTGCATGTTTCGATTCCTTCCAATTTTGCCATCAACCTCGCTTAGTGAGCGAGACAGTCAAACTCACGAGAATAGCTCTCTCGTTGGCCATCCAATCTGAGAGAAGGAGACCATACCTCTTGAAAACCTCGTTCATGACTTCCCTCGGCAGGTTAAACTTATGGGTGATTATCGGCTCAAACAACGCCTTCATGCACCTGGAAACGTTGTAGCCACCATCTCGAAGGGCTTTAGGCAAGTCCACTTCCCCCTCGTAGGCATTCCAGCTCATATCCCACAACTCCAGGTGTTTGATGGCAAAGGAGCCCTGTTTTTGGATCTCGGCTTCCACTTCCATGGCGGATGGAGTGAACAATGGGAGATTGAAGGAATCCAATTTATCCTGATCTATCAACCCCTGCAAGAGAGAGCATGACGAATAATTTTCCAAATGTACCTAAAAACAAGTTTGATTTTAAAATGAAAACACTGATATCTTCTTCTCTTTTATTCATGTGTCAAGAATCAGTTGATTCTAATAACTCAAATGATTGGAAAAGATATGATAATGAATCTTATATCACGTACTAACATATAACAGTAAGTACCTCCAATGCCATTTGGTTGAGAGCCATGGACATAAGTTCCCAAATGTAGCAACACTCTTTGGCACAAGGTTCTGCACTTCTCCTTCCAAAGAAGGTCAGAACCATCCGTCCTCCTGTCACCAATTCTTGAGCCCTATGATTTAAGAAAGATGAAAAGTCTGTCCGAAATTGTTTGTAATAGGCTTCCAAGACACATTGAGGGCTGGTTTTGGCCATGTAAATATTTCCCTTGTTCTCCTCCAAACCTCGAGGAACTTGAGAGCTCCAGTGAACACTATATGAAGAGTGAATGAAATGGAGGCTATCACTTTGGAAAAGCCTATCATAGAAGGAACCTGGGACTCCAGTGATGAACATCAATATTGGTTCAGAATCCGTGCAGGACCCCATTTCTTCCATAATTTTCTCCTTGAATCCTTGTATAGAACTGAAGATGTTGTTGAAGTCATTTCCAGGGAGGTCATTCAGAAAGATCTGAAACTGGTCGGTGGATTTGTGGCCCAACTCCCTGGAAAGCTTGTGGGCGGCCTTGATTACCTCAGACACGAGGAAGAGGGAGTTGGGCCCTGAAGCACAGCCCAGATTTGCGATTGCTAGCCTGCCTATGGGGAAGCTCGAGTTGCACATCAGTTCTGCTATGGCTTCCTTTGTTATCGGCAGAGTGGTTGCTATCCCTTTCCACTGCAAGACAAAATTTTCAATTGGTCAAACAACAATTTAGTCTAGCGTCAAAGTCAAATTTGTTACTCTTTGTTGGACTCCCTTCTGTGTTTTTATTACAAAGAGTATGAGTAGTCTAGTACCATGTTAATACATCAGAATTTGATTTGAAATTATTGTGTATTAATTGCTATGATCATGAAGGGCTAATATTGGCGTATTACCACTTGTTTTGAATCTTGAGGTCACAAATCTTTTAAGTAGTTAGCTTCTTTACTTTCCCTTTAGCAAACAAACACCACTTAGAATAAGCAAAGAAAAAAAAACATTATCCAAGAGAGAAAGAATCCACCATCGTCATTCTAGAGCTGGAATCGTCGATCGGACGTCTGAATCATGAGTAACGTTTCCAACGAGGTAAAGTTCAGTCTAAAAACAAAAACAAAACAAAAAAAAAACGGGAACCACAACTCACTTGCGGTTGCACCATGGACCAACATCAACTTGCCTTAGGTTGAGTGTTTTTTTGAAAATTTTGGTAGGGAACGGGCAACGACGACGACGAGAAACTAGAAAGGTGCCGACGGACTGGTCGTCGGCGAACTAGTGTGCCGGGAGGGATTCATGAATAAGGCAGACGAGGGGTTGAGTTCGAGGAGTTAGGGATTGTTTGGTTTGTTTAAATTTTGAAATTTTATTGGGGGCATATAGGTAATTTATTATTGGAGTTAGGGCGACCGTTAGCATTTTTAAGGGCGACATTTAGCTATTCAGTAAAAATAAACATATATTGTCCTTATAAAGAATTCTCTAATACTGCAAAATAAACATATATTTTGTAATTAGTAAATACCAATAGTTTTACTACAAAATAAAAGTAGAACTCAAACTAATATGCAATACCACAGTATGATAAATTACAAAATAAAGTCAAGGATTGTAAAGTCTTATAGAAAATTTAAGTAATAAGGTATTTTGTACTTCAACATTAGTTTAATCGTGATTCAACTTTTCATTCCGATAAAATCATTTACCGACGTGGATTTTGTAGGCAATTTTTCGATCAATCTATATATATGTACAATACGGTTTTGCAAACACGTAAAAATGCTGCTCAACTATATCTCTACCATTTAATTTACCTGAAGCAAGGAGTTCTTAGCGTAGCTAGTCTCTCCCATGCCCCCATTCATATGCAACACATTATCCATTTCTCTCTCTCGTACGTGCTTGGAGTTTATGGGTTTGGGTTTCAAGAGTGTCCTGGGAATCAATTTATAGAAGGACTTAATCTTACTAAATTGGGCAACTCTCGCGGTGAAAGACAAAGGAGCTGTTTAGTTTTGAATGGATCGGATAAAGAGTAAAGACTAATGGCCAGTCCTTTCGTCATGTTTGCTTGATCTTATCGGCGATTCAACTTCAGCTAATGGATTCATTTGCATCTCGATTCTCACTAGTCGATTAATGTTTTGCATTTTCCAGTTGTAGTATTTCCCCCGCTTGAGATAACTATTGAAGATTTGAAGTGACATGTGCATTTTTAGTATTGTTGGAAGGTCTTATCATCAATCCTCTAATAATTAATATAGTACACTTCTGTATTCTTTTTTCCATTTCAAATTTGTTAATCTTTTCTTATTGTCAGGCAAGGTTATAGTGGCAATCAACAAAGCTAAAATAAATCTCTCTTCCTCTCCCAATTGGTTTTCTATTGAATCGTTCTCTACTATCATTTTCTTTTTTCGTTTAATAACCTTCACAATTCCAATAACCGAAGATTTTATTTGTAGTTTAACGATTTTTCGAATAATTAGACTTTTATTACGCTAATTATTCACCTCTCCCTTAAGGGAGAGAAAAAGAAGACAATCAAAATTATTTAATTTATCAGCTTTAGTTCTCGAGTCAAATTATTCACTTTTTTCTTCTCTGTTTTCAATTTCACTATCATTTTTAGTTAGTCCATATATCTTTTATTTCAATTCCAAATTCAAATATTTTTACACGGAAAATTGAGATTTAAGTAATTTAGAAAATCATACCCATTTTAAATGTAAGCAAAATACAAGTTTATTTTAATGAACATGTCTACAGCCATGTGTCGCGTTATTGTAAGCCAATTTTTTTGTGTCACATTACTATGGCATTCGGTACCACCATTGTTCATGAATGTTTCATGTGATTGAAGAACTTGTTCATGGAGTGAAATTATTTTTTTTCCAAGTATACTTAGTTTATTCGATCTTGTAAACCCAAATGAATCATAGTTTTTGGGCATCATGGAAGATGAAATTGATCAATTAGACTGAGATTTATAGCAACAAAATTTTGAATATAAATTTGGAGACTTTTTTTTTATTTGGCCAAAAATGTTAGGCTTATTAGATATTCCTCTTTTCCCTCATGTTGTTAACAAGATTGACAATACACCGGTGCAACTTAGTTTTTAGGTTTAAGTATATAGTATCATATCCCAAATCTAGTTAGTCTAGATAGTGTTTTTTACTAAAGATATGAAGTGTCCTAGATTCACCCAAAGTACAACTGAAGCCACTTTTTATATATACATATTTGAGTTATTAGCCTAAACCAATTCGATCATCAATCCTTAAATCACTTTCTCAACCGGACTAATTGTTAAAACCATGTTGACAACCTTAACATAAGCTCAATGTTTATATATTGCTGAACTAATCCCAGTGTTCTAAATATTTCTCTTTAGCTGCACTTTACATAGAGAACAATCATTTTGCTTGCAATAGTAGAGCACATAATCCCCAACCAACAATATGTGTACAAGGCAATAACTTGAGAAAAAAATTCATTACTATCACAATTAACATTAAA
Source organism: Linum tenue (assembly GCA_946122785.1). Taxonomy (NCBI): domain Eukaryota; kingdom Viridiplantae; phylum Streptophyta; class Magnoliopsida; order Malpighiales; family Linaceae; genus Linum; species Linum tenue. Next base: position 7,004,542 of record CAMGYJ010000005.1, on the reverse strand, counting down.
CAATTAGTGAATATGACAGAAATTAGTATATGATTAGTGATTACAAGCACAAACAGTAATGATCATACAAAATCCTTACAAATACATAACCCCCACCTATACTAACCATCGACAGCCAAAAACACACAAAACACAAAAACAAAAGGAACAAAAGGAAAAATCCGGAAACTCAGATCAATTGGAGCAGCATGTTTTATTGTTAGCGTTACCTGAGCAAATCATGGATTTGGTATATCAAACTTAAAATCTTCATATAATTTGGACAAAGTCCATTGTTTGTTGAATACAATTAGGAGGAATAAACATGTGCTACCCATGATTTTTTGTGGGTCTAAATCTGTGGATTTCACATGACTTGAAAATTCCAGTCCAAAGAGTGAAATTTGTGTTAGGGTCTCTAATACATGATGTCTCTTTACTCTTTTATCCCCACCTATGAGATGTAAGGTGTATAACAAAAATTACAATATAAAAATACATAATGATTTATATAGGCAATAAGGTATATTAATTATATAACTAAGTAAAATCCATCATGAAATTAATTAACAAGCAGATGATGGTTTTTTCCAAAATCAAATGGACAAATTTCATCATAGATTCATGATTTTATTAAACCCAAAATTTAACCAAGACTTCATTTTTCAAATTTACAAAGAAAACCACCCTTAGTTTTATTTTCCACCGATAATTTTAACTATTACAACGATCAACATTCCAAGAAACATGAATCACTCTTGTGCATGTTTCGATTCCTTCCAATTTTGCCATCAACCTCGCTTAGTGAGCGAGACAGTCAAACTCACGAGAACAGCTCTCTCGTTGGCCATCCAATCTGAGAGAAGGAGACCACACCTCTTGAAAACCTCGTTGATGACTTCCCTCGGCGGGTTCAACCGATGGGCAATTATTGGCTCAAACAGCGCCTTCATGCACCTGGAAACGTTGTAGCCACCATCTCGAAGGGCTTCAGGCAAATCCACTTCCCCCTCGTAGGCATTCCAACTCATATCCCACAACTCTAGGTGTTCAACGGCAAAGGACCCCTGTTTTTGGATCTCGGTTTCCACTTCCATGGCGGATGGAGTGAACAATGGGAGATTGAAGGAATCCAATTTGTCCTGATCTATCAACCCCTGCAAGAGAGAGCATGACGAATAATTTTCCAAATGTACCTAAAAAACAAGTTTGATTTTAAAATGAAAACACTTATATCTTCTTCTCTTTTATTCATGTGTCAAGAACGAGTTGATTCTAATAACTCAAATTATTATAAAAGATTTGATCATGAATTTTATATCACGTACTAACATATAACAGTAAGTACCTCCGATGCCATTTGGTTGAGAGCCATGGACATAAGTTCCCAAATGTAGCAACACTCTTTGGCACAAGGTTCTGCACTTCTCCTTCCAAAGAAGGTCAGGACCATTCGTCCTCCTGTCACCAATTCTTGAGCCCTATGCTTTAAGAAAGATGAAAAGTCTGTCTGAAACTGTTTGTAATAGGCTTCCATGACACATTGAGGGCTGGTTTTGGCCATGTAAATATTTCCCTTGTTCTCCTCCAAACCTCGAGGAACTTGAGAGCTCCAGTGAACACCATAGGAAGAGTGAATGAAATGGAGGCTGTCAGTTTGGAAAAGCCTATCATAGAAGGAACCTGGGACTCCAATGATGAACATCAATATTGGTTCAGAATCAGTGCAGGACCCCATTTCTTCCATAATTTTCTCTTTGAATCCTTGTATAGAACGGAAGATGTTGTTGAAGTCATTTCCAGGGAGGTCATTCAGAAAGATCTGAAATTGGTCGGTGGATTCGTGGCCCAACTCCCTGGAAAGCTTGTGGGCAGCCTTGATTACCTCGGAGACGAGGAAGAAGGAGTTGGGCCCTGAAGCGCAGCCCAGATCTGCGATTGCTAGCCTGCCTATGGGGAAGCTCGAGTTGCACATCAGTTCTGCTATGGCTTTCTTTATTATCGGCAGAGTGGTTGCTATCCCTTTCCACTGCAAGACAAAATTTTCAATTGGTCAAATAACAATTTAGTCTAGCGTCAAAGTCAAATTCGTTACTCTTGATTGGACTCGCTTCCATGTTTTGTTACAAAGAGTATGAGTAGTCTAGTACCATGATAATACATATTTGAAATTATTGTGTATCAATTGATATGATCGTGAAGGGCTAATCTAGACGTATTACCACTTGTTTTGAATCTTGAGGTCACATATCTTTTAACTTTTAAGTAGTTAGCTTCTTTACTTTCCCTTTAGGAAACAAACACCACTTAGAATAAACAAAGAAAAAAAAATTATCCAAGAGAGAAAGAATCCATCATTGTCATTCTGGAGCTGGAATTGTCGATAGGACGTCTGAATCATGAGTAACTTTTCCGACGAGGTAAAGTTCACTCCAAAAACAAAAAAAAGGGACCGCAACTCACTTGCGGTTGCACCATGGACCAACAACAACTTGTCTTAGGTTGAGTGTTTTTTTGGAAATTTTGGTAGGGAACGGGCGACGATGACGAGAAAGGTGTCGACGGACTGGTCGTCGGCGAACTAGTGCGCCGGGAGGGATTCGGGAAGAAGGCAGACGAAGGGTTGGGTTTGAGGAGTTAGGGATTGTTTGGTTTGTTTAAATTTTGAAATTTCATTGGTGGTATATAGATAATTTATTATTAGAGTTAGGGCAACCGTTAACATTTTTAAGGGCGACATTTAGCGATTTAGTAAAAATAAACATATATTGTCCTTATAAAGAAGTCTCTAATACTCGTTTAATTAGTAAATACCAATAGTTTTACTACAAAATAAAAGTAGAACTCAAACTAATATGCAATACCACAGTATGATATATTAAAAAATAAAGCCAAGGATTGTAAAGTCTTATCGAAAATTTCAGTAATAAGGTATTTTGTACTTAAACATTAGTTTAATCATGATTCAATTTTTTCATTCCGATAAAATTATTTACCGACGTGGATTTTAATAGGCAATTTTTCGATCGATCTCTCTCTATATATATAATACGGTTTTGCAAACACGTAAAAGAGCTACTCAACTCCTTTTAAAAAAAATGCTACTCAACTGTATCTCTATCATTTAATTTACCTGAAGCAAGGAGTTCTTAGCGTAGCTCGTCTCTCCCATGCCCCCGTTCATATGCAGCACATTATCCATTTCCATCGCCTGCTTTCTCCTTTTCTCTCTCTCTCTCTCGTACGTGCTTGGAGTTTATGAGTTTGGGTTTCAAAAGTGTCCTGGGAATCAATTTATAGAATGACATAATCTTACTAAATTGGGCAACTCTCGCAGTGAAAGACAAGGGAGTTGTTCTGTTTTGAATGGATCGGATAAAGAGTAAAGACTAAGGCCAGTCCTTTCGTCATGTTTTGAATGAATCGGATAAAGAGTAAAGACAAGGGAGCTGTTCTATTTTGAATGGATCGGATAAAGAGTAAAGACTAAGGCCAGTCCCTTCGTCATGTTTGCTTGATATGATCGGCGATTCAACTTCAACTAATGGATTCATTTGCATCTTGATTCTCTTTAGTCGATTAATGTTTTGCATTTTCCAGTTGCAGTATTTCCCCGCATGAGATAACTATTGAAGATTTGAAATGACGTGTGCATTTTTTAGTATTGTTGGAAGGTCTTATCTTCAATCCTCTAATAATTAATACAGACGGTACACTTCTATATACTTTTTTTCATTTCAAATTTTTTAATCTCTTATCATTCTCGGGCAAGGTTATAGTGACAAAATTAACAAAGCTAAAATAAATTTATCTTTCTCTCCCAATTGTTTCTCTATTGGATCGTACTCTACTACCATTTCCTTTTTTCGTTTAATGACCTTCACAATTCCAATAACTGAAGATTTTATTTGTAGTTCAAAAGATTTCTCGAATAATTAGACTTTTATTAAGCTAATTATTCACCTCTCTCTTAAGGGCGAGAAAGAGAAGACAATAAAAATTTATCTAAATCTGAAGAATATATTATACACTTTCCAGTAACAGGCCTCTCCATTTCAAATTTACTCTTTCCTTATTCATCCACGTCAGCATCCTGATTCAACCAATCACAATTGATTCTCACTAAAAAAAATTCTACCCATCATAAACAACTCCCGCAAGATCACCGTTTTTTTTATCCCAAAATTGATTTTAGTGTATGAGATTTATAGAATTAAGACCTAGATTTTAATCTTAAGGGTTTGGGAATAGCATCATATGCCAAACTCCGATAGTCCGATTGATCCAAAGTCTAAATATTATTTTTCGTACTCAAGGTATATCATACATTTAATATTAACCAATGTACAATAGAACCACTCATATGTATATATTAAACTAGGGTGAAACCCTAACAAGACACGAAAACCGTTTCTTCCATGACAAGGAAACAAAACATGAGAATTCGAGATAGCGGGACAGGCGTCAGGCAGCTTGGACTCGACGTTGTAAGCCGTATGGAACACGGACACAAACTTCTATCGATAAAAACACAAATTTTATAGATATAAGGGGTCTCATATATATAAAATACTAATTAACTGAAATTTTAATAATTAATTAATTATTAATAACAAAATTTATCCGGCCATTGGCCGAGCACAAAGCTAGTTTAATTTATCAGCTTTAGTTCTCAAGTCAAATTATTCACTTTTTTCTTCTCTGTTTTCAATTTCACTATCATTTTTAGTTAGTCCATATATCTTTTATTTCAATTCCAAATTCAAATATTTTTACACGGAAAATTGAGATTTAAGTAATTTAGACAATCATACCCATTTTATATGTAAGCAAAATACAAGTTTATTTTAATGAACATGTCTACAGCCATGTGTCGCGTTATTGTAAGCCAATTTTTTTGTGTCACATTACTATGGGATTCGGTACCACCATCGTTCATGAATGTTTCATGTGATTGAAGAACTTGTTCATGGAGTGAAATTATTTTTTTCCAAGTATACTTAGTTTATTCAATCTTGTAAACCCAAATGAATCATAGTTTTTGGGCATCATGGAAGATGAAATTGATCAATTAGACTGAGATATATAGCAACAAAATTTTGAATATAAATTTGGAGACTTTTTTTTTATTTGGCCAAAAATGTTAGGCTTATTAGATATTCCTCTTTTCCCTCATGTTGTTAACAAGATTGACAATACACCGGCAGTGCAGTCAAAATCGCGCATTAAAACGTAAAAACTTACGTTTTTACTTATCCAAGTCACCAAAACGTTTCAGTTTCTACCTAAAATCGCTTAGTCACAAAAATTGGTAAAAACATGGGTAAAATCAGTAAAATCGCTTAAAATTGATAAAATCGCGATTCCGAAGCGTTTTTATACCATTTTGATCATCTCATAAAAATGTGCTAATTGGCCCAAAATGATGTAATTTTGGAGACATAACAGCAAAAAAAAAAAAAACATGATTCATCACTCGTTCTACAACTAGTGTCGAGATAGGGGCTTCACATTAGGTTGAAAAGACACCTAATGGTATTCTCAACGGTCGCTAACCTTCTATCAGTCTTCTCCCTTAATCTTCACATGTGGCTCTTACCTGGGTTATGATAAAAGTTTATGGGTAATTGATCGTATGTAATTATGTAAACTCAAACCAACTTATGAGAATTTGGATTCTCAAGCTCGTTTACGGGTTACGATCTACGTTTATGAGCTTATTATTAAGATGTTATGAGTTTTCTATACTTTTGAGTCAACACAAATTAGTTTATGTGTTAGATATTACATTTTAATTATGAATTTCATGTAGTTATTCACTTATCTAAAATCTACACACTCGCATTTTACATACTATATGTTGTACTTAACATATTTTTAGCTATTTTAGAGGGTGCGTCAAAAACTTACGCTTTTACGCTTTGATTCTACGTTTTACGATTTTACCCATTTTCCGCTTTTAGGTAGAATCGCACTTTTAACTGCATTGTACACCGGTGCAACTTAGTTGTTAGGTTTAAGTATATAGTATCATATCCCAAATCTAGTTAGTCTAGATAGTGTTTTTTACTAAAGATATGCAGTGTCCTAGATTCACCCAAATACAACAGAAGCCACTTTTTATATATACATATTTGAGTTATTAGCCTAAACCAATTCGATCATCAATCCTTAAATCACTTTCTCAACCGGACTAATTGTTAAAACCATGTTGACAACCTTAACATAAGCTCAATGTTTATCTATTGCTGAACTAATCCCAGTGTTCTAAATATTTCTCTTTAGCTGCACTTTACATAGAGAACAATCATTTTACTTGCAATAGTAGAGCACATAATCCCCAACCAACAATATGTGTACAAGGCAATAACTTGAGAAAAAAATTCATTACTATCACAATTAACATTAAACAATTAGTGAATGTGACAGAAATTAGCATATGATTAGTGATTACAAGCACAAACAGTAATGATCATACAAAATCCTTACAAATACTTAACCCCCACCTATACTAACCATCGACAGCCAAAAACACACAAAACACAAAAACAAAAGGAACAAAAGGAAAAATTCTTGTCTACCCATTTCTCTCTTTGATCATCACAAACTAAAAAGCTCTACCATCATCGAATACATTACGGACCCGTAAACAAGCAGAAAGCAGAAACCCAATAGAGATCAAACAAAAATTAACAGATGAATTCAGGGCAAAAAATGGAAAATGAAAAATCCGGAAACTCAGATCAATTGGAGCAGCAGGTTTTATTGTTAGCGTTACCATTGAGATTGGCGACGTTAATGGACTTCCCCTGCGGCACTCCAGAGGCATTGGCCGCTTCCTGAGCGGCCAACGCCTTCTTGCTGATGATCTGGTAGATGTCAAGCAAGATCGTCTGAAATGCCTTCTCCACATTGAACGCTTCGAGCGCCGACGTCTCGAGGAACGAGAGCCCTTCCTTCTCCGCCAACATCTGGGCGTCCTCCGCCGACACCGCCCTCAGGTGGTTCAAATCGGACTTGTTCCCGGCCATCATGATCACGATGTTGGAGTCCGCGTGGTCGCGCAGCTCGCGGAGCCACCGCAGCACGTTGTCGAACGTCTGCCGCTTCGTTATGTCGTAGACCAGTAGCGCTCCCACGGCTCCCCTGTAGTACGCGCTTGTAATTGCTCTGTACCTCTCTTGCCCGGCCGTGTCCCATATCTGCGCCTTCACCGTTTTCCCTTCCACCTGATTTTTTTTTTCAAAAGGTGAAAAATTGACGAATGCCCAGAATTCAGAATCCGATTCCATGGCCAGATCGGAGAGAATGATAAGAAATGGATGCGCATTGGAATGATATGAGATGGGGTATAATATACCTGGAGGGTCCTGGTGGCGAATTCGACGCCGATGGTGGATTTGGATTCGAGGCAGAACTCGTTGCGGGTGAATCTGGAGAGGATGTTGGATTTGCCGACGCCGGAGTCGCCGATCAAGACGATCTTGAAGAGGTAATCGTACTCGTGATCCACTTTGTACGCCATTTTGTTGCTGTTCTGATTCTGGGTTCAGCCTGCCAACCGGAAAACAGAATCAGGGAGGGAAGAAAATCTAAGAACAGGTGGGGAAGAAGTTATCGGCAGGGGGGAAATACCATAAAAATATGGCGGAAAAAAGTTTGACGCTTATTGGTTGTTTTGGGTTTCTTTTGGCTATTGGATTTTGGTTGTTTCCATTTTTTTTTCTTTTGTTCTTCCACCTGAGGGAGAGAAAGGTTGGAAGGGAGGAGGAGGCAGGGGAAGAGAGAGAAAGAGAGGGGAAAAAACCCAGAGCCAGAGAAATAAGGGACGAAAGGGCATGCGAAACGGCTGTTTGTTTGGATTTAGGAGCGAAATTTTGGGGGGTTCGGGTATTCACGGGCCGGAGTCACTGTTATGTTGTTGGCCCAAAGAAACAGTCGGATCATTTTGAGGTAAAATTGACGCTGGACTTAGGCCCAACGATTTCAGCGGGCTTGTTCTCGTGGGTCAGAGGATACTCTTGAGGCTTGAAGGGATGGCGATGGGTAGGGTCGGGTGTGGGTTTACCATATACCAACTCCTAATCCGTCAGGTAGAGCCTTCTAAAATATCCGACCAAATAACCACCGGGTATAGAAATTATATAACAATACCCTACCCACCGGGTAACCACGAGTACGAATCCTAAACTATGAACTTATATACATATATGCACATACATACGGTTGTCCATTAAAAATTCTCAATACTTGTAACTATTCTAACTTCAACAATCCACACAAATAAAAACAGCAAACACATAATAATTGTTCTTGCTTCTACAATCCACACAAACATAATAATCGTCTACATCTCATCATTAATAATGGTAGCTAAACTCAATTTCTCAAGCTAAACTAAATTTCTCAAGGGAAATTGACCCTTTGATTAGCAGGGCGGGTATTATCGATTATCATACCCGTACCCTACCCTTTATTTTGAAACCGGGTATTACCCGTACCCGCCCCTTAACCCGTCAAAACGGGTAATTATCCTCGTTGACCGATTACGGTCGGGTAGGGTACCCATGATTACGGGTTGGATTGACATCCCTTCACTTGAGCAAGAAGTAACAAAATTAAGGAATTTAATATCTTAGTGTAAAACATTTTTAGGCCTTAACTATGACAAAAAAATTATCTAAAATATGGTTAACCGCAATACATTTGGTTTTTTTATTTATTTTAAATCCTAAATTAATATAATTTTTATTTTTGAAAATCTTCCAACAACTCAAACGACGGAGACAACTAATTATTCACGTTTCAAATAAGTAGATTGTATCTTTAAGTTTGAATTAAGAAAATACAAATGCATAATAAGTCAGTTTTTGGTTCTCCACATGATAAAATATCGTCCTCTATAATTTGAAAAAGATACAATGGAGAATAAGTTGGTTTTTGGTTCTCCACATAATATAACATTGAGCATTGACAAAGACATGGAATTAATCAGGGGAGAACTTCTGCAGCCTGGTTCATTGATATCAATTCCTGTCTTTTTCAGTCTCTCTGCAGAAGGCCAATGATCTCTAATTTTGGAATGGTGTTTTATTGTTTTCCCTTCTCCATTACTATCTATAAAACCCTAAGCCCTAAACTGGAAAGAGACATCTTTCCTCCAATCTAAACAATTCCTATAAGGCAGCCATGGGTATAACAGGGACAAGTAGCAGTTCTCCATCCTCCCGGCTTCTGGCCCTCAAGCTTGCCTGCTGTGCCTTGTTCTTGCTCATGATTGCTTGCTGTCGAGCCACTTCTGTTCAAGATCGAAAGGCATGCCCCAATAACTTTTTGGTTTTCTTACTTCTGTCAATAGAGTTTTTTTCCATCCAATCATGATCATTACTGATTCGTTCTTGGTAGTGGTTTATTGCATCGTTTTAAGTTTCTTTTAATATTTCGTATCCTCAACGTTAATACTAGACTGATATAAAATAATTTAATGTACGAGATTAAAAAAATAATTTTAAAAAGAGGAAATGTTCTTCTAATCCACGTAGATGGTAGTTGTTGGAGTGCCACCGCCATTGTTATCAACAAAGAAAAACTCAACAAGACTCATGATATTTTTGGTTTTCACACATTTATGGTTTTCATTCGCATCCAGTACTAGAGAATCATGTTTTACGAAAGCAAACTCATCAAGTCCTAGTTGATACACACCCAACTACTACCTATAACCATGAACATGTGACATTTTGTACACATTATTATATAATATTGTGTATATGCATTTGTCACTGAATTATAAGTCACGACATAGTCTATACACATTTGTATCCTAGTTAATGAATATTTAGCATACACTGAATAAATGTTCAATTCGTAAACATTCAACATCGCATCTAGATGACATAGTATACAAAGACAAGACAATAGGATTAAACTGTTAACAATAAGAATAATATGGAGTTCATTTGGTAAGGACGGTAGACTTCAAGGACTAGTCTGCACCGTGCCCAAAAAAAGAGTATACTAAATATGAAATTTTGCTGTGGACTCTGTTACCAGGTGTATATAGCATACATGGGTGATCGTCCAAAGAGCCAAGGTTCTCTAACTCTTCCCGAGCTCCACATCGACTTGCTTCGACGCATCATTGGCAGTGCTAGGGTCGCCTCAGATTCCTTGATCTACAGCTACCATCGGAGCTTCAACGGCTTCGCTGCCAGATTAACACAGGCCGAGCTTCAGAAACTTTCCGGTGGGTTTTCTTTTGTTCTTTCTCTCACGTTTCCTTTCCCCCGTCATCGCCGGAGCTTTAATGGCTTACTCTGTTGCCATTCATTACGGCAGCCTATGAAGGCGTAGTTTCTGTGTTCCCCAACAAGATCGTGAAACTCCACACGACGAGATCATGGGATTTCATCGGCTACCCGAAGAATGCGTCGACATCCACCCGCCGCCAACAGAGCAACATGATCATCGGAATGCTCGACACCGGAATCTGGCCGGAGTCGCAGAGCTTCGACGCTTCCGGATACGGCCCACCTCCGAAGAAATGGAAGGGTCACTGCCAATCGTCCTCCAATTTCACCTGTAACAAGTAACGAAAACTAAACCCTAACTATGCTCTGTTTTTGTCCACCCCAATTTGATAGCTTTAATTAGAATGGCCCTAATAGTCTGGAATTTGATAGCTTTACTTGGAATGAACCTTTTTTTTACAGTAAGATAATTGGAGCACGGTACTACAATGCTGAAGGGGATTACGGTCCAGACGATATCCGTTCACCAAGGGATTCGGAAGGCCATGGAAGTCACACTGCATCCACTGCTGCAGGGAACCTTGTCACCTCGGCTAATCTCTATGGCATTGCCAATGGGACTGCCCGAGGCGGGGTCCCAGCTGCTCGAATCGCTGTCTACAAGATTTGCTGGTCTTTTGGTTGTTCAAGTGCTGATATTCTAAAAGCTTTTGATGATGCTTGTGCTGATGGAGTCGACATAATCTCGCTCTCAGTTGGTGGTGGGCCAATGGATTATTTCCGTGACCCCATTGCTATTGGGGCTTTCCATTGCATGAAGAAGGGAATCTTAACTTCCAACTCGGCTGGCAACAGTGGCCCTACTCCTGGATCGGTCGCCAATGGCTCTCCTTGGTCACTCACTGTTGCTGCTAACACCATTGACAGAAAGTTGACGACCAATGTCAAGTTGGGTAATGGCAAAATTTATAATGTGAGACATGGAAGTTCCAAGTTTTCTTTTGATATTTCTGTTGTGTTGCTTTAGGAATTAACGATTTAACCATACCAGAACTTGCTTCTTCTTTTATATCAATCATACAGGGGAGCGCTCTCAACACTTTTCAGCCCAAGAAACCGATGTACCCTCTTATCTACGGTGGAGATGCACCAAATAAGACGGCAGGATATGATGGAAACGTTTCCAAGTAAGTACATGAAAAAGGGCTGAAACCAGTTCCTAAACATTTATACACGAAAGCAACAATGTAATTTCGTCATTATCATTACTAAACATTGCAGGTATTGCGACTCGGATTCTTTGGATAAAAACCTGGTGCAAGGGAAAATTGTTTATTGTGAGACTGGCAGCCAGGGAGATGGAGCTATAGCTGCTGGTGCCGTTGCGGCCATAATGGGAAACAATGATCAGGGAGATGTGGCGTTTCCTTTCCCTTTGCCCGTCTCTCTCTTGAATGAAACGGATGGAAACAATGTTGTGAAATACTCAAACTCAACTAGGTACAACACAAATAGATTACTACACCATATTGTTGAATGTATGAGTGAACTTCATGTTGAATTCTTGTGATTTCTTTTGCTAGGGGCCCAACTGCCGTGATATACAAGACGGTTGACTACCTGGATGGCTCACCCGCTTACGCGGTTTACTTTTCCTCGAGGGGTCCAAATACGATAACCCCTGACATTCTTAAAGTAAAACATGAATAAGTTCTTAGTTTTGGGTCTTGTGATTTTGGTTCCTTCAGCTTAATCTGATTAGCTTATATATATGCAGCCCGACTTGACAGGACCAGGAGTAAATATACTGGCAGCATGGTCTAAGGCTACAACTGTGTCGGGAGAACCTGGTGACAAAAGAGTTGTCCCATACAATATCATCTCCGGTACTTCAATGTCTTGCCCCCATGTATCTGGAGCAGCTGCTTATGTCAAATCGTTCCACCGTACTTGGTCCCCTGCTGCGATTAAGTCAGCTCTTATGACAACAGGTGCTCATGTTATTCTAGAAATATATTAGCTTTACCCTTGAGCTAAGTTGGCGAAAATCTCAATTGAAAATAATTTCTACTAATCAATATTTCCTGAAATGCAGCTCAACCCCTGAGTGCCAAGTATAATCCTGAGGCTGAGTTAGCATACGGGACAGGACAAATTGATCCAATCAAGGCTGCAGATCCTGGACTAGTATATGATGCTAGGGAGAAGGATTATATCAGATTTCTCTGCAGCCAAGGGTATTCGACCAAGCAACTCCAACTTGTCACTGGAGATCCGAGTGCTTGCACTGCGGCAACAAATGGAACCGTGTGGGATCTAAACTACCCTACTTTTGCTCTATCAGCAGCCAGATCAGGAGTCTCTGTGTCTCGGGTATTTCACAGAACCGTCACAAATGTTGGATCAGCAAATGCGACATATAAAGCCACGGTAAAGGCACCGGCAAACCTTAAGGTTCGGGTTAACCCAAGTGTGCTTAGTTTCAAGACTACTGGGGAGAAAAAGCCATTTGCTGTGACAGTCTCTACTGTGGTTAAGAACTATACCATATCTGGGGTTTTGGTCTGGAGTGATGGGAAGCACATAGTAAGGAGTCCCATTGCCGCATTTATGTCATTCAGTGAGTGATTATGCATTAAGCTGGGGACTGTATCTGTTGGGAAGTTTGATTATGAGAAAATTTTAGTTGGTGGCATGCTGGATGTAAGTATATGTTCTACTAAATACATTTGAAATTATTGTAGGATTAAAGTTGTAATGTACTTTGATTCATCAACATTGAAATCTACTATCATCTTTATGATTGATTCGCTTACTGCCAAAGATTCTGCGACGTTAGACATTACTTTATGTCTTGACTCTGTAGCAGCAATTCTTGGCATCCATTAACTGTAGATACCTTCAAACTGGACACTTTTATTTTTACAGGTCTTTCACCCAATCGATCACAAGGCAACCGTAGTTGTACAGCTACACTAAATCATGGCGTTAGTTCACGTGTATTATTATAGTTGATAGATAGGTAAAATGTTGCAGGTTCATGTGCAGATTAACGATGGTGATGTTGGGGAATGATCCGAATTCAGTTGGTCCAGTGAACTCATCTAGATTCTAGCTTATAGTTCCCTGAGTTGGAAAATTTTGGCTTCTCAGATGTTGTGCTTTGTCTCGCTCTCTTGTGTAGGGTGTTTCTATCAATACGTTGGACTTGAACGGCACAATGTTCTCTCTCGTTCATGCTGGATAAGTCCCAAACACCAATTTAAATTTCACTGCTTAAATGTCTTAAACCTACTTCCTGATTATGTGTTGACTTATGGTCCTTCTCATCAAGTTTGGTTGCGGAATTCTTCTGATACCTTTTATGTTAATTCTATGTGCAGGCGTTTGGCTCATGATAAATTTCCGGGGTGATAATACATCCCCTTCAAGTATGATTTGGAGACACAAGATCCCCTTGAAAGTTTGTGGATTTATTTGGTTTGTGTACTATCAGAGCATCTTAACGCATTAACAACGAAGAAACAATGAAGCGAGGTGGATGAAACATATCTAGTCGATGCTGCCTCTGCCTCAACAACGAAGAAACAACAGACCATCTACTAATTCAGTGCCCTTTTTTCACAGGATGTTTGGCAGCGGGTTGACCTTGCTATCTCACTACATACTCTTCAACTTACGAGCATCATTGATATCATTAGAATGTGACCTACCCTGTCTTCATCTTGCCCTTCGGGATGGTTTTCGGCGAATGCTCTCCACGCAGTTTGTTTGTTTCTATGGAAAGAAAGGAACAACCGTTCGAGGGAAAGAGTACACGAGTAAAGTGGTCAGCTGCAGAATTGTTGGTGCATGGATTCAGTGGTTGCAGGCAATAACGAAAATTGAGAGAATGGATAGCTAGGTTGGCTCTGATTCTTCTCCTTCTTGACTATTTTTTACTGTTTTTGCCGCCAAGATGTGAGGTGTCTCTTTCCCCATATGTTAGGCTCTTCTTGTGTGTTTTCAAGGGTCCTTAGTCTCGTTCATAATGAGACTTTGCTGCATCTCTTGCTGTATCTCTACTTCATTTCTGTTCCCATTTTAATTAATTTTGCCATTATCTTAAGAAAAAAGTTCATTGCTTTAGAATCTAGGCAATTGCTTTGGCTTCCTTTTGATGGAGTTCTTGGAGTTCCAAGAACTAACAAAGTAATTAACTTCAAGAAATTCAATATCTTTGAGTAGAACATCTTTTAGGCTTTAACCATGACAAATAAATCTAATATATGCTGAACCACAATAGATTTGATTCTTTGTTGTTTATGTAACGTATTGATATAAGATTCATTTTCATAAATCTTCCAACAATTTAAGATGAATAGTTCTTGAGTGTTCAAACCAGTAAATTTTTTCTTATAAGGGTAAAAAAGTCGGATTTTTGATTCTCCACATAACAAAAAAAATAGTCATTAGTAGATCGTATCCTTAGCTTGAAAAATATACAATGGAGAATAAGTCAGTTTTTGGTTCTCCAAATCACAATACGACATGGAATTAATCAGGGGGGAGAACTTCTGCAGCCTGGTTCATTGATATCAATTCCTGTCTTCTTCAGTCTCTGCGGAGGACTAATGATCTGTAATTTTGGAATGGTGTTTTAATGTTTTCCCTTCTCCATTACCATCCTTATAAAACCCTCTATTCCTAAACTGGAAAGTGGAAACAGACATCTTTCCTCCAATCTAAAGAAACCTTGGTAAGGCAGCCATGTACAGCAGTTCTCCATCCTCGCGGCTTCTGGCCCTCAAGATTGCCTACTGTGCCTTCTTCTTGCTCATGATTGCTTGCTGTCCAGCCACTTCTGTTCAAGATCGAAAGGCATGCCCCATAAATATAAGTCTTGTAGTTTCCTTATTACTTCTTCTGTCAATGGAGTTTCTTCCTTTCAATCACTGATTTTTTCATGGCGCTGATTTATTCAAGTTCGTTATTGTTTTGTTTTCTAAATGTTAAACTATGGGACTTGTTAAAAATAACTCAATGGACGAGATTGAAAAAAATAAATTTAGGAAGAGGATTATATGATGGCCTCCTAATCTAGATGGTAGTTGTTGGAGTACCACCGTCCGTGTTGGCAAGCGTAGATAAACTCATATAGACTCTAATTTTTCTAGTGTTCAAACATTTATGATTTTCATTCGCATCTCTTAGAGAATCCTTTTTACGAGAACAAATTCATCCTCTCCTAATTGATACACATCCAACCCCTATTTATCAACATTATCATGTGGCATTTTATACACATATATCATATAACATTGTACATAAACATTTGTCACTAAATTATACTTCATGACATAGTTTAGTACACATTTGTATCCTAGTTCATGAGTACTTAGTATACACCGGATAAGTATTGAATATTCGATTCGTAAACACTCAACATCACATCTTCATGATTTAGTATACAAAGACAAAACAATGGGACTAAAATGTTCACAATAAGAATAATATAGAGTTCATTTGGTAAGGTAGGTATACTTCTAGGACTAATCTGCACCGTGCCAAGAAAGAAGTACACTAAATATGAAATTTGGCTGTGGACTCTGTCTCCGTGTTGCCAGGTG
Source organism: Linum tenue (assembly GCA_946122785.1). Lineage (NCBI taxonomy): Eukaryota > Viridiplantae > Streptophyta > Magnoliopsida > Malpighiales > Linaceae > Linum > Linum tenue. The sequence goes on along the minus strand of CAMGYJ010000005.1, from coordinate 6,988,704 downwards.
TATATAGCATACATGGGCGACCGTCCAAAGAGCCAAGGTTCTCTAACTCTTCCCGAGCTCCACATCAACTTGCTTCGACGCATCATCGGCAGTGCTAGGGTCGCCTCAGATTCCTTGATTTACAGCTACCATCGGAGCTTCAACGGCTTCGCTGCCAGACTAACACAGGCCGAGCATCAGAAACTTTCCGGTAGGTTTTCTTTTTTTTTTCTTCCTCTCACGTTTCCTTTCCCCTGCCGTCGGAGCTTCAATGGCTTACTCTTTTTCCTTTCTTTACGGCAGCCTATGAAGGTGTAGTTTCTGTGTTCCCCAACAAGATCGTGAAACTCCACACGACGAGATCATGGGATTTCATCGGCTACCCCAAGAATGCGTCGACATCCACCCGCCGCCAACAGAGCAACATGATCATCGGAATGCTAGACACCGGAATCTGGCCGGAGTCCCAGAGCTTCGACGCTTCCGGATATGGCCCACCTCCGAAGAAATGGAAGGGTCGCTGCCAATCGTCCTCCAATTTCACCTGTAACAAGTAACGAACACTAAACCCTAAACTATGCTCTGTTTTTGTCCACCCCAATATCATAACCTAATGGTCAGGAATTTGATAGCTTTAATTGGAATGGCCCCTCTTTTTTTACAGTAAAATTATTGGAGCTAGGTACTACAATGCTGAAGGAGATTACGGTCCAGACGATATCCCTTCACCAAGGGATTCCGAAGGCCATGGAAGTCACACTGCGTCCACTGCAGCAGGGAACCTCGTCACCTCAGCTAATCTCTATGGCATTGCCAATGGGACTGCCCGCGGCGGCGTTCCTGCTGCTCGAATCGCTATCTACAAGATCTGCTGGTCTTTTGGTTGTTCAAATGCTGATATTCTAAAAGCTTTTGATGATGCTTGTGCTGATGGAGTCGACATAATCTCGCTCTCAGTTGGTGGTGGGCCAATGGATTATTTCCGCGACCCCATCGCTATTGGGGCTTTCCATTGCATGAAGAAGGGAATCTTAACTTCCAACTCGGCTGGCAACGATGGCCCTGCTCCTGGATCAGTCGCCAATGGCTCTCCTTGGTCACTCACTGTTGCTGCTAACACCATCGACAGAAAGTTGACGACCAATGTCAAGTTGGGTAATGGCAAAACTTATAATGTGAGACATGGAAGTTCCAAGTTTTCTCTTAATATTTTTGTTGTGTTGCTTTAGGAGTTGACGATTTAACCTTATAAGAACTTGTTTCTTCTTTTACTTCAATCATGCAGGGGAGCGCTCTCAACACTTTTCAGCCCAAGAAACCAATGTACCCTCTTATATACGGTGGAGATGCACCAAATAAGACGGCGGGATATGATGGAAACGTTTCCAAGTGAGTACATGAAAAAAACAGTTGAAATCAGTTCTGAAACATTGGTACAGGAAGGCAACATTTTAATTTTGTGATTATAATTACTTAAAATTGCAGGTATTGCTACTCGGACTCCTTGGATAAAAACCTGGTGCAAGGGAAAATTGTTTATTGTGAGGCTGCCAGCCAGGGAGATGGAGCTATAGCAGCTGGTGCTGTTGGAGCCATAATGGGAAACAATGAACAGGGAGATGTGGCATTTTCTTTCTCTTTGCCCATCTCCCTCTTGAATGAAACGGATGGAAACGATGTTGTGAAATACTCAAACTCGACAAGGTACAACCCCAATGGATTGCTGCACCACATTGTTGAATGTATGAATTAACATATTGTTGAATTCTTGTGATTTCTTTTGCTAGTGGCCCAACTGCAGTGATATCCAAGACGGTTGACTACCTGGATGGCTCACCAGCTTACGCGGTTTACTTTTCCTCGCGGGGTCCAAATACGATTACCCCTGACATTCTCAAAGTAAAAAATGAATTAGTTCTCTGTTTTGGTTCTTGTGGTTTTGGTTCCTTCAGCTTAATCTGATGAGCTTTTATATATGCAGCCGGACTTGACAGGACCAGGAGTAAATATACTGGCAGCATGGTCTAAGGCTACAACTGTGACGGGAGACCCTGGTGACAAAAGAGTTGTACCATACAACATCATCTCCGGTACTTCAATGTCTTGCCCCCATGTATCTGGAGCAGCAGCTTATGTCAAATCGTTCCACCGTACTTGGTCCCCTGCAGCGATTAAGTCAGCTCTTATGACAACAGGTGCTCATGTTACGCTAGAAACATATCAGCTTTACCCTTGAGCTAATTCTGTGAATAATCTCTCAAGATAGTAAGAAACAATTTGAAGTTAATTTCTATTAATCTATGTTTCCTAACATGCAGCACAACCCCTGAGTGCCAAGTATAATCCTGAGGCAGAGTTAGCATACGGGACAGGACAAATCGATCCCATCAAGGCTGCAGATCCTGGACTAGTGTATGATGCTACGGAGAAGGATTATATCAGATTTCTCTGCGGTCAAGGGTATTCGACCAAGCAACTCCAACTTGTCACTGGAGATCCTAGTGCTTGCTCTGCAGCTTCAAATGGAACCGTGTGGGATCTAAACTATCCCACATTTGCTCTATCAGCAACCAGATCAGGAGCCTCTGTGACTCGGGTATTTCACAGAACCGTTACAAATGTTGGATCAGCTAATACAACCTACAAAGCCATGGTAAAAGCACCAGCAAACCTTAAGGTCCGGGTCAACCCAAGTGTGCTTAGTTTCAGGACTATTGGAGAGAAAAAACCATTTGCTGTGACAGTCTCCACTGTGGTTAAGAACTATACCATAACTGGGATTTTGATCTGGAGTGATGGGAAGCACATTGTAAGGAGTCCCATTGCTGCATTCATGTCATTCAGTGAGTGATTATGCATTATACTGGGGAGTGTATCTTCTGGGGGAGTTTGATTTATGTTAAATTTTAGTTGGTGGCATGCTGGATGCAAGTATATGTTCAAGTAAATATATTTAAAATTATTATAGAATTAAAGTTGTAATGTACTTTGATTCATGTACATTGAAATCTAATATCATCTTTCTGAATTCTGATTCGTTTACTGCCAAAGATGCCCTTCCTTTTGACATTACATTATGTCCTGAGCTGTACAGCAGCAATTCTTAGCATCCATTAACTGTAGAGACCTTCCAACCAGAAACACTTTGATTCAGGTAGTAGAATGAGATTGAGGTCAAAACAGTTAACCAAAATGAAAGAATTTGCAATTGCAGCAATGCAACTGCTACCATAAAGAGAAGTACAGAAGCCAATGATAAGTTGGCACTAATTGTTGCTTTCTTTTCATCAGGGGGTCCGAATATAATTCACTCTTCCTGTATAAAAACATCCTCAAAAGTAGTTCAATCAGGTAGGATCTCACCTTGGTATAATGTATAACTGGTTGCAGCCAGATATCGCTGCAGGGGTTTGACATTCTAGCAGCTTGGTCTCCAGTCAGTCCCGTAATTGACTTACCAGAGGATCCTAGATTCTCTGCGTACAACAACATCTCAGTAACATCAATGGCTTGTCCACCCCGCGAGTGAAGCTGCTACTTATATAAAATCCCTTCACCCCACACGTTCCCCTTCTGCTATCCAGTCTTCCCTCTTGAATACAGGTAATTATCCAAGCTGCAGCAAGTTCAGATATCTGTCCATATTCCTGATGTGGCTTCTAATGCTAATTTCTAATTGAACAATCCCCTTGTGCAGCTCCTCCAATGAGTTCTGAGACCAATCCCGATGCTGAACTTGCATATGGAGCAGGGCAGCTTAACCCTGCCAAGGATGTGAATCCTGGGCTGATATATGATGCTGAACCAATAGACTATGCCTAGTTCTTGTGTGGACAAGGCTACAGCACAAGGGTGTTGCAGCTTATAACCAGAGATCACTCTGCTAGTTCTGCGGCAATCAATCTGACAGTTTTTGAGCTGAACTACCCATCATTTTTCTCTTTTGGTCTCGGGTTCTGTAAGAAATGTCAGCAGAGCCTATAAGAGGGCTATGAGCCTGTGACTAATATTGTTGGAGCAGTAAATTCCAGTTAATTTTCTTCCCAAGGAAAGAATTCCACGTTTGATCTTATGTTGCTATATTCAGTCTACAAATTAATCATTACTTTATTATCCATTAAAACAGAATCATTTCTTTCTCGAATACTAATACACAGCACAGGTAACGACGAATCAGAGAAGCGGAGATGGACAAGACTCGTCGTCAGGAGTAGCGATATTGAACGATACCATCTTTTGTCTGAACCTATGGTTGATGCCGATGTCTGTAATTGGCCAGTGTTCTTACTTTTGTCGCCATATATACAAAGTCCCCTATATAAAGCACTGCAACCTGCGTTAGCAATGGAGAACAAAACACATTGATCATCATCACCACATAAAAGAAGAAAGAGTGTACATTGCCAACATGGGAAAGGCAATGCAGAGAACTTCTTTAATTTCTTCCTGCCTTCTGCTTCTCGCCGTCGCCTGTTGCCTTGTCGTCAGTTGCAGAGGCAGCAGCAGTGACAACTTGCAGCAAGACAGAAAGGCATGACCATTTTCATCTCATCTTTGTCTGCCTCATATTTTCACTACATGGCACTTGTTAGACTGTAAATCTGTGGCAGTACGTGGTAAAAGATTTAATGTACACTGTGGCTTGTCCGTTCTTGCCAGAAAGCTGGATCTTGCATGTTGAATATTGGGCCAAACCCTAGAGTCCACATTATGAAAATAAACATTATTGTACCGTGGGCCTAAGTGCCAGCCCACTAATTTGGCCCCCACGTCAGAATTAAGCTTTTTCGGTCGTTGACCGATGGAATTTGCATGCATGGTTGCAGTTATACATCGTGTACATGGGCGACCGCCCTAAAGCCGATGCTCCACCTTCCGCACTCCACCGCAGCTTGCTCCACCGCGCCACCGGCAGGTAAAAAAAAAAAAAGCAAGAAGAAATTTCACAGCCTATTCTGTTTGAACATGAACTTAACTATGGGGGATTTGTCTTTCTCCGGCCAGCCTAAGACTCGCGGCAGATTCCTTGGTCTACAGCTACCACAGGAGCTTCAACGGCTTTGCTGCCAAGCTGACTGAGTCCCAGAAGGACAAACTAGCCGGTGGGTCAAAACATTTTCAACCAAATCATATAATGGCGGATTGATCTCCTTCAATAATCAAAGATCTTTTTTTTTTACAGGGAATTCAAACTAGTCTCATATTTGTTGGCTGGGTTTCTGTTTGCAGGGTACAAAGATGTGGTGTCTGTGTTCCCTAGTGAGATGAAAAAACTCCACACGACAAGATCATGGGACTATCTGGGTTTCCCCCAAAACGTCACAAGAGCAACCGTGGAGAGCGACATCATCATCGGAATGCTCGACACCGGAATTTGGCCCGAGTCCCAAAGCTTCAACGATTCAGGTTACGGCCCTCCTCCAAAGAAATGGAAGGGCACCTGCCAGTCCTCTTCCAATTTCACCTGCAACAAGTAATTCACCCCTCCCAATTTTCCCTCCAATTTCATTAACCTTTTGTTGATCACTTATTTACACGCCCTCTCAAATAAAAACTAATACACGAGCTCAAGTTTGCACATGGCTGCTATATCACGTGCTTTAGAAACAACGACTAATATTAGGGATCACGAGAAATTAAATGCGTGACTCCAAGAACAAATCAGTACTAATACCACATGTCATAAACGAACTGGTATCAATAACTCGAGCTAAAGTTGATTATGGATCTTTAACCACTTCCTGCATCGTGATTTGATTCCTTTTCGAGCAGTAAGATAATTGGAGCTAGATACTACCAAACCGGAGTCAAGGTTACCGCAAAGGATTTCCCATCCCCCAGAGACTCCATAGGCCACGGGACCCACACAGCATCCACCGCAGCCGGCAGTACGGTGACACCCGCCAGCCTCCTCGGCATCGCCTCCGGGACGGCCCGAGGAGGCGTGCCCTCCGCTCGAATCGCCGTTTACAAGATCTGCTGGGCCGGCGGCTGCTCCGACGCCGACATTCTAGCAGCGTTCGACGACGCCATCGCCGACGGAGTCGACGTAATCTCGCTCTCGGTTGGTGGTTCCGCAAAGGATTATTTTGAGGACTCCATTGCTATTGGAGCTTTCCATTCCATGAAGAATGGAATTCTCACTTCCAACTCAGCTGGCAACGAAGGCCCCGGTCTTAAAACGATCTCCAATTGCTCTCCTTGGTCGCTCTCTGTGGCTGCTAGCTCCACTGACAGGAAGTTCGAAACTAATGTGAAGTTGGGTAACGGCAAGGTTATCACGGTGAGATGGCGGAATCGTGTTGGTTATGGTTTTGATCTGGTTTTTTGTTTTTTGCTGGGTTTCTGATTCAAGCTCTACGTTGCATGGATGATGCCATGCATGCAGGGGAACTCTCTGAATACGTTCGAGCCTGGTCAGAAGATGTATCCCATAATCTACGGTTGGGATGCTCCAAATAAGACCGCTGGTGGTGAGATGTCAAGGTGAGCAATTATCAAGATATTTATCTAAATGTTTATAAAAATATTAGGTAAAATACACTTCCATAGCCATAACTATTCACTTTGTAACAATAATAGCCAAATTTTGAAAAATACACTAAAATAGCCATTCCGTTAATAACTTTAACGGCAACGTCAAAATGGCTGACTAGACTAACGCTTAAAAGTGGTGTGGCAATTTTTAATGCCAGATGGAAAGGTTATTGTAATTACATTGAACACAAAAATCAAACAAAAACAATAAAGGAAAATGAAAAGCCGTCTTCTCCGTCCCCTTTTCCTCGTCTTCTCCGTCTTCCTTTCCTATCCGTCTCCAATCCGCCTTCCTCTCCTTTCCGTCTTCAATTTCAGTGGTAGCCGCAGACTGAACCTCTCGTAAGGAGAGCAGTCGAAGAGAGCCAGAAGGAGCAGACGGAATCTGAGCATATGAATGAATCTAGGGCGGCGGTGATTGAACCATCGGCGACTCCGAGCGAGAAAGGAGGACAGGAGCAGAGTGATTTGGGCGAAGAGATAAGGAAGGCGATGATAACTATGATAAATACTGCCTCTACATCTGCAAGCGGATCTTGGGTTCGTTACTCAATAACCCCACTTTCGCGCTGTCGTTCTGGAATTGGGATTCTCCGGATGGGATGCAGATTCCGGCGATTTTCGTCGACCCGGATTCAACAATTTGTATTCCAAACGGTTTTGAAACATTGATTTGGGAGGACGATGGGGAAATCGAAATAGAGAGCGAAGGAGAAGAAGAAATCACCACTAATGTCGGTGAAATTCCTCATCGCTCACTTCGAGGATCTCGTCGTCGCGGGTGGAGCGGCTGCAGTGGTCGCAGGTGGAGCGGCCGCATATGAACCCGCCGTCGCGCCATCGATCCCTCCTCTGCTGGTCACTCTCTCTGACTCCAACGCCAACAGAATAATATTCTCGGCCGCTTCCGAACACGAATTCATCCAACTCGCCGACCAATGGATCGCCTGCCAACTCGCTGAGTCCGTTGAGTCGGAAGCCCTCGCTCTGTTCGAGCTTACAGTGGTTCGTTGTCTTCCTTGCGGGAGATGACTCCGGGCGCTGTTAAAAGTTACAATTTCGGAACTCCCAGTGGTGGTCGTCGAAATGCTGGCGCATTCAAAGCAGGGGAAGATCTAATCCGGTTTTGCTACAATTTCGGAAGTCGGAACCCTAACTCTGAAATTGGGGAAAAGAGGAGAGAAGAAGCACCAGTCTGTCCCAACTCCCAAATCGTCTTGCCTTTTTTTAATTTTATAAATTTTTATTTAAAGTATGACGTGGCATTCAAGTGAGTATGATATGTCTAGTTGTAGATGATGTGTCGTCTAGGTGGCATCCACATCAGCGTAACGTTTATGTAACTAACGGAGTTATTGACGGTGTTAAAATTTTTAACGAAAATGGCTAAATTTGTCAAACTAGTTTTCAAAAATTGGCTATATTTGTGTATTTTTTAAAATTTGGCTATTATTGTCACAAAGTGGATAGTTATGGCTATGGAAATGTATTTTGCCAAAATATTATTACGTAAGACTTCCATAATGATTGTGCGTCTTACATAAGTCGTCGTTAATATCCATTACGTAAAAACACCATATATTAAGAAAGATTTACGTAATGCCATTCTACAACTATGACGTAAGAGAAACATACATTATGTAAATAGTTACTACGTAATTTAATGACCTTGAAAACCTGCTATAGCAAGTAAAAAATGCAAGTCAATTTGACTTTAGGTCATCGTAGCACATCTGTAAATAAATAATGTCAAGAACTCGTATTTTGAAAAGGGTCGTTTGGACGGATCAATTGAAAAAACGAGACAATTTGACCAATTGTCTCATTTTACAAAACTGAGTAATTTAAAACGAGTCAATTGGAACTGTCAGCCCCACCCCCTAGATAATTGTAATTGCTTCAAAATGAGTCGGTTTGAAATTCTTCAGACATAATTGTTTCATCTAAATTTTATGCTGCCAAACGGATCAATTTGACCAGATTATCTCAAAACGAAACAATTGAGTCAAATTGATCCACTAGAATCTTTCATCCCAATAACTCCAAATAAATTATTTCTGAAGACTTTTTGATCAAGGACTTTGAAATAATGATTATACATTTATACTGACCTAATGAATTCTCGTTCACCCGTAAACATTGTAGGTACTGTTATGCAGGGTCATTAGACAAGGATCTCGTGCAAGGGAAGATTGTGTACTGCGATGATGCTACCGCTTCCGGGTTGGGACAGATAGACGCCGGCGCCGTTGGCTCTATAATGAAATCTTCTTCACCTTATGGAGAATTGGAATCTCCTTTTCCTCTACCCGTTTCTCTCATGGGTGCCGCTACCGGAGATAAAGTTTTGGAATACATAAATTCCACCAAGTATGCTCGAACAACTCTGATATACATTTTCCAGCTTGATACACTGATACACATGTCAATAGATCAAGAGCACCAAATGGCTTAACCTACTTGCAATATTTCTTATGGTTTCTTTTACCAGGAACCCAACTGCAGTCATATCGAAGACCACCGATTCCACCGATTCTAATTCATCATCCCCTCATGTCGTCTTCTTTTCATCTAGGGGCCCTAATCCCATAACCAGTGACATCCTCAAGGTAACAAGGTCTAAAGAAAGGAATTGTCAAACAACACTTCATTATTCAGTTGGTCTCAATAACTCGAGTTGTTGGGAGAAAATTTATTATGAATCTTAATTATACCACTCTCTTCTATACTTCATCAAACAAAAATCAACAGTTTGAAATTTGTACATGTTCACCATACCCCATGTGATTAAATCAGCTGTTAATATATTATGATCGTAAAAATTCGAACACATGACCACCCGACCGCTTTCTTTTATGTTACCACTTTTTGGAATACATAAATTAAAAGAAAGGAATACTTTTCAAACTTGTTTTTAGGGGTTTGGATGAATCCTGATGATTCTTGTATAATTATGTACACATGTAGCCGGACTTGACAGCACCAGGATTGAACATCTTGGCAGCTTGGACTCAAGCAAACCCTCTGACGGATCAAACCGGAGACACCAGAATCGTCCCGTACAACATCATCTCCGGAACATCCATGTCCTGTCCCCACGTGTCGGGAGCCGCAGCTTACGTTAAAACATTCCACCCTAATTGGTCTCCTGCCGCCATCAAGTCTGCCCTAATGACAACAGCTCGTCCGTTGACCGTCAAAGACAACGCCGACGCCGAGTTCGCATACGGGTCGGGCCAGATCTACCCATCAAGAGCCGTGGACCCCGGGCTGGTATACGACGCCGGGGAGAGTGACTACGTGAAGTTGCTCTGCGGCCAAGGATACACCACCAAACAGCTCCGGCTCGTGACGGGAGACGACAGTGTTTGTTCGACCACGACGAATGGAACAGTGTGGGATCTTAACTATCCTTCTTTCGCTCTGTCGTCGTCAACGCCTGCGAACAGTGTAACCCGAGTGTTTCGTAGGACCGTCACGAATGTTGGGAAGGCGGTGTCTAGCTACAAGGCGACGGTAAATGGGCCGTCGGGGCCGTCGGGGCTAAAGGTTGAAGTTGTGCCGGACGTGCTCAACTTCAAGAGTGTTGGGGAGAAACAGGAGTTTGTTGTGACGGTGACGGCTGCATTGGGGATCGTTACGCTCTCTGGTTCGCTGGTTTGGAGTGATGGCAGTCACGTGGTTAGAAGCCCTATTGTGGCGTTCGTCGCGTGAATGATGTAAAAGCGGTTTAATTAAAACGCAGTTTTATATATTCTGACGACGTCGTTATTAATTCATTTTTAATTTGATGTTTTTCTATATGATTCATTATGTAATAATATGGTAAAAGAATTTGCATTGCAGAAATATTATTGAGCTTTCCTTCCTTTATTAGATCGAAACTATGTTAATTAATTTGCCGTCTGTTTGGACGGTCAATAGTTGGGACTGATATGATCTAAGAGGTTCATTTGTTCAATTTCTTTTAAAAAATTTATAGCAATTAGAAAATAATAATTAGTTAGAGCCAATCTATGTAACCGGAATCGATAGAAGAATACCATAATAAAACATACAAAAAAATCGATAGAAGAATAAAACGATGCTTGCAAACTGCGATGGACAACACTTTCTGTCTCGACTCAAATTTAATCAATAAATGTGCTCTTGATCACATGCTAGGTTGCATATATATAAATTGGCCCCAAAATCGGTGGTAGTTTTTTAAATTGATTTCCCCTTTCAAAATGAGTTCTTATTCTTTTTTATTTTCTCGAAAGTCGAAACTGTGCCGATTTGTTGTTTTCTCTCGAGACTTTGTTTCTTGTAAGATGTCATCATCTGGCATCTGCTGCCCTTTTGCTTTTAATCTAAACTAGTTCGGATTGATTAATGACTTGTTTCCATGTAAATGTATCCATCGATGATAACGACGTCATAAATAATACTCGTGCATCATAATCAAATTTCCTAACACAATGATGATATATGATACTTGATTGGTGGCAGAGATCACTAGAGGAGCTCCACAACCACAATGGACTTGTAGTACATGACTTCTCTCTACCCTCCAGCTTTTGGCGGCTGGTCCAATTTCCAGTTGTTCTCGAGGATACCCATAAATGGATGTGCTGTCTCACGCTCTTACATAGATTCAATCGATCCAGCACAACGACGTTTTCGGTCCCTTTTATGAAGTGTCACAATGCGGTAGCTAGCAGCAAGCAATCCTCCTGATAACCCGCCATGGGGAAGAAGACAGAAATAAAAGCCTACATAAAGGAACCTTGGACAACATCTATCATGGCCTGGGTACAACAATGGCAATGAAGACTTCCAGTTTCCTAAATTCATGGCTTCTGGTGGCCGCCGTCATCGCTTCTTGGCTCACCCTCAGTTGCTGTGGCAATGAGACCGATAGAAAGGCATATACAGAGACATATATCGAACTTAATTACTTTAATCTCCTTATTATTAGTCTCATTTAATTATATGATTTCTATATATTTGCAGATGTTCATAGTGTACATGGGCGATCGTCCCCACAACATTGAAACTCCTACAGCTGCTTCTGCTGTTCACATTAGCCTCCTTCACAAGGTTACTGGCAGGTAAGAAAGCTATAGCGTGTCACTTTTTTGTTTTCGTTTTTTAAGGATGACTAGAATGAATACCCACGGCGGCTACGCAACGCCGTGAAAACAAAAGCAACAATAACATGATTGTATGGTGTCTGATTTAGACGAAGGCAAACTGGAGGTCGTTGTGCTACTGGCAAGAAAATGTGTTTAAAAGTTTTGAAAGATGAGAGGCTAGAGCTGTTGAAATTTAATCCCCTATGAAATGTTGTGTACCATCATTATAATAGATCATAATTAAGTGATGAAATGATATAGGCAACATTAATTAACAATCTTCCTATTAATCCAGTTAGTAGTCGAATAATAATCATACTCTAAGAATCTCCTATCGAATTAGACTTATTTACATAGTTCTACTCAGGGTGCCGAGAGCTTACAAACTTCTATTCAGTTATGCACTTGCATCTCTTGTTTCAACATGTCTTCATTTTTTTTTTATCCAAATTTACAGCAACATAAACTTGCAGATTTACATCTCCAAGTTCAACATTGGATTTCTTCACCTATTTTCTTTGGTTTGTCCTTCCATCCGCAACATAGTTAGTAAAATACGGTACGGGAAAGTTACGTAAAAAATACATACGGGTATTTTACGTCGTCTCTAAGTTAAAGGTACGTTTAATACCACGTTAATAGTAATAAATATTTAAAAATAAATTATTTTAAAAATAAATAAATATATAAATAATAGTAAAGTTCACAATTTAATTCATTAAATACGGATATTAAACGTGTTATACAGGTTTTATACATGTTTAATACGGGAGCCATCCAATGAACGGAAAAAAATGAAACGGCTTGACAATAATACGGATACGAAAGTTTTAAACGGATAAAGTACGTACGGTACATATACGTGTATTAAACGGAGTATTTACTAACTATGATCCGCAACCTTCACCTTCATGCTAATCTCCTTGGCTTGCATAATCTCAACAACGCCTGATGATTCCTCTCCATATGGGATTACCACCACCACTTACATTTCCCTTCTGACGTCAACTGCTACTATTTGTTGTCAAATGTGAAGACGTCATACAATGAGGCTATTAGCCCGATTGTTGCCTATGCAAAGAAGAATGTCTCGTTGGCCCAAGAGACAAAGAACTGAGACACAGTTGAAGACAACAAACATAATGAGCGAGCAAAGCAAATGATTTGATAGATAACCCAACATCTACGTAGCCTCATATAACAAATGAAGCTTATACAGGAGGGCATAGCAGATAGAATATTACAATATTGAAGCACTGAACTCAACAACTCATAAGTCATAATGGAGTTGATCTGGCATTTGGATCCAATTTACCTTGGTATAACTATGACAATGGTTAATTGACAATTTTAAGGAGTTGAAGTTATCTTTCTTTCATGATCTTTTTTTTACAATAACTTTCATGATCTTTTGAGTGCAACTAATCCTACTGTTTTACCTCAACATAGAGTAATGATGGATTTAAAGAATGAAAACAAAATAGGATAAGTAAGATCTTAATATAACTTTCATGTTTCCTTAGAAGTTTTCCAGGGTATGATATATATACAACACACATACAAAAACAATGAACACTAATAGAGAGAAAGGGAAATGTAAAAAGATTATTTTTAATAGCTCAGTTGAAATTGAGTCATCTCAACGTGGCAGTGGGCAAGTTGTTTTCTAAGAATTCAATATATGGCATAGGAGACGTCAAGCAAGTAAAACAATAGGTGGCATGAAATCAACTCCTTAGTTGATGTCACTATAACAGACACAATATATTGAATTCTTAGAAAATCATGTATGCCACCTCTAGTTTTAAACCGTGAAAACCTTAGAAAACAACTTGAATTTAAGCATCATTATCCTTCTGACCTTCCTCTACTTCTCTGCATTTCCCTCAGAATGAATCATGTTGCTGCTGCTAAATTCAAGTTAACCCTGCTGTCTGTCGGAAACAATACCATTGCCTTCTATAACAAAAGTATCCTCTGCATAGGCTGATGGGCCATCTGGATGAGTTCTTAATGCACTTGGTCCATTTCTAGATTCCTTGTATCATGTAACCTAATCCTAAAGTTGTTACTGTAACCCAATATGAATATGACACAATAACAACAAAAGCAAACCCAAAAGTAAAGGAAAACAGCTAGATTCTATAGGGAACCCATCGAAGTTAGTTGGAGGCAAACTGTGGGCTTGAATGCTTACCTAGTTTGGAGAACTCGAGAGGAATATGCAGAGGAAGGCCAAAGCAGTGAGATGAGCTCATCCATCATATTGTCTCTGCGGGTTGTTACTGCCCTGAATACAACAGGTTCACGTTCTGGTGTTGTGTTTTTGGCGAGAATCCAAAACCTGAATGTGAATCATTAAAAATGAAATACACAAAGGCAGTGACCGTCATCGATCATTTTATTTTCAGTTGACAGTTCTGCGCATGAAATGCACCTAACGCAGTGAAGAGGTACCTGAGGATCGTCATTTTCCAATAGCTTATCAGATACCGGAATCAGAGAAACCTCCTGCAATCTTGATGATGTTCTCGATTTGTCATCATCATCAAACTGTGAAATATGATCTGGTCACATAAATCAGCAAAGGAATAATTTAAAGTTTAAACCCATGAAAGCAAATACGAACATTGCATTCAGATGAACAATGAAAAGGAATTCATGAAGGAAAACAAACAACAACCAATACCAACAAAGGAATGCACTAAAAACAAAGTTAGAGAGATTCCTGATGTAAGTTAGTTAAAGCATGAGATTAAAACACTACTGAAGTTCATTAACCTCGGTCTTTTAGTTGAGAATGAGGACTTATTTCCGCCATGAGCACAAAAAATGGTACTTGCAGTAAACAAAAGAGAAATCATGAAGACAACTTAAGAATAAAAATGATGATTGAATAGGAATCTAACATAAATATATAGCTCCAGAGGCACATACGCAATGGAAATAGCGAGAAGTAAGTGATCAAAGCAGTTCTTGTATGTACCAAATGGCCTTTCCTTTCAAACCTGCAAATCAAAAGTGAAAGTCTAGCATAAACTATATCCTAAAGTAGAGAGGGCACAAAGAAGCCAACCAATAAAATTGAGTATAAGCTAAAAACAATACATATACAACCCCACAAAAATAAAAGGCAAACTTCATAGCTGCACATATCTAAAAGAAATGTTCTAAGCGACTTGGATTCCTACCCGGCTCCCCTGTTCTGGAACCAAATAGCAATTTGCCTAGGCTGCAGATCAAAAGGTCTAGCCAACTGCATTTTCCCGTCCGTTTCAAGCTTGTTCCCCAACTCAAAGTTCTTCTCCAATGTCTTCACTTGTTCCATGTTCACCTCCTCTTCTTCTCCCCTGCCCTACCTGTGACCCATCATCTGACAGTTCATCAAGCTGATCCCCGCCATTAACACCCGCCTTCTAACTCCTGATCTCCAATCCCTGAACATGACATGGATCTCTCTCCCCTGTGAATTTTGCCATCCGTAAAAGATAAGAAATCAATCAGCCAACCTAGTTCAGAAGTACCATAAAGGAATCTGGAGATAAAGCTTAATTACCATAGAAGTCCTGCAGTGCACATTGGAGTCGGAGCTTCTCCTTTTGCTGCAGACACGACTTTTTCCCATCGCCAAAGCGTCGCCGACATCCTCTTCCACAGCTTAAACCGGATGAAAAGAGGGAGCGACAATTGGAGGTGGGTGCTGGATTTTTTATGGAATAGATAAGAAAGGGATGAGAGGCAAGGGGCTGTTCTGTTTCAAGCTTTCTGTGGGAAGAGGAGACGTTGGATGGAGGTAAAGAAGGAACAAAGAAGCATGGGAGAAGGAAAGGGAGAACTGCTGGTGCAGACTTGAGTGATTGAGAGATGATTTTAATTGGAAGAAAATTGGGAGTGATGTGATTGGAGAGGGAAGAGTATAGAAAAGAATTTGGCAGGGGAGGGGGCAGCAGAAAAAGAGGTGACAGCCTGACAGGCTATTTTTCATCTCTTTTTAATTTTGAGTTTTGTATTTTTTAGCTCTTTTAGTGCTAGTGCGGGATTGGGGAAGACCGAAGTTGGGAACTGAGAAGCTCTTTCACTAAACGCCAAATATTGAAACAGTAGTAAGAAGTGTGGACAAAAAGCGTACCCACTAATTATATATAAAAAGAATTATTGATCTTGAGTTGAATCTAGAGTGTGGCAGATGTTATCATTTTCGTCTAGTCTTGAGCTCTAATCCCTGAAATTAAATTTGATTTGCCTATCCAAAGCGTGAGCCTTGCTTCGGAGTCCTTGGTTTACAGCTACAGCAAGAGCTTCAATGGCTTTGCTGCCAAGCTGACAAAGGCCGAGTCAGAGAAACTGTCTGGTGGGCAATTCAGGAATTTCAATGGCTTGATCATTATTCCCCTTTAGAAGCTAATTAAGTACTCTCATAATTATTAGCTGTTTATGTTATTACATGTCACAGGACACGAAAGTGTAGTGTCCGTTTTCCCCAATCGATTGAGACAATTACACACGACCAGATCATGGGATTTCATAGGCTTCCCCCAGAATGTCACGAGAACGACTGTGGAGAGCGACGTTATCATCGGAATGCTTGACTCCGGAATCTGGCCGGAATCTCAAAGCTTCAACGATTCTGGGTATAGCCCACCTCCACAGAAGTGGAAGGGTACCTGCCAATCCTCTTCCAATTTCACATGTAACAAGTGAGCCTCTTAATTACAAACTCTTCTTTAATTTCTTCATTACATAGTAATAGGCGCGGTCAATGGCTAGGTTGGATAGCTTTTGGTCACTAGTTTATTAACGTTTTGATATCATTGAGATTCACTATCAATTAATCACATTCTTTTTTGTGTTGGGTTGGTCAGTTATGGTGGATAACGATTAGGTCGTGGGTTCATTTATAAAAATAATTCTTCGATTTGACTTAACTGTAATGATATTTATAATATATTTTTGTTGCAAATTATAGAAAAGCACAAGCAATTTAGATACTTCTCAATTATATCTTATGAATACATTTATAAATCATACCAAATCTTTCAGACCCGTTGTTGCTTTTAATTAATTTAGTTAAACTTTGAATTTGCAGCAAGATAATTGGAGCTAGATTCTATCACGCCGGT
Source organism: Linum tenue (assembly GCA_946122785.1). Classification (NCBI taxonomy): domain Eukaryota; kingdom Viridiplantae; phylum Streptophyta; class Magnoliopsida; order Malpighiales; family Linaceae; genus Linum; species Linum tenue. The sequence goes on along the minus strand of CAMGYJ010000005.1, from coordinate 6,971,951 downwards.
GAAGACTTCAAGAATGGCGAAATCCCATCTCCAAGGGATTCGGAAGGTCACGGGACTCACACCGCATCCACGGCAGCAGGCAACACAGTGACTCCGGCCAGCCTCCTCGGCCTCGCCTCCGGGACAGCCCGCGGCGGGGTCCCTTCCGCCCGAATCGCCGTCTACAAGATCTGCTGGGAAGATGGCTGTTCGGATGCCGACATTTTAGCAGCTTTTGATGACGCTATTGCTGACGGAGTCGACATTATCTCCCTGTCGGTCGGAGGTTGGCCACAAGACTATTTCGAGGACTCCATAGCTATTGGAGCTTTCCATTCCATGAAGAATGGCATCCTTACGTCGAACTCGGCTGGTAATTCTGGCCCTGATCGAGGAACTGTCTCGAATTGTTCTCCTTGGTCGCTTTCTGTGGCGGCTAGCACTACTGACAGAAAGTTCACCACGGGAGTGAAGTTGGGTAATGGCAGAACTTACCAGGTGATACATTGCGTTGTTTTGGTGACCGAGAATCATGAAAGCGTAAATTTTTAAATTTTAAAGTGAGATTTTGACTATATTAGTTTAAATGTTTAAGTTTTAAAACGTAATTTTGATTGTTTTGTCTCTTTAATTATTGTAGGGAGTATCTATGAATACATACGAGCCAAGTAAGTTGTATCCTCTCATCTATGGTGGAGATGCGCCAAACGGAACTTTTGGAGTTGATTCATCCAGTTCACGGTGGGTACCTTGACGCAGAAAAATAAGATAATTCGTCCAAATACTAATATTACCTTCTTCTTTTTTTACAGATTTTCCTGCAAAATGCATTTATTCAAATACATGTATTTTATGGTTGCCTAACGATTGGGCGTGAAAAGTTTCAATGCTGTTAAAAATGAAAAAAAAAAAAAATCAGAAAAAGAGAACTCCTAGCGTTTTTTTCTTTTGTATCATTCTATGGTAATGACTGTTGTATTTTAGGGGTATATCATACTCCAAGTTAAGTGATCTCACCGTTGGATGTATTTCGTTGTACTTCAGCGAATCAAATCATCGATTATTATTATCTTACATTAAATTAGTTTTTGGGTTTAGAGAATCGGAACGTGAAGTTTAACCATTAGAAGTTAGAGTATATAGTATTATACAACAAACTCGATTTTAACTCATAATCTAGATAGAACTATCTTACTATAAGTATTCGGATTATCGTATACTCCATAAATACAGCTAACTCATCATTCTATTTATGTAAAACAAAAAACAAAAACAAAAAACTACAGGCGTTGCGATATAGGAAGCTTGAACAAGACATTGGTGCAAGGCAAAATTGTGGTTTGCAACGGTGTCAACCAAGGGACTGAGCAAGTTAGAGTGGGTGCCGCCGGTTCCACAATGATTCCTCCTCCCAAAACTGTTAATCTACGTGAGGTGGCATATCCATTTCCTTTACCTGTTTCCATCTTGACCCATGCCGATGGAGTTGACCTTTTGGAGTACATCAACTCAACCAGGTACGTACGTAGATGGCGAACGAAAACACGTCCGATTGCATGCATGCACATATTAATGCTGTAATTTCTTAAGAAAGTTAAGTCGTAGCAGAAAAGTTGCACTGGTCTAATTACATGCTTATGATTTGTTTTCGGTCAGCGATCCAACTGGAGTGATATACAAGACACAGGAGTACTACACCAATGATGATTCATCCCCACGTGTGATCTATTTTTCTTCAAGGGGGCCTAACCCAATAACAACAGACATTCTCAAGGTAATTAATCCTCTCATTGATTAATAATTGTATTTCTAAGGATTAAAGGCTTGGTCTAGTGATTCTATCATGTGCTAAGTCTTAACGTCCTTATTCCCGTCGATTTGTAACATGCATGCATGCAGCCGGACCTTACAGCACCGGGAGTCGATATCCTGGCAGCATGGTCTGAAGCTACCACCATAACAGGACAAAATGGGGACACGAGAATCGTCCCGTTTAACATAATCTCCGGCACTTCCATGTCTTGTCCCCACGCCTCAGCAGCAGCAGCTTACGTTAAATCGTTTCATCCTACCTGGTCTCCGGCCGCCATCAAGTCTGCTCTGATGACAACAGGTATATATATATACACTAGTGTTCTCTCGATTCCCGCGCTTCACGTATAATTTTGAGCATGATTGCCCTATCATGTTTTATGATGTACGTTCATCGCAGCTCGTCAACTAAGCGTCGAAGATAACAGTGATGCCGAGTTTGCATACGGGTCGGGCCAGATCGACCCGATCAAGGCCGTGAATCCGGGACTGGTATATGACGCCGGGGAGATCGATTATGTTAGGATGTTGTGTGGGCAAGGATACAACCTTACACAACTCCGCCTTGTCACCGGAGACCAGAGTACTGTTTGTTCTGGAACTACCAGAACCGTGGGGGATCTAAACTACCCTTCTTTTGCTCTGTCGTACGATAAACCTACGTCGATCACTCGCTTGTTTCGTAGAACCGTTACGAACGTGGGACCCGCACCGACAACGTACAAGGTCTTCATTGATGTCCCAGAGGAGCTCGAGATCCGAGTTGAACCAGAGGTGCTCTTTTTCAATGAGACCGGAGAGAAGCAATCGTTCGTCGTGATTGTCACGGCTGCGCTGGAAACAAGCATGTTATCTGGCTCTTTCATTCTGAGTAATGGGATCCACCTAGTGAGGAGTCCGGTTGTCGCGTTTGTTTCGGGACAAGAGGATATTTAGGGAAGAGATCATGTGTATGTGTGTGAGATGGGTTCATTGTTAATTGATCAAATTAATAAAACTAGTTATAAGTTGGTTGGTTCCAATAACTTGATTTACTATGAATTATAGTTTTCCAAGTATTCCTTTTCTTTTTTTAGAGTTATTTTTTATTTTATTTTTCTTGCAAGTATTAGAATATTGTTACAGCTTACAATAATTTAAATCTTATATATGCTGTTTGGATGAATTTCTTCATACATTGTTTTACAGTTTTCCCAAGAGATGTGCCATGGCGAAAATTATATTGTGGTAGTATGAAACTATAATACCATGATGGTGAAATAATTGATCTTAAATTTCATTTATCGAAATATATGTTGAAAATAATGGATATTATTTTGAAGATCATATTTATTTTAATTATAATTAAAAACTTAATTAACAAGAGGATATACATTTGATACTCGACCCGAACAAGAGTAACAGCTACCTACGTGTCTGTACGTTTCGACAGTATTACTATTGAGGTTTGCTTTGCCTCTTCCACAGTTACACGGTTACACCGTATTGTATGATGGGGGTTAGAAGATAGTACTTGTAGTTCTTCTTGTGATACAATTGGAGCAAACTAATTAGTAAAATATGGTACTGGTAAGTTACCTACAAAATACATACAGATATTTTATTTTGAATTTAAATTAATGGTACTTTCAATAGTCCGTCAATAATTATAAAATATATTACTTTAAAAACAAATAATATATAACTAATAGTTAAGTTAGGAATTTAGTCATCAAATACGGATATTAAAACGTGTTATACGGATTTTATGCGTGGTTAGCACGAGAGCCATCAAATGAACGGGAGAAAATAAAACAATTCGACAATAATACAAATACATAAATTTTAAACCGATAAACTACGTACAATCATACGTGCATGTATAAGTATTTACTATAACCCTATCCTTGATAAGATACTATTTTATTGGAAAAACAAGGACAAGACAAGAACAAGCCACTAAATTGGGCAAAAAAGCAAAGGATGCCCAGTTGACGTTTGTTTCAATAGCATCAGCACAATATATTTCCGTAAACAACTAAGGATGCAAATATGGATGCTAATCGGCGGCGAGCTCAACAATGGTTGCTCCAGCTCCGGAAAGCTACACTTTTGTTGTTTGGAATATTGAATCAAAGCCGGCCTACTTTTTCACAATGTTGCACCATATATAATTAAGTGATCAGAAACGAAAAACGAAAAGACCTTATATATATATATATATATATATATATATATATATATATGTACATATGGTTGCACGGGGAAAGGAATACAACAGCAGCCAAACAAAGATGAAGATGGGATCATCAATGGCGGAAATGAAAACTTATCACTGCAGTACTGGTCAGAAGCGGATTCGGATTGTGACGGCAATCATCGCTTGTTGCCTCATGATGCAGAGCTACGCTGTCAATGGAACCTCCGACGACGACGACAGGAAGGCATGTGTATTTAAGATTGTGTTTTCCCCCCTAATAACCATCTTTTCATTTTTCGTAATAACAAGTGAATTGCTAGTTTCCATTTAATTCGGACATCTTTGGATTAAGTATGGGTCGTTTCAATTCAGTACTAGTATGTAATCGATGATATCATGATTCACATAAATCACACTTCGTCAAAAAATGCCAATTCACTTCGGAAGACATTCTTTAGCTCGCTGAATGACTAGTAATTAAAATGTAATTTTGAGAGTATTTCTTTCTTTAAGAAGTAAAGTTGGAAATAAAAATGTATTAGTAATGGGATGATTACTTTTCGATATTTTTGGGGGTTAGTCATTGATAAATCTGTTCAAAAAATTTTAATTTTAGAATCTATCTTTTCTTAAACAATTTTCCCACCAAGATTTTAGTGGTTAATAAAAAATGTGCTACCCAAAACAAAATTATCAAAAGTTGATGGGTACCAACATCAAGATGGCTCCAATTACAGGCTAATCACCAACTAGGATAGCTTTTGTGGGCTTAATGGGCTACCAGTTAAAGCCTAAGTAATACCAATGCTCATGGCTTCTTTCGCTATACATTGGGCCACAACATTTTGGTCCAAATAAAATGGGCTACGGCTAAAGACTCATTCCCACTTTGATCTCGGTTCTGCAGTTGTACATAGTGTACATGGGCCACAAGCCCAACACTGAAACTCCGGCAGCCGCTCAACACCAGAGTCTCCTTCAACAAATCACCGGCAGGTATGTCTCGCAACATTATGCGACGAGGCCATCATTCAATTCGAATGCGACTAACTTGAACTGGAACTGGATGATTTGCCTTCCCCTAGCGTAAGCGTTGCTTCCGATTCCCTGGTCTATAGCTACAAAAGGAGCTTCAATGGCTTCGCTGCCAGGTTGACTGATGCCGAGAAAGATAAGCTCTCCGGTGGGTAACCAACTCACTATATATGATTCTTTCAATATTCTTTCACATGGTAAGAATTCTCATCTGAATGCCTCTGTTTAATCATTGCAGGATATGAAGGGATAGTTTCAGTTTTCCCCAGTCAGATTAGAAAACTCCACACGACGAGATCATGGGATTTCCTGGGTTTCCCCCAGAATGTGAAAAGAGCAACTGTGGAAAGCGACATTATCATTGGGATGCTCGACACCGGAGTTTGGCCCGAGTCGCAGAGCTTCGACGATTCTGGCTACGGCCCACCTCCACAGAAGTGGAAAGGTGTCTGCCAAAGCTCTTCCAATTTCACCTGCAATAAGTAACCCTCTAAAAAACTGGTCTTTTCACTTTCCCCAAGTCTATAACTGTGATGTTGAGAATTCAAATGCTTTACTATCGCCACTTTGCAGCAAGATCATTGGAGCCAAATACTACCATGGTGGACGCAATTTCAGCGAAGATGAAATTGCCTCCCCCAGGGATTCTGAGGGTCATGGAAGTCACACTGCATCCACAGCAGCAGGGAATATAGTAACTCCAGCTAGCCTCCTTGGCCTTGCTTCCGGGACTGCCCGAGGTGGGGTTCCCTCTGCCCGAATTGCTGTCTACAAGATTTGCTGGGAAGATGGCTGTTGGGATGTCGACATTTTAGCAGCATTCGATGATGCCATTGCTGATGGAGTCGATATAATCTCTCTCTCGGTTGGTAGTTCGCCACAAGATTATTTTGAAGACACTATAGCTATTGGGGCTTTCCATTCCATGAAGAATGGGATTCTCACATCCAATTCAGCTGGTAATGAAGGCCCTTCTCCTGGATCGGTTTCGAATTGCTCTCCTTGGTCGCTCTCTGTGGGTGCTAGCACCATTGACAGAAAGTTCACAACTGGGGTCAGGTTGGGTAATGGAAGAACTTATCAGGTGAGATTTCCAAATGTTATTTGGTGTTGACATCTCTATGCTCATATTTATATGCAGCATAACCTAGGCCTTCTTCTGATATAGGGGATCTCTTTAAACACTTTTGCGCCCAGTAAGGTGTATCCTCTTATCTATGGTGGAGATGCGACGAATACAACACCAGGACATTCAATTGGGGCAAGGTGAAAATTGTTTGAGAATCAAATAAAGAGTTCAACATTATTTCATGTTTTTTGTTTAAATGTGACTGTTGATTCAGGAACAACTGATATATTTTCATGTAATATGAAAAAACTCCAGGTATTGTGATCCAAACAGCTTGGATAGGAATTTGGTGCAAGGGAAAATTGTGCATTGTGATGATGTTAGTGCAGGGGAGGAACAAATTGCAGCGGGTGCAACTGGGGCCATAATGACGACTACTGGTATTGAAGATAATGCATATGCCTTACTTTTACCTGTGTCCATCTTGACCGATGATGAAGGAGTCACCATTGTGGAATACATAAACTCAACTAGGTAGATTTAGAAAGAAAACAAGCAAGTTGAATGTTACTGAAATTTCAAATATAGTTACAAAAATCGGGGAAACGACACTACATCTTGTTAATTATATCTTTTGATGTCTTTGCTAGTGATCCAACTGCACAAATATTCACGACACATGACTTTGTGGATAATTCATCAGCATATGTGATCTACTTTTCTTCAAGAGGGCCAAACCCAATAACAACAGACATTCTCAAGGTACCAGCAAACATCACTTTACAGTTGGCGGCTTGACGCCACTCTTTCGGGCTTATCATGTTGTGACGTGGATTATGTTATGTAGCCTGACCTTACAGCACCTGGAGTTGATATCCTGGCAGCATGGTCCCAAGCTACAACTGTGACAGGTCTTCCTGGAGACGACAGGGTTGTCCCATACAACATAATCTCTGGTACTTCCATGTCCTGCCCCCATGCCTCTGCAGCAGCAGCTTATGTTAAGTCATTCCACCCTACATGGTCCCCGGCAGCCATTAAGTCTGCTCTAATGACGACCGCTCATCCCATAAGTGTTCCAGACGTGCCTGATGCTGAGTTTGGATATGGATCAGGCCAAATTAATCCTTCGAGGGCCATGGATCCTGGACTAGTATATGATGCTGGAGAGATTGACTATGTTCAAATGTTGTGTGGCCAAGGATACAACAGTACACAACTGCGACTTGTCACAGGAGATCAGAGCTCTTGTAGTTCTACAACTACTAATGGTACCGCAGTGTGGGATCTAAACTACCCTTCATTTGCTCTGTCATCAAAGAAGCCCAAGGCTAGAGTTACTCGGGTGTTCCACAGAACTATCAAAAATGTTGGGTATGCGCCATCTAACTACACAGCCTTAGTGAGTGCTGAAGTGGGCTTCGATACGATCAGAGTGGAACCAAATGTACTTACGTTCAAGAACATTGGGGAGAAGCAGTCCTTCGTTGTGACGGTCACGGCTGTGTTGGGAAGAGCCATGTTGTCTGGTTCTTTGGTTTGGAGTGATGGTATCCATTCTGTGAGGAGTCCTATTGTCGCATTTGTGGCACCTCGAGAACATAACTGATCAGCTGGTTTGAGTTCAGTGAGGTAAGGTTCGTTCATTCTCGTAATCACTAGATGATAACTCTACCACATTTTCCAATAGCATCAGTCTAGTTGATTTGCGAGTATAGCAGGTGACTGCAATTTGCATAATAATGTTATTTCTTTATAGGAAGTGTAGAATTTCGGGGTGTGTTTCGGATGTAATGTGTGTTTCAGATGTAATGACTAATGAGTGACTTCCTAGTCATCTCTGAATTAATAAAATTCCCGTTCTTGATCCTGCTTGAGGTGTTTGGAAACCACATGCTTGTTTATGAAGTAAAAAAGGTTCGATGTTAGGTGTCGAAGACACTGCGGTGACAAAGAGTAATTTTGTTTCTACATGATAAGACCACTTCTAGAACATCATCCTAAACTTGAAAAGTGAATGCGACTCCTTGTACTTAGCTTAGTCTCATTTATTGATCATTGAGTACCTTTATTCTGTGATATTACTTCACAAGAACTTCAGAAACATGATTTTGAGTTATTGAAATGGATTTCCTTGGAAAGTGTAAAGCAATGGGGAAAAAGGAAGTAAATCTTATTGTTCACAAAGAGTAAAGCTTTTCCACTATCTTGTATCATTCTAGTTGGTCTCGAGCCATGAATTGGCAGTACAGCAGATGAAGACAGACGGGCGGATTTCAGGATTTTCTGCAGGTTTTCAAGTGAGCGAATATGAAAATTACTGTAAAAAAATTGGCATTTTTTGTGGAGCAGGGTTATATATATGCATGAGTGGGAAGTCATTCACAGGATGCAGCTAGCTTCAGAGCGGACATTCATCGCAACATGTTGAATAAGTTGTTGACCAGGTATTGATCCCAACTGTGTCAACTTGAGTCTGATTGCATAACACTTATCCGTTTTAGTAATATGCGAGGTGTAATGTTTAACCCTAGTGGCTATCATGTCATTTTTAACAGCCGTGAATTAGGATCAGACTTACTGCTCTGTATCTACTTGTATAGCTTCAGTAAGTTTTGCTTGTCATGTTCACAACAAGAAACGAGTCCTTTGGCAGGTGAAGCAAAAATATTCAGCAGGAATGACTGCATTTTGCATCAACATGATTCGAGGTAGCTAGTACATGGAAAATAGAGACTACTACCTGAATGGTGTGGCTTCGCAACATAGAACCATGGTTGTCATACTTCCATCAGCTTGCTGGCTGTGCAGTGTTGTTTTGCTCCGTGAAACCATGGCTAGCTCAGAGTGTACTGATTTGGACACTGGATAAGCAAGTTAACATAGAACTGGAAAACAGAGCACGTGATCTCCTGCCCATATAATTGCTTGTGTGCTATTCATGGCCGGTTCTCACTCGTCAAATCCTATGCTATATTGCTATGGTTTCAGGTAAGAGGATTATCGGGTGCATCCACCACCTTGAATGGATAGATCGTGCATGACAAAAATTCTGCTGCTCACAAGAGCTTTCCGAAAGTGATCAACTTCTACAATCATCTCTACGCTGGAATCAAAGCCTCAAGGCATTTGTGATATTTAATGGGGTTCCCAAGAACTTCAGCAACCAGTTTGTCTACGAGTTGCAGAAGCCTCGGTAATGCCTACCTTGAACCAGTTTTGTCTTTTGTTTTTGTTGTAAATATACTCAGCCGTTTGTTAAAGTTAATGGGATTTTGCAATACGAAATTGAGGCTACACCGCTACAGTGTAATAATATCTTATATCCTTCAACAATATAATAATTACTTTTATGGGTTATGTGGGGAGGAAAAATAGTTAGATCGTATACCATACTAAACAAAATTAAACTGTATATAAAACATTTGTCCATTATTTACTTGAAGAAGGAAAACTGTGAATTAAGATAAAAACATAATTGAGAGGGTAGCCAAAAATGAAAAGACAAGAACCAACATTGTTTGACAGTAATCAAAGGGAGGAAAACATGTCTCTTGTTGTTTAATGGAAGATACAGTGATCTTCATTAATGATGCAGACCAACTTCTGCTAATATAAAAAGCTCATCGATTCCCTTCTTATGAAATGCTCAACCAGCAGGTCTCCAATGGCATCAAAACTTCCATCTGTGGTTCAGATCATATTGATTGGTCTCACTAGTAACCTGATTCTTAGCTGCTGTCATGGCTATGTTGCAGCCGAAAATAGACAGGCAAGTAAATCAGCTCCTTAACATCATAAGAGAAAGATCACAAGTTTCTGTTTTTCTGTTTCAGAATGAACGGATTATGAAAGTATTACTAACGAAATGTTGGTGAATTTATTGGATACTCAGGCTTACATTGTGTACATGGGAAGTCATTCACAGAAGGAAGTATCAGCAACAGAGATTCATACCAATATGATGGAAGAAGTGGTTGGCAGGTTTTTGCCTAACTTAATTACCTCTCTTTCAGAATCTGATCTTCAGGAACTTATTGTTTGGGTTTTGTTCTTCCCCTAATGTTTTGGTCCTGTTAATTTTAACAGTGGTGGGTCAGACCATATGTTGTATAGCTACAAGAGAAGCTTCAGTGGTTTTGCCGCCATGCTAACAAGCGAGGAGGTGCAGAAGCTGACAAGTGAGTAAAATATGCAGGATTTATTGAGATGAGCTGTTTCTTAACAAATGATCTGCTGTATGACAAGAGCTTCTTTTTTCTCAGGAATGGAGGGAGTGATATCTGTTTTCCCCAATGGAAAGATGCAGCTTCACACAACAAGATCATGGACCTTTATTGGCCTTACAGGGAAATCTGAAAGAAGACCATTAGAGAGGGACATGATCATCGGGATGCTTGACACAGGAATTTGGCCAGAATCTGAGAGTTTCTCAGATGAAGGGTTTGGTCCACCTCCTCAAAAATGGAAGGGAACATGCATGAAGTCAGAAAATTTCACCTGCAACAAGTAAAACCCACAAGTCCTTTTGGTGAAGCAGCACAATTCTTCTCCTCTATTTTGTTATCTTGATGTAATTTTGATCTGTTTCGTTTGCAGCAAGATAATTGGAGCTAAGTACTACAGGGTAACAGGGAACTTCTCCCTTGATGTGGCTTCACCAAGAGATACAGAAGGCCATGGTTCCCATACTGCATCAACAGCAGCAGGAAACTTTGTCCCCAAGGCAAGCCTTGAAGGGCTTGGCTTGGGAACAGCTCGAGGCGGGGCACCATCTGCTCGAATTGCAGTCTATAAGATTTGTTGGGCTGATGGTTGTTATGATGCTGATATACTGGCTGCATTCGATGATGCCATCGCTGACGGAGTTGACATAATCTCTGTCTCCCTCGGAGCTACTAACCCAAAGGGATACTTCGAGGACTCCATCGCCATTGGGACGTTCCACGCTATGCGACATGGCATTCTTACCTCCACTTCTGCTGGCAATGATGGTCCCACTCCAGGATCAGTCAACAACGCTGCACCTTGGCTTCTGTCTGTAGCAGCTAGCAGCATAGACAGGAAGTTTATGACGAAAATTCAGCTGGGAAATGGAGCTTCGTATGAGGTTAGCATATGGAAGTTTAACTTACACCTCTCTTTATCTATGTGGTTCCATCTTTAGGCTGAAAATGTTTGTTGCCATGTAGGGTGTTTCGATCAATACTGTTAATCTTTATCCCACAATGTACCCCATTATATACGGTGGCCGTGCCCCAACATTGAAGAAACCAAACGTCACTGCAGCGAGGTAACCCGAACAGCGCAACAATAGCATAACGTCAATGTGTGTTTTGATCTCAGAAGTATCTGATCAATTCTGCTTGGTGAAAATGCAGAAATTGCCAGAAAGGGTCATTGGAAAGGAGATTGGTGAGAGGAAAGATTGTTCTTTGTGACTTAATCGTTAATGGAGAGTCAGTTTCTGCAGCAGGAGGAGTTGGTGCAATGATGCAAGACAACACATACAATGATGTTGCTTACAATTTTGCTGTCCCAGCTTCCCACTTTGGTCCCGATCCCGGATCTAAAATCTCAGCTTATGTGAAACAAACTGAGTGAGTCATTTCTCTCTTTTCAAAGCTTTCCAAACTGAGTTGAAGCTAAACAGAGATGTTCTGTTCTGTTCTGTTTCAGAAATGCAACTGCAACAATGTTCAAGAGTATCCACCAAAGGGACGACTCAGCTCCATACATAGTTGGGTTCTCATCCAGAGGGCCTAATGCCATAACAAAAGACATCCTGAAGCCCGACATTGCAGCTCCCGGTTCGGACATCCTGGCTGCTTGGTCACCAGCTACCACAGTGACAGGACTAGTGGGAGACAAAAGGGTGACAAATTACAACATCATCTCAGGCACATCCATGGCTTGCCCTCACGCAACTGGAGTAGCTGCATACGTCAAGTCATTCCAACCAACTTGGTCCCCTGCTGCCCTTAGGTCTGCTCTAATGACAACAGCAATGCCAATGAGCCGCGCCAAGAACCACGATGCAGAATTCGCGTACGGTGCAGGGCTGATAAACCCTGTCAAGGCAGTAGACCCCGGCCTGGTATACGATGCTGCTGAGGAAGAGTACGTTCACTTCTTGTGTGGACAAGGCTATAACAGCACACAAATTCAGATTCTCACCGGGGAGGACATCCACTGCAGCAATGAGAAGAAGCTGGCAGTGTGGGATTTGAACTACCCTTCGCTTACCTTGTCTATCAAGCCTGGTGGTGGCAGCGTGACGAGGGTGTTTCATAGAACTGTGACGAATGTAGGGAGCCGTGGATCATGTACTTACAAGGCCATAGTCAAGGTTCCTGAAGAAGTTGTGGTTAAAGTTAGACCTTCAGTTCTGACTTTCCAGTCTGTTGGGGAGAGCAAGTCGTTCACTGTAACTGTGGTGGTGAAGTTGGGCAAAAACTCTGTATCTGGGGCTTTGATCTGGGATGATGGAGAACATACTGTGAGAAGCCCTATAGTTGCTTACCCTTTGATGAATTGATACTCTCATAAGAGTTCCTTTTCAGGATCATTACCCGTGTATAACTTGCTCATCTTCAAAGTAATATGACCTTTGAAAAGGCTAATCTGACCTTTTCAAAGTACTAACTTATACACAAATGGGTTTCAATCTTCAACGGAGATGCATCGGATTCGATTCTATACAGCTACAGGAAGAGCTTTAATGGGCTTGCTGCAATGTTGACACCTGAGGGAGTGAAAATCTGGCTGATTAGTAACAGTTGATGCTATGTGCTCTTATATATATGTATATTCCCTTCATCTGATTGACTACATGTACGTTTTCATGATATCATTTCCATTTCCCCAATAGGAAGAACCAACTCCACAGTACAAAATCCTGACATTTGTGGACAGGAATCCAAAAGTTTCAGTGATGAAGGGTTTGAGGAATAAAAATAAATGTCTGAGCCCAGGTTCGAACTGGGGACCTTTAGTGTGTGAGACTAACGTGATAACCAACTACACCACCCAGACAATTTGATTTGAGTAAACAAATTATATTTCATATATAATGTCTGTGCTCACGACAAAAGCTCGCCATACCTTGGTTCTGAATGTGCGACAGGGTGCTTTAATCAACTTGATTGATCTTTAGCGGAAAGATGTATCTTGTCATTTACAGTGGGGAGGCTCTGAATATCACAGGAGGATTTCAATGCATAAAAGTCCCAAGTAATGGAAGAAATTGATATATCATATATGTGTGTTGTGTTAGTAAGCTATATTTGCTATGACTCGTTGAACAAGATACGTGTGAAAGAAATAAGTCGAAGAACAAATAAAGTTGTGGATTATTTTGAAGTGGGCAAAAAGACTCATGTTCGCAACCTTAATTACCCTTCTTTCGCCCTGTCATGAAAACTCCGTGGTAACTGTGATGTATTCTAAAGAGGTTAAGATCAAGGTGAATCCAAAATTGATGAGGTTTAAGGGTGTGGGTGAAACATTGACGTTTCGTCACGGTGAAGGCAAAACTGAAGTCTAAATTTTCGAATAAGAGCCGAGTTTGTACTTAAATATACGATCGGGGGTTGATATCGAAATAGTTAGTGATAAAGTAATTTATATTAAAATTATGGCTTAATTATTGTTTAATCATTTCTTAAAACTAAAATTGTCAATTAATTTGAAATCGATGTCCGATATTTCCGGTCCTGAGTCGGTGGTTTTTAAATGAGTTAATGAGCAATCGAAGTCGAAGGTGTAAGTTCGAAGTTCGGCTATCCGTATAAGATCCATGTCTGGCCCTAGGCGAGCCCGGCCCAGCGCCGGCCCGGTTCATTGGTACACCCTGAGTCCTGAACTGAAGCCACATTTTCTTTTGTCAATTTTGACATCATAAAATCAGGGTCGACTGGGCTGTAAGCCAGCCGCCAGCGCCGCGGCTCGACTCCCAGCAAGCAGCAACTCGTCGTCGCTGCTGCCTTCCTTCCCCACTATAAATAACACTTCAAATCCTTCTTGCTGGGGCTTCACTTCTCTGTCGTCATAGCACATTGACGGCGGCGCCAATACCCCTACTCCCGCCGGTAGCCGCATTCTGGCAACTCTGGTTTGACAGCCAAGTAGAGGTAACTTTCCTCTTAAAAGTAAGTTCTTTGATCGTGTTTCTCTCTGTTTTTTGTTCCCGCTTTTATGGACAGTGGACTTCGCCTATATTGCTGAATTGTGTATAATTCCTTATGCATGAAGATGGAGGACGGTGAGATGAGTGACGATGGTGATGTAGAGCTTGCTGCCGCCATCGATGACATTGCCCTTGATGACGAAGAAGGTACTGCTTAACTTTATTGACCCAATGTTTAAGATGCCGTGACAAGCAAATTCTTAGCTGATCTTTGAGGTTCTTACGATTAAATTAACTCGAATGATAACTCTTTATGTATTTTGCTTCTGTAATCAGAGGATGCGGATGATTCTGTGCACACATTCATAGGGCATACATGTGAGGATCTCATTGTTATTGCGTTTAGGGTTTCTGTGATGCAGTATTGAGTAGCTGTAGTAGTTTATCATGAGTTCTGACTATATTCACAGTCCTTTTGTTTATTAATTTCTTGTTGCAGCTGAAGTTTATGTAGCTGCTTGCAGCCCAACAGATCCTTCACTGGTAGCAACTGGAGGTGCTGATGAAAGAGGGTTTCTTTGGAGGATAGGACAGGGAGATTGGGCTGCTGAACTAGGAGGTATATGCTCTATATGTACATGATTGCACGAATCGCTTATTGCTTCATCCTTTTGGGAAACGTCAAGTCATAGTGTTATATAAATTAACATTCTCTGCTCGAACCCTTTTCTTCAACCTAATTGAAGGTCATAGGGAGTCCGTTACTAGCTTAGCATTCAGTAGCGATGGACAGTTTCTTGCATCTGGAGGGCTTGATTCTGTGGTTAAAATCTGGGATGAATCTGGAAATCTTATATGTACTCTTGGAGACCATGTTGAGAATGAACAAATAGAGGAAGGTACTCTTGGAGACCATGTTGAGAATGAGCAAAAAGAGGATCCTCCTACGGACGGCCTTGAGGTGTAGTGATTTCGTTATCTCTGGTGGTATATACTATCTACCCATTGGTAATCTAATGAGACTAATCAGGTTACTTATATTCACAGTTGGTCAGGTGGCAGCCTGGAGGTCATCTAGTCTTGGCTGTTTCAAATGATGGCACTGCTTGGGTGTGGGATGCCGATACAGGTTCTTGCATCAGTGTGTTTTACGGTCACAATGATCCTATTACCTGTGGAGATTTCACCCCTGATGGTATTATTTGGGATATTCTTCCTGCTTCTGCTGATTTATTGTAAAAGAAAAAACAGTGTTTCATGTTTGTTCACATTTGGCTGCCTTTCGTTGAAATCTTCTTAATCTCATTTTGACTGATGCAGGCAGAACTATCTGCACTGGTTCTGGCGATAAGAGTTTGAGAATATGGAATCTGGAAACTGGGCAATGTGTACACGTTGTAAGAGGTAATATGTGCAGTTGAGGTTTATGTTTGCTTACATTTTGATCTCTGATATTAGTCAAGCCGTACTGAAACTTATTTCTCTTACAACTCACATATGGAATGATGATGAGAGAATTCGAGTAGTATTCTAGTTAACAACCACTTTTTATGAATGTTTTACAAGTCATATCCGATTTTTTGACATGGATTCCATAATCTTTCTGCTTCTAGGGCATCCATATCACAAAGCAGGGCTAACTTGCTTATCCATTACCTCGAATCCAACTCGCCCTCTGGCTCTAACCGGTGCTTCAGATGGTTCTGTGAAGATTGTGAACATTGAGAATGGAAGGGTTTGCAACTTCTCGTGTCATGCCTAAACAACTTTCTTCATCCACCTGTTAGCTCAAACAAAACATTGGGCGTGTTTCAACTTTGTGTATGTGTGTGTGTGTCCAACAGGTGGTGAGTACCTTATCTGGTCACTCAGATTCAGTTTCGTGCATTGCTCTGCCAGGTTCACCAAGGTAATATGTCAATTACAAGCTCCAGACTCTTTTCATCCCTGTGTATGCCCAAGATTGTTCACCACAATAAAATTAAATTTCGTGTTCCCTGTTAATCCAACATCTATATCCCTGACCAGCTTCCCTTGGGCGGCAACTGGAGGCAAGGATCAGCAACTTATTATCTGGGATCTGCAACGTTCAGTTCCTCGTAGCATCTACTATCATGAGGTCTAGTTGCTTGTACTTCCTTTCGTGTTACAGTTTCGTATTTTCTTTGCGACCCCAGAATCTAACTGTAAGTAGGGCTATGTCAAATATGTGTGTTACTGATGCAGAGTGAATTGACTTGCTTAACATGGATAGGCACATCGAGGTTAGTTGCTGCAGGATGTGCAGACGGTGCTATAGTGGTATGGGACGCTAGAGATGGAACCAAGGTGAGCACAATCAAGGGCCACACCGAATGCATACAGTCCTTGGCCGTGAGCTCTGATCAAGCTTTCCTGGTCTCGGTCTCATATGATGGCACTGCTAGGGTCTTTGACATTGCGGATTTCAAATAAAACCCCAAGCAATCATATCTCGGCCCTTTTTTTCTGATTTCTGAAGCAAACCTCAGCTTCATCGGATTCTATATCGGATTTTTGGCTGCCAAGTAGAGAAGAATGCTAGCTATTTATGATATGAATAAACGCTGTTTAGAGCAGGTAATTGATTTTCAGCTAGTATTGGATTGGAGTTATGTTGCTCATGTGCAAGTTCTTTAATTTGGGATGTGATCACTAATTGGCTCTGCGAATACTTACTAACCATTCACCAAATAAATCAGCAACACTCCAGCTTCACTAGTGATAGCATTAGCACCTACAGGCTACAACACCTTTGACAAAACTCTATAAACAATTTTTTCTACAAAGACTTGGTCTAGTGGTATTACTTCTAGTTTCAATTTGAAGATATTAAGTCAAAAAAATTTGTCAATATCAGCATACGACCAATTTTTCCAACGACGAGAGCCAATTACGACATTGAAATTTTGATGGAAAAATACCATCATAAGATTAACGTGACTAGTTGTTGTCTATACTCATCCTTTTTGGTTTCTTAATAAATCCACTATATTTATTAGCAAAAAAAAAAAAAAACAGGGGCAATACTGTAATCCCGTGGAGGTCAAGTTAGGCACAGTTGATGGTAAAAAAAATCGGATTGGAATAATATGAATATCAAAGTGGGTTTTCATAAGATAACCCAAAAGTAGTTCTATATCAAGTTGTTAACAGAGTTTATCTGAAATATATTATGTTTCTCCTTGTGTTTAGGTGAAAATATCGTCTCTTTTTTTCTCCTCTATAAATACTAGTACTAGATACTTAACCTCCCAGTTTTCATTTGACAGTCAGCAGCCATGGTGATCACACAAAGAACAATGAATCGTCACTTGATTGGTGTCATCAAACTAGTGGTAGTTACAGCAATTGTTTTATGTGGACCTGTAAAAGGATCACCCACTTCTTCTTCTTCTTCTTCTTCTTCTTCTTCTTCTGCCCAAGAAAGAAAGGTCAGATCCAAATCAAATTCCTCTCTTCTTCTTCTTCCTTTCTCTAGTCTGGATTTATATGAAGCAATTAATTAACGTTAATGAGTCTTATAATTAACTAATTATCACAGACTTACATTGTGTACATGGGAAGTGTATCCGCTGAGAAGAACAATGATAACCATCTCCTTGCTGCCCGTCGTCACCACAATTTGCTTTCGTCTGTGCTCGGAGAGTAAGTAGTGATGATGATGATTCCTTAATCATGTTTACTCCGTTATTAATCTCACAGCCTGTTTTTCTTTCCAGCGAGGATTTAGCTCAACAAGTCAGACTCACCTCTTATGGCAAGAGTTTCGACGGATTTGCCGCAAATTTACTCCCACAAGAGGCTGAGTGGCTACAAGGTATGCTTACTGATTATTATTATTTTTCCATCACTTTGATTAGTTACATTGATTACTCTGTCGATGGGGCTGACACGATATACTCAATTCGAGTAATTGATTAATTATGATCAATTTGTGCAGAAAACGAAAATGTGGTCTCAGTGTTTCTATCGGGAACAAAGCAGCTCTCCACAACTTGGTCTTGGGACTACCTGGACATGCCTCTCTCGGTTCAAAGAAATTTCAATATCGAGTCCGATATTATCATTGGCATGATTGACAGCGGTAAAAAATAATCAATTTAACCTATTTAATTACCATCCTCTTTTACTTTTAGTTAGAATGATCATCTTTCATTTTTCTTCTTCGTTTCAAAACAATTGACCTTCATGCAGGAATCAACGTCGATGCTCCGAGCTTTAGTGACAAGGGATTGGGCCCACCTCCGGCGAAGTGGAAGGGAATCTGCCAAAAGGGACTCAACTTCACTGGCTGCAACAAGTAATTAATTATAATAATGTCATTAAATATTGATTTTTAATCACCAGCTCGATTAATTAATTAATTAATTTTTTCCCCCCCAGTAAGGTGATTGGGGCGAGAGCGTATGACGTGGGCGACCTAGAAACCACGCCGCTGACGCCACTCGACGACACGGAAGGCCACGGGACCCACACGGCCTCCACGGTGGCCGGCTCAGCCGTCGGCGGAGCCAGCTTCCGCGGCCTGGCTAAAGGCACGGCGCGAGGCGGCGTCCCGTCGGCTCGGCTCGCCATCTACAAAGTGTGCGGGCCCAAAGCCGCTTGCACCGACGCCAACCTGATGTCGGCCCTGGATGACGCCATCCACGACGGCGTCGACGTCATATCGATGTCGCTGGGCGCTCCACCGATGGACTATTTCAAGGATCCGGTGGCCATCGGTTCGTTCCACGCCATGGAGAAAGGAATCATAGTCAGCGCCGCGGCTGGTAACAAAGGTGAAATGGGTCAAGTCGAGAACGTGGCGCCGTGGATCCTCACCGTCGCCGCTAGCCGCACCGGGAAGCAGTTGAGGACTCCAATCGTGCTCGGGAACCGCTTTGCTACTCTGGTAAATCAAGAACTAATAATTTAATGATGAGTTATCGTCCATAAATTGGCCATTTTAATTAATTCATTTTTACCAAAAATATTAGCTTTTTTTTTTCTTTTTTAAGTGTTACCTACAATGGATATATAACTCCCTAAAGAAGTGCTACAGAACATCGTTTGTTTATCTATTTATAAAAAAACATAATATAATATGAGTTGGTTTTAATATTCATGTATAAGTGAACAAATCCGAGTTATTTTAAGCTTTTTTTAATGGTTTTGTTATTTTACGACCTTTTAGTATAAGAGCAATTTTTTCATCCCACTTAAAACATAAACATAAAAGCTATCGTTGAGGAAATCATTGATCTGGCAATACCAATAAGACAACAAGATAATGATTTTAAGGAGATGGATCCAAATATCAACAGATTCTCAATCCACATTTTTATCCAAATAAATTATAAAATAATCGTATTTGAACTAAACTATATAACAATAATTGATAATTTTGTTTTATCGTTGAATACCTTCTTCAATATGTTTGTGTGCAGGGTGTTACATTTAACTACCTCTCCACGAAGAAATGGTACCCCATTACTAACGTAGCAAAAGCTACTAACGACAGCAATAATGCAGCCTCAGGGTAATTAAAGAAGCTTCTTTGCTAATAACCATTTTACTTTGTATATTGTTTAGTTAAAAGCATAATTTATAAATACATCGTTACGTACTGTGAACCAAATTAACAGGGAGTGTGACACGAATAATTTGGACCCAAAGAAGGTGCAAGGAAAAATAGTTTACTGCAAGAACGGCGAATCGGCTCCTCTTGATACCTTGAGCGAGTTTGGTGCTGTTGGACTCATCGGAGATGCCGTTTCCTGGTACCCCGACTTCCCCCAAACTTACCCAATGCCGGCGTCGCTGCTCGATCCGACGCGCGGCCAGATTGTCGATGGCTACATTAATTCTACCAAGTACGTACCTTCAAATAATCAAATGCTTATGTTTTTTTTTTTTTTTATAAAGGTGAGAATAGCATTAATCAAAATGCTTAATTATGTTAATTACTTCGGCGGCAACAGAATGATCAGGACTTTATTGAATGCAGGGATCCTCGAGCATATATATTGAAGACCACGGGTGTCAACGTCACTGCTCCGGCCGTTGCAGTTTTCTCGTCCAGAGGTCCCAACCAGCAGTCCAGAACTATTTTGAAGGTTTGTCGTCTGTGACATTAAATGAAAATATCCAAACCCTAATTGTTAGCGATAATTAGCTGTAATTCATGAAATTATGTGAATAATTTTGCACAGCCGGACGTCATGGCGCCGGGAGTGAACATCCTGGCAGCTTTCCCGCCGTATCTACCCGGGGAAGATAACTCATACGGCCATCCTTTCAGATTCTTGAGTGGCACCTCCATGGCTTGTCCCCATGCCACCGCCGCCGCCGCCTTTGTCAAGTCCCACCGACCACATTGGTCTCCCGCCGCCGTCAAATCCGCCCTCATGACCACCGGTACGTATACAATATATTAATTCTTCCACTACCATGCACAATTTTTCTACCTATCATAAACCAAAAAAAAAAAAAAAAAAGAGAACACCAAAAAAATTGATGACTAAAATGACGCTTCTCGATCTATTCACGATTTTCAGCGCGGGTTGCGAAAGAGCAAAATCCACTGGCGGAGTACGCGTACGGGTCGGGCGAAATCGACCCGGTGAAGGCACTGGATCCGGGGCTGGTATACGACATGTCGTTTTTGGACTACGTCCGTTTTCTCTGCTCGGAGGGCTACTCCAACACGTCGTTGAGCATAATGACGGACGGAGGAGACGTGAGCTGCCCGTCGCCGTCTAAATACTCCGACACCCGTGACTTCGTCAACTACCCGTCCATGAACCTCCAGGTGGCACTCGACTCCACGTCACCGTACGCTGCCGTTTTCGAGCGCACAGTCACCAACGTGGGGCCAGCGAAGTCAACTTACGTGGCAACAACGACGGCTCCAGCAGGGATGGAGATAAGGGTGGTGCCGGCGAGGTTGGAGTTTGAGAAAGTGGGCGAGAAGAAGACGTTTAAGGTGGAAGTGAAAGGGCCGGCGCTGCAGCAGCTGGGTCAGGAGATGGATCAGGTTCTGTCGGGTTCTTTGGTGTGGGCCGGGTCGTCGGGTCATCGAGTTCGGAGCCCCGTTGTGGTTTCTTTCGCTTTCGTTCCTCTCTAAGCTAATTAGCCTAGTAAGATACCATAACTGTCTAGACTTTAGTGAGGTATGTTCACCAATACAGTTGATGTTTACGGAGGGTATCCACATTCACACAGCTTATAATCAAGGATTAAAATACCGTACAGTATCAGCGATTTGACCAGAAAAATCTTCTATCAGAGGCTAAATCGGTAGGCGGTATTTAGCGGTATGAAGCGATTGAATCACGATTAAATCACGATTTTAGCATAAAATACCCTACCGCTGACTTTTCAGGTACGGTATTTCAATCCTTGCTTATAATGCATTTTAAAATATTTGATTTGCTTCATTATAAATTTTGTGTGATTGTGTAATTTAAAAAAATTATGGTATGCTTTAATTATGAGATTTATGATACGCATCAGGTGATTTGTGTGGTGTGTGGTGTGCTTTAATCAACTTATGATATGTTTTATAAGTTTTATAGTATGCTTGTGATGTGGTTTATGACTTTTATGGTGTAATGAGTTTCTAATATATTTTATAAGTTTTCTGGTATGATATTGTGAATTTTTTGGTATACTTTATGAATTTTATAAGGGTGATAATCGGTTGTTGGTTATTCGGTTAACTGTCTAACCAAAAAGTGAAAATGTCGGCTAACCGATAACTGTTATTCATGGTTGGTTGACAATGTCTATTGGGTGAACAAAGGTTGTCGGTTTATAACCGATAAATGGAATGATGAACCGCATAACCGTTTCCCTCTTCTATTTCCCTTAATCCCCTTCGCTCCCAACCCCTCCCTCGTCACGCCAGAAGCATCCTCGTTGTACCTCCATCCTCAAAGCTTCACACCCAACCCTCAATCAATCGCCAAAATCACGAGTCTTGACAATCGACCATCCAGACCTCTCCCTCCTGAACTCACCATCCATTGCCATCTACCTCAGCACTTCACTCGCCGCCCGCCCGCCTTCGACCTCACGGCCCAAACTCGTCGAAGTGGTCGTCGTAGAGTGAGAGTAGAGGAAGCTGGAAGGAATCGACTATAGTAGATCTAGAACCACCTCGCCTCCCCCATCCGCATTCATGCATGCTCTGGTTATTCCTTCTCGACGACAGCTGAGGATCTGTGTGCAAGATTTCAAGAAGGAAATCGATTTTATGGAGGTGAATGCTCCTTTGTTCAAGTGTTCCTCACCGGCCACCACCTCCATCGCGCACAAATATAAAATCATCAACCAGCCACCCATTAGAAATCTCCACTTCTATCAGGAGATATTTCAAGTTGTCGTCAAGACTTAAACTGGCGACCATGAATGTCAAAGTGGGTCGACAAGGTTTAGAGGAAATCATCATCATCAAGTTTAGTTTAATGTCAATGTTTGTTTAGACTTTGGTTTGTTTATCTTTGTAGTCTCTAAATGCTAGCTTGCACATGTTGTCTTGTAGTGCAAAGCTTTTGTCTATTTAAACCCAAGTATGAATGAGAAACACCCAAGACTTCTAGGGTTTCATTTCCCCAACTCATCTTTGTTGTTATGGTATCAGAGCCTCTAGATCTTAAAGAACCCTAAAAACCTTCTACCCACGAAAATAAGGACTATATCCATATCTGAAATTTTTCAGATGTAAACCCTAAAAAAAAAATTCAATTCTTCTTATTCATTGCATTTCTACCCAGCATACCAACCCATCATTTCTTCCCCAAATTTCCAGATCCAATTTGTCTCCCTGTTAATTCCCTTCACCTTCCACCTTCCGCCGCAAAATCATTGCCTTTTCTTTTCCTTTTCAACCCAAGAATACAGATCTAGTTCAGGCCATTCCCGTGCTCTCCCCAAATCTCCAGACATGTCGCGTCCCTCCATCTTCCGCGGATCTCTCTCTGCCGCCGACTCAACCCCGACTTTTGAAAAGCCCAGAAACCACCACAAAATCTGAACCCCAAACCTACAGATCTGTAATCTTCACCTTCCAAATTCGTTTCCCATCTCAAAACTTACCGGTTCGCATGTTACCGAACAAGTACAAGGAGCTCTGTGAGATCCACTAGTACCAGAGGTACCCAGTTGAGGAGAGTTCACTGTCGCCGGGGGAGATGGAGGACGAACAAGAAGAGGGGAGCGAGGAGAAAATCATATCCACCGACTCCGAACGAGAATCTGTTTCGGAGCCCTTGGCTTCCATTTTTCAGCTGAAGGACACCAGAAGACTCACTCCAACTTCATCAATCGATTTCCAAACCGTGCCAAGCGAGAAGAGATCTGTTGACTACAGTGGCGGGGTTGAAGAAGGCGGGGAAAGTAAAAAGACGCTCTGTCGTTCAAAAAGGCCAACGCCATCAAAAGCCAGCTTGAGGCAGGGGATGATTACAGAGCACAAGGTAATCGTTGGAAGAAGGCATTTCACACCCACTGGAGAATACCAAGACGAGGAAGGTAAAAATCTTGACCTTGATGTTGAAATCACCCTATTGAATGAGAAGAAGATAGCTGCCGATAATGGAGTTCTTGGTCTTGAACGAGTTAGAGGTTCTGTTTGGCTAAATTCAGCCATTTCTGCGGATGGAGTGGAAGTTTTGAAAGCTGTGATTGTGCAGAATTTTTATAAGAAGAATTTGATTGAGCTTCAGAAGATAGGTCAGTTTGTCTGTTTTGGTTCTTCAAGAGAAGAAATCAAATGTTTGAATGTTCTTATGCCGAGTTTCGTGATTGTGTGGGAAGGAGAAGCCACTGCTACCTCCTACACAGTAAGAATCTCAAGTTTATAGTTCTGAATTCATAGAAAACAAGAAGAAAGGGGAGCTGCAAGTTCAGTTGCAGCACAAATTTTTTTTTTGAAGAACAATAAGAAGAGAATAAGTGTTTCAGAAGGAGCAGAATCAAGAGAAAGAAGTCCTTGTTTCTGGAAGAAGATAAGTAGATGAAGAAAAGCACCAAAGTTGCAGCAGCGGGAAGAACTACGCTGATGAATTCAGAGTTAGCAGCATATCCGAACCAAGCCGGAGATTGTGCAACAGAGGGAAGACGCCTAAAAGGGCTCCCTGTTGAGTTTGAAGTAATTTTTATTTGGAATGCTAGTTAGCTCAAGAAGCCACAACATATCCTCATATACTTGGAGAAGCAGAGGGTAGTAGTCAAACAGTACACTCCCCGACTGACTTCAAGGTTTGTTTCTTGGAAGGAATTGGTAGTTTGCAACAAAGCAACATCATATCCTAT
The DNA here is from genome assembly GCA_946122785.1 of Linum tenue. Taxonomy (NCBI): domain Eukaryota; kingdom Viridiplantae; phylum Streptophyta; class Magnoliopsida; order Malpighiales; family Linaceae; genus Linum; species Linum tenue. The sequence goes on along the minus strand of CAMGYJ010000005.1, from coordinate 6,947,432 downwards.
CCACATTTGAAGATCATCGGAGTGCTAGCAAGCAAAAAGAAAAAGCAGCAGCATATCCCATCTTATTTGGATAAACTGAAGCTACGTAGCTGAAGTTGAGGGTTGAGTAGTTGATGAAGAAGAAAGGAGTGCTAGCTAACCAAGAAAAAGCAGCAACATATCCGAGTTAATGTGGAGAAACTCAAGCTACAAAGCTGAGTTGGGGGTTGAGGAGTTAAAGAAGAAGAAGTTGTTGAAGAAGAAGAAGAAGAAGAAGATGGGATGCCAACTAGCCAAAGATGCAGTGGTATCACCGGTTGAAGAAGAAGATGATTTCAGCCAGCTAGCCACAGATACAGCAGCTTTTCAAAAGATGTTTGGGAAGTTAGCTAGCAAGATGCATCAGCTTCACCATTTGAAGTTTTAAGGGAAGTTAGCTAGCCAACGGTGCGGCAACATTCTCAAGTCAAGACTGAACTCTCTCTCTCTCTAAGCTTGGTGTGCACATTCTCTGCTCACCCGCTTGCGGGGGTATCAAGAGATATTTCAAGTTATCGTCAAGACTCAAACCGATGACCATGAATGTCAAAGTGGATCGACAAGGTTTAGAGGAAATCATCATCATCAAGTTTAGTTTAATGTCAATGTTTGTTTATCTTTGTAGTCTCCAAATGCTAGCTTGCACTTGTTGTCTTGTAGTGCAAAGCTTTTGTCTATTTAAACCCAAATATGAATGAGAAACACCCAAGACTTCTAGGGTTTCATTTCCCCAACTCATCTTTGTTGTTAACTTTGCAGTCGCCAAGGACCATTCTTCCTTCCTCGTGACGGTTTTAAGCTACCGCCTCACCGAGCAGATGTCGGTGGTTGCGGTTTTTGGCTAACCGATAGAGCTCGCAAATCGCAATGGCGGTGTCGGTGGACGATTTTCACTCATAGTCGATCTCGGCTAACCGCCTTTGTGGTGCGGTTAACTCATAACCGCATCGAGTATCACCTTTAAATTTTATTTATGATGTGGTGGGATAGGAGTTTGCGTCATGGATATATGATGGATTTGGAGGCATTATGGATTTGAACAAGTCTATTATTTGCTTGTTGAATTTGATTATGGATTTTGTTTGATTAGATTTGTGGATATTAAATACAAATTACCTTGTTACCATTATCTAATTATATTTCTATATTATCATCCAAATCTTTCATTTAAAACAAATTCAAAACATAGAAAGAAATTTTAAACTCTTAACCACTGTGTGGACTAATAATTTAATAACTACAAATATAGAAATGTATTACAATTTGATACTGATTAACAATTCTTCTAATAATGTACGCAATATTATGTATCAATTGCAACCTATTGCTTGCTTTATTGCTACAACTTATCATCTTCTTGCTAACTCCCCGATTTTGGAATCCGACAGTCAATCAAATAATCATGCATAAAATGAGCATAAGGTGTTTATAGGTGAATCTAACAAATCACATACACATTCATATTTAAATAAAATACGATATTACAAAACGAAATGATAAATTCTCATATTTATAAAATACGACATCATAAAAGTTTACAATTGCATGACCATTGAATTAAAGTAGGACAAATTTGTAATTAAAGAAATAAGTAAGGGTAGAAAGGTAATTTATCATCATGGATTTTAATCCATCACCCAAATTCCACCTCAAGAGGTGGAACTTCCAAGTTCGTGGGGTCCACGGATTTGGAACCCCAAAAGAGGTGGGCCCTACGAATTCCATCTCCCTAAGTCCTAAGACAAACAATGGATTTCGGTTCTAAGTCCATTATGGATATATTTCCATGATCAAATCCATCATCAAAACACTCAAGCAAACAAGCCCAAATTTTGTGGTATGTATGTGGTATGGTTTCTTGTATTTTGTGGTCCCCACAATTAATGCACAACTCACATGTTGTACCCCAAATTTTAATGATGACAAGAATATCCCCTTGTAAATCTTCGTTAATTCTCGTCAACACTTGGGAATAAAAATTGTCATTAAAACGAAATATTTTAATTGTTTGGAGCTAGTATTAGCATTATGCTAACACGTTGGGTGTTTGCACCTAGCCCCTCACCTCCTCACCTAGTTGTGCAGTATAAATTCCTTCTTTGATCAATTATATATATACAAAATAATTAATACTTCATTAAGGATATGAAAGTAAATGCCTTCTTTAACCAATAAATCTATATGAGAAAAATTCATTTTACAATTCAACAAGCCAACAAGTAAATTATAAAATCCAACATAGATACAAAATAGCAAAATTCAATATAATTCTTCAATCTCAAAATCCAAAATTATCCAAAATTTCTTTCTTATTTAATGATTCCTACAAGCAAACAACCCCTTAATTTCTCCTAACTATATTAGGTTTCGAACCGCTAAAATTATGGAGTTAGAACTTAGAAGTAAATAAGGAGCATGCCCATGAATTTGCCGTTCACCCCAATATTAAATAGCTCTCATAAATTTTATGTTACGCCCTGTTTGGGAAATGCACATTGAAATAAATTTGTGGCTTGGGAAGATATATATTGATAGATAGAGTTGATAGAGAATGTCATCTCCAATAACTGGCATCTGCTTTTCATTCATCAACAGAAACAAAATGGCTGTTGCATCTCTGAGATTGGTCCGTCTAGTAGCCCTCATCATCTTTGTTGCCAGTGTCAATCTGCATACCCAGGCGGCCGATGAGACCACCAGAAAGGCAAGATTAAATTGTTAACACCCAATTACAATTCAGCATTCACTTGCTGAAGGAAAATAAAAATGTCTGCAATAGTAGACGCTTCCTTGCTATCACGATACTTGTTTACGCGTCTAGGAAAAACACACTTCACCATAAAATGTTATGTGATGTTGGTTTGCAAGATCTGTGATAACATATGCTTAATTTAAATCCCGTGACTTGAAAGTGTAATAGGAATTTTTCCTAATTCTATGTTATTTCCTCCTTATTAGTTATTATATGGGTTGTGTTGTGCAGATCTATAACGTGGACTTGGATTCATCAATTATACCCAATACCAAATCTGCCCATTTGGCCCTTCTCAAAGGTGTTGTTCAAGGAGTGTAAGTTTTCAAAATAACTCTAATTACAAGGTCCTCTAAAAACAAAAACAAAAACAAAACATTTGTTTCTTACCTTTATTATTAGAAGTTAAAAAGAAAAAAGCATTTGATCGTCAGTATCGATTCATCGTGCCACATGATTTATCAATCTATTTAGAATATGAGCAAAGTCGAAAGTTTCAAAATTTTAATTTTGTTATTATCATCATTTAGTTTACGATCGCGGTTAATTATTATACTTATAAAAAATGACCAAGAAAATCATTTCTCGCGTCTAACTAACAACTTTTTGGCTCGCATTTTTTCCACCTCTAATTGGATCTTGAATGTGGCCCATACATACAGTAAACCAGAAGACGTACTTATAGAGACCAAATTGTGGTTCGAGACATTTGCAGCAGTACTCACTGAAGCTGAGGCCAAAAAATTGGCAGGTAAGTGATCAGAATATATTTAAATTACTACCCAAAGTAATCACCAAAATATACATTCTGATTGGATTTTAATTTCATTTGTGAACCATATTTTGCAGGGGTGAAGGGTGTGCTAAAGGTGATGCCCGGCTTAACAACTGGTGTCTAGCTAATAGTCTCGATTGGTCAGATGATTCATTTGTGAACCAACTATGTAACGCAACAAGGAAATTTTAATAAATTAAACAAAGTTCTTCTTTACTCAAGAAGTTTCGTTTCATTAAGTCTGGTGGAGAGAACGTTACTGGCGAAATTCTGCACCACCCCACTTGTTAATATGACAGCAAGACTTACTGAAGGTTTAGTGCTTTACAAGTAGCTACAGAGCAGAAAGTCCGATTCTGATTCACCACTGTTTCGAAAATGACAGTTTTAATGTTTCGAAAACCCTCCTCCAAGAAACATTCCAACTTTTAATGTCCATACTAACTCCTAAAAACCGCCAATCTAACTTTTTCTGCAGTGCCACAGTGCCATGGCAGCTCAGCATAACATTTCGAGCAAGACAGTGAGAAAAGCTTCTCTTTCCTATGAACCCTGTTTCTTTCAGAGCTTACTCTTTCTAATGATATCAATTTCAACCACTGGAAGTCATGTTTCTAAAGTTTTTGGGAAGTAGTATCACAGAGTGTCATCATCATCCAAGTACTTTATGGAAACTCTGGGATCATTTCATTTGAATGATACTGCAATCTTCAAGTGAAGAGATTACGATGCGAAAAAGTGATATTCCTGCGCAGAAACAAAATGACATGTCGTTACTGCAATCTGTTATGCTCCAGATGTTGAGCCTTTTGGTTTCCAATCACCTCAAGCAGGATCGATAATGGATATTTTACTAAGACACACATAGGAAGGCATTCATTACATTTGACACACATAACCCACCGCACACACACAGTTGTAGAGTCTTAATGCTGATTGGCAATATCAATAACATCACTACATAAGTTACAGTCAAAGGCAGGATAAATAAACAACTCACACTGAAATTATCCGAAAGTATGCTGAAGTTACTATTTAGCAGTTACGAGAATGAACCTGATCTTGATCCAAACCACCTGATCAGTTACGTTCTTGAGATGCCACAAATGCAACGACAGGACTCCTCACAGAATGAGTCCCATCACTCAGAACCAAAGAACCGGACAACATGGTCCTCCCCAGGCGAGCAGTTACTGTCACAACGAAAGACCGCTTCTCCCCAGTGTTGTTGAATGAAAACACAGGTGGTTCAACTTGGATCATCAGGCCCACTGGAGTTTTTGCTATGGCCTTGTAGGTTGATGTTGCTGATCCAACATTTGTAACTATCCGGTGGAACACCCGAGTAACAGATGTCCTTGGCTTCTCCGTGGACAATATAAAAGAAGGGTAGTTAAGATTCCATACCGTTTCATTTGTTGCTGCAGAACTACATGAACTCTGATCTCCCGTGATCTCACGGAGTTGAGCATTGGTATATCCTTGGCCACACAGAAACTTGACATAATCACTTAACCCGGCATCATAAACTAATCCCGGAACCACAGCCTTCAAAGGATCAACTTGCCCTGATCCATATCCAAACTCAGCATCAGGTAAGACTTTGACACGTATAGGATGAGCTGTGGTGAATGTTAGGGGGGAAAGGTGTCAGAATCACAAAGAATAAAAACATACATAGGAGATTTCATTGCATAATAACATCAGAAACCTGTTGTCATTAGAGCAGACTTGATGGCTGCCGGAGACCATGTAGGGTGGAAAGATTTAACGTAAGCTGCTGCTGCAGTTGCATGAGGACAGGCCATGGAAGTGCCTGAGATTACATTAAACGGAGCAATCCTAGTGTCTCCCGGAAGATTTGTCAGAGCTGCAGCTGGAGACCATGCAGCCAGGATATTAACTCCTGGTGCTGTAAGGTCCGGCTGCACCATATAACCCATATCACATCAGGATTAAGCTCAAAAGGGTGGAAGTGAAAACTTATGTTTGATGATACCTTAAGAATGTTTCTGGTTATAGGGTTCGGACCCCTTGAAGAAAAGCTGATGACATATGCAGATGAATTATCCATGTAGTCTTGAGTCATAAATATTTGTGCTATTGGATCACTGCAAGGAGATCCATCAAAAGAAAATAATCAACAAGATTAGAGTTGTTTCTCCATCATGTTTCTTTTACCCGCCTAGCAATTTCAGCAATATCCAAACAAGTCATTTTTGTTTCCAAGAACTACCTGGTTGACTTTATGTACTCCACAATGGTGGCTCCTTCAGCATCCGTTAAGATGGAAACAGGTAAAGGGAAGGAAGATGCTTGATCTTCAACCAAAGAGGAACCCATTATGGCACCAGCTGCGCCCGCTGTGAGTGTTCCCCAACCAATAGCATCACAATGCACAATTTTTCCTCGCACCAAAGTCTTGTTCAAGCTTCCTAGAGCGCAATACCTGGAGTAGGTATTTTTCATAATACAAGGGCAATCCATCAATTGCTTCTGAACCAACGTCTTACTTTTACAAGCATATATAAAACAAAGTTCTAGTCATATTTTTGTGTATCACTATTTTCACCTCGCATCAGTTGCAATCTTTCCAGATTTATTATTCCCCGCATCTCCACCATAAACAAGAGGATAGAACCTTCTGGGAGAATAGGTGTTTATAGAGACTCCCTAAATTGGAGGAAGGCTTCTGTTAAGCTCCATATATATAAACAAACATCAAGGCCAAAGCAATAATAGGACGTTCTAAAAGCTCACCTCATAAGTTCTCCCGTCACCCAGCATCACCGCAGTCACGAACTTTCTGTCGATGGTGCTAGCAGCCACAGAGAGTGACCAAGGAGAAAAATTAGACAATGTTCCTGGAGAAGGGCCACTATTACCTGCTGAGTTGGACGTGAGGATTCCGTTCTTCATGGAATGGAAAGCTCCTATAGCAATGGGGTCGTGAAAGTAATCCTTTGGAAACAATCCGCCGACCGAGATGGAAATAATGTCGACTCCATCAGCAATTGCATCATCGAATGCCCTTAGAGTGTCCTCATCGAAGCAGCCATCAGACCAACAGATCTTGTAAACGGCGAGTCGGGCAGAGGGCACCCCTCCTCGTGCAGTCCCTGAGGCAAGGCCAAAAAGACTTGCTGGAGTGACCAAGTTGCCTGCTGCTGTAGAAGCTGTGTGAGTTCCATGACCTAGAGAATCCCTTGGCGAGAGAACGTCATGTTCACTGTAGTTGCGCCTAGCATGGTACCATTTGGCTCCAATGATCTTGCTGTAAGGCATCAAGGGACGAGACATAAGTAATGGAATTTGGAATTCAGCGGCACTGGGTCACGAAATTGGGGAAAGACCCAGTTCTTATTAGAGGATGCACTAACTAACTAACTTACTTGTTGCAGGAGAAATTGGCAGAGGATTGGCAGATGCCCTTCCATTTCTGCGGAGGTGGCCCGTATCCAGAATCGTTGAAGCTCTGTGACTCTGGCCAAATTCCGGTGTCGAGCATCCCAATGATAATGTCGCTCTCCACAGTCCTTCTCTTGACATTCTGATGGAAACCCAGGAAGTCCCATGACCTTGTCGTGTGGAGTTCTCTCTTCTGACTGGCGAAAACAGACACTACACCTTCATACCCTGCGGTGCAAAGACAGTTCATTTTAACATTAATTAATTAATGACGAATTCTGATCGAATAAAAACAATGTTGTTCGCTGGGTTCGCGATTTAGGAACCAGAAAGTTTCTCCGACTCGGTCTTGGTCAGCCTGGCGGCAAAGCCATTAAAGCTCCTGCTGTAGCTGCAAACCAGGGACTCGGAAGCAGCGGTGGCACTGGAAGACGGAAAATCACACTTTACTGATTCAGAAATCGGAACTGAAGTTTTGGCTGGGAATCCGAAATGGGTTAATCGTTTTTACCTGCCGGTGACCTGGTGAAGGAGACTTATGTGGAGAGCAGAAGCAGCAGCAGTTCCAGCGATTCCGGGTCGCGGTCGGTCGCCCATGTATACTATGTAGACCTGCAAATGTAATCGGTGGCTGTTAGCAAACGGCCCAATTTTCTTTGGGTTTCTGGCCCATGAAGACCAAACAAATTTAAACCCAAACCCATTCAGACTGTTGCAGTCTTTGCTTTCTTTTTCCTGCGCGCGATCTGGATCTAGCCCCAAACAATTGAAATACAATCCATTTTTTTTTTGTTCATATACCAAATTATTTTGTTTATTTTGTGTATTGGATTTCACTTACGGTTCGTTTGAAAGTTGATATTTCAAAATGTATTTGGAGTTTTAAAATGAAACACAACAGCAAAATTATTATGATTGTCAATTTCTCTTTTTATATTCTTCCTATTTTTTAAGGGATCACCAAAATCAGTGAAACTCCAAACACTATATTTTTTTAAATTCATACATGAAACAACACATCTAATTAAATTATATAATTAATTAAACGTATCACTTTAGAGAATCCTAACTATCAAACATGGGCTATGTTAAAAGAAAAGAAACTTATTAGAAACAGCTTGAGTATATTTCTTTTTCGAGAATAACCCTGCTTGAGAATTGAGATCAAGTATTAAAAAAACAAAAATTAGATAGCGCCATTAGATCCCATGATCAATCATGCAGAAATTAGCCCAAATACACCGTGCATATATAATATATATGCACGTCTAATTCATGTATGATCTGAAAATATGCTAGCTCGTGAGTTACGTTGTTTGGAAAGAAAATACAAGATATGATCAGAGAGAAAGTAGTAGAAGAAAATTAATGGGCAGAGGTAGAAGGATTAATTCAATAATAATAATAATGTATTTGCCTTTCTGTCTTCAGCACCACCAGCGCAGCAGCAACCGATCAGCAGCATGAAACCAGCAGCCGCTATGAGAGCGGCGGCGCGATGAAGTCGGTCGGAAGTAGCTCTCATAATCGCCGACATCCTTCCTTTGTGCGCCTGGTTTCTTTTTTCTTCTGAAAAATTAAGACGACGACAACTCAGCTCAGCGAACCGGCCTCTTTGTGTTATTTTGCAGTCGTACGTACTGCAATAATATTCCATATCATGGGCTGCCGGCTTCTGCTGCGCTGATTGCGGCTTTGCAATCAATGATCCGTTTTATGGCTTGTTTTCTTTAGCCCGGCCGTGGGATTCATCGATCGAGCGAGTCGTACTGCGCACAAGTTAAAAAGGGTGCAAATCCATTAACCCTGCTGCCAGAAGCGTTCATTACCTTCCATGTGAGAATTAAAGAACCGGTTGGTACCAATAACTTCAAGGAGTTGTTGATAATAGATCTTATACCACATATTAATTAACAACTTGGTTTATGGATTATGGATTGACATGTGTTACGAGACCAAAAATATGGTGGAATGTCGTCTTTTTTTTTAACTCAAGAACTAAGTAGAACCAATACTCGAAAGAAACTAAAACGACGGAGGATAAAAGAGAACAATTAGCTAGCAAACTATTTGAATTTCAATCTTCTAATGAAGTTAAACGAATGAGCAAGTACATATTTATAGTAGGCATAGGAAGACCCAAAATTCTTCTTCTTTCTCTCCTATGATTCGACCCTATCTCTCCCTTTTCTTATCCAAAAAATTATATGAATACTTCTCCTACGAAGAAACTAGAATTTAGCCTTAGACAATTAATTAATAGCAATCCAAATCCTACAAGCATAACTACTAATAATAAAACTCTAATAATAACTAATATCAATATGCCTAATTAATGTCAAAATACTAACTAAATAATAAAAGCACTAAAACAAATATAAACCCAAAAGTTCTCATTTTAATACGATAACTCTTCTCGTAACAAATTAACAATATGTATATATACCCAGCTTGGTAAGCGATCGGGTTGCTGATTACTCTTGTTCTTGTACCATACAAGATATATAATTCTGTTGGGAGAGGCAGATTCAGTCTACTCCACACCCTATTCCTGTACCAGCTAGAGAAATGGTTCAAACGTACGAAAGAGGCTTCTGGGATATTACATCACACATGCATAGTGCATATGTAATCAATGGTAAATTTATTTTAGGAAAATTGATGTTGTTATAATTTTTTTTTGCATTACAGGAGGCACAAGGCCAAAGAAGGAGAAGCTGGAAGAGGGAAAGAATCAGGTGGGGGAGATGGGAGAGGTGTCCACTACATTTCTAGGGAACGTAATCCCTCGTTGATCATCCTGCAAAAGGGGAAGGAGCTCTTGCGGCGGTTCCTCCAATTCATACATACCGTAGGGATAGACGAGACTGTGCTTCGAGAGCCAGTTCGCGACTCTATTCCCCTCTCGGTAAGTATGAACCAGGTTCACCACCCAATCTAGAGCAATCTTCCTCCTGATGGCCGAGAGAAGAGCAGCATAAGGGTGCAGAGGGTCAGTTCTGTTCTTCACCAGCTGAATGGCCAACTGCGAATCTGACTCAATGATGATGGTCCTGTAGCCTAAATTCCACGCGAGTCGCAAACCATGATAAATAGCCCAAAGCTCGGCCAGAGTAGCCGAGCAAGTCCCCAAACTTGAGACAAATCCACCAATCCAGCAGCTATTAGAGTTGCGAACTACTCCTCCAGCCCCGGCCAGCCCTTGGTTCCCTCCTGCAGCCCCATCAACGTTGATTTTCGTCCAACCTGCCGGTGGCGGCTGCCACCCTATGTCCATCATCACACGGTTCGGGGCTGGGTTCCCTCTTCCACCATGCGAAGTTGGAGCATTCCAAGCCCGAATCCATACATCTGCTTTAATCTTGATAGACTGCATAAGAGAAGGTGCCGACAGGGTCTTGTGAATACCTTTGAAGACTCCTTCATTTCTGTTCTTCCACAAACACCAAAGAGCAATCCCGAAGAAGGCATCCCAAGGGAGTCCTGTATCAGTTGTCTCCTTGCTGGTCAGATTGCGGTGTAACCAATCCTCCCAAGGAAGGCTGAAAAACTCGTGATGGGCTGCTCCAGGAACAGTTCGATGCCAAAAGAAGGCTGCCGGTGGGCATCTTCGAAAGATGTGAGAAAGGTTCTCTGTCTGTGAAGAGCATCTGTAGCAGGAGTCCTCTTGAGTTAGCCGCCTATGAGCTCTGTGCTCGTTCGAGCTCAACCTGTCTTGCACAAGCAACCAGATAAAACATCTAACTCTCTCGGGAACAGTGAGATGCCAGATGGTTTTCCACAACTTCTGTTGAGCACTGACGGGAGCAGCCTGAAGGATTTGGTACGCGCTCTTCGTTGTAAAACGTCCATCTGCCGTTGGAGCCCAAAAAAGGTTGTCCTCCTCTGTAGCAAAGGGATCAACAGCGTGGGCTGTTATCAGGTGCTGAACCTCCTGCGGGAGAAGCGAATCAAATTTCTCAATTCTCCAGTTTCCTTCTTCATCGACGAAATCCGAAACCGGCGCCTGGCAGTCTTCCTCTGGAATCAGCCCCGTCGCCAGCTCCTGAAGAGGTCCCTGCAAAATCCAATTATCGGACCAAAATTTAGTCTTATTTCCCCGATGAATATTCCAGGCGCAACCTTTTTTAAGTAGATCAGCCGCTTTAGTAAAGCTAGCCCAGGTAAAGGAACTTCCCTGAATGCGCTTAAGAACATCCAGATGCTGCCGGTTTCCTCCATATTTCGCGCGAACCATCTGGACCCACAGGCTATCTTTCTCCTGTATGATTCGCCAACATCCTTTAGCAAGCATGGACAGGTTCACTTCTCTACTTGACCTGATACCCAAACCTCCGTTGTTCTTTGGCAGGAGCAGCTGAGGCCATCCCACCAAGTGGAGGTTCTTCTTGGCTTCTGTGTCCCCCCAGATGAAACCTCTGTTAATCCTATCAAGCGACCTGCAAACATTCATAGGGAGGAGCTCTGTTTGCATGGGATAAATAGGAATTGAAGCAGAGATAGATTTCACCACCGTGATCCGAGCTGCCAGGGAGAGATGTCTTGTTTTCCAGGGGGCGAGCTTCTTCTGTATCCGAAGCACCAGTTCCCGATATCTATTCTTTGTAACTCGACCATGGATCGCCATAACTCCAAGATACCGCCCCAGGTCTACTGTGAGTGGAATCTGAGCTCTTGAAGCTAGGCGATGCGCCCTCCTCCTGTCAATGTTAGCCGAGACAAAGATGGCAGATTTGTTGTAGTTGACTCTTTGCCCTGAACTCTGGCAAAACTCATCAAGGCATTGCTTGATGATCCTAACTTGGGAGCTTTCTGCTTCTGCAAAGAGAATAAGATCATCAGCAAAGAAAAGATGAGATATCATAGGGCCCTCTTTGGATAACCTCAGGGGTTTCCAGAGTTTATCCTGAATGGCTTGATCAATCCTATGCGACAATCTTTCCATGCATAAAACAAAGAGATAGGGCGAGAGAGGGTCTCCCTGACGAACTCCTCGAGTCGGCGTGATCGGGGTTGAGAGCTCGCCATTCCAAAGTAGTCTCATCCTGTTATGCTCAACACAAAACATGATACAATTGATCCATGAGCTCGGCAGCCCCACCTCCTTAAGGGTATCCCTAAGAAAATCCCATCGCAGGCGGTCGTATGCTTTCTCAAGATCAATCTTCAGGACAATCCCTCCTCTCTTACCCTTCTTCTTTCTCAGAGAATGAAGCACCTCCTGCAGCACTATGATGTTATCGGTGGTCTGACGCCCAGGGATGAAGCTGCTTTGTCTCGGGGACACCAGCTTTCTCATGATGGGTTTAAGCCGATTGGTGATGGCCTTGGTGATCGCTTTCAAGCACACATTGTTGAGGAAAATCGGGCGAAGGTGCGAGGCCAGCTCCGGATGATCCACCTTAGGAATGAGCACCACCGTCGACTCAACAACTTCCTCTGGCAGCATACCTGTTGAGAAGAAACTCATAGCCATGTCAATAAGCGCTTTACCAACCACTTGCCACGATTTCTGGTAAAAAACAGGTTGAAAGCCATCAGGTCCCGGGGCTTGATAAGGCTTCATATCCTGAACAGCTTGGTAGATATCTGCAGCCGTAAAGGGCCGCAGGAGAAGCAGCATGTCCTCCTGCCGAATCCTCGGGAAAGCCTATTTTGGCATATCATCTGTGTACTCTTGATCATCCTGCAAATAAAGGGAGGCAAAAAAATCAAAAACCAGCCCCGCCAAGTCCTGTGGGTCCGACACCCACTCTCCATTATTGTCTTTCAGGCTAGCAATTTTGTTTCTTCGTCTCCGGATAAGGGCTTGCTGGTGAAAGTACGCAGTGTTGCGCTCCCCAAATTGCACCCATTTCTCTCTAGCTCTCTGGTACCAGATAATCTCCTCCTGCTCTAGGACTGTATCAAGCTCTTTTTCCAGCTTTGCTTGGAGCTTGAAAAGACCAGGCGAGAACTCATTGGCTATTCTGGTTTGGATCCCATTGATGCGGCTAAGAAGTCTCTTCTTCTTGTGAAAGACATTGCCGAAGGTGGTTTTATTCCACTCAGTGAAACTCCCAGCCACTTTCCGCAAAGCTTCCTGAAGCGGCACTTGGGGATCCCAATTGTCCTGCAAAAAATCACCATAAGAATCATGCGTTAGCCAAGCTCCTTCAAAGCGAAAGGGACGAGAAGAGGAAGGGTTAACTCCCTGATTTCCAACCACGGTCAGAATTGGGTGATGATCCGAATGCAACCGAGGAAGGTGGTGGACGGAGGTGTTGGGGAAGGTGGTATTCCAGGAAGTGTTACACAGGCTTCTATCGAGCCGGCTGGCTTTGTAAACATTTGGAGGCTCTCCTCTAGTCCATGTGAACCTCGGCCCAGAGTAACCCAGATCAATGAGCTCCGCTTGGTCCATCCTATCGTTGAAGCGCTTACAACGGCGAAGGATAGCTGTGGTGGTTTCCCCTGCCTGTTCCGAGGGGGAGCGGATGGCGTTAAAGTCACCAGTAAGCAGCCACGGATAGTCGTGATCCTCCCCCGTGCGATGAATCGCCGGCCACAAGAAGTGTTGAAGCTCCTGCCTCGGGCTCGCGTAAACTGCCGTTAGGAGCCAAGGAGGGGCCGAGGCGCACTTAACCTTCAAAAAGAGATGTTGAAAGCAAGCTGAAATGAGCTCCACCGTCACGGGCCTCGCGTCCCAGCACAACCAGAGGCCCCCTTTCCTCCCCTCAGCCTCGACCCTCATAATATTAGGAAACCCCATCTTCCCACAAACCCGATCTGCCACCTCTCCGCTGATCTGCGGTTCCAAGAGAATCAAAATGTCAGGCTTATGGGTGGCCACAATGAGCTTAAGCGCTCTAATGAAGGCGCTACTACCAGCACCTCCAACATTCCACGAGCAAATTTTAAAATTGAAATCAGGAAAAACAGACATAATTGGATAAAAAAAAAGGAGCGAGAGAAAGAAGAGATCGGTCGCTGCTCGAGGGGGATCACGAGGTGAATATCGGAGCAGTCGTAGCACTTGTCTCCTTCTGGGATCTTTCCTCCGCCGGGGTCGAGGTCGGTTTATCGGCCTGTTCTGCCTGCACCGCCCCTGTCCACTCAGCTATCTCCTGCAGCGTCAAATTCGCCATTCTAGATCGAGCCTTGGACTTCTTCTCCTTGACAGGCGTCCAGATTTGGAGAGCTTTGGCGGCAACCTTCATTGGAGATTGTCGGTTCTTGGATTTCTTCTTCTTCCTTTCATTTTTGGTGCGGGTTGCCGCCGACGGGGAGCAGGTGGACGCTTCAGTCTCCCTCTGGTGGTCAATGGAAGGAACAGCCACGATCTGAATAGAGGTGGCATTTGGGCCTGTCGAGGTCGGCACATTGGGCGGGTTGGGAAAGAGCATAGCTTTGACAGTTGTTCTTGGGCCCAGCAGCGCCAACCTTATTTGTCTCAGGCCCAGTCCTAAAGGATGAAGGGCCAGCCTCAGAGGAAACGGAGCGATTTAACACATTGTTGGGCCGTGAGCCCGGGCTTTCTCTGGCGGGCGGGATGGGACCAAGCAACCCTCTACCCCCTGAGGCGGATGAAGCTGCTTCTCCCCCTGCCTTATCCTTCCCGTTACGCTGATCTGTGCCAGTTGCCTTTCCTTTTACAAGATCCCCGTTTCTGTCGCTTTCTAGTCTCTAATTCGTGCCTTTCTTTTTTTCACTGATGCTTTCCATATCCCTTTGTATAGACTTTCCTTTGCCGGCCTTCCCATTCCCCCCTGATTCTCCGGGGCTCTCAATATCATTTCCTTTTTCTAATGTCCGGGATCCTTTCCGAGATCGCCGCGTGACCTGCATCCATGGCCCGAAACCAGAGCGTTCCTCCGACAGCACCGCCGGCGAGCTTTCCGGTGAACTGACCACAACTCCAGCGACCGGCGGTTGTATCTTCGCCGTTAGAGAAGGGCAGGACAGCGAGGTGTGTCCAATTCTGCCACACTCGAAGCAGCAGGTTGGAAGATTCTCATATTCAATATATTGCCACTTTCCGTCCAGCCGGATTCTCGTAACTAGCGGCTTAGAGAGGTCAAGCTCCACGGCCATCCGGGCAAATTTCGCTCGTTGTTGATGTTGCGTGTGGAAGTCTAACTTGATTGCCCTGCCAACCATGTTCCCAAGCTTGAAAAGGATCTCCTTATGGTAAAAATGCACTGGGAAGGCTGGGAATTGTATCCACACTACCATGGATCTCGGCAGAGCATCGGACACTCGAAAATCCGGAGTCCACTGAAAAACGATAAGATAATGATAAAAAATTATCCAAGGGCCTTCCGTGAGAGCTCGAAAGTAATCAGCATCATTGTCGAGCTTGATTAGGAAGCACTCTTGTCCTAGAGCCATAATCTCAATCGCCCCTGACGGCCTCCACAGACTCCTGATCTTGTTGCTAAAGGTCAGGAAGGAGATATTCAGTCCGAGAACTCGAACCACTAGTGTTCGTTGCCAGGGAACGCAAAGCCTCTCTTTGAAACCATTTGAGATCTTCAACTCCGGCTCACCATTGAAACTTCCGGTTACTAGGTCGTGTTCTCCGACGGGCGTCCAGGCCACCTTGTTCTGAGAAGAAACGTTGCTAGTCCCCATCACCACATTCGCATACGACAACGCCTTGTCTGTTGCCTGTTGGGTCGAAGTGTCTTTTTGTGGAGTCAGATCTACCACCATCTCTGTCTCGTTTGCTGAGGAAGGTTGCCCAGCCGGATTGTTGCAGATGGAGTCGATCATCTCAGCTTCTTTACCACTCGTCAACGACTGATTAGGGTCCGGGGGTCTGCCTGAGGGATTCAGATCAGACGCCGGCAGAGTATCGAGAGAATTCAGAGCGTCCATGTGATGTTGTTATAATTAGCTTCCTTTACTTGTAGTAGATTATAAATACGACACTCTATCACTGTACAATGACTAATTGTATTTTCCCTTTGATATTAATAAAAAAAGGACCAAATTAAAAGAGTTGGAATGACTTGGAAGAAACGAGCCGTCGGGGTGATGAATTTTGGGTATAATTGCTCTTTGTCCCGCTATTTCTTTTTGGTTATAGGTATAATATGCCGTTATTTTATTAAAAATATCCTTCACTATTTTTTACATCAAACATGCCTCTGTATTTTGGAAAATGTGCCCTTCTGTTAAAATTTTCATCCAAAAAACGTCAATCACAAATGAATCTTGGTTTGAGCGACACAAATGTCTAAAATATCCTTGATAATTTCACTTTAGAATTATTTGGGTTCTTTCTTAGAGCCAAATATCTCTAATAATTTCACTTTAACGGGACCTAGAGAAATAAATTGGGGGACAAAACTGACATATTCCCTCCCATTTACCGATGTTGGGTCGTCTAAATCTCGGTTTAACGTGGTTGGCGATTTTTTTAATGGAAATTTTAACAGAATGACATGTTTGATAATTTTTCCCAAGTTAAAAAATAGTAAAGGAACATGTTTGATAAAACGACATAGCAGAGGAGCATATTATACATATAACCTTTCTTTTTTCTTGTTTTGTTTGGTAACGTGACCTTTCGATGCTGCCCTGTGCTAATTAGGATGTGCAATTAATTACGCTCTGACCTCTGCTTCTTGACTCAAAGGTCAAAACAACGGTGTGAGATGAATTTTGAAGTGGCTGCTACGTACCAAACTGGGCTGGATCTTGGTACAGTTGAGATTCATTGCAGAAGAATCATTACAGTACTATGCTTTTCGGATTCCATTGCATATGAATTTCCACTTTCCAGCTTCCTAAGTTTGAAGAAGCAAAGATTGAGGTGATGTTGATAAAAGTTGTGGTTTACTTTAAAAATGTCGTGATTAACTTTATAAAACTTTACGTTATACTTTAAAAAAGTTTGTGGTTTCTTTTATAATGTTTTGGCCGTTTTAATAAATTTGTGGTGTGTTTTAATTTTTAAGGAATTTGTGTTATATTTTATGAGGTTTATGACATGCTATAAAGTTATGGTCCGTTTTTAAGAAATTTGTATAAATTCCTTCTTTGATCAATTATATATATACAAAATAATTAATACTTCATTAAGGATATGAAAGTAAATGCCTTCTTTAACCAATAAATCTATATGAGAAAAATTCATTTTACAATTCAACAAGCCAACAAGTAAATTATAAAATCCAACATAGATACAAAATAGCAAAATTCAATATAATTCTTCAATCTCAAAATCCAAAATTATCCAAAATTTCTTTCTTATTTAATGATTCCTACAAGCAAACAACCCCTTAATTTCTCCTAACTATATTAGGTTTCGAACCGCTAAAATTATGGAGTTAGAACTTAGAAGTAAATAAGGAGCATGCCCATGAATTTGCCGTTCACCCCAATATTAAATAGCTCTCATAAATTTTATGTTACGCCCTGTTTGGGAAATGCACATTGAAATAAATTTGTGGCTTGGGAAGATATATATTGATAGATAGAGTTGATAGAGAATGTCATCTCCAATAACTGGCATCTGCTTTTCATTCATCAACAGAAACAAAATGGCTGTTGCATCTCTGAGATTGGTCCGTCTAGTAGCCCTCATCATCTTTGTTGCCAGTGTCAATCTGCATACCCAGGCGGCCGATGAGACCACCAGAAAGGCAAGATTAAATTGTTAACACCCAATTACAATTCAGCATTCACTTGCTGAAGGAAAATAAAAATGTCTGCAATAGTAGACGCTTCCTTGCTATCACGATACTTGTTTACGCGTCTAGGAAAAACACACTTCACCATAAAATGTTATGTGATGTTGGTTTGCAAGATCTGTGATAACATATGCTTAATTTAAATCCCGTGACTTGAAAGTGTAATAGGAATTTTTCCTAATTCTATGTTATTTCCTCCTTATTAGTTATTATATGGGTTGTGTTGTGCAGATCTATAACGTGGACTTGGATTCATCAATTATACCCAATACCAAATCTGCCCATTTGGCCCTTCTCAAAGGTGTTGTTCAAGGAGTGTAAGTTTTCAAAATAACTCTAATTACAAGGTCCTCTAAAAACAAAAACAAAAACAAAACATTTGTTTCTTACCTTTATTATTAGAAGTTAAAAAGAAAAAAGCATTTGATCGTCAGTATCGATTCATCGTGCCACATGATTTATCAATCTATTTAGAATATGAGCAAAGTCGAAAGTTTCAAAATTTTAATTTTGTTATTATCATCATTTAGTTTACGATCGCGGTTAATTATTATACTTATAAAAAATGACCAAGAAAATCATTTCTCGCGTCTAACTAACAACTTTTTGGCTCGCATTTTTTCCACCTCTAATTGGATCTTGAATGTGGCCCATACATACAGTAAACCAGAAGACGTACTTATAGAGACCAAATTGTGGTTCGAGACATTTGCAGCAGTACTCACTGAAGCTGAGGCCAAAAAATTGGCAGGTAAGTGATCAGAATATATTTAAATTACTACCCAAAGTAATCACCAAAATATACATTCTGATTGGATTTTAATTTCATTTGTGAACCATATTTTGCAGGGGTGAAGGGTGTGCTAAAGGTGATGCCCGGCTTAACAACTGGTGTCTAGCTAATAGTCTCGATTGGTCAGATGATTCATTTGTGAACCAACTATGTAACGCAACAAGGAAATTTTAATAAATTAAACAAAGTTCTTCTTTACTCAAGAAGTTTCGTTTCATTAAGTCTGGTGGAGAGAACGTTACTGGCGAAATTCTGCACCACCCCACTTGTTAATATGACAGCAAGACTTACTGAAGGTTTAGTGCTTTACAAGTAGCTACAGAGCAGAAAGTCCGATTCTGATTCACCACTGTTTCGAAAATGACAGTTTTAATGTTTCGAAAACCCTCCTCCAAGAAACATTCCAACTTTTAATGTCCATACTAACTCCTAAAAACCGCCAATCTAACTTTTTCTGCAGTGCCACAGTGCCATGGCAGCTCAGCATAACATTTCGAGCAAGACAGTGAGAAAAGCTTCTCTTTCCTATGAACCCTGTTTCTTTCAGAGCTTACTCTTTCTAATGATATCAATTTCAACCACTGGAAGTCATGTTTCTAAAGTTTTTGGGAAGTAGTATCACAGAGTGTCATCATCATCCAAGTACTTTATGGAAACTCTGGGATCATTTCATTTGAATGATACTGCAATCTTCAAGTGAAGAGATTACGATGCGAAAAAGTGATATTCCTGCGCAGAAACAAAATGACATGTCGTTACTGCAATCTGTTATGCTCCAGATGTTGAGCCTTTTGGTTTCCAATCACCTCAAGCAGGATCGATAATGGATATTTTACTAAGACACACATAGGAAGGCATTCATTACATTTGACACACATAACCCACCGCACACACACAGTTGTAGAGTCTTAATGCTGATTGGCAATATCAATAACATCACTACATAAGTTACAGTCAAAGGCAGGATAAATAAACAACTCACACTGAAATTATCCGAAAGTATGCTGAAGTTACTATTTAGCAGTTACGAGAATGAACCTGATCTTGATCCAAACCACCTGATCAGTTACGTTCTTGAGATGCCACAAATGCAACGACAGGACTCCTCACAGAATGAGTCCCATCACTCAGAACCAAAGAACCGGACAACATGGTCCTCCCCAGGCGAGCAGTTACTGTCACAACGAAAGACCGCTTCTCCCCAGTGTTGTTGAATGAAAACACAGGTGGTTCAACTTGGATCATCAGGCCCACTGGAGTTTTTGCTATGGCCTTGTAGGTTGATGTTGCTGATCCAACATTTGTAACTATCCGGTGGAACACCCGAGTAACAGATGTCCTTGGCTTCTCCGTGGACAATATAAAAGAAGGGTAGTTAAGATTCCATACCGTTTCATTTGTTGCTGCAGAACTACATGAACTCTGATCTCCCGTGATCTCACGGAGTTGAGCATTGGTATATCCTTGGCCACACAGAAACTTGACATAATCACTTAACCCGGCATCATAAACTAATCCCGGAACCACAGCCTTCAAAGGATCAACTTGCCCTGATCCATATCCAAACTCAGCATCAGGTAAGACTTTGACACGTATAGGATGAGCTGTGGTGAATGTTAGGGGGGAAAGGTGTCAGAATCACAAAGAATAAAAACATACATAGGAGATTTCATTGCATAATAACATCAGAAACCTGTTGTCATTAGAGCAGACTTGATGGCTGCCGGAGACCATGTAGGGTGGAAAGATTTAACGTAAGCTGCTGCTGCAGTTGCATGAGGACAGGCCATGGAAGTGCCTGAGATTACATTAAACGGAGCAATCCTAGTGTCTCCCGGAAGATTTGTCAGAGCTGCAGCTGGAGACCATGCAGCCAGGATATTAACTCCTGGTGCTGTAAGGTCCGGCTGCACCATATAACCCATATCACATCAGGATTAAGCTCAAAAGGGTGGAAGTGAAAACTTATGTTTGATGATACCTTAAGAATGTTTCTGGTTATAGGGTTCGGACCCCTTGAAGAAAAGCTGATGACATATGCAGATGAATTATCCATGTAGTCTTGAGTCATAAATATTTGTGCTATTGGATCACTGCAAGGAGATCCATCAAAAGAAAATAATCAACAAGATTAGAGTTGTTTCTCCATCATGTTTCTTTTACCCGCCTAGCAATTTCAGCAATATCCAAACAAGTCATTTTTGTTTCCAAGAACTACCTGGTTGACTTTATGTACTCCACAATGGTGGCTCCTTCAGCATCCGTTAAGATGGAAACAGGTAAAGGGAAGGAAGATGCTTGATCTTCAACCAAAGAGGAACCCATTATGGCACCAGCTGCGCCCGCTGTGAGTGTTCCCCAACCAATAGCATCACAATGCACAATTTTTCCTCGCACCAAAGTCTTGTTCAAGCTTCCTAGAGCGCAATACCTGGAGTAGGTATTTTTCATAATACAAGGGCAATCCATCAATTGCTTCTGAACCAACGTCTTACTTTTACAAGCATATATAAAACAAAGTTCTAGTCATATTTTTGTGTATCACTATTTTCACCTCGCATCAGTTGCAATCTTTCCAGATTTATTATTCCCCGCATCTCCACCATAAACAAGAGGATAGAACCTTCTGGGAGAATAGGTGTTTATAGAGACTCCCTAAATTGGAGGAAGGCTTCTGTTAAGCTCCATATATATAAACAAACATCAAGGCCAAAGCAATAATAGGACGTTCTAAAAGCTCACCTCATAAGTTCTCCCGTCACCCAGCATCACCGCAGTCACGAACTTTCTGTCGATGGTGCTAGCAGCCACAGAGAGTGACCAAGGAGAAAAATTAGACAATGTTCCTGGAGAAGGGCCACTATTACCTGCTGAGTTGGACGTGAGGATTCCGTTCTTCATGGAATGGAAAGCTCCTATAGCAATGGGGTCGTGAAAGTAATCCTTTGGAAACAATCCGCCGACCGAGATGGAAATAATGTCGACTCCATCAGCAATTGCATCATCGAATGCCCTTAGAGTGTCCTCATCGAAGCAGCCATCAGACCAACAGATCTTGTAAACGGCGAGTCGGGCAGAGGGCACCCCTCCTCGTGCAGTCCCTGAGGCAAGGCCAAAAAGACTTGCTGGAGTGACCAAGTTGCCTGCTGCTGTAGAAGCTGTGTGAGTTCCATGACCTAGAGAATCCCTTGGCGAGAGAACGTCATGTTCACTGTAGTTGCGCCTAGCATGGTACCATTTGGCTCCAATGATCTTGCTGTAAGGCATCAAGGGACGAGACATAAGTAATGGAATTTGGAATTCAGCGGCACTGGGTCACGAAATTGGGGAAAGACCCAGTTCTTATTAGAGGATGCACTAACTAACTAACTTACTTGTTGCAGGAGAAATTGGCAGAGGATTGGCAGATGCCCTTCCATTTCTGCGGAGGTGGCCCGTATCCAGAATCGTTGAAGCTCTGTGACTCTGGCCAAATTCCGGTGTCGAGCATCCCAATGATAATGTCGCTCTCCACAGTCCTTCTCTTGACATTCTGATGGAAACCCAGGAAGTCCCATGACCTTGTCGTGTGGAGTTCTCTCTTCTGACTGGCGAAAACAGACACTACACCTTCATACCCTGCGGTGCAAAGACAGTTCATTTTAACATTAATTAATTAATGACGAATTCTGATCGAATAAAAACAATGTTGTTCGCTGGGTTCGCGATTTAGGAACCAGAAAGTTTCTCCGACTCGGTCTTGGTCAGCCTGGCGGCAAAGCCATTAAAGCTCCTGCTGTAGCTGCAAACCAGGGACTCGGAAGCAGCGGTGGCACTGGAAGACGGAAAATCACACTTTACTGATTCAGAAATCGGAACTGAAGTTTTGGCTGGGAATCCGAAATGGGTTAATCGTTTTTACCTGCCGGTGACCTGGTGAAGGAGACTTATGTGGAGAGCAGAAGCAGCAGCAGTTCCAGCGATTCCGGGTCGCGGTCGGTCGCCCATGTATACTATGTAGACCTGCAAATGTAATCGGTGGCTGTTAGCAAACGGCCCAATTTTCTTTGGGTTTCTGGCCCATGAAGACCAAACAAATTTAAACCCAAACCCATTCAGACTGTTGCAGTCTTGGCTTTCTTTTTCCTGCGCGCGATCTGGATCTAGCCCCAAACAATTGAAATACAATCCATTTTTTTTTTGTTCATATACCAAATTATTTTGTTTATTTTGTGTATTGGATTTCACTTACGGTTCGTTTGAAAGTTGATATTTCAAAATGTATTTGGAGTTTTAAAATGAAACACAACAGCAAAATTATTATGATTGTCAATTTCTCTTTTTATATTCTTCCTATTTTTTAAGGGATCACCAAAATCAGTGAAACTCCAAACACTATATTTTTTTAAATTCATACATGAAACAACACATCTAATTAAATTATATAATTAATTAAACGTATCACTTTAGAGAATCCTAACTATCAAACATGGGCTATGTTAAAAGAAAAGAAACTTATTAGAAACAGCTTGAGTATATTTCTTTTTCGAGAATAACCCTGCTTGAGAATTGAGATCAAGTATTAAAAAAAAAAATTAGATAGCGCCATTAGATCTCATGATCAATCATGCAGAAATTAGCCCAAATACACCGTGCATATATAATATATATGCACGTCTAATTCATGTATGATCTGAAAATATGCTAGCTCGTGAGTTACGTTGTTTGGAAGGAAAATACAAGATATGATCAGAGAGAAAGTAGTAGAAGAAAATTAATGGGCAGAGGTAGAAGGATTAATTCAATAATAATAATAATGTATTTGCCTTTCTGTCTTCAGCACCACCAGCGCAGCAGCAACCGATCAGCAGCATGAAACCAGCAGCCGCTATGAGAGCGGCGGCGCGATGAGTCGGTCGGAAGTAGCTCTCATAATCGCCGACATCCTTCCTTTGTGCGCCTGGTTTCTTTTTTCTTCTGAAAAATTAAGACGACGACAACTCAGCTCAGCGAACCGGCCTCTTTGTGTTATTTTGCAGTCGTACGTACTGCAATCATATTCCATATCATGGGCTGCCGGCTTCTGCTGCGCTGATTGCGGCTTTGCAATCAATGATCCGTTTTATGGCTTGTTTTCTTTAGCCCGGCCGTGGGATTCATTGATCGAGCGAGTCGTACTGCGCACAAGTTAAAAAGGGTGCAAATCCATTAACCCTGCTGCCAGAAGCGTTCATTACCTTCCATGTGAGAATTAAAGAACCGGTTGGTACCAATAACTTCAAAGAGTTGTTGATAATAGATCTTATACCACATATTAATTAACAACTTGGTTTATGGATTATGGATTGACATGTGTTACGAGACCAAAAATATGGTGGAATGTCGTCTTTTTTTTTTAACTCAAGAACTAAATAGAACCAATACTCGAAAGAAACTAAAACGACGGAGGATAAAAGAGAACAATTAGCTAGCAAACTATTTGAATTTCAATCTTCTAATGAAGTTAAACGAATGAGCAAGTACATATTTATGACATGCTATAAAGTTATGGTCCGTTTTAAGAAATTCGTAAGGATGTCAACAGATTGGGTCGGAGGCAGATAGTGCATATTCATTTCTCAATCCAAAGTAGTTCAAATTTTACCCATACCCACACAAAAATTAGATTGAAAATCGAGATCATGGCCTATACTCATTTGGGTTTTGGTATTTGTGGTCATCCATGGGTAGTAATTTTCCTTCATAACTTTAACAACACATATTAACAGTTACAAGTATATTGGAATTACCCAAGTGAATGAACAAGGGTTTGGCCTTGTAGTAATACCACTAGTCTAGTTTCTAGAGGTTTCAGGTTCGAATCCGTTAAGTAGTAGTACCCTTAATAAATAAAAAAGGTAAAACCTATATCACTTTTATACTCTCTTTTTTTATCCAAGTGAAAATACAACAACAAATCACTAGAATAAAGAAAATTAGTAACAAAACTTCATGAAAATATTATATATGTATAGAAACTATTAAATATGATGAGAAAAATAAAGATCATTTGTAGATAAATATATACACATATGTATAATCTAGCAGGTTCAAATTGGATAGTAAGAAAACCCCACTCGTTATTCACAATATTCTAATTTAGTTTTATACTAAAATATTGCAAGGATTATATTTGCCTAATGATTACTAGCTCTCTCCCTTATCTCTCTTCCTTTCTAGGTCGAACCCTATCTCCCTCGTCTCTTTCTCGCTAAATTCTTCCCTAACGTCTCCTCATCAGTCTTCACCAAGATTATCAACCTGCAGGTCGACCCACTTTAACCCTGACTCGATGAGAAAAATGGATCGCACGCATTCGCTGGATCGACAGCTATAAGGTATCGAGTTGGAGGGTATTCGCATAAAAACTCTTAAAAGTAAGCGGCAAGATCCCATTATTCACATAAAAACTCTTAAAAGTAGTTTTGAATCCATCGCACCATTACACTTCCAGGGGATCAGTTAATTATTTGGATCATTCCGGAAACTTTATTAGTTTGTTGAATTGCTGGATCAAGAAGCACGCATGCACATATATAATGAGGAAGTATGATGAGTAGATTTACGGGTTGGGCTTTAGGAGTAGAGGATCGTGTTGGGTTTCTTGGGTGGCAAGGAGAGGGGTAGCCGAGTAGGAATAGGAGTTGGGCTAGTATTAGGTTTACCTATTGGGTTTATTTCTTATATAAATGTGTAAGGTCGGCATTAGTTCAAGTTATCGAATAATAAAGTTAAGGTTTATCGACACCAACGTCGTTCTCTCACTTGTGAGTTACAAGCAAAACCTTAGAACGGAGGCATCTGTTCATCAAAGTAGTAAGTAGTTAATTGATTGCTTCTCGATAAGTACTTCTCCATTCAGAAGGCGGCTAGCGTTACAAGAGTTTCATTCAAATGATGGTAAAATCGTATAGGAGGTTGAACCGGATTAGTGGATGGTATGATACTTTGGGTTGTTTGCTTGTTGGATTTGAAAATGAGGGTTTTGATTTTTTTTAAAAACCTTTGGATTTATGATGAATTTGTTGCATTATGGATTTGAAAGAGTACATTGTTTGTATAATAAGAGTCCGAATTCATGAGCCCCACGAATTTGTGTCACTTAACAAACAATGAATTTGTGTTAAGTTCTTGATAGTTGGGATTTGGGTGTCAAATCCATTATCCAAATATAGCTTCACAAACACCGAAATGGTATTATATAACCCTTTTACAAAACAACTATACGGACCTTTTTTGCGCTTTGACTGGTATTGATGATTTTCTACAAGAAAGCCTGGGGTGTGTCGCCAAAAATGGTGATACGTTTGATGTGCGAAGTATATGCTTGTTTTTATAGTATTTAAGAGATTTGAACCTAAGACTTCCATATTCAAATTAGACCTTAAATTGATTATTATTTCTTTTGGATAAAAGGCGATATAACTTTATTTTTATAGTTAGTTAAAGTTTAAGAGATTCAAAACTTGAACCTTCAAATCTAAAACCAGTTATACTACTAGATTAAATTCGTGTTCGCCCAATTCATGCGTAGTTTTTATGGATTAGACTAGCAAATTGTAAAAGATCAAGATTCAGGGACTTTACATTGGGGTATAGGAGATTGAACTAATACATTGTAATAGTTAGGGTACCTATATGTAATTGATTTTGCAATCAATTTGTTAGGAGGTGTGATACATTCCTACCTTTCTCTCTCTATACTGAAGCCACATCAATGTAGATCGAACGAGCTTGGGCAAATTAGAGTTCATTTAAATAATTAATTGAAGAAAAGAATATACTATAAGTTTGACTCATCGGGACAGGTTATGGTGATTACTATTTTTATAATAATCACCGTGGTTACTAAGGACAAACTGGGTATAACAAAAAATTTATTAATGATCTTTTTTAATAAATTACATTTTAGGAAATTACATAAATATATTAAATACAATTTTTTTTCTCTCTTTCTCTCACTTCCACAATTTTTCAGTCAGATCTCTCTGCCTTCTTTTTCTCAATCTTTCCTTGATTTCGTTCATCCAAACTAATACCGCTGCAACAACAAAACAATAAATCAACACCAATCCATTAAAAAAATACTACCATTGTACAAAACATCAATACCATTCGAGAAATAAAAACACTATTATTTCACAAAACATCAATACCATTACAAATTTAATCACTACCAATGCGACAAAATCAATACCAATGTAACAAAATCAATACCAATGCGACAAAAACACTACCACTACGGAAAAAATGACTACGAAAAAAAAAGACTACCATTTATAAAAAAAACATGCGAATCCTTAAAAGATTGTTGGAGGAATCAGTTGAGCTTTCCTGGAGTAGGCCATTCAGCTCCATTATTATTTCCCAGAGGCCAAGCAGCAGTGGCTTCTCCGTTGTCGGTTCCTTCTCAGGTCTCCCGGAGTTTGTCCATACCGCCCCGTGGTCAGAGAGCTGTAGCATTGGATCCCCCACGGGAAGCGACTCAAAAAGCCGAGACAGTTGAAGAAGATTTTTTTCTCCCCGTCTCTGAAGCCGATCTCTCTTTTGAATGGTCAACCAGTGGCTGCCGGAGAAAGAGGCGCGGAAGGAGTCGTCGGACAAGCAGGCGACGACGGATGAAGAAGCGGAGCTGGCGGCGAAGGAAGGTGGCGGCGTCGATCTCCTCTCTAAACTCAGGTCGCCGCCGAGGAAGAAGCTGGCGGACAGGGAGGCGAGAGAGGGCGGCGACCCTCAGCCTCTCGCAAACCCTAAGCCATCGTCGGGGAGGGTGAGAGATTGCGGCTACGGCGGGTTTGGCTGTAGAAGTAGGGTTAGGAAAAAATATATAGAATAATCAAGTGTGGTCTTTTTTTTTTTTTTCTTTCAAAATTATCCTGAGACAATCTTAACCGTAAGATTAAAAAAAAAGGAAAGAGAAAAAAATAAATGGTGGATACTGATGTAGCCACGATGGCTACTAAAAATCCAATTACCACCCTAACGCATTTCCTCCCCTAATCCCATAAAATCTTTTCCTGGTGATGGTATCCAAATTTCAGTCACCCAAAATTGCTGGCCAAAGAGACATTCCCTCACGACTGCCTCCCACAATCTGAGGCCCATTTTTTAGTTATTGGATTGGAGTCTTGGTTGAAAACATCAGGCCTTTAGCCCAATTCTACATCTGTTCCTTTAATAGCATGTGCCCGGTCGGTTGACCGGAATATTTGAGTTTATAATTTTTTAAAATTATTCATTAATTTTTAAATCAACAAAAATTAATTTGCTATTGTTTTAATCATACAAAAATAGTCAATTACTAAATTATTTACCCTTAAGACTAAAATCAAAAGGATGTATTGTACCTCATATCCTGATTCTATAAATGACTAAATAGATAAAACTCTTAATCAATCGTTCTTGTGAACTCATATAGAATTATTGAAAATCAATGATAATTGTAAACAATATAGCTTATCCGAGAACGGGTACCACTCCAAAAAGAAGGAGGTCTGAACTAAGAATAAACCTAAAATAAAAATGAAATAATAAGAACTAAGAAATTAAGGAAAAAAAAAGTGATTATCAACACCACCTCGTCTATTTTAATTTTTTCTTAGTAATATTTATAGTATGTAAACCCGCTATGTGATTCATAATCGGACTCCGTACTCGATAAACATTTTGAAGTTTCTACCACACCATCATTTTAATTAAATACTAATGTCAAACTTAACTTCAATATGTTCTATTAAAAAACTTAATTTATAATTATATTTTTTCTGGTGAATTAGTATTCAATTGTCAATTTGTAGCTATATTGATATAACCATAAAAAATCATTTTTCCATAAGTGGTTTACAAAAAAAAATAATTAAAAAAAACTCAAAACAATCCAATACAATACCAGACTACCCATTCAATAGTTCATTTAGAATACATAATAAAAATTATATTAGTAAAGGGTCACTGATCATGAAAATTAAATGATATTCCAAAAGCATAAAATGAAGGAACGTGTTGTACATAAAAAAATATAAAAGGTTTTTAATTATAGATATTTTTATATTAATTTTAGAGTTCATAATCAAATAATATTTCAAAAAATATACGAAATTGTTATGTAAAAATATAAATATTTTTTGAAAATGTTAAACATCTTTTATATTATTTTATTCCCTCTAATCTCTTCTCTCTCCCAGTTTATTGCGTGCACTACTAAAAATAAGGAGATAATTATTTTTTTAATTTTAAAGTCAAGTTATAATTACTTTTATATCCTACCTATAATTAAGAAGAAGCCAGAAAATTTGAAATGGTGAAAATCCTGCAAAACTCCACCATCTTATATTCTTTAGATTTAGATTTAGATTTAGACTTAGATTTAGATGTAGATTATCGAATAGGACTTAAGGTTTAGCGAGTCTTTTTTCTTGTTCTCGAATATGGCCTATTTTGTAGGTTTAGGGCCCTTATGATCAAGGAACCAAAACACAATTTACACTAATCTTGAGAATCCACGTATGAACAATATTTAATACTTTACACACAAGCCTTCCTCATCAAATCAGTCAATTACAATTATCAGCATTCTTTAGGAATACAAATCATAGACATACGTATACCTTTGTTAAATCATTTCAAAACATTACCCTGTTCGGGACAAATTTGGGAAAACGAATAGATAGCAGGGTAAGTAAAATTCCCAACAGTGGCCACGTATGTACTGCTGCTGGGTTAACTCAAAAGGGTTGCATATGTTCCTGGTAACTTGGACAAAAGAGACGGTTTCATCAAAAAAGAGAGAGATAAGTACTACTGGTCTGGTCTGGTCTGGTCTGTCTGTATTCTGAATTCTGAATTCTATTCTATTCTGCATGCATTAATTCCTGCCTCAGCCTGCCTTGACTTCAGCAGCGCCGGTCGCCTCCCATGTTTATCCTACTAGCTTGCTGTCTAGTGATAATAGTATTGGTACCTTTAATCTGTCCCAAAAAACACACATCCAGGCTCCAAAGTGCATGCTTCAGACATTGTACGCAGACAAAGAACCAAAAACTGTTCCTGGCTAAGTGGCTATGTCTTTTCCACATATGCAGTAGAATCATACCAGATAACTGAGAGTCATGGGGAATAAAAATTAAAAACCCTTCTTTTCCTTTCTTTTTGTTAACATAAATGTGAAGCTTGTAAAAACAGATGGTTCCGTAACTCTGAAATTTGGAAGATGTTCGATATTGGATCTTATGTTTTTATATGTTTTTTCATATGAAATTGAAATTATGCACAAGCATATAGGGGGGATGGGTGTCAGTCCAAGACGGATCGGATCAAATACAGGAGAACTGTGGTCCAATAGTGAAAGATATCTTATCACCAGACAAATAACGCATTTGGTCTACTTTGCTCCGGTTCAAATGTCACTTCGGTCTATTTTTCTTTAGTATCGATAGAATTCATGGAACCAAGGACTAGACCATATTATATTCGATTCAATGGGGTCCGTTCTAAATGTTGGTTTGATCTGGTGTGGTCTGGTATGAACCACCCTATTGTCCACCCCTACAAGCATGTGATGCCTTATTACACTAATCAATTATTAATAATTGCAATTATGAGGATTCGAACACAATACCCCTTTGTCAATGACTTCATACCATTTAAAAATTATGAGAAATTATTGGGTACAAAACCCAAAACGGGAAAACCTACAAAATCCCGTATCTTATCATGACTCTTGAGATGATTTCGTATCTTGATGGTATGATTCGTATCAAGGATGGTAAACACACAATATTTTATAGTTTTTGAGTATTGTACCGTAACCTAGTCGGCTGAGTCTCAATAACTTTATTAAATTATTGGAAGAGACATTGAAGAATATATAGGGTATCAATTTCTTTATCGGAATGGGTTGATCAATTGCACCGGCCGTCTCAAATTAAAGTGGATTTTGGGCAAGTGAAAAGGCATGCATCTGCCTCCTTCCTGGAAGGAGACCTAGCTTAGCTATAACTATATCTTGGCCCCATATTTGAAGAAAACTAAAACCAACAGTGAGGTCATTCATGGAGTTATATATATACACACATAAAGTTGAACTTGCTTTTACATATACCTTTAGGGGTTGCACTTATCCTAAGCTATCCGAAAGGAATTCCTGCAGAAAGGGAATGAAATATCTAGAGAATGTTCTTCATCTCCTCCATGCTAACCCATAACCCCAAATCAAAAGAGTAATCCTTTTAGAACTGCTAACCCTTGCATTGATGAATCCAACCTTGACAACTCATTGTACTCGTTAAACCCGTGCATTGTACTAAATAGAGTTCCACAAGCAAGAATCTCATCCTAATCCATTTTCTTTTTGCTCCATATATATCCAATCTTTCCTTTAATTTACTAACCTCGTTGAAAAAGACTCTATTTGCTGCTTTTGGCAATGTGTATCGGATCTTCTTACATATTATTCGCAGCCATTATTTCTCTACAGGTTTTAAGAAAGAACAGATCTAGCTAGGACTGTTATCCAGATATTGTCTTCCTGTTGTGATTTCTATAATAATATTACTGTTCCTTTTTTGTTCTCTTTTCAAACCCAGAAAAAGGAGATCGAGAACCTTATCTCATGTAACAGTTATGGATTTGTTTATCCGTTACATTCTTATATGGTGTGCTCTGGTCGTCATCTGAATTAAAGAGCTTATATAATTAATTAAGGTTAAGTGTAATGATTAGGATATTGTTATATCCTTCCAGCTCTTAGTGTTTTGCTAATGATTACAAGATCAGTATATAAATGTTATCTCCAAATTAAAATAGATATCGTTCGACTGTTTATCATGATAAGCAACCTCTTTTTGAATGTAAGAAAGGGCCCAATTAAGTATCACATCATATGGGTTATGTACACGGTATCTAGGACAACCACCTCTAATATTCTAGTTCTGGTGGATGGTTCTAGTTAATTCCAATCAATCAAGATGGACATCAGGCATAATAATTATAGTCCATAGAGTTGGTCAAATGGTTTGTAGGATGAAGATCAACGAACCCTGTGTTTGAATCTTAGGTCAATTCATCAAGAACTCGATATTGGACTAATAAGAAATTATGTAAAATAGTGTGACGACTCAGATTACAAAGATTCTTGCCAATGATGATTTAGTCTAGTAGTACTATATATAGTTAGTTTTAAACTTGAGAATTAATTTCTTCATCATGAAGGGTAAGGTTATGGATTCTGTTAGAAAATTGGGTTCGGTTCGAAAATTGGGTCTCCTCGATCAATGAAGTTCCATAGTCAACAGCTATGAATGGAGCAATCTTACGAATCCTAGTACGTTGAGGTTCATGTGTTAAGACTCCTCAATAGGAATTTGTCAAGAACCAATTGGTCGCAACAATTCGAATTATTTGGGAGAGGTTTTATGCATGTATATATGAATCTTAACCACTTCCTTATACACCCTTTAAAACAAAATTCAATTTATGGGTTTGAAGTATGCACATAACAGTTATACATGTGTGTTTTAAATGTACTGTTAATATTGGTGGGGCACGAGGACCTGAACACGTCACCTCAATGACAAACCAACTCTGATATCGTGTCATAAACCACTTGATCCCAATAACTCGAATTGATGGATGAGATTCAATTATGGATCTTATATCATTTACTAACACATCATCACGTCAAACAAAAGTTGGGTTTGACGTTTGCATCCGAATACCATGTGCTTAACACATGGAGGTCAATGGAATTCCGGACAAAAGTCATATCAATCACAAAAAAGATTCTTATATCATGTCAAGAACTAGTCGGTTTCCAATAATTGAAGTTGTTGGAAGAGTTCTATAGCTTAACTACGGATTGTTTCCCAGATCAATGAGCACCGGCGGATCCAGGGGGTGGCCACCCCAGGCCCCGGCCCAGCCCTCCTCTGGATCCGTAGTTACTATAGTCCTTATGAAATTTTTGATTTTAGACATTTGGCCCATTGTTATTCTATGATAAGATTGGGTTTAACTAGAAAAATTATCAAGTTGAACATATTCAAATCACTACTCTAAATTTAGGTTAGAAATTTTAGCCCCAAAGATTATGCGTCTTAAAAAAACAATGAAACCTAAAATTCTAAAAAGTTTAAAACGTAAAAGACTAAAAGAAATATGAGGTTTGTTCCCTTAAAAATTTACTAAAGCAGTTGGTGTGCAGGGATGGACACACAATGCAAATTGACTAGTCGATTGATTTATCTAATGTTGATGCTGCTCGTTTCAACAGCTACTACGAACGAAGAGAACCTTTTCAACAATGAAACAAGTGAGAACTGATTTGCTCAACAAATGAGCGATGAATTTCTCGCCGATTGCTCAAGTATTTTATTTCAAACATTGTATACTATTGGTATGGATGTAAACTTCATTATTGATGCATTCCCTAAATTAAAATACAGTCGTGTACAATTTACATTGCAAAAAACTATAATCATTATATTTTTTTACGGTTCTAATTTTCTAATGAAATGCGGCCCAGTGCTCTTCTGTGTTCTGGATCCGCCGCTGTCAATGAGGTGGGCACACTAATTAATTGATGACAAGTTGGTGGCTTGGTGGTTCGTGACAAGCAAGCCGCATTGTGTATAGGAGGGAACACAGGACAACAGAAGAGAGAACTAATTGAGTGTGACAAGCTAAGAAAGAAAGAAAGAAAGAAAGAAAGAAAGAAAGAAAGGAGTATGCTAATGCTGGTTCGATTTGGAGGGCCAGAGGGGGATAGGCGGGCATCTTGCTAGTTGGGTACGTACTCCCTAAATTCGATTCCCAACTCCAGAAATAAAAATCGAGTTAGGGGAGTTGGGGCGTATACAGATTTGGGTGGTAACCCATGCATAATCTGGGTATCTTTATATTTGACATATCTAAACGAATAAATCAACAGAAGAAAAAGAGATCCCAGCCATGCCAGCTGATGAAGATAGATGTACTACAGAGTCAACTGTTCATCAGAATTAATTAAGTGTTCTTTTGGTGTGCAATCAGAACCAGAGAATTGATGGCTGGATAGAAAAAAGAGGCCCGATCGACCAAGGGGCATATACCCTCCATGGCGCCAAGTTGCTGAGATGCCCAGCCCAGTCCCCCCACAATAATTTGCAGGAAAGGAGAGACAAGGGAAAACCCTAGCTAGGTAGCAACCTTCCTTAGCTTGGTAGTTATTTTGTATTGAGGGGAAAAAAGTCCATCGATCTAGTTACGTTACGGTTTTGGTTGGGCAGGCTGCTTTCTAACTAAGAAGAGTCTGATTCTACCACATGAGACGACATGGAAGTAGGGAGGCAGACCTTATCCGAATGATCCTGTTCCATCCCATGCAGAAAGGGTAGAGAGCAGCCAAGAAAACGTGAAGGAAAGAAACAAAAGGCTAAAAAAGCTGACAAAAATGGAGGGAGGGTCAAAAGAATAGGATGGGTATGGGCAGGCGGGAAAGGTGAAGGACGCGTGGCGGGAAGGGGATGGATGGAGGCCAAACTGTCCACTTGGTGGCAGCCCACAGCACCCATCTGTCAATTCTGACTGCGTAAGAGATCACATGGCCCTTCCCTTCCCCCACACACAAACACAAACACAAACACAAACAGAAACAGAAACAGAGCACATACCTCACCCATTTTCTTTTTCAGGGTATGAAAATAATTAAAACTTGATCAATTCTAGTAATTGGGTTCAAACAAATGAAATGGATGTGGTTAAACCACTGGGTTTACAATCTAACTGTGGTTTCTCTCTTCTTTGATGGGAATTCATAACATGTGTTTTGGGGTGCTCTGCTTTTTGGTTAAGTTGCAGCCTGCAGGGGAAATCTAAGCCCGCCTTATATATTCCGAACTTTATATTTTTCAAACTGAATCAACTAAAGCCAGGTCCGTTGAAAAGAATACGGGGAGAGAAAATGAAAATTTTATTTTCAGGAAAAGGAAAAGAAAAGGCCGGCAAATTAAGGAAGGAAGAGCCTCTCGTTGGAAAGAGAAGGTGCCCTGTTTTTTTTATTTTGCCGTTTGCTTTTCTTGCCTTTTTTGGGGTTATAAATAGCAGCCAATTTGATCAGTTTTACTCATCCTCAACACCACACACACAACCCACAAAACACATTCACAAGCTACCCCCAGAAATTTCACGTGCTCTGCTATCTCTCCCTCCCTCCATAGCTACCAACCAACCCCTCTCTCCCTCTCTCTCTCTCTCTCTCTCTGCCTCTGCCTCTGCCTCTGCTATTTCTACCAAAAAAAAAAAAAAAAATTTGGCAGCAGTAGCCATCTTCTTCTTGTGTTGGTTATTAGCGGTTGTTTGTTAGCGAAATCCTTATCCTGTTGGTGTCGGTCGGTCAGAGTGGTCGTTGGTGAGGTTACTGTTATATAACTGTCCATCAAACCACAGTCAGATAAGGAGAAAAAGATACCTCTTTACTTTCTTTCTTGTTGCTATAAACAAACCCATAAAAGCGCTAGCTAGCATGGAAAGCAAGAAGCAAGTTGGCGGTGCTGGCTCCTCTTCTTCTTCCTCATCTTCCTCTTCATTGGATCATCTGTTCGGTCCCAAGGATTCCTCTTCTTCTTCATCATCTTCCTCCAGCTACTTCGGCTCCATCTTCCCCCCTCCTTCCACGGTAATTAAGGCTCTTAATTTTGTTCACCAAATTCACTACTTTAATTATTTCAAGGAGTTCATCACACGCTAACTAATTGATGATGAACTTCTACCCCTTTTTTATTTGTTGTAGATTATGGGAAGGGACGGTGCTGGTAGCAGATACGGCGCAACCACTTCTCCTCCAGCTGGTATACATTTCTCCATACGTCTACACATGCAAAAAAAAAAAATTAAAATTAAAAAAATTAAAAACCATCATATAGAAATGATTTTCGTTAATTATATGAAATGACAGAGAATTACAACGCCCGTTATGGAGGTGGAAATAAGGACCAACACGGCGGTGGAAGTGGGACGGTGGAGCCGTCGTGCTACTTCAGCTCATCGATCTACTACGGCGGCCAGGAGAATTACTCCTCTTCTTCCTCCACGCCTCCCCACGCCAGCTCCTCCCTCGACTCCGCCCGTCGTAACACTGCTACTACTGTGAGCCCACTAAACAAGAGCCACGTGTCTAGTGTCTACGTTACTCTGTTCATTTCTCTTGTTGGAATGGTTCGTTAGTTAATGCTGTCTGATGTCTGGTTGACACGTGTAACGTAACAGTACAAGAAAGACGGTGGAGATAATGACGACCCAAATGGCAATAACAACTCTGCTTCCAGAGGCAACTGGTGGCAAGGTCGTACCCTTTTCCCATGACTTTTCCATGCACTAGCCATTAAGATTTAAGATCAGTAATTGCGCTATGTAAACTATATATATTAATTAACAACATGATGATTTTCTTATCATGCAGGTTCGCTTTACTACTAATCTCTCCTGCTACTACCCCATAACTCGGCACCTATATGATCTAATCAAGTCTACCGGAATAAACGTTACGAAGATGGAAGTGTTGGATTTGATAGTCATGACTATATATGTGTATGGAGCCTTGCTAGTGAAGATCAGTCAATATTAGTGGAAGCTAGAGAAGTGAGAGAGACAAGTAGTGGATCGATCAGTCAATATTTGTTGGGTTGTTTTTTTTTTTTTTTGTCCCACCAAATTAGTTGTAGTAGTGTGTCTGCTGTGTGTGTTCTTTTTTAGAAAGTTCTGTTGTGAAATCTAATGTACTATATCGATCAAACAGTGACGAGGTTTGCCTTTACCGGCTTTTAACTAACTTCATTTTGCTCGTCTCTTGTACTTCCGACTCACTTTATTCTGATACTGCTGCATCACTGTGCTTTCCAACCGTTCTAGCTAGTTAATTAAAGGTTTCCTTTCGCATCACTGACTGTCTTCAAAAATTCCAGACAGTTATTTGTATTTGGGGACACAGCTGCACTACCAAAGAGTATTACAGGAATCCTACAAGTTCACTTCACTTGAGTTACGCAAGGGTATTTGTCTTTCAAATTTAGTGAAGTGCAAACCGGATAATTAGTTACTTAATTAGAAGTTGAATTATAGAAATACCAGTGATTGTCATAAACAAATTGGTCCTAATAAGTAATAACTCGTAGGTCTCAAATGTAAGTCAATTTATGAACTTGAAATTTGCATAGCACTGCATACCATATGTATTAAAATAATGGTTAATATTAACGATTGTGAGAACTTAAACACATGGCCCCAAAGACAAACAAGATTTTATATCATGTCATCAATCAAGTGGTCTCAATAATTCGAATTATTTGAAGAAGCTCGTGTAAAAAATTTATCATTATATTTAGCTTCCCTCAATATTTAGCTTTAGAAAGTGGTAGGATGGTTGCTTATCAGCTAGTCTCATATTAGGCTGCTGTGATTTTTTACTTCTGAGGCCAACTCACACTAAATTCTGATTTGACCACAGAACAAATAGCATTGTGATGCAAAAGCTTAAGATTTAAACGGTTAGCTTGGTGAGTATATATAGGTAGCATGAACATTTAGTTGTTTTATCACTTAACAACTTAGTGCATAAGTAAGAGAGTAAGAATTGAGAAAAAAGAAGGTGCTCTCCAGGTTTGGTAGACCTCTCTGTCACAAAATCGCACGTGGGGTTGAGGTTCCTGGGTTATAAAAATAGAATTGAGAAATTTATCAACCAGATCAAGATTTGTTGATCATATTTTATTTTATTTTGTCATTATTTATTGCTTATATTTGAACGAATAAATTATAGGTTTAATACACTTGTATATCCAAAACTTTCACGGTTGTGTCAATAATATCCAAATTCCCCGAAATACCACTTATATCCATGTTTTAAAGTTGTTCTTTGCCAAATCTATCCATTTCCCAATGTATTTTTGGTAAAATACATTTGTATATCCAAAAACACCGTTAAAGAATGTGAAAGAATGTGAAAGAATTGGATATAAGTGATATTTCAGGAAATTTGGATATTATTAGCACAACCGTGAAAGTTTTGGATATACAAGTGTATTTAACCTAATTTATATGAGGCGCCGTGTTGGACCAAATATATAAGTCCAACTATGTTGGCGGTTACAAGGCCCAATGTAAGTGGACACCACCATTGGGCCATACTCGGCATGAATGAAAGAGGTGGCTGTAACTTGCAAGAATGATGCTTATTGCTTACCCCATCTGATTCCTCAAATTAACATTTTGTCAGGAAATATTAGGATGAATGTTGATCTGTGAAGTGTGGTGTTTACCAATTCGAATTCAGCAGGATAATCACATTCATCCGTACAAGGATAATTTCTCAACAAGCAAACCAACCAAACTAGTTCTTGACAAGGACAATCTGTGAAGTCATAGCTCAAATCAGCAGTTAAGGTCAAGAACTGTCATGGTGTTTCACAGTTTAAGCTTAGGGGTTTAAAACTTCATTGGATTCCATCTGATTCACTTTTCTAGTGGCCTTACCCAAACCAGAAAGCC